>CM054060.1:357933263-358635014 GCA_028641055.1 Alopecurus myosuroides | reverse complement strand
CCGCAAGGTAGCAGAACTTGTCGTTGCTCACATCATCTCAACGTCCTATCCGGGAAGAAGCAACGAACCTCGAACAAACACCGGATGCAACAATTACTACTACGGCAAAAGATCCAGCATGATCAAGATATGGATGCATGACAAGTTTGAAGATGCATCAGGGTAAACTAGTTGACAAGATAAACAGATTTAAATGGACCCATATGCAATGTGAGTTGCATATGGATGCACATGTTAAGGTTGAAGCAATGATCTACAATTAGTTAACATGTGTAAGTGGTTTATCATGATGCATGCATGATGATAGCAAGAAGTAAACAATAATAGATGCAAAAGAAAAGGAAATTACCAAGTGTGGGATTTTATTTATCATGTTAAGAATTGTTGGTTCCTTATTGATGTCACACAAGTAGTTGTTGTTTTCATCAAGTTAAAGGGTTCAAAACAATTAACAAAGTTTATATTTGAAAAGAGCAAAACATTTTGGGTGGATTACATGTTTCAATTATTGCAAAAGGAAATAGAATGATTTAATTATTAATTAAGCAAGATTAAACAAGTTTTAATTGGAAATAATTCAAGTGTGGATGTTAATTGAATTTTATTTGATCAAAACATGAAACCAAGTTCATATTTGAAAAGGTTATGTCTTTCTGATTGGAAAACATATTTTACATGTTCAAAAATATTTTATATTGAGCAAGTTATGATTTTATCAAATTTAAGTGAATTAAACAAGTATTAAATTATTTAGGCAATTTAAATTATTCAAACCATGAAACAAGATTTATATTTGAAAAGGTTATTCAAAATGGTATGGAAAACATATTTTATTTGCCTTATTTGGAATTAGTATGAATTATTTATGAATTGTTGCAAATTACAATTGAATTATTTAAATTCAAATTTGAATTGCATTTTGAAAATTCAAAACAGAAAACAAATGTGATATTTGAAAAGTTCATGGAATTTTGGTTGGGATACATATAAAATTTGTATTATTTGGATTTGTAGATTAAAAGTTATAGTTATTTGATTTTTAGGGTTCAAATTGTAAAAGGCAGGGGCTAGAATGTGAAAGAAATATTGGAACAGGGGCTTTGGGATAAATCAGAGGAAGGACAGGGGCCTCGGTGCAAATTCCAGATCCAGATCTGGATCTGGGACGGTTTTCACCGAGGGCAGGGCCAGCCACAGCGGCTGACCTGCGGGCCCTAGCGCCACGCGGGTGCTGACGAGGCGCGGGTGTTCGCCACGCAGCCACCGCGGTCACTCACCAGCGGGACCCGCCCGTGCATGCGCGAATAAAAGGGAAAAAAGGGGCCTGGCGGCCGCGGGGATCGAACCCGTGAGCTTGCGCTTCCGCGCAGAGGGAGCCAACCACTAGGCTGGTTTGTGGTTTCTGAAAGTAACCGCGACGAACAGAAAATAAGGCGACAGCGGACGTTAACTGAAAGTCTCGACAACGAGTTCCTTCTGAACCTGTCGGAACCCCAGAATCGATCGATCGCCGGCAGATCATCGGCGGAGCTCAACGGGGTGAGGCGCTCGGGATGTGGGCGTTCTTGCAGTGCGCGGTAGCCACCGTGAGTGCGGTGCGACTGCGGGGAAAGGGAGGAGGACGGAAGGGGTTGGGTGCTCACCAGGTGGTCGTCGGCGTTCAGTAGATGGAGCAGAACGGAGGGGTATGCCGGCGACGGCGCGGCCGCTATGGCGTCTCCCGGCAAGCGGCGAGGGCACGAGGAGCGAGGGTGAACCACCACGGTTCCATTCCCGTGGTGGGTTCAGCCCTAGGACGGCCGAGGCGACGGGAGGTGGCGGTGGTCTGACGGTGGAGTACGGTGGTGTGGTGATCGTGTGGTAGAACAGAGGAACTCGGGGGGGGGGGGGGGGGAAGAGAAGTGAGACGACGGCGCTAGGGGAGAGGAGAGGGGTAGCTAGGTTTAGCAGAGGGGGAAGGGGGATATATGGGGGGAGAGGCCTGGTACGGAGCAGCATCGAGAGGGGGGGGAGCTGATCGGGTGGTTCTGATGGTGGTCGTACCGAAGAAGAAGACGACAAACAGAGAGGGGGTGGGCCAGAAAGGAGATGGGCTTGGGGGGAAGAAAAGAAAGTGGTGGGCTTGCCTCTCTCCTATGCTTTTATTTTTATTTTTTTCTATTAGTTGATTTTTTTTTTGTAAAGAATAAAAGAGAGAGATAGAGAAGGGTTAGGGTTTTCTTTTAGGACTTATTTGTGATAATTTTCCAAAACAGCAATTAGAGCAAAGTTAACATTATTTCACAATTTGAAAATTTAATTTGATTTAAAGTTTGTTAAGTGAATTTTTCCCATAGAGTGTAGGGTATTTATTTGATAATTGATTTTTATTAAGTTGCAAACAATAATCAAAGCAAAGGTTAGTTAATGATTTTCAAGATTTGGAAATATTAGTTGGATTTTTAAGTGGTTAGTTGAATTGCAAACAATGTTTGGTTTGGGAATTTTGGAAATAATCAAGTGCTATTTAATAAGCTCAAGCAATCATACCAACATTATTGAACTTAATTTGTTTGCCAAATTTTAATCTTTAAACCCACATTGAAATATGATAAATAAGATTGATTTGATTTGAATTTTTGGAATTTGCCATTAGGGTTTTGATAACAGGGAAAATTTTATTAACAGGCAATTTGATTCAAACAATTTCAAACTATTGAAAAACAAATGAGTGGTTTAGTTTGCAAGTTTGAAATTGGAAATTTTTGAGCAAGGGGTGAAAGTTTAGATTGTTTTGAATTTTGATTTGTTTTGAAAAACAGAATGCAATGCTCATGTGATGCATGTGATGCAAAGCAAAAGGAAACAAACACTTTCTACCAAAGGTAACACCCCAGGTGTTACAGTAGCTCCCAAAATATAGATTTCTTCTTCCACATGGGTGCGCGCTTATCAGGGCCGTACGGAACTGGTTGGCTGCCAGCAGCCTTACCAAAGATTACTTCTAGGTCCTTGACCATATCGAATATATCATTACCACTACGCAGCTCAGGCTTCTTCCGGTTATCTGCCTCACCTCTGAAATGCTTCCCTCCTTTCTTTCTTACGGGATGCTTGATCGGAAGAAATCTACGATGCCCCAGGTATACAACCTTTTTACATTTATCCAAAAAAACACTGTCAGTATTATCTAAACAGTGTGTGCATGCATTGTATCCCTTGTTTGTATGTCCGGAAATGTTACTAAGAGCAGGCCAATCATTGATGGTTACGAAAAGAAACGCCCGTAGGTCAAATGGCTTTTGTTCGTTCTCATCCCACACACGTACACCTTGTTTGCCCCACAATTGTAAGAGTTCTTCCACTAATGGCCTTAGATACACATCAATGTCGTTGCCAGGTTGCCTCGGGCCTTGGATGAGAACTGGCATCATAATGAACTTGCGCTTCATGCACAACCAAGGAGGAAGGTTGTACATACATAGAGTTACAGGCCAAGTGCTATGACTGGAGCTCTGCTCCCCAAAAGGATTAAAGCCATCTGTACTTAGGCCAAACCATAAGTTTCTCGCCTCTCCTGCAAAGTCTGGAAAGTCTCTCTCGATCTTTCTCCACCGCGATCCATCGGCGGGGTGCCTCAACTTTCCGTCTTTCTTACGGTCTTCTTTGTGCCATCGCAACAACCTAGCATGCTCTTTGTTTCTAAACAGACGTTTCAGCCATGGTATTATAGGAGCATACCACATCACCTTAGCAGGAACCCTCTTACGGGGGGGCTTGCCGTCAACATCACCAGGGTCATCTGCTCTGATCTTATACCGCAGTGCAGTGCATATCGGACATTCATCCAAATTCTCGTACTTCTTACCGCGGAAGAGGATGCAGTCATCAATGCATGCATGTATCTTCTGCACATCTAATCCTAGAGGGCAGAGAGCTTTCTTTGCTTCGTACGTACTCTCAGGCAATTCGTTATCCTTTGGAAGTTTTGGCTTCATTAGTTGAAGTAAACTCTCAAATGCCTTGTCAGTCACACCGTTCTGTGCCTTCCATTTCAGCAACTCCAGTGTGGTACCGAGCTTTGTGCTACCATCTTCGCAATTTGGGTACAACAATTTTTTGTGATCCTGTAACATGTTGTCCAGCTTCAACCTCTCCAATTTATTTTCACAGTCTTCCCTTGCATCAGCAATAACTCGGCCAAGATCATCATCGGGCTCTTCTGATGCCTGTTCTTGATCACCTCCTTCTTCTCCATTCTCTTCCATTGCAGTATCGTCGTATTCAGGGAATAAAGGATCTTCTTCTTCTTCATCATCGTCTTCCATCACAACCCCTCTTTCTCCATGCTTCGTCCAGCAATTATAGCTGGGCATGAAACCTCTCCGAAGTAGATGGCCGTGAATGATTCTTTCGGAAGAGTTCTCTCTGACGTTCCGACAATCAACACATGGGCAACACATGAAGCCATTATCTTTGTTCGCCTGAGCTACAGCAAGAAATGCATTCAGGCCTGCCATATACTCGGAAGTGCGTCGGTCACCATACATCCATCGCTGCCGTGCATCCAGCTGCATCGTATAATTAAGTTTATCAAAATACATTACAATAACATATTAATACGACAAATACTACTTTTTTATGTATCAGTTACAGATGAAAAAGATAAGTTTGTTAACCTCGGTCGAAGATACCATTTTCAGTGAGCTTATGTGCGGCTCGGGAATTTCGTCGAACACCTCGTGTGCATAGTAAAATAAAACACACTAACACCACACTCTCTCACACCTCCAAGCAAAAAAAAAGATGGAAGGGGGGAGGGGTTGGGCCAGTATATATAGGGGAAGGGGGGCATTGGTCCCGGTTCGTGGACTGAACCGGGACAAATGTTCATGCGCGTGCTACGTGGCATGTGGCTACGCATTGGTCCCGGTCCGTGGCACGAGCCGGGACCGATATGTCCCCACGAACCGGGACCAATGCCCCCAGGCGATTCCTGTTGCCCCGGGCGCACGAACCGGGATCAAAGCATGGCATTTGTCCCGGATTCGGTTGCAACCGGGACAGCTGCCCCCTGGCCCCCTGGACGAGAGGGGTTGTTTCCACTAGTGATACTTTTCTTCTGTAATATAAGTGTTCCTTCTTTTGCTATATATATGTATTACGTATTCACTCGTGTGATCCGGGAGCTCCGGGGAGGGGCCACCGAGGCTCCTCTCTTCTCGTGGGATTCGGAAGGTCCGGGGAAGGGCCACCGGGCTAATATCTTCTCCTGGGATCCGGGGAGGGGCCACCGGGAGGTCTGGGGATCGCAAAACATAAAAAGAAAATAATAAACACAAAACATAAAAAATCTGCCGCGGCAGAAGGGGCATGCATCCCGGTTCGTGTTAAGAACCGGGACTAATAGCCCTGGCCAGGTTCGCCACGTGGTACGCCCCATTTGTCCCGGGTCCTGGCATAACCGGGACCAATGGGGGAGGGGCATTCGTCCCGGCTGGCCCATCCCGGTTGCACAACCGGGACAAACGGGCCTTACCAACCGGGACTAGTGCCCCTGTTTCCACTAGTGTCCCAAAGCCTGGCATAGACCCCGCCGCCATCCTTACCGTGGTCGATGATGAACATCCGCCGATCGGCGTACTTTGCGCCAAGCACGATGTGCGCAGCGCTCTAAGCAGAGATATTTCCACCAGCGGTGAAGAACTGCACCACGTCGGAGAGATCATAGTCGTCGGGCCGACGTACTCCACTTGGTGTGCGACCTCGAGCGGTTCCTCCCCGATCAGCTCGATGGTCGTCCAGGCCATGGCGCGCGCAGAGAGCACAAAGTTGACCTCTTGTGTTTTGCACAAGCTATCTATTCGAGACGTGTTGATGAAGGGGGTGTTTTGTAGAGGCCCTCCAAATGCACCGATCAGGTAATATAGAGACGGGGAGAGGCCGGCCGACGGATCACCAAACACCATTAATTGGTGTTGAGGCCGTCCTTTACCATTGAATTTGTTTTCCAGGCGCAGCAATGACAGCGAGCACACACAAACGTACGGATCATACAGGCACGGAGCAACACGCATGCAGCACGGGCCAGTACGCATACAGCTGGCGCCGATTTCGACCCACCAGTCCACAGCTAGCCGGCAACGCATGCAAGCAGAAGCGAGGCATGGGCATGCATGCACATGGCCGGGCACGCCCGCAGGCACGCATTAAGATCAAAACGCGACGGGTCACACAGGCACAAGCACGCAGCGCACGGAGGCAAAGAGTGCACGTCTCACGCGACATGCAGCTAGCTCGCCGAAAGTTTGCAGGCATGACGTGCAACAACTAGCTAGCCCAAAGCAGGCTCAGCATGCATGTAGACAGAACTGTGGCAACGTCCCGTCTTTCCCACTGAGACGTTAATGCACGTACCGTAGAGAGCTATTTTGGCCGGAGTTAAATTTTAAGCGGCCGAGCATCTCTCCTCCTCCACTCCTAAAGTCAACTCATACATTAGCTTCTCTCGGCCTCCACTATGCACCAACGCCGATGCGACGCGGCCGGCCAACGAGCTCCCCATAACCCTGCGGGTGCCCACGCGCCTCCATCTGACGAGAATCTGCTGATGGAGGAGGACGCGCGCGCACTTATCCGCACGAACACTCCCGCGTCGGCTGGTTTACGCCTCCCGGAAGGTTGGAAGACCAACGTCATCTTCGTCCCGGTGGCACCGCGTCTCTCCGGCAAGGCACGGGTCGACTACATCAACCAGTGCTACGAGAACATGCCGTGGCAGACGAGGCATCATCAACCCCAGGACGCCATGTCTTTGTTGTACTGGGACCAGCAAGTGGAGCTGGAGTACTTAGGGCGGCTCCACTCCCACCGCATCGACAGGAGCATGCACTCCAGCGACACGGACTGTTCCGACGAGGAGGAGGAGGAAGAGGACTCGCCTGAGACAGAGTGGCGCCCCTTGGCACCGCCGGAACCTGCCGCCCCGCTAGCAAACACCTTCTTCCTCCCATGTAACTGCCCCATTTGCAGCTGGGCACTTGCACAGCTGGGAACCTGTCCGAACTGCGGGTCCGAGGAGCGCCACCACCTAGTTTAGGCATTTATTGACTGTAATAATTATTATCTTAATTAAGTTCCCTTCAGTGTGAATGTATTATCTTTATTTTGACTCAAGTTTAATTGGAACTCCCTAAATTTCAGCTCCGAAGGGGGTGTCCTAATTGTATATTCAGTTTGCTTGTGGTAGGCTTCTCATGCTCAAAGTCAACCTTTTCGTCTACCCCTTCCACCGGCGTCGGAAGGGGGTGTCCCAATGGGATATTTTGTTTGGTTGTGTTAGGGAAGGCCATAGGTACATGGAGAACTAATATCTACCACTAGTTCTGATAAGAGATTCTCTCAGGCTCGTCTAAAGGGGGAGTTTCGAGATGTAGTGGAAGAACCTTCCTCTGTACAAGTGATGTTGGTGAGACCGGTCACACCTCTTATTAGGATCTTGGATCTCTCTCCACCTCCAAACACACTTTTATAGACATGATTGGACTCCATCTAGGTTTTGTAGGGATTCCTATGCTCTGGAGCCCCCGCTTCAGCGGAACTCTGGCATGTTGACCAAAAATTCAACCTTTTCGGCTACCCCTTCCACCGGCGTCGGAAGGGGGGGGGTCCTAATGGAATATTTTGTTTGGTTATGTTAGGGTAGGCTATAGGTAGATGGAAAACTAATATCTACCACATTTTCTCATAGTATTCCATCGGGTTCTTCCGAAGGGGGAGTTTCAAGCTCTAAGTAGTCTTGGAACCCACGAGAGAGAATCTGATGTCGGTGAAGCCCTAACACAAAAAGTGAAGGAATATTGGGCATCCAAGTCCCATGCCACACTCTAACACACATGGTATGGAAACCCCTTGGTTTGGGTGGGATTCAGACGCTCTGGAACCCCTCTCTGGAGAAACCCTAGGCCCGCTGGAGAAAAAGATGAAATTGCCGTTCTAGCCCCTCTACGTGAGCCGGAAGGGGGTAGAAAAGCGGAACTGATTGCTTGGTTGTGTTAGGTTAGGCCCAAGGAACACCCAAGAAAATGGTAGGGCCCACCTCTTGCCATGATTTCCTCCGTTCCGTCGGATCCGGGAGTTTTAGGCTCTGAGTAGTCCTAGAACCCGAGAGAGAGAGAATCTGACGACAGTGAAGCCATGCCACACAGAGTGAGGGGGGTCTTGGGCATCCAAGACTCATCACCCAACACACTAACACATATGGTATGGAATAACCTAGGCTTGTATGGGAATTACACGCTCGGAGACCCTCTCCGGAGAAACCCTAGGCCCGCTGGAGAAAAAGACGGTACTGTCGTTCTGGCCCCACTACGTGAGCTGGAAGGGGGTAGCAAAGTGGAACTAATTAATTAGTTGTGTTTTTTAGGACCAAGGAACAACCAAGACGATGTTAGGTCCCACCTCTTGGTAAGATTCCCTCGTTCCTTCAGATCCGGGAGTTTTGGGTTATGAGTAGTCCTGTAACCCACGACAGAGAATCCGACGCTGGTGAAGCCATAACACAGAGAGTGAGGGAATATTGGGCATCCAAGACCCATTCCAAACTCTAAAACACACGGTATGGCATACACTAGGCTTGGGTGGGATTCAGACTCTCCGGAGAAACACTAGGCCCGCTGGAAAAAAGGACGAAACTGCCGTTCTGGACCCTCTACTTGAGCCGGAAGGGGGTAGCAAAGTGGAAATAATTGCTTGGTTGTGTTAGGTTAGGACCAAGGAACACCCAAGACAATGGTTGGGCCCACCTATTGAAAATATCCCCCCGTTCCGTGAAATCCAGGAGTTTTGGTCCTTGAGTAGTCCTGCAACAACTAGAGAGAATCTGACGCCGGTGAAGCCCTAACACAAAGAGTGAGGGAATCTTTGGCATCCAAGACCCATGCCACACTCTAACAAATATATTACGTGATACCCTAGGCTTGGGTGGGATTAAGACGCTCTGGAGATCCTCTCCGGAGAAACCATAGGACCGTTGGAGAAAAGGACGGAAGTGCTGATTTGGCCCTCTACGTGAGCCGGAAGGGGGTAAAAAAGTGGAACTAATTGCTTTGTTGTGTAAGGTTACGCCCAAGGAACACCCAAGACAATGGTAGGGCCCACCTCTTGGAAATATTCCCCCCTTTCCGTCAGATCCTAGAACCCACGAGAGAGAATCCGACGCCGGTGAAGCCATAACAAAAAGAGTGAGGCAATCTTGGGCATCGAAGACCCATGACACACTATAAGACACCATGTATCGAATACCCTAGGATTGGGTGGGATTCACACGCTCTGAAGCTCCTCTCCGAGAAAACCTAGGTCCGCTAAAGAAAAGGACGGGACTGTCATTGTGGAGCCATCTACGTGAGCCGGAAAGGGGTAGCAAACTGAAACTAATTGCTTGGTTGTGTTAGGTTAGGCCGAACGAACACCCAAGACAATGGTAGGGCCCCATATCTTGGCAAGATTCCCTTCGCCAAGTCCGATCCGGGAGTTTCGGGCTCTGAGTAGTCCTGGAACACGCGAGAGAGAATCCGACGCCAGTGAAGCCATAATATAGAGAGTGAGGGAATATTGGGAATCCAAGACCCATGTCATACTCTAAAACACATGGTATGACATACCCTAGGCTTGGGTGGGATTAAGACTCTTTAGAGCTCCTCTCTAGAGAAACCCTTGGCCCGTTGGAGAAAAAAGGACGAAACTTACGTTATGGACCCTTTACGTGAGCAACAAAGGGGTAGCAAAGTGGAACTAATTGCTTGGTTGTGTTAGGTTAGGCCCAACGAACACCAAGACAATGGTAGGACCCACATATTTGTAAGATTTTCCCCATCGAGTCAGCTCCGGGAGTTTCGGCTCTGAGTAGTCCTGGAATCCGCGAGAGAGAATCCGGCGCCGGTTAAGCCATAACACAAAGATTGAGGAATCTTGGGAATCCAAGACCCATGTCACACTCTAACACACACATGGTATGACATACCCTAGGCTTGTGTGGGATTAAGAATCTCTAGAGCTTCTCTCCGGAGAAACCCAAGGCCCGTTGGAGAAAAAAAGGATGGAACTGTTGTTCTGACCCTCTAAGAGAGCCGAAAAGGGGTAGCAAAGTGGAACTAATTGGTTGTTTGTGTTTGGTTAGGCCCAAGGAACACCCAAGAAAATGGTAGGGCCCACCTCTTGGCAAGATCCCCCCGTTCCGTCAGATCCGGGAGTTTCGGGCTCTGAGTAGTCCTGGAACCACTAGAGAGAATTCGACGTTGGTGAAGCCCTATCACAAAGAGTGAGGGAATCTTGGGTATCCAGACCCATGCCACACTCTAAACACATGTTATTTGATACTGTCGTCGAATTGTCACGGCAAGTGTCCTCGTGCTAGAACTAGATTGCGAGGCCATTGCTTCTAAGCGAAACTTCGAAAGGGTTAAGGCGGAAACGAGAGACACGAGTTTACCCATGTTCGGCCCCTCAATTGAGGGTAATACCAACTCCTGCTTTCTTACTATCGGGGAATAAGGTCTCGATTACAAAGGGAAATTCGGCTCTCTATGTCTCGAGCTACCTTGATATCAACTTAGAACATGTATTTCTACGCCCATGGTCTCGCCTTATATAGTGGTTGAGTTCCCCGGGTTACAAGGGGATCCGAGTTATACCTGTCGTCGAAGTCCTAGTTATCTCCGGTTCTTGGTCGTCCCGTTCCGGTTCTCCTCATGACCCGGTCGTCTCCGTCCGGCTTTGGGCTGATCTCTAGGCCTTGGGCCCTTAAGTCTTCCAGCTTGGACTGTGGGCCGGTTCATCTGTCTCTTTCGGGTTACGTAAACGGTAACCGGGTCTTCTTTCTGTCAAGTGACCATCTCGATCCGGTTCTTCGTGATATAAACCGGATCAGCTTCTCTGAGCCGGATCAAGTAGACTCCGGTTCATGTGGGCGGCTAGTGAGGCTCCCCCTCACCTATTCCCCAAACATTAGCCCCCAGGTTAACATGAACACTTAAGTTCAAACTTACGTTGTTCACGTTAAACTTTCTAGGAGAAACTCAGACGCGAATCCGTTAGTTCAAGACATAATCTCCCAGAATCTCTGATCCGGATTATCCCAGGTCATATCTTTCCATTTTTCTCGAAAGATAAATCCATATCTGATCACCAAGATTTCAGAAACCAAAAATATTTTGGTTTATCATGGATTTTTATCCGCGTATTTTCCTCAGAAAAAATCTTCATTCATAGATCCTCGTCGTATTTTTCCCGTAAAAAGATTAATCTTGAGGGGCCTTTCTGTAAAATTACCCCTTTAACCTAGGGTTTAGGCCCCCGCCTATTAATAGCCTCCTGGTACGGCCCCTGGGTCATCCTCCCCCCGTGCTCCCCACTTCTCCTTCTTCCTCCGAATAGAGCTCGACAGCTCTGTTTTCTTCCTCGTGCCGTAGTGGCCGGAGCTTCACCCGCATTCACCGCAAGATGGTGAAGGAGAAGAACCAAGTGTCCAAGCCTGGGGGAACCGAAAATAAGAAGAAAGCCGGTGGCGCTTCCGTCTCTTCCGTGGCTAAGTCTGGTAGGGCGATGATGCATGTGAATTGGTGCAAGTCAGAAATGACCCAGGGCCGGTTGACCGGAATGGAGGACTCCGGTTTACTTCCGGATAACATATCCTAGAGAGCCCCAGGAAATGAGACTCGTCCTGAACCTGGGACGGGCGAGGTAATAGTCTTCGAGGCCCACATTCTCCGTGGGTTTCGTCCTCCCGGATCTCATTTTTTCCGCTGTCTCTTAAGTTATACGGTCTCCACCTTCAGGATCTTCCACCAAATTCTATTCTTAACGTTGGTAACTTTGTAGTTCTCTGTGAAGATTACCTCCAAGTAGAGCCCAATTTAGATCTCTTTCTTGAGTACTTTTACGGCAACAAACACCCGGAAGTAGCCGGGGGGTGAGATCATTCACTGCGGTGGTGTCTCGTTTCAGAGACGAAAAGACATCACCTATCCGGGTATTCCCCTTGCTAGTCACCCCAAACTATGGCAAAAAACCTTCTTCTACATTAAAAAACACCTCTCCTGAAGGTGAACCGGCACTCCCGGGTTATCTCCCTGAACGTCTAGTCTACACCAGCACCATGAACTCTTACACCAAATCCACTGATCGAGTCAAAATCAGACCCCTCCTGAAGCGCGTAACTTCCTTGATAGTTCACGGGCTAACTGGTTTAGATCTAACCAAGACTTGGGTGGACTGGCGTATCCAACCCCTCAATATCAGGAACCGGATGTTTCATGAATACAACGGTTTATCAGACCCCACTGCGATATTCCGAATCTCCGGTTTCCAAGTCTGATATGGTGACCGCACTAAAACTCTTGGTTGGAATAAAGCAAGACATGTTTTTTTACGTTGGCCTTGCTCCCTTTTGCAGCCTCTAACCCTGGCTCCTCCTGTAAGTTTATCCTTTATAATTAATTTTTATTCCTCAAGACTGCACACATGCTAACCCTGATTTTGTCTGGTTCACAGCCCACGGATCCCTTCTGGGTTACCACAGAAGACCATCTTCTCCTCATGAGGATGTTGAATCAGAGGAGAAAAGTGGCGAAGAGGATGAGGTTTCTTAATTTGACTCCCTCGGTCACTTGCACAATCAATTCGCTGATGCTGGTTACTCGCAGGATGAACCGGCAGAGCAGGAGGGCACCAGGTTAGGCCAAGGAAGAGCTAGTGAAGAGGCGCCGAATGTGGATGCTCCGGATCAGACAGCTCCAGATCTCAATCCCTCCACTCCCATCACTGGTTCTAATGTGGTGGCTGAGAAGGATTCCCCACAGGAAAAAAGAGGACCCGGCAAGCCGTTCGAAAGGTGCCTATCTCTAGACTGTCAAAACATCCCTTGAAACCATCCTAGCCTATAGAGAAAACATAGGACGATGAAGAAGGTAGCAAGAGAAGGAGGACCCGGAGCTCCGGGTCAAGTGAGTTAAAAGCAGGTTTGCCTGAGAAAACTCCTCTCTGGCGGGTTTCCAAGGCTCGAGTTTCACCTACTCCTTCACATCCCTTGGCCGGAAAAATCAGGCCTGAGGTGAGTCGTCCTTTTCATTCAGATTCTCCAAACTCCAACTCATCCCATTTCAGCGGGGCTAGTGAGTTTTCCATCAACTCCGGATAAGCTAGCTTTACTACCTTTGGTTCATCACTACTAATATTTAATCATGCAATCCGGCTTATGATTCTCTTTTCATTGCAGAGCCCAAGCTATATTGAAGGTTAACCCTATCTCAACTGCTGCTCCAGCTGCTAACCTTGAGGAGAGGGTTTTTGGAGAACAATAAGATGAACCGGCTGCTTGTTCTCTGGTTTATGTTGATGATCTTGCACAAAACGTTGAACAAGAGGTGAAACCGGTTGATGAAGGACCAGGTAATGATCCTCCGTTTGAAGATGTGGTTGTTTCTGACCCAGATGTAGTCGTAACCGTCTCTCAAGATTCCCAGGTTGTTGGAACCTCCACTGTGCTCTCCAAAGTCACAGAGGATTTAAAGGTAAAACCATAGGAAATGAGGGCTCCCTCCAACCTGAATATTGAAGGACAGGATTTTGATACACTGGCTTATGAACTCTCCGAGAACCGGTGTCGCGCCGATGGGATCATATAATTTCTGAAGAAAAAATATGAGGTAACCTTGATATCCATAACCTTAGCCCTCAATCTTCCAGTTTATATCTGTAATATGAACTTGAAGATTTATCATTGAGTTTTTTGAACTGTATAGTTGTAGCCCCCAAGTGTTGGTTTACAATATTATTGTGAACCGGGACTTGTTCTGCTTTTATACTTAACCATTGAAATTTAAACTGAAGTAGTGTAGTCCCCAAGTGCCGCGTTGCAGGCCTGCAGCTACTCGGGACTTAACAATAGCTTATATCCCACTTTTTGAAACTGAAATGGTGTACCCCCAAGTGCCGAGTTGCCATCCTGCGGCTACTCGGGACTTTGAAAACATTGCCTGAACATAGGCTAGATATTTTTGCAGGTTCCCAATATTCCGGGTTGTGTTATTAGGATCCAGAATTTCCTCAAGTCACAATTGCAATCTGACGATAACTTGTTTTTATGTAACCAATAATTTTGCAGAGTCTTGAATCTTCCTCTCAAAAGGAGATTTCAGACTTGAAGAGCATGCTAGCACAAGAGGCTCGGAAAAATGAAGAGGCCAGGACCTGGCAGAAGGAGCTGGAAGATCAAGTTACTGAGGCAGCCAACACTTGGTCCGTTCTCCAGCACGATTTCGAGAATCGGGGAAAGGCTGTTATTACAAGAGCAAAAAATGTGTGAAGGATTTAGAGGAAACCCGAACAGCTTTACCCAGGTGAAGGACCTTCTAAGAGATATCACCTGTAGGTGTTTGGTAAGTTTGCTCCACATGCCTTACTTTTATGTCCTTCTTTTCCGGTTCATGATCTCCTTTGTCGGGTTATAATTATCCTATTTCTGATCAAATTGTTCTTGTAACTTGCAGGCAGGATGCATAGCAATAACCTCCAACTTCCTGACCAGAAATTAAAGGCTCTATTCACCTTGATCCGGCAGCTGTATGTTGGAGGAGGAGAATGCATTAAGGCCATCAGGAATTGGGACAACCCTCCCAAGAAGATCCATGAGATGCTTGTGGAACTAACTCAAGTTCCACAATGGATAGAAGAACACAAAATGTCATCCTGCCGTCGTGGGGCCATCAAGGTTATGTCCCTGGCCAAGGCTTATCACCTGGAATTGAATCCGGATCTCCTTGTGAAAGGTTTCCCAGAGTATCGGGCGGACAGGACCAAGTATGCGAGGAAAGACTTTGCCAAGATTGAGAAGGAGTGCCGGTTCCAAGCATGCACCATTGCAGAAAAGTGAAGCTTAAGGAACTCTATCCGGGTTACACTTCCTCGGGTGAGCACAAAATGTCGTTCTCTCCTCAAGTTGTAACCGTTGTCCGCCAAGCTCCGCAGAAGAGCCGGCTTTCTATAGCCTCTTCATCTGGTGCGTCTCAATCCGTTACTCCTTCAGTTTCTGCTCCACCCCGCCCTTTATATGAACCGGAGAATACCAATGATGCTCTAGCTCAGCTGGAGTGGAAGTATGTTTCAGCTGATGAAGTTGGAGGAATAGAAAATGTCCAAGTGGATGCTAAAGATCACCCGAAGGCTCAAGACCCGGAGACTGAAGACACGGAGACTCAAGATGCTACCCAGCAGAAAGGAAAATCTGCTGCAGAATAAACCTTTGGTTCCTGCAAATACAATAATTCAACCCGGATGGGTTTGTAATAGGCTAGATAAACTGTTTTATTTCTAGCTCTATTTTTTTGAAAGTGCGTATGTGCACTTATGCTACAATTGTTATGTAATAACTCGGTTTTCTTGCTAACTTATGAAAAAACTTTCCGAGTTACTTACTTTTGCAACATCTTTGATTTGTTTTCAAAGCTTTTGTTAACTTGGTTTTTCTTTGCTGTCTAGCTCAGCCGTTTTTTCGCACGACTTACCCTAGTGTTTGCAACTATGGTAAGTTCAGGGTCATAGTAACCCGGTTGTGCCGGGTTATACATGATTGACTCAACCAGGTTTTAACATCCAGGTCATAAAATTGCGTTTAACCACTGACTGGCTAGCAAGTATAACCAATATAGTTTGGCCCATGCCAGATTCTTGAGATATAGACTGTGCTCTAGCATCAGCCCCCAAGTAATCATATATGAAAAAATTTAACTTTCTGGAACAATGATAATTTCCTGGAACAAATCTCAATAACTCAGATTTGTCAAGCCTGCCTTTTATTGTCTATATAACATAGTGATTACAATGATCCTACGTATAATATGGTCTCAACTGGGCTATGTTCCATGATCTTCCAGTTTCCTCCTCAGATGTTCGTGATTTATCCGCATCACGCATATCAATGAGGTAATATGATCCATTGTGTAGTTTCTTGATTACTACAAACGGTCCTTCCCATGGTGGACTTAGCTTGTGCATTCCATCCTTTTTCTGGATCAAGCGCAACACTAAGTCCCCTTCCTGAAAACTTTGAGTTTTAACTCTGCGGCTATGGTAGCAACGCAAGTCCTGCTGGTATATGGCTGACCTGGATGCCGCAAGGTCACGTGCTTCTTCCAAAGCATCAAGTGAGTCTTGACGCGCCATATCATTCTGGGTTTCCACATAAGCAGCTACTCTTGGTGAATCATGACAAATATCACTTGGCAAAACTGCCTCAGCCCCGTAAACCTGAAAAAATGGTGTGTAACTTGTTGATCTATTTGGGGTAGTTCTTATGCTCCATAAAACAACAGGTAGCTCTTTGACCCAACACCCAACAGTCTTTTCTAATGGGGTCTGGAGTCTAGGTTTGATACCTTTTAGTAAATCCTGATTAGCTTGCTCTGCTTGTCCATTAGATTGTGGATGTGCTACTGAAGCAAGGTCAAATCTGCAATTTCTCTCTAATGTTATGACTGCTTGCTGGGCAGTGAGTCCGACAGATGAATGAATAATTTCCGCGACGCGCCGAGACCAGTGTTGGGCAGACTCCCCTTCCTTCCGAATATAATTTTCCAGGTCTGTAATAGTTGTCGGACATTTACATGTTCCCTGATTTTTTTATGAACTGGTCCTTCAACTCTTGCCAGCTATTAATTGAATTTGTGGGCAAGTTCTGTAACCAGGATTTTGCAGGTCCTTCTAACATCACGCTTAAATACTGCGCGCATACTGCGTCACTTACTTCCAATATCTCCATGTCCTTCTCGTATCCCTCTATCCAGTCTCCAGGCTCCATGTCTGGTGTATAGTTTACAACCCTGTGAGGTCCTTTAAAATTAGTCGGTATTCTCTCGTTCATGATTGCAAGACCAAGGCATTGAATTTCAATTCTACGAGACCCAGCCAGGACTAGGTTTGCAACTGTATTTTGAACTGGGATTTGAACATGACCCGGATTTCTTCTTTCTGGTTCCGCAACTATATGTCGTGTATTTACAACTACAGGCACGCATGACACAGTCTTCCTGGGTGGGATAGGTTGGTGCCGGTTTGTGCTGCTGTTGGCCCGACTGGGGCTACCGTGGCCCAGTAGGTGCTGTCACTGAGACGCTCGGTCCTCCTAGAACTGGATTTGAAGTTGAAACATCATTTGTAACTAAATTTCCACTGGCGTCATACCTGGGCTCCGTAGGCCGTGTTGATCCAGCCATGTAAACAGTCGCATGATGAGTTGTTTTCGTCAGACTCTGCAGATCGAGTTCGAGGTCTCCTCCTAACCGATCTCCAAAGAGCTGGTAGACAGAGTCTGTTTCGTCACGATCGTCATTGTTTCACACTGAGGACTCTCCATCAGAATGCATCACCATAGTTTCCTCAAAGACCGAATCTGACAGTTGGTCCGGTTCTGAGATTGTTGTTCCTACGTACCCAATGAAGACGTGGATCTTTCCAAAAGGGACAAGAATTCCTGACCCCACGGAAGCAAACTCGGGACCCCACATGTCGTGGTTATAGTAATTTCCTCGTCGACTCCTCCTGAGCCGGCCTATCGTGAGCTTCTCGATTCCTGGTAAGGCTCCTTCCGAAAAGACGACGCTTCCGCGAGCAGGCCCCACGGTGGGCGCCAACTGTCGTGGTATTGTCACGGCAAATATCCTCGTGCGAGAACTAGATTTCGAGGCCATTGTTTATAAGCAAAACTTCTAAAGGGTTAAGGCGGAAACAAGAGATGCGAGTTTACCCAGGTTCGGCCCCTCGATTGAGGGTAAAACCTATTCCTGCTTTCTTACTATCATGGAATAAGGTCTCGATTACAAAGGGAAATTCCGGCTCTCTAAGTCTCGAGCTACCTTGCTATCAACTTAGAACCTATCTTTCTATGTCCCAGGGTCTCGCCTTATATAGTGGTCGAGTTCCCCGGGTTACAAGGGGATCCGTCTTATACCCGTCGTCGGAGTCGTAGTTATCTTCGGTTCTTGGTCGTCCCATTCCGGTTCTCCTCGTGACCCGGTCGTCTCCGTCCGGATTTTGGCTGATCTCCAGGCGTTGGGCCCTTAAGTCTTCCAGCTTGGACTGTGGGCCGGTTCATCTATATCTTCCGGGTTACGTAAACGGTAACCCGGGTCTTCTTTCTGTCAAGTGACCATCTCGATCCGGTTCTTTGTGATATAAACCGGATCAGCTTATCTGAGCCTGATCAAATAGATTCCGGTTCAAGTGGGTGGTTAGTGAGCCCCCCTCACCTATTTCCCTAACAGATACCCTAGGACTGGGTAGGTTTCAAACTCTCTGGAGCTATCCCCTCTCCGGAGAAACCCTAGGACCGTTGGAGAAAAGGACAAAATTGTCGATCTAGCCCCTCTGCGTGAGCCGGAGGGGGGTATAGAAAAGTGGAACTAATTTCTTTATTGTGTTAAGTTAGGCCCAAGGAACACCCAATACAATGGTAGGGCCCACCTCTTGGCAAGATTCCCTCCGTTCCGTCAGATTCGGTAGTTTCGGGCTCTGAGTAGTCCTCGAACCCATGAGAGAAAATCCGACGCCGGTGAAGCCATAACATAGAGAGTGAGGGAATATTGGGAATACAAGACCCATGCCACACTTTAACACACATGGTATGGCATACCCTATACTTGGGTGTGATTCATAAGCTCCAGAGATCCATTCTGGAGAAACCCTAGGCCCGCTGGAAAAAAAGGACGGAAATGCCGTTATGGACCCTCTTCGTGAGCCGGAAGGGGGTAGAGAAGTGGAAATAATTGCTTGTTTGTCTTAGGTTAGGCCCAAGGAACACCCAAGACAATGGTAGATCCTACCTCTTGGCAAGATATCCCCCGTTTCGTCGGATTCGGGAGTTTCGTTCCCTGAGTAGTCCTGCAACAATTAGAAAGAATCCGACGCCGGTGAACCATAACACACAGAGTCCGTATATGTTATATTTTTACCTGAGTAGCCCATTGTGGCCCTATAACAGTTTCGTTATATTTTTACTCTTTTTGGAAAATATGAAAAATTATGAGTTGTAAACGAGGTCCGTATATCGTTTTCTCGTCGTGTTTTTGTTTCGAGCTGTTTCTGCCAGGTTACTTCTTCAGATCTAGGGCCACAATGTCCTCTCCTGGATCTCCTAAGGACAGTTTCTTTGAGAATGTCGTCAACCCGTATATGAACGAGTTGAAGATGCATCCCAAGGAATTTTTGCTTAAGGACAGGAAGGTGCAGATTGAAGATGTTCGGGGCCCTGGGGGAGAAGGCAGTCTGGAGGCTAGGATGAAGGAGGTGGAGCAAGAAGTCTTTAGGTACAATAAGATGGCGGAGCGTGAAGTCGAGATCATTCACAAGATAAAGATAGAGCAGATCGCTGAATACAAGAGGGAAAATTTGAAGCTTTGGGAGGAGATCTTCTCACTCACCAAGACCACCAATGATCTCCAAGCACAACTCTGTGATGTGCATAACCAGAACTGTGAGTATGAGCGTAGGTTTAAACGTATAAGCTCTGCTGCTAGTTTCAGGATTATGGAGACCAAGACATCATTTGTGGATGGAGAACCTTTAACTTGGAAGGCCGAGGATGAGAAGGATTCACCAACACCACCGAAGAATTGATTCGTCATTGGGTTTGGCATCCCCTCTGGTTGTTCCAAGCTTGGGGGGAGTGTCGCGGTATCACATCACTATCTTTCATCTTTTACTTTTTTAGTAGATTCATATCATGAGTAGAGAGGTTATCATATAGGATGGTTTGCAGTATGGAAGTGTCTCTCCCTAGTTGGTTATCGTTGTATCCGTTGGCGTGAGTTGCCGGTTTGAAATATTAATGAGAAGTTTCATCATTTACTTTCTGCACACATTATTTCAGCTTTCAATTTATGTCATATGGTTGAGCTTGTTATTAGTAGTTGGTATCGCTCTAGAGATAATCAAGTTAATCTAGTTGGTTTTGGCAAACTTAGCTTGGGTCAGCAGAAATAATAATTTGAGATGCTAGTATAAGAGAGAGGAATTTGCCTATTAGCTCGTAAACTTAGTATTCACAAGTTAAGATCGCTTGGGCTTTCAATGAATATTGCATGGTTGGTTTCATCATATGTATATTTGTTTGTTTTCCTCAGCTCTTATGCTTGCTACCCAACCTTGCTAGCCAAAAACCCTGTACTGAGAGGGAATGCTTCTCGTGCATCCAAAACCTTGAGCCCCAAAACCTTGCCATTGTGTACACCATACCTACCTACATGTGGCATTTAACTGCCACTCCAAGTAAATTGCTCATGTGCTACCTTTAAAACCTTCAAAATTATTCCTGTTTTGTGCCCCTGTTTTAGCTCATGAGGACGTAAATAGAGAATCTTTATCTCACTTGTTGATTGGACTTCAAACACCTGGACTAGTGGCTTCATCCGCTTATCTGAATGCTAGAAGAGCTAGCAGCAGGGTGCCCAACCCCAAAACTAATACACAAATTCTCTTCACTATTTTTGCCCCTGATTTATCAGTAAAAGCATAATCGTGTAAACAAAAGAGAATGAGGGATGACCTTCTACACCAGTTGCGTCCCTCATATGGGAGCCGCTCTTATGAAGTCTAGTTGTCTTGTGACGTACTGTATTGTCTGTTTACCATTTGTTGACATAAGCATACACCTCTCTTAAAAATGTTTTCAATACCTCTGTTTAATAAAATAAAGCTCTAGCACATGAGTGATCCATGCTTCCCTCTGCGAAGGGCCTTTCTTTTACTTTCATTTTGAGTCAGTAAAACCATTTCTCTCTGTCTCTAGCAAGCATTTGAGTTTTTGTGATCTCATCATCTATATGTTGATTTATCTCAATCATGTTTTCTATCCTTCTTTGTTTAGCACATGCTTTATTATCTGAATGAATATTACTTTAAAAAGCTATGAATCACCGTAAAGGAATTGCTATAATTAAACATGTTAATCTCTACAAAATGAGACTTATTATAAAGACTTCACCTAAGATAAGCAGGATATCATTAAATGTTCTCTCACCAAGAATGAAGTTTGCCATTACCAATTTTGATTCTCTCTTTTGCATCTTTGTTTGTGACTCCCATTACTCGTTTCAAGTTGGGTTATATGATAGGAAGTTGCTTTCTATAATGATTGGTGCATAGATAGATGTGATTCTTCTTGTCCGTATTTTATTTATCGACTCTTCACTCCATAAACCTGTGGACATGTTTTCTGAGTTCAGTTTCGCTTGGGAACAATTGAGGTCTAAGCTTGGGGGGAGTTGATACGTCCATTTTGCATCACGATTTTATATCATAATTTTCTGTTATTCATCGATATATTTCATGTTATGATGCATCTCTTATGTTATTTCATTTTATTTTGCATGTTTTATAATTTTGGGAGAATAAACACCGGGACTAGAAATCTGATGGAAAAAAGCATCGTCGAGATACCATATTTCAGAAGATTAGAAGAAGAAGGGGGACATCCGGGGATTCCTAGAAGTCCAGAGGAAGAACGCATCCAGAAGGGGAGCTAGAGGGGGGCCACCAGGGGCCCACACCTAGGGCTGGCGCGCCCTCCCCCTGGCCGCGTCACCTAGAGTTGTGGCCACCCTGGCCCACCTCTGGGGGTCATCTTTGGCGTGCTTGGCCCCCAGGGAACCCTAAGCCTCATTCCATCCCCGAATAATTATTCCGCCACCGCCTCGGGGTGGAAAACACCAGAGAGAGAAAAGCTCTCTAGCAGGGAGAAATCTGCCAGGGAAATTCCTCTCCGGAGAGGGGAAATCACCGCCATCGTTACCGTCATCACTCCAGGCATCATCAAGATCGTCATCATCATCATCATCACCACCAGCACCATCACCCTCATCATTCACCTTCATCCCCCTATAACAATTAGGGGCCTCTATCTTGTTTTGCATTAGATCTCTCTCCCGATGTGGATTACTTGTTAGTAGTTGATGCTTGTGAGATTTATCGGTGTTTCCACTTTATGACCAGATTGTTATCATCCATTATATCACCTCTGATCATGATCCATATGATGTGTTGTGAGTAGTTCGTGTTGTTCTTGAGGACATGGGAGAAGTCAATTTGTTAGTAGTGAAGTAATGCTGAATAATAATTAATGTTTGATATTTAAGTTGTGGTGTTATTCTCCTAGTGGTGTCATGTGAACGTCGACTACATGATACTTCACCATTTATGGGCCTAGGGGAATGCATCGTGTACTTGGCTACTAATTGTGGGGTTGCCGGAGTGACATAAACCTAACCCCCTTTAGGAAACCATTATACGAGGGAGCGTAGGATCCCGGAGTTTAAAGCCGTGGTTAGATTTATTTCTTAATTATATTCTTGTAGTTGCAGATGCTTTCAAGGGGTATAATCACAAGTATGTATTAGTCTTGTATGGGACGGTACATTAGCATAGGTCCACCCACACAACACTTATCAAAACACCAAAAGTATTCAACTGCATGGAACAAAAGCACTTGACAGAAACCTCCCGTGTGTCCTCGAGAATGTTTGTTAATCAAAAGTAAACTCATCGGCTTGTCCTTTGCTGAAGAAAGGATTGTGCCACTTGCTGCAATTATTATTACTGCATTTTATTTACTTGCACTTTATTTATCTGCAATATCAAAAACGCCTACAAATCTATTTTCTAGTATTTACAGTTATTCCTTCATCGAAACTGCTTGTCAACACCTTCTGCTCCTCGTTGGGTTCGACACTCTTATTTATCAAAAGTACTACGATACACCTCCTATACTTGTGGGTCATCAAGACTATTTTCTCGCGCCGTTTTCGGGGAGTGAAGCGTTATTGGGAAGTGGAATTGATAAAGGAAGCTTCTGATGTAAGTGTTGTTTTTATTACTGTCTACTTCTTTATTACGCTATGTTTGGAACTCCTCTTGAGTCCTTATTGGCGGGCACTGCTTCCACTGCTAGGTTAGTAAGTGACCCACCGCCTGATGATTTGGATCCTTATAAAATAACTATAAAGATTGTTAAACATGTTATGGACAACTGCTATTCAGGTGATGGAAATGTCCATCCTGGTGATCATTTGCTCTTTTGACATGAATTATGCGAGTTGTTCAAGTGTGCAGGTATTACGACGAGCCAAGTGAAGAGGAAATTATTCTCCGTATCATTGACAGGCCGAGCCTCAGAATGGTTCAAACTGCTGAAAACTACCAAACAATTGAATGGGAGGAAATTGTACCTCTCTTTTATTCTGAATTCTATCCTCAAAGTGAAATCCATAGAGATCGGAATTATATATATAATTTTGGGCCTCATGAACGGAGAGAGTATTGCCCAAGCATGGGGGAGATTGAAGCTACTAATGCTCAAATACCCGGAGGGAATCCGACGCCGGTGAAGCCATAACACAGATAGTGAGGGAATATTCGGCATAAAATACCCATGACACACTCTAACAGACATGGTATGGCATACCCTGGATTGGGTGGGATTCAGACACTCCGGAGCTCCTCTACGGAGAAACCCTAGGCCCACGGGAAAAAAAGGACGGAACTGCCGTTCTGGACCCTCTACATGAGCCGGAAGGGGGTTGCAAAGTGGAACTAATTGTTTGGTTGTGTTAGGTTAGGCGGAAGGAACACCGAAGACAATTGTAGGTCCCACAACTAGAGAGAATCTGACGCCGGTGAAGCCCTAACACAAAGAATGAGGTAATCTTGGGCATCCAATACCCACTCCACACTCTATAAAACATGTTATGTGATACCCTAGGACTGGGTGGGATTAAGACGCTCCGAATCTCCTCTCCAGAGAAACCCTAGGCCCGTTGGAGAAAAGGACATAACTGCCGATTTAGACCCTCTACGTGAGCCGGAAGGGGGTAGAAAAGTGGAACTAATTTCTTGGTTGTGTTAGGTTAGGCCCAAAGAACATCCAAGACAATGTAGGGCCCACCTATTGGAAAGATTCCCCCCATTCCGTCAGATCCAGGAATCCGGGAAGTAACATGGAGCAGGAGGGATCACCCGGAAGCAATAGAACATCCGGGTGTGTTAGCCTTGGTGGTAGCACCGCAGGTCAATGGCTATGAGCTGAAGAAGGTTCTGATGGATGGCGGAAGTAGCATCAACATCCTGTACTGGGAGACCTTTTTACGTATGGGGCTCAAGGAGTCTCAGTTGCATAAAAGTTCCACAGTTTTCCACGGAATTGTGCCAGGACACTCAGCCTGCCCTGAGGGAAAGATAACACTGGAGGTTGCTTTTGGAGAATCGAAGGATAATTACAGAGTAGAGTGGCTCACATTCGAGGTGGTGAAGTTGCATAGTCCTTATAATGCGCTGTTTGGAAGGCCGGCTTACGCCAAATTCATGGCAAGGACGTGTTATGTTTACCTACAGCTAAAAATCCCGGGTCCTAAGCAAACCATCACTATACATGGGAACAGGGCTGTGACAGCAGAGTGTGATGAGGGAGATACGGCACTTGCAGAACAAGCTTGTGCGAAGGAAGAACTCAGGTATTACCAGTCTCAGGTAGACCCGGAAGATCGGACAGCTTTGAGAAAACCGAACACGGATGACGAGAGAGCTAAGTTTAAAGCAGCCCAAGACACGAAGATGGTGGCTTTCATTGAGGGCGACTCTTCCAAACAGTTTTCTATAGGTTCTAACTTGAATAACAAGGAGGAAGAGGCACTCATAAAGTTCATTCGCGAGAATCAGGATGTGTTCGCTTGGACACCTAGCGACATGCCGGGTATCCCGACTGAGCTCGCTGAGCATAGTTTGCATGTCGATCCCAAGTCCCGGCCAGTGAAGCAGGGTCTGAGAAAAATGAACGAAGAAAGGAGAAAGGCTCTAGGAGCAGAGGTAGCTCGGCTCCTAGCAGCCGGCTTTATCATGGAGGTTTTTCACCCCGACTGGTTGGCAACACCGGTTTTAGTGCTGAAAAAGAATAATGAGTGGAGAATGTGTATAGATTACACGAGTCTCAACAATCATGGTCCTAAGGATCCGTTTGCCCTTCCAAGTATAGACCAGATCATAGACGCAGTAGCAGGAAGTGACCTGTTATGCTTCCTGGATGCTTATTCCGGGTATCACCAGATAAAACTCAAAAGGGAGGATTGGCAGAAAATGTCATTCATAACCCCTTTTGGAGCCTTTTGTTACAAAACCATGACCTTTGGATTGAAGAATGTAGGTGCAACATACCAACGGTGTATTCAGAAGTGCTTTGAGGATCATATTGGACGCAACGTCCATGCTTATGTTGATGATGTGGTGATCAAAACAAGGAAGGCAGAAACGTTCATTGATGACCTAAAAGAGACATTCAAGAACCTGAGGAGGTACCAGATGAAGCTCAACCCAACAAAGTGTGTGCTTGGGGTTCCTGCAGGGAAGTTACTCGGTTTCATCGTTTCTGAGCGAGGGATCGAGGCTAACCCGGAAAAGATCAAAGCCATCCAGAGCTTGAAAAAGCCGGAAGAGCTGAAACATGTTCAGAAGCTTACAGGATGCGTGGAAGCGTTAAGCCGGTTCATATCTCGGCTCGGAGAAAAAGCGATACCATTATACCGACTCTTGAAGAAAACAGACAAGTTCATATGGGAATATAAGACCCATGTCACACACTAAAACACATTGTATGACATACCCTAGGATTGTATGGGATTAAGACGCTCTAGAGCTCCTCTCCGGAGAAACCCTAGGCCCGTTGGAGAGAAAAGGACGAAACTACCTTTCTGGACCCTCTAAGAGAGCCGAAAAGGGGTAGCAAAGTGGAAATAACTGGTTGGTTGTGTTAGGTTAGGACCAAGGAACACCCAAGACAATTTTAGGTCCCACCTCTTGGCAAGATCCGCCCCGTTCCATCAGATCCGGGAGTTTCGGTCCCGGAGTAGTCCTGCAACAACTAGAGAGAATCTGACGCCGGTGAAGCCCTAACATAAAAAGTGAGGGAATCTTGGGCATCCTGATGGAGGGATGATAACCCGGTAGGCCAAACTCCAAGGAGTAACCCGGCCCAAGGGACGCTGTATAGGATCCGGCTAAGGATAAGGAAACTAATGAAGGCCCCCGCTTGTAGGCCCAGTAACCCGGGTTGTGGGTTATGGTAGAGGAAAGTTAGGGTTTGTGCGCCGTGTCCGGGTAGGATCCGGGATGCGCCTTGGAGAATAAGTCAGGGGGTACGGGTGCTTTATAAACCGACCCCTAGGTCTAGTTTAGACAGAGATCTAAGAACCCTAGCAATATCGCTTGATATCGAGCATCCAGTGTAATCCCAGAGTTGAGTTATTGTATCAAGATCGGAGACTCGGCGACTTTGATTGCCGGCTACCAGATCGAATTGCACCATGTTTTCCTCTGAGCTAAACCCTCTCCCAAACGCCTGTGTCGTCTTGCCCCAAGATCAGTTACCCCCGGTAACATCTGCCATGATTATCCCACGACAGTTGGCGCCCACCGTGGGGCCTGCGTCCAAAGGTGTTTACATCACGGGAGAAGCTCGGAAGAGCATGGAGAATCTTGTCGTCGGTGAAATCTACATCGATCACAAAGGAGAAAAGATGGTGGACGATTCCGGCTGGGGGCCAAAGTCGGATCGTCTCGAGTCCGGATCTATGGTGACGGTCGGCCGGATCAACATCTTCGTCGGTATGGTACGAACGCCTAATTTAAAAGTACAGTATCATGTGCATACTACAGGAACTTCTAGCAGGGACAAAGAGACATTAAAGCAAGCGGCAAACTCGGTTTCGTCGGTCGCGCCGGGATACTTTAGATGGGCAGAACAAGAGGTAACGTGGAGTAGAAGAGATCATCCGGAAAAAGTAGAGCGTCCAGGAGTCTTGGCGTTGGTGGTCGCTCCACAGGTTAATGGTTACGAACTGAAGAGGGTCCTGATGGACGGTGGAAGTAGCATCAACATCCTTTACTGGGAAACCTTCTTACGGATGAGTCTCAAAGAGTCCCAGTTACGGAAAAGTTCGACAATCTTTCATGGGATCGTGCCAGGTCACTCGGCGAGCCCCGAGGGAAAGATCACTTTGGAGGTTGCTTTTGGAGAATCGACGGATAATTATCGAGTTGAGTGGCTCACGTTCGAGGTGGTCAAATTGCGCAGTCCTTATCACGCGCTGTTCGGAAGACCGGCTTACGCCAAATTCATGGCTAGGCCGTGCTACGTGTATTTGCAGCTGAAGATCCCGGGTCCTAAACGGACCATCACCATACATGGGAACCGGGATATAGCGGCCGAGTGTGACGAAGGAGATTCGGTTATGGCTGAGCAAGCATGCAGAAAGGAAGAGCTCGAATATTACCGGTCTCAAGTAAATCCGGATGATAGAACAGCCTTGAAAAAGCCGAATACCGAGGATGAGAGAGCAAAATTCAAGGCAGCACAAGACACCAAGAAGATAGATTTTGTCGAAGGTGATTCCACTAAGCAGTTTACCATAGGGTCTAACTTGGGAAAAGAGCAGGAGGAAGCGCTTGTGGAGTTTATTCGTTCAAATGCGGATGTGTTCGCCTGGACGCCTAGCGACATGCCGGGTATCCCTACAGAGCTGGCCGAGCACAGTTTGCATGTGGATCCCAAGTCTAGGCCCGTGAAGCAGGGTTTGAGGAAAATGAATGAGGAAAGAAGGAAGGCTATAGGCGAAGAGATCGCTCGGCTATTGGCAGCCGGCTTTATCATGGAAGTATTTCACCCGGATTGGCTGGCGAACCCGGTTCTAGTGATGAAAAAGACCAATGAGTGGAGGATGTGCATTGATTTTACGAGTCTCAACAAACATTGCCCAAAGGATCCGTTCGCGCTACCAAGGATAGATCAGATCATAGATGCAGTAGCTGGAAGCGATCTATTATGCTTCCTGGACGCATATTCCGGGTATCATCAGATTAAGCTCAAGAGGGAGGATTGGGAGAAAACATCGTTCATAACCCCTTTTGGGGCCTTCTGTTATAAAACTATGACGTTTGGATTGAAGAACGCCGGTGCAACTTACCAACGGTGTATTCAAAAGTGCTTCGAGGACCAAATCGGACGCAACGTCCATGCCTATGTGGATGATGTGGTCATCAAGACCAGGAAGGCGGAGACATTTATCGATGATCTAAAGGAGACGTTCAAAAACTTGAGGAGGTACCAGATGAAGCTTAACCCGACAAAGTGCGTGTTCGGAGTTCCAGCTGGGAAATTACTCGGCTTTATAGTTTCCGAGAGAGGAATCGAGGCAAACCCGGATAAAATCAAGGCCATCCAGAGTCTGAAAAAACCGGAAAATTTGAAGCATGTTCAAAAGCTCATGGGCTGCGTAGCAGCCTTGAGCCGATTCATATCCAGACTCGGAGAAAAGGCAATACCCCTGTACCGGCTCTTGCGGAAATCAGATAAATTCGTGTGGGATCAAGAGGCGGATGAGGCGTTTGAGGCACTAAAGAAGCAGTTATCTGAAGCACCAGTACTAGCGGCGCCGGGTCCTAAAGAGCCTATGTTGCTATACGTGGCAGCCGGCCCCCGAGCCGTCAGCGCAGTAGTTGTTGTGGAGCGCAAAGAGGATGGGAAAGGTTACCCGGTTCAGAGGCCAGTTTATTACGTCAGCGAGGTATTATCAGAAGCAAAGCAGCGCTATCCACATTGGCAAAAGTTGGTGTTCGGGGTCTTTATGGCCAGCCGGAAGTTGAAGCCGTATTTCCAAGAGCATCCCATAACAGTGGTTAGTTCAATACCAATGTCGGATATCATAAGAAACTCGGACGCGACGGGAAGAATAGCCAAGTGGGCAATAGAGATGGGGGATTATCACATCAACTACGAACCCAGGTCAGCAATCAAGTCCCAAGCTTTAATTGATTTTGTTAACGATTGGACACATACAGGCATGACTACGACGGTTCCAAATTCCGAGTCATGGATCATGCACTTCGATGGATCTAAGCAATACGAGGGATCAGGAGCTGGGGTGGTGCTAACGTCACCTAAAGGAGATAAATTAAGTTACGTACTACAAATTCACTTCGACTGTTCCAACAACGTGGCCGAGTATGAGGTCCTATTGCACGGCCTAAGGGCAGCTAAGGAGATGAACGTCAAGAGGATACGGTGTTTTGGAGATTCGGACCTTGTGGTACAGCAGGTGTCAGGAACTTGGGATAGAAAGGACGCAACTATGGCAGCATACCGCAGGGAAGTTGATAGGGTTGCAGGATGTTTTTCCGGGTATGAGGTGGAACATATAGACAGAAGAAAGAATGAGGCAGCCGACGCGCTCGCTAGACTCGGCTCGCGCAGAGAGCCGGTTCCACCTAACGTTTTCCTGGACGAATTATGGCGACCATCAGTTAAAACCGAGTCAGAGGAGGAATTGGCAAATCAAGACCCGGATTCAGGACTTGTGGCTACTGTACGCACTATTCCCGAATGGACAGAACCGTTTTTGGCCTACCTATCGCGAGGCGAGTTACCACAGCAGGAGGTATTAGCAAGGCAAATTTTGAGGCGAGCAAAGGGATACTCTATCATCAACGGGGAACTATATAAGAGAAGCGCATCAGGGGTCTTTTTGCGCTGCGTAGCGCCAGAAGAAGGCCGACCGATTCTCAAGGAAATACATGAAGGCGACTGTGGACATCACGCATCCACAAGATCTCTCGTTGTAAAGCTTATCGACACGGATTTTTCTGGCTCACGGCTCTAGCAGATGCGGAGCGATTAGTAGCAAGGTGTGACGGATGTCAAAGGTACGCTCGCCAAACCCATGTGCCGGCTATGGAGTTACGGACCATCCCGTTAACTTGTCCGTTCGCTGTCTGGGGTATGGACATGGTTGGCCCCTTTCACATGTCACCATGCAAGAAGACACATCTTTTGGTGGCTATTGATAAGTTTACCAAGTGGGTTGAGGTTATGCCAGTTACTAATTGCGAATCAGCTACAACAGTCAAGTTCCTGAATAGAATTATCTACCGGTTCGGGTATCCCCACAGCATAATTACCGACAATGGAACCACCATGTCCCTTGGTGAGATGGAAAAGTTCTGTGGCAACAATGGAATCCGACTTGACGTCGCGTCAGTGGCTCATCCGCAGGCCAACGGACAAGTGGAGAGGGCAAATCAAGAATTGCTACGCGGGTTAAAACCAAGACTACGAGTCCCCTGTATCAGGGCAGCTGGCGCATGGGTCGGAGAACTCCCTTCTGTGGTTTGGGGCATCAATACTACGCCTAATAGATCTACTCAGATGACACCCTTCTTCATGGTCTATGGCGCGGAGGCAGTACTACCGAGTGATATTATCCATGATTCACCACGAGTGTCAGCATACGTCGAAGTGGAGAATGAAAAAACCCGGCAAGACGCCGTGGATATGTTAGAAGAGCAAAGGGAACAAGCCCTGGAAAGATCAGCCATATATCAGCAGGATTTACGAAGGTATCATAGCCGGCACGTGAAAACCCGGATCTTCCAGGAAGGAGACCTGGTTTTGCGCCTGGCACAGTCAAACGAAGGAAAGCACAAGTTATCACCACCTTGGGAAGGACCGTTTATCATAAGCCGGAATTTGCATAATGGGTCATACTACTTGATAGATGTAAGGGAAGAGTCGACCACAGTTAATGACACTGCTCACACCACTTCATCTATGCAAGAAAGAGACAGACCGTGGAACGTGGCTCAGCTACATCCATATTATACTTAGCAAAAATTGTATTGGCATTGAATGATGTAGTAGGCAGCAGGTTTTCAGACGTACTCTTTTCCTATCCAGGGTACCTTTGGGGACTGGACGGGTTTTTAATGAGGCGGCTTGCTGACCTAGATGTTTCATATCAAGTAAAGAGGTGATTATCAAGAAAAGAGATGGTTATTATCAGGTTATGTACTCTCAATATGATGCGTATATCTAGGTCTTGGGGGCTGGTCGCTTGAATAGCACAGTTACAAACTCAAAGACCCGGCCATGATGCCTATGAGTTATAAGGGCCGATTACTTGCAAACGAGTACGGCTACAATCTTATAACCAGACAAAGAAGTCCAAATTCCTTGGCTATTCTTACTTAAGCTCGATGTGACTCGCATTAAAGTGGCATGATTTGTTCGCTTACGATTACAGTCAGTCATGAAACCCGACGGGGCTTGAGTGGCTACGTTTTCGTATGGATGTAACAACATGGTATCCACGCGAAAGCCGGCTTACAGTACAAGATAGTCAAAAGGGTCATCTAAACCACAAGTTATGCAGAGTACAAGGCTAAACAGCTGGAAACTCAACGATTATTAAGCATAACTTCAAATCCTATGTGAAACAACTCAGGGATCTTTGTGAATTTAGCAGTAGGCAGGTCGTTCCCCTTTCAAGATCAAGTGTCCTAGACTTGGAGATCCGGGTCCGGGTGACTTGAAATCTTGAAAAGAGAAAAAATTGCTTATCTGTAGAATTCCAAAAACCCAAATATCCGAGTCTTGGGGACTTGGGGACTTAGAAGCAAATCCGCTTGTCAATACCCATGAGACCCGGAAAGCGAATTTTCACAAAAGGAACAGTAAAGAAAGCCGGATATCGAGAACATATGAGCTCAATAATGGATAAACTTAAAAAGGCCGGAAGAGGCATAGAGTATATCAAGACCTTAGCGTGCATTACAAAATCTCGGCGAAAAGATATCAAAGGTGCGCAGGCGCACCACCCAAAAAAATAATTGTTTAAACAACATGTTGCCCGACCGGCGCATAAGAAGAGGCATTAGAGATCAGATATCACTCGGCGTTCATCTTGGCCTTGCCCTTGCCATCATTGGTGGTAGAAGCAGCACCCGGATCAGCGGTACTAGCTCGTGCAGGAGGTGGGACGACTGGTGTCGAGGTAGCAGGGGCAGAGCCGGCTTCAGCTTGCTTCTTTGCAGCCTCCGCCCTCAGCGCAGCAGCTTCCTCCTTCCACCGAGCCAGCATATCATACGGCTCGGGAAGATCCGACTTAATTGCTACACCAGCAGCATCATATGCTGGAACAAGGATATTAACGTCCAGCTCATCAGCGATCACGCTGGCCGGGTAACGGACCTCCTTCTGGACGGCCTGAAAATCCTTCACTGAGAACTTGGACCCATCAAGCTTGAACTCTGGGAAGCCGCCCATGAGCTTCACCAGTTCGAGCTTGGGGAAATAAGCCTTGGCGAGTGCAAGCCCCCGGGTCATTCCAACCCGGCAAGACGAGCGTTTCCAGTGCCAAATCCACTCGGGAATAGTGGAGAAGGCATCCAGCATCCTCTTCAGATCAACATGCCCTCTACCCGGCAACCGTAACTCCTCCAGGATCCATTTGGTTCCGGCACATAGCTGCCGGAGAACACTCTTCATGGTTTTCAGCTTGGCGATGTCATCCTCTTCCGGCATGGTTTCGTCCGGGCCTGAAGGAATGGAAATGTAAGTCGGGAAAACCGTTGTTATCTATCAAAAGGGTAAACCCGGAGGAGGAAACGTACCAAGTAAAGCACGATATGTGTCTGATATTTGGACGGAAAGGCTTGTTAGATCATCTTCGGCTTTGTGAGCCCTTTTCCTATATTTCCTCATTATCAGCCTATTCCTCCTGGCCTCAGCTTCGACTGCTTCACGCAAAGCTACCTCCTTTTCGATGAGCTTGGTGGCGTCTGCCAGTTTCTCCTCAGATTGAGTCACGAAAGACTGCATGCATGCAAACAAGGATCAGTCGGGTAGAGGAGCAAGTTATCAGGCGCTTGTATAATAAATCCCAAGCGAATTATGAATCAATTCACTTGGAACTTGGGGACTGGACAAGGGCACAAGCAACATTAGTCGGATTTACCTCGTGCTTGGCTATTAAAGCTCCCAAGATGTTTTCTTCATTAGCCCTTAAAGTGCGCAGGGTTTCCAGCATCTGGGCAAACGTCAGTTCTTCGGATCGAGTACCGGAAGAGCCGGCAGCTTGGTCACCTGGTGGGGAGGCTCTCCCCGCCCTTGGAGTCGAGACCCGGACAGTTTGAGTACCTGGGTTGGGAGAACCCATCCTTGTATCCAGAACCTCGATCTCCTCGTCTACCGGTTCCGATGAGGAAGGAGATCCGGCGGCTCGGGGAAGCGGATTGTTCGGAGGGTCTTGTTCTTGGTTATTCGCCGTATCACCGCCAGTCGCGGCGTCTGCGTTATCAGTCGGCTTCTCCACCCGACGGTCATCTGTTTCTACGTTTTCCGGGTCACTGACGGTGACTTTAGTGCTGAAACAAAGATGAGAAAAGGCAGTTATTAGTTATGACGGTGGCTTGAGTGGAAATTGGTCAGACGTAAAAGGAAATCATGTAACAAAAACTTACCCAGCATTCACGGTGTAATCCGGCGGGAGCTCGCCGCTGGAAGCAGATGAGGTGGTCACCGGGACCACTAGTGGAACCCGGAATTTCCCGGCACGAGGGTGGTTAGGAGAAGGGTGGCGTTGAGGAGAGTCGGAAGGACGAGACGGAGGAGCGCTGGCACGAGGGACCGAGGGGGTAGAGATGCCCGGGTTAAGGGGATCTTCACCCGGGGAGCTCCGAGTTACTCTGCGCTTGGCTGGGAAAGAATCCTTCAAGCACGATGAATTTGATAATTGATGGTTAAGTCGTCGCATGGCGTCAAAGGAGTAGGGTTCAGAGGATAATGAGGAAAAAGGAACCTTGGACACTGCTCCCCTGGCCTTCCTCTTGGCTCCGACTGTTGCCTCGTGGTCAGACTCGGTTGCCTCCGGATCATCCTCGTTGGTCTCACCTTCGTTCTCCAGCCCTGCGAACCGGGTGTGTGTGTTCGTTGGAAAAAAGGTAAACGGGAGGGAAATAATACAAGTAAAGGTATACAAATTCTGTGCAAATACCTTCACTCTCATCAGCTGGCTCGTCCTCTTCTTCCGGGTCCTTGGAAGGGGGGAAGGGTTCAACTCTCCAGAAAGGGTCATCAGCCTAAGACAAAAGAATGAGATCAAGGGTTAGAAGCTGTATCAAGTCAAAATGTGGAAATAAGTTATGAATATCGGGTATTACCGCTGGAGCCGGGTTTTCCCGAGTAAACGGGGGTAACCCGGTGATGCCCTTTATCACCTCCAGTTTCTCTGTTAAGAAGCCCTTGATGGTCTTGTTAGTATCGCCGGTCGCAAAGCTCTTGGTGGAGTAGCGGAGTGCATCTGTGGTGTGCCCCGAATACTCGCACATCAATTTGGTGCGGATGGATTTGGGTTGGATGCGAAAATCAACCCATGTTTTTACTAAATTTAGCCCGAGGAGGCCTTGGGCTGAAAGGATGGCTATCTTGGCTAATGAGGGAAGGATCGCCTCCCTGTCTGAGTCTGGCGCAAAGGCATTGAAAGACTCGGAAGGTTCGAGGAGGTTTTCCGAGTAACCCGGCAGTTTCTTTTCGCCGTCTGGGGAGGTATCGTGGCAGTAAAAGAAAGACAGCTGCCAGTGTTTGACGTGGGAGTTTAAACTGAGAGTTGGCATCGGTGAATTCTTGCGGCGTTGGATGGATACCCCGCCGCAAGTAAGAAGTGCTCCGTCACCACTTTCGCGGCACGGCTTGCACTGGAATAGTTCGATAAAGAGAGTCAGACTTGGCGGTATGCACAAGTACGACTCAGATAGAACGATGAAGTGGGTAATATTCAACATAGAGTTAGGCCCTATGTCGAATACCCGGAGGCCATAATGACTCAAGACCTCCCTAAAGAAAGGGTGACCCGGAGGACGAAATCCCCGGGTCACGTGTTCTACAAAGCAGATTACCTCGTTATCAGCGGGCGTGGGCTGGGTCTCGTTGCCCGGCGCCCTCCAGTGAATGTCCTTCTGAGAAGGGAGAATTCCTAATTCGGCTAGCTCGTCCAACTTGGCCTTCGTAGCTGTGGAACGCCCCCAGTTGGCAGATATGGTTTGGGTGGTCCTCGCCTGAGTCGGCTGTTTTCCTTGTCGTTTGGGAGCCATGGGATCAACCTGCAAAGCACAAGAGAAAGAGGCATAGGAAATAAGACCCGGGAGTGTTGGATTATCCGAGTATAAGGTATCAAGAAAGTATGAAGCTAAAAATTATCCGGGTATCACGCTATGAGGTGGAGATTACAAGGTATCCGGGTGTTAAGTGCAATTGTGGAAATTATTGGTCACTTACGTATGGAAAAGCATTTGGGGAAGATGGATGGTTGCCCATGCGTATACTGCAAGCAAAATAGCTGGAAAAGGAAGGTTTTCCGGGTGTTAACGCGATGGGCGGAAAATTAAGGAGGAATGGATCTAGATGGGAAAGTTTGCGAGCGATTTTACAGGAGATTTGGTGATTAGTAATGGTAGGAGGATGAGTTGTAATTATCTAGCAGGTGGTTAAAGGAGTTGGCAAGCATCGAATCGATCTAATTTGATGCAATCGGAAAAATGATTCACGGGTTGACCTAGATCCGATCCTGGATGAATTGAAAAATTGCGGGGCCAAATTAAAACGGCTGCAAGAGGCTTACCGGAGGGATTGGAGTCTAGCGCGACGGCGGCGACAGGCGTGGCTCGAATGCCCCTTTGCGGCTCTTGGCGCGGAGAACGAAGGTGCGGCAGTCTAGCGCGACGGCGGCGCGAGATGGTTCGATGGCGAGCGCGGCCGGTGGCGACTTGGCTTCGATGGCGAGCGCAAGCTCCTTGCGGTGGCGCTGCGAGGGTGTACGGAGCAATGAAGGAAAGGGGAAGCTGAGGCGCAGTGATGAGTTAGGGTTACCCTCTATGTGCTATTTATAAAGCAAGGGTGAGTCTATCTCAACGGCCAGAAGCCGGAAATCGTGGGGTGACGGTTATCGACGTGGATTTTGCGAGATATGCGCCAAATATTGAGAAAGGCATTGGGATAAAAGAGAGAAGGGGATCAACCCCGTGATATCGGGATCGATTATCGAGTATGGGATCTCGAAATTTTTATCAGGGTTTGGACCTGGAAAATTAAACCAAAGAGTTTGGGGAAAGCCCGGGTTACTATATGGCCACCATGGAGTTAGGCCTAGCCACTTATCAAAGCATCTTAACCCGGCCTCCACGTGCCTATGTGTTTGATATCTTTGCAGGGAATAGCGAGCGCTTCAAGGAGGATCCATGAAGCCCAGGCTATTCTGGGGACTACTGATGGAGGGATGATAACCCGGTAGGCCAAACTCCAAGGAGTAACCCGGCCCAAGGGACGCTGTATAGGATCCGGCTAAGGATAAGGAAACTAATGAAGGCCCCCGCTTGTAGGCCCAGTAACCCGGGTTGTGGGTTATGGTAGAGGAAAGTTAGGGTTTGTGCGCCGTGTCCGGGTAGGATCCGGGATGCGCCTTGGAGAATAAGTCAGGGGGTACGGGTGCTTTATAAACCGACCCCTAGGTCTAGTTTAGACAGAGATCTAAGAACCCTAGCAATATCGCTTGATATCGAGCATCCAGTGTAATCCCAGAGTTGAGTTATTGTATCAAGATCGGAGACTCGGCGACTTTGATTGCCGGCTACCAGATCGAATTGCACCATGTTTTCCTCTGAGCTAAACCCTCTCCCAAATGCCTGTGTCATCTTGACCCAAGATCAGTTACCCCCGGTAACATCTGCCGTGATTATCCCACGACACATCCAAGACCCATGATGTTGGGGGGATGATAACCCGGTAGTCCCATGCCTGGGACGAGACCCGGCCAAAGGGAGACTGCACGAGATCCGACGCTATGATGCTGGGCCAGGTGTTATTGATGGGCTAGCGATTGTGTTGGTGACCCGGCCCAAGAGAAAGGAAGTTCTAGAAGACCCAAAAGGCAGCGCAGACCTTGTAACCCGTGACTTGGGGGTCACGGTAGGGAACTTAGGGTTACGTATGGATCCCGGGTAGGATTCCAGAGATATCTTGTAAGGAAGGTCAGGAAGCCGGGTATGATATAAACAGGCTTCTAGGGCGTAGGGAGATCGAGATCGAGAGAGACAGAAGGATTCGAGTATTCTGGGTATATGAGAGCAAGTCTTTGTAACCCTAGATTGGAGTCTCGGCGACATTGCAGCCCGAGCCTCTAGATCACCAGTTAATATGATTGCATCCTAGCTAAACCCTCTCCCAAAAACCAGAGTCGATTCACCCCAAACTAAGTTACCTATGGTAACGTCTTCCTTGGCTATCCCACGACACATGCCACACAGTAAAAAAAATTATGTGATACCCTTGGATTGGGTGTGGGATTAAGACACTATGGAGCTCCTCTCCGGAGAAACCCTAGGCCCGTCGGAGAAAAGGACAGAACTGCCAATCTGGCCCCTGTACGCGAGCCAGAAGGGGGTAGAAAAGTGGAACTAATTTCTTGGTTTTGTTAGGTTAGGCCCAAGAAACACCCAAGACAATGGTGGGGCACACCTCTTGGCAAGATTGCCCCCCACCGTTCCGTCAGATCCGGGAGTTTTGGGCCCTGAATAGACGTGGAACCCGCGAGAGAGAATCTGACGCCAGTGAAGCGATAACACAAAGAGTGAGGCATTCTTGGGCATTGAAGACCCATGACACACTATAAGACACATGGTATGGCATACCATAGGCTTGGGTGGGATTCATACTCTCTAGAGCTCCTCTCCGGAGAAACCCTAGGCTCGTTGGAGAAAAAGGATGGAACTACTGTTCTGGACCCTCTAAGAGAGCTCGAAAGGGGTAGAAAAGTGGAAATAATTGGTTGGATGTGTTAGGTTAGGCCCAAGGAACACCCAAGACAATGGTAGGGCCCACCTATTGGCAAGATTCTCCCTGTTCAGTCAGATTCGGGAGTTTCAGGCTCTGAGTAGTCCTAGAACAATTAGAGAGAATCTAATGTTGGTGAAGCCCTAACACAAATAGTGAGGGAATCTTGGGTATCCAGACCCATACCACACTCTAAAAACATATTATGTGATACCCCTAGGATTTGGTGGGATTCAGACTCTTCGGAGCTAGCCCCTCTCCGGAGAAACCCTGGGCCCGTTGGAGAAAAGGACGGAATTGCCGATCTGGCCCCCTCTGCGTGAGCCGGAGGGGGGGTATAGAAAAGTAGAACTAATTTCTTTATTGTGTTAATTTATGACCAAGGAAAACCCAAAACAATGGTAGGGACCACCTCTTGGCAATATTCCCCCCGTTCCGTCAGATCTGGGAGTTTCGAGCTCTGAGTAGTCCTCGAACTCCCAGAGAGAATCTGACGCTGGTGAAGCCATAACACAGAGAGTGAGTTAATATTGGGCATAAAAGACCCATTCCACACTCTAACACACATGGTATGGAATAACATAGACTTGGGTGGGATTCAGACGCTCCGGAGCTCCTCTCTGGAGAAACCCTAGGCCCGCTGGAAAAAAGGACAGAACTACCATTCTGGACCCTCTACGTGAGCCGGAAGGGGGTAGAAAAGTGCAAATAATTTCTTGTTTGTGTTAGGATAGGCCAAATGAACACCCAAGACAATTGTAGATCCCACCTCTTGGCAAGATCCCCCCGTTTCGTCAAATTTTGGAGTTTCGTTCCCTGAGTAGTCCTGCAACATCTAGAGGAAATCTGACGCCGGTGAAGCCCTAACACAAAGAGTGAGGGAATATTGTGCATCCAAGACCCATGTCACACTATAAAAACATGTTATGTGATACCCTAGGCTTGGGTGGGATTACAACGCTCTGGAGCTCCTCTCCGGACAAACCCTAGGCCCGTTGGAGAAAAGGATGGAACTACCGATCTGCCCCATCTACGTGAGCCAGAAAGGGTAGAAAAGTGGAACTAATTGCTTAGTTGTGTTAGGTTAGGCCCAAGGAACACCCAATACAATGTAGGGCCCACATCTTGGCATGATTCCCCCCATTCCTTCAGATCCGGGAATTTCGGGCTCTGAGTAGCCCTAGAACCCACGAAAGAGAATCTGATGCCGGTGAAGCCCTAACACAAAGAGTGAGGGAATTTTCGGCGTCCAAGACCCATGCCACACTCTAAAAAAAGATGTTATGTGATACCCTAGTCTTGAGTGGAACTGAGAAGCTCTAGAGCTCCTCTCCGGAGAAAACATATAGGCCCGTTGGAGAAAAGGACAGAACTGCCGATCTGGCCCATCTACGTGAGATGGAAGGGGTAGAAAAGTGGAAATAATTGATTGTTTGTGTTAGGTTATGCCCAAGGAACACACAATACAATGGTAGGGCCCACATCATAACAATATTCCCCCCCCCCGTTCAGTCAGATCTGGGAGTTTCGGGCTTTGAGTAGTTCTGGAACCCGCGAGAGAGAATTCGACGCCGGTGAAGCCATAACACAGAGAGTGAGGGAATCTTGGGAATCCAAGACCCATGTCACACTATAACACACATTGTATGACATAACCTAGGCTTGGGTGGGATTAATACACTGTAGAACTCCTCTCCGGAGAAACCCTAGGCCCGTTGGAGAAAAAAGGACGAAACTGCCATTCACGACCCTCTACGAGAGCCGAAAAGGGGTAGCAAAGTGGAACTAATTTGTTCGATGTGTTAGGTTAGGCCCAAGGAACACACAAGACAATGGTAGGGCCCACCTCTTGGCAAAATTCCCCCCGTTCCGTCAGATCCGGGAGTTTCAGGCTGTGAGTAGTCCTCGAACCCCCAGAGAGAATCTAACGCCGGTGAAGCCATAACACAGAGAATGAGGGAATATTGGGCATAAAAGACCCATGAAAAACTCTAACACATGTTATGGCATACCCTTGGGTTGGGTGGGATTCAGACGCTCCGTAGCTCCTCTCCAGAGAAACCCTAGGCCCACGGAATTGCCGTTCTGGACCCTCTACGGGAGACGGAAGGGGGTAGTAAAGTGCAAATAGTTGCTTGGTTGTGTTAGGTTAGGCCCACGGAACACACAAGACAATGGTAGAGCCCACCTCTCGGCAAGATCCCCCCGTTCCGTCAGATCTGGTAGTTTCGTTCCCTGAGTAGTCCTGAAACAACTAGAGAGAATCTAACACCGGTGAAGCCCTAACATAAAGAGTGAGAGAATCTTGGGAATCCAAGACCCACGACACACTATAACAAAAAAATTATGTGATACCCTAGGCTTGGGTGTTATTTAGACGCTCTGGAGCTCCTCTCCGGAGAAACCCTAGGCCCGTTGGAGAAAAGGACGGAACTACCGATGTGCCCCCTCTACATGAGCCGGAAGGGGGTAGTAAAGTGGAACTAATTGATTGGTTGTGTTAGGTTTAGGTTCAAGGAACACCCAAGACAATGTAGGGCCCACCTATTTGCAAGATTCCCCCGTTCCGTCAGATCCGGGAATTTCGAGCTTTGAGTAGCCCTGGAACCTACGAGAGAGAATCTGACGCCAGTGAAACCCTAACACAAAGAGTGAGGGAATCTTGGGAATACAAGAACCATTACACACTCTAACAAACATGTTATGTGATACCCTAGTCTTGGGTGGGATTAAGACGCTCTAGAGCTACTCTCCGAAGAAACCCTAGGCCCGTTGGAGAAAAGGCCGGAACTATCGATCTTGCCTCTCTAAGGGAGCTGGAAGGGGGTAGGAAAGTGGAACTAATTTCTTGGTTGTGTTAGGTTAGGCCCAAGGAACACCCAAAACAATGGTAGGGCCCACATCTTGGCAAGATTCCCCCCCGTCCAGCCAGATCCGGGAGTTTCGGGCTCTGAGTAGTCCTGGAACCCGCGAGAGAGAATCCGACGCCGGTGAAGCCATAACATAGAGAGTGAGGGAATCTTGGGCTTAAAAGACCCATGTCACACTCTAAGACACATTGTATGACATACCCTAGGCTTGGGTGGGATTAAGACGCTCTAGAGCTCCTCTCCGGAGAAACCCTAGGCCCGTTGGAGAAAAATGGACGGAACTACCGCTCTGGCCCATCTACGTGAGCAGAAAGGGGGTTGCAAAGTGGAACTAATTGGTTGTTTGTGTTAGGTTAGGCCCAAGGAACACCCAAGAAAATGGTAGGTCCCACATCTAGGCAAGATCCCCCCGTTCCGTAAGATCCAGGAGTTTTGGTCCCCGAGTAGTCCTTCAACAACTAGAGAGAATCTGACGCCGGTGAAGCCCTAACATAAAGAGTGAGGGAATATTGAGCATCCAAGACCCATGCCACACTATAAAAGACATGTTATGTGAAACCCTAGGCTTGGGTGCGGGATTAATACGCTCTGGAGCTCCTCTCCGGAGAAACCCTAGGCTCGTTGGAGAAAAGGATGGAACTGCCGATCTGACCCTCTACGCGAGCCGGAAGGGGGTAGCAAAGTGGAAATAATTGATTGGTTGTGTTAGTTTAGGACCAACGGACAGGCAAGACAATGGTGGGGACCACCTATTGGCAATATTCCCCCCCCCCCGTTCCATCAGATCCGGGAGTTTCGGGCTCTGAGTAGCCGTGGAACCCGCGAGAGAGAATCCGACGCCAGTGAAGCCATAACACAAAGAGTGAGGCAATATTGGGCATCGAAGACCCATTCCATACTATAAGACACATGGTATGTCATACCCTAGGCTTGGTTGGGATTCATACGCTCCGGAGCTCCTCTCCGGAGAAACCCTAGGCCCGCTGGAAAAAAGGACTGAACTGCCATTCTAGACCCTATACGTGAGCCGGAAGGGGGTAGAAATGTGGACATAATTGCTTGGTTGTATTAGGTTAGGACGTAGGAATACCCAAGACAATGGTAGGGCCCACCTCTTGACAAGATCCCCCCCGTTCCGTCAGATCCGGGAGTTTCGGTCACTGAGTAGTCCTGCAACAACTAGAGAGAATCTGACGCTGGTGAAACCCTAACATAAAGAGTGAGGGAATCTTGGGAATCCAAGATCCATGACACACTCTAACAAACATGTTATGTGATACCCTAGGCTTGGGTGGGATTAAGACACTCTGGAGCTCCTCTCCGGAGAAACCCTAGGCCCGTTGGAGGAAAGGACGGAAATGCCGCTCTGGCCCCTCTACGTGAGCCAAAAGGGGGTAACAAAGTGGAACTAATTGCTTGGTTGTGTTAGGTTAGGCCCAAGGAACACCCAAGACAATAGTAGGGCCCATCTATTGGCAAACTTTTCCCCATTCCGTCAGATCCAAGAGTTTCGGGCTCTGACTAGCCCTGGAACCCGCGACAGAGAATCCGACGTCGGTGAAGCCATAACAAAAAGATTGAGGCGATCTTGGGCATCGAAGACCCATGACACACTATAAGAAACATGGTATGGAATACCCTATGCTTGGGTGGGATTCATACGCTCTGAAGCTCCTCTCCGGAGAAACCCTTGGTCCGCTAAAGAAAAGGACGGAACCGTCGTTATGGACCCTCTACGTGAGCTGCAAAGGGGTAGAAAAGTGGACTAATTGCTTGGTTGTGTTAGGTTAGGCCCAAGGAACACCCAAGACAATGGTATGGCCCACAGCTTGGCAAGATTCCCCCCGACCAGTCAGATCCAGGAGTTTCGGGCTCTGAGTAGTCCTGGAACCCATTAGAGAGAATCCAACGTCGGTGAGCCCTAACACAAAGAGTGAGGGAATCTTGGGCAACCAAGGATCATGCCACACTCTTTAACACACATGGTATGGCATACCCTTATTTTGGGTGGGATTCAGACGGTCCGAAGTTGTCATAGTATTCTCTTGGGATCGTCCGAAGGGGGAGGGGGTTTGAGGTGTACGTATACATCCTTCCTGCATATATATAGCAAGCGACGCGGGTGAAATCAGTCACACCTCGGGTTTGTCTCTTGGCTCTCATCACGTCCCAGCACACTTGTATGGACATGATTTTACTCCATATAGGCTTAGGAAGGATTCCTACTCCGGAGCCCCCTCTTCAACGAAACTCTGGCATGTGTTGACCGAATTTTTTTTGCTTACCCATTCCAGCGGCATTGGAAGGGGGTAGACCAATGGATTTGTTTCCTCACTTTGTTGGGGCATGCCGGACATACATGGAAAACCAAAATCTAGCACATGTTATAACAAGAATTGGATCCCTTAGTGCAGATTTTGTGTTGAAAAAGGGTCAAACTGAGACTAAAATAGGATTGAACCCCAAATTCCCCATTTGCTCATATGCCCAGCTTGCAGACTGAAACGGGATCGAACCCCAAATTTCCTATTCTTCCCCACCGAATCCATAGATCGCGCGCGGCTATTCGCTATCTCCTTCATTGATGGCTGCCCGCCGCATGTTCCCGGAGGAGATGTTCCGTACTAGGGAGCCCGCACTACGGCCGACTCAAGGCCGTTGCGTGCTCGCCCGCACGCGTACAATGGAGAAGCTCGAGCTGAAGTGGCACGGTCGCGCGCTCGAGGTTACCGTGGGAGGGCATCGCCCTACTTTCTCGCCCAAGGAAGTCATGGCTGTGCTGGTCGTGCAACGCGCAATCACCCGTAGGCAGGTGAAGGTGGATGTTAGCGCGCCGCCGGTGGACTTTCTCATTCGATTCCTTTCCGAGGAGGACTGCACCTCCGTGTTACATCTGTCCCGGCACGTCGCCAGTGGAGCGCCACTCATATTTAGTCGCTGGTGCCGTGGTAGCGACGCCGAGCGATCTGAGCTACCATATCTGACGAAGATCACTTCGAGCGGTTCTCGCGGGAGGCATGGGAGCCCGTTGCGGTGGGGCAGTTTGTCAACCATCTTGGCGGTGATCTGGTGCAGATGCATGTCCCGGTGGACAGCTGGTTCCTGTCGATGGAGGCCTGGATGAAGCAGCCGAGTGCAATCCCAAAGACCTACATTGTGTAGGTGCCAGAGCTGTACGTGCCGGACAGAGTGCGCTTCCGACCTCGAAGAGGACATTGGAGAACACTGTCCTCATCCATGTCTCGGAGGTCGTGGACCATGGCCCAGTCGTTTTGGACACTCCACTGTGGGACAACGGCGACGACGAGGAGGAGGTCGACACCACACGCACGCACTAGTTCTCATTCTTTGGCGGGTGTGTGGATGGCAGTGGCCCTCCTCAGGTGAGGGACGGCGGTCACTGTTTCGGTGGGCACAACGCAACGGATCTGCCGGAGGAGAATGATCTGCTGAGTGAAGAAGAATGAGCTGCTGTTTGAACCGCTATCTAAAGATATCATTCAGCTTATGTTGCAGATGAATTGTGTGTTGTATCGTGCATCTCTATTCAGTTTGAAAATGTTTGGTTATGTTCCGACTATTATCTGTTTTAATATGCCAGTTTGATCTCTAGGCAGTTTGAAAATGTTTGACTTATGTTGCGACTATTATCTGTTCTAGTATGTCAGTTTGATCTCTAGTCAGTTTAAAAATGTTCGAGTCTGTTGTTGAATTTGAGTTGAATCTAGGGTTGCTAATGTTTGACCAATGAATGTTAACTAGTCATCAACCTGTGCGCTTGCACGGGCTAGACATTTATGTGGCATCAAATAACCATGAGAATTCCGTCCTCAAAGTATATGAAAATTTATTATGCTTTCAAAGATTCGAACTAAATTATAGTTGCATTTACAACATTATGACAGTAATATCGGCACTTTGAGTATGTTAAAATTGCATTTTTTTTGTTTTTCATTGGTTCTTTTCGCCCGGTGACTATTCTTTTTTTTGTGCTCCTTCTCCAACTTCTAATCGGTAACCTGTTTGGCAACAAATTTAGCTTATTTGGTGCAGATTTATATTCATCAGTAGATTTAATGAATGGATTATATTATAAAACTGCAAATAGACTTAATTGGAATTAATATTTCTGTAACGGATACAGATATACAACAATCTGAAAGTTAAGTTTCTTTAGGTTACGTTATAAGAATATTTCAGTACAAATTTAGCTCCAAAGCTGCAACGCCTGCACACAAAAAAAGCTGAAATGTCTGACACGCTTAAGCGACATTGTGAGGACCCTAGAAATTCTAAACAGGAGAAAAATCATGTCTTTTTATCTATACTAGTAATCCCGTGCGTTGCAACGGGATAACTATAATTTAAACATTTGGCTAAAAAACTTTGTCACAACCGCATTTTGCACTAAAACAATCGACCCGTCTAAACCTAATCTTGGATCGTGTATTTTCCACTTTCTTCTCCAATACATCATAAGTGGCGGTTTAGTCCAATGAAAGGGTGTCATATTGGAGAAATCCAGAAAAAAATTACCTCTTAATTTTGCGGCGACAATCCTTTCCAAATTACATCAATTTGTATTTATTGATTTCTCATAAATACCAAACCGACACAACTATCAACACACATGATTCATAAAACGGATTAAAAGTACTTATTTTATAATTTGAAAAATATTTTATTTGACTTTCCATCAGTTAAAGTATAGTAAAAATAGTTGTGCGTTGCAACGGGAGAAAAAAAAATCACATAGTCCGCTCTATTTCATCAAAAGATCTTTATTTGCGAATGTTGATTTTTTTCAACCATTAAAATTGAGACAGTGTATTTTCTTATCCATTGACACAAGTGTGTTGTCATAATGCAAACTTTACCTAATTATATTGGACACAATATTAAACACCATATCATTTAGGCAATACCTTTTAAAAGAACGAATTATATAACAATTTATAGTCCCTAGGAATTGCAACAAACTATAGTTCTTCAAGTATGTACATCTCTCTTAGATAAATATTTTGAAAACCAATCATTTTTTCCACGAATCTAGAATTGACAGCAAAGTGCCCAAGCGTTGCAGTGGGTCCATATTTATAAGTTGACACTAACAACGCCAAACGGAACCTTGAAATATATTGGCTAGACCTATGATTTTGTCATCTTACATGTTCCACTGTACATCTACACCACAATCTTATGAAAAGAGAAATAAAATATTGCGACTTACTTTCGAATACTTTGTGTCTACCTATGATGGATATAAAAAATAATAAAATTGTTACACATAGACTTAGTAAAGGAGGTATAGAATGCAGGATTATTACATGTTATGGTGCTAAAGTAGACTCCTAGGACGGGGAACACAATTTTAAGTATATCTAATACATACATCTACTCCGGTTACTCAGCGTATCCTATTGAACATCAAGTAAGATATATCCTTGTTTTGCCTACCAGTATTGTTTCGCCTTTGGTCTTCTTATCTATTAGGATATTCAAATGGAGAGTAAGCGTACATCGTCAATGTCATTTTTCATGCCAGTCCCTAGAAGTTGGTTTCATTTTCTAATCTTAAACTTCCAACAACATAATAATCAAGAATAAGTCTAACCTCCTTGCTCTATCACAAAAAATATCAACGGGTCGTGGGTTATATAATGAACACATACACTAAAACAACTACCTTTCTGGCAGAATCAACATGAAACAAATTCAGTTAAGAGGATGCATAAATAAATGAAACTTTAAACTGCCCTATAAATTTTCGATAAATGCAGATCTTAAATTTTCAAGATTAATACTTCAATAATTCCCTAATATATTTTTCAATCAAAATACCTAGCTCTTACTACATCGACCAATCTGCAGCTGTATGGTGAGTTGGTGACTAATTATTGAAGTACAGAGACAACATTTGCCTCTAGTATAGGATATTGAATGCATTTATCTCAAGTATATGCCCGCACAAAAATCCTGAAGTCTGATTGACATCATCCAAATTGAAAGGAAGATGACAGCATAAAAATGTCAGGTCTGGTTGTGAGCAGTGGGGATGGGGAGTAACTGCAGGGTTAAATGTTTGAGGAGGGTTAAGTACCTGAGGATATTGGTAAACACTGACCTAATGTTTGAGCAGTTGTTTTGACATCACAATCATTGGGAATTCGTCAAATATTTGAAATGCAAAGACCTCACTACCATGGATACACATCTGCATAGCCCCGTGCGGTTTCTGTAGTGAGAAATTAACAGAGATGCGCAGCCTGAGAGAGTGGTGCTGACAGCGAGGAGAAGCAAGCCACCAGAACGTCGCTGGGAGGCAGTGGGGAGCCGTTGCGGCTGGCACCTCCAGCAACCAAGGAGGCAGGGCGGGAGCCTCCTGCCGGCGGCGCCTGAACGCACCGACAACAGTGTAGCCAGAATCGGCGCGAGCTTGGAAAGCTGTCGGACAGTGAGGTACGCGGGACGACGGCGGGCCCTGGCCGGCATTCGGACGTGGTTCAAATGTGCAGCGTGGGTCTTCTGGTGCGGAAGCTCGGCAGCCATTGGCAAGGTCCATGCGGCACACGGGCAGACATGGGTGACTTTCCTCTGTACGAATTGGGGTAGCGGACCGCGGCATTGAGCATCAGGACGCCTCCTCTTTATGGATTGTGGGCAGCAGACAGGGGCATCTCTCCTCTGTATGGATTGCGGAATTAAGGAAGCTGTGCATGTAAGGTACATCAAAGGAGCCACATCTGGACGAGAAAAGAAGAAGGCGCGGAGTTAGCCTGCAGCAGTCCACATGCTGACGGTGGCGGTGTACTGGCTGGCCGCCGGCGTTCCTGGAAGCGGACTTAGGGAAGGCGGCGCCAGCTTTCATGCCTGGTGGCGGCGCGCAGAGAAGGAGCGTCCTTGCCTGCGTACTTGAGTAGACGGAGATGTAATCTTACTCGGAATCAACAGTGAGCTCAAACGGTGGTCGGTGTGTTCTGCTCGGAAAGTGGGGATTGTTCAGCGAGAAAAAAAGAATAGCGAATCGGTACGGTGACAAACTTGTAGTATTATGTGACTTGGTGAAAGGGTAAAATTGTCTTTTTATGTTGGACGAAATTTTTTGCAGAAACGTTAATGCCTTTATTATTAGGTAGAGATTATGCACCATCGCTGACAGTTTACGATTCGGAATTACTCTACGTACGACGTTCCTTGTCCGACAATGGTACGATAAAAGATCGAACGGACAGGCTGCACGAGAACCAACTGATCGATGGACTACATGGGGTGTCGTACGAAAATCGTACACATATTGTCGTACGTGTAGCAGCGCTCTTTACGATTTTATTTGTAGAATGCTACCAAACCTAGGCTAACGTACACACTGACCTCGTCATTATTGGGAGCCTCACACCAATTTTGGATATGCGGACATGCGGTCAGTTTTTACCCTGTTGGTAGATTTCTCAGCGTTTTCTTGAAAAATGATTCGGTGAGAGAGATGTCTTGATACATGGACAATAAATTGGCCGAATCTGTTGAAGATTAAAGGATTTATTTGGACTATATATATGCAGGTATACTTGGGACAACAGAATTTTCGAAAGCTACAATACTACTATCAGTTGGCCGTCCAGTCGTACTTAGGATACCGGCTTCCGTGCATGCACATCATCTTGTCGCTGAACCTGCCATGAAGAACTAACTGGTGCAGAAATATACCATGATCCAGATTGACAAACTACTTCCTCTTCACGAACTGCAAGAAAATAAGAGGACAATGCGATTAGTACTGATGGAGTTCTCCCAGTAAATACAATTGGATGACGACATGGCCGACCGGCAGCAGCATAAACGACGCCCATGCCAACCTGTTGGCAGGATGATTAGTAAATTGAGCTTAACGTACAGGATATGGATTCTTGCAGCATGCTTCTAGAGACATGCGCCTCGTTCCCTTTTTTATTTTATTTGCAGCCAAAGCACTCGAACCAGCTATGCTAGACACCGGTAGAAAATAGGCCTTCAGTCCCGGTTCGCAAAGGCCATTAGTCCCGGCCGCGCAACCGGGACTAAATATGCGCGACTAAAGATCCCCCTATAGTCGCGCCACTTGCGGACCGGGACTAAAGGCCCGTCCACGTGGGCGCCAGGAGTCCATCGGGGCGGAGGACCTTTAGTCCCGGTTCTCGTGGCTAACCGGGACTGAAGGCCTCCTCCGCAGGTTTAGGGTTTTAGCCCCCCTAAATCTGGTTTCTTTTTAATTTGTTTTGTTTTATTTCTTTTATATTTTATTTTGTGTTTTATTTTAATTTTGATGAAGTTTCAGTACACATATATATTATACGCTACTATATACATGCATATATGAAATTTCAAACAAGAAGAATTCAATAGGAATATATAATATATATTCAATCTCGGGTGACCATATACAACTTCGAACAAGTTTCCATACATAATTACGATGGATATACACAACTTCGAACAAGTTTCAATCTAGGAGATGCATAAGGAAAAATCCTGCTAAGTCGTCTTGAATTGGTCTTCGTTGGACGTATAGTGTTCTCCTTTAGGATCGATGACATGACTAAGGAAAAATCCTGCTATTTCCTCTTGAATTGGTCGGAAGCGAGCTTCTGGACTAAGCGTCCTCCGCAAGTTATTGAGACTCTTCCGCGTGCTCTCCGACTTCTTCTTCTCAGAGGTTTCTTTCCGTATGTTCTCACAAACATAGTATCCACATAGATTGGTCCCCGGTGGCTGCTTATCCACACGAAGTAAATTTTAAAATTCTAGCTGATGTTTGAATTGACCGACAATTTCTTTTGAGAACCGTCTCTAAACTCTACAGTGCAAAGAAAATTAAATGAACAAGGGAGTTATTAGCTACTGCATATTAGGAAATGAACAAAAGAGACCGATCGATATAGAGCGCAAATGATTGAAAATAATTACCTTTGCAGCATTTTTCTCATGTCGATCCAATGCTTTGGATCTGAATCCATAGAGTCAATGATAAAAATTGTGGAGGTGTGAAGTTCAATTTTTAGCAGCATCCAGTGGAACCTGCGGACACGTTACATGCACAGTCATGCATAACTTATCGATTAGACATACCATGCATGGAGTAAACAAAAGAGAATGGGAACAAGAGAGAAACACTCACCCAAAATGGTAAGGAAATAGAATATGACTTTTGAGTTGATGCTTTTTAAGAAAATTGTACAAGTCTTTCTCCACTTCTAGGGGGTGATATTGTAACACATGTCAATTAATGATTTGTGGGTCAATGAACCCAACATCATGGATGTGTCTTATTTTGCATTCCCAAATCTTCGATCTGCATAATAGCGTACGCAACAATATAGTTAGGACTATATATATATATATATATATATAGTGCAGGCAATGAAGAACGAGATGAGGTAGAAATAAATCACTTACATAACGTAGCAACTCAGGATAGATTTGTCGAGCTCGCGCAGATTGAACAGCTGGAACAATTCACTCATCTCAACTGCTACAGAGTACTTTTTGGTGTGATGCTCCTCTGTAACATCCACATGAACATATTCTTTGTCGGACCATGATATGAAATTTTTGTACCAACGTAGTAGATTTTGTATTAGTGGTGGTAGACTCTTTTCCTGCGCAGGCTCGATGAGAGGCCCTTTCTTCACATATTGTAATGCTACCTCAGCCATTGGCGCATCGTCCAGGCCTAACAAGGCACGAAGAGACATACCCATCTCGGACGCATTTTTCATGGCAGTAGCTACAGTCAATCCCATTGCTGCCGCAGCTGCTCTGACCTCGGGGTCCTGTTCCGGACCGGCTTTCACTATGAGCGGGGGGATCGATTGTTTACTCTGCATCCCGAGCTGGTCAACTTGTTTCCCGCTTTTTTTCCTTTCTTCTTTCTCCTCCATCAATATTTCTGCTTGCCTACGAAGTTCACTTTCATAGTCTTTAGGAAAATTCTTCTCGGCTTGGAACGGTGTCGACAAAAAACCCGTAGCCCACTTCTGTACCGACGGAGGGTATACTTCCTTGGGCTTAGGCTCCCTTAGCGCCTTCCGATCGGCTGACCATTTCTCATACTCAGCCTTCGCGGCCAATTTGGTTTCAGCATCACTAAGTTCCCAAGCCCTTGGGGGATAGGCTTCAGTGATGGCTCCGGTACCCGTGTGGTCTTAGGTACATAAGCCTCCGGGTTAATAGTCCAAGAGCGGGTTTCCTTGCTGTCCGCATGCTTCTGTTTCTTCGCCGGAGGAGGAATGGGGGGCGACGGCTTCTTATCCGCCGGAGGAGGAATGGGGGGCGACGACTGATTATCCGCCGGAGGAGGAATGGGGGGCGACGGCTGCTTATCCGCCGGAGGAGGATTGGGGGGCGGCGGCTGCTTATCCGCCGGAGATTGTGAATCGGGGGACGGCGTCGAATGGCGTGAAGGAGGCGTAGGTGAACCAGCACCAGCACCACCACCACCACCACCACCTGCACCATCGGAGGGGGGTGGACTTGCTGGCCTTGGCGTCTCGCCTGGAAACACTATGTACTTCTTTTTCCATAGAATGAACTGGCGCTTGACATCTCCAAGTCTTCTCTCCCCTTCGGGTGTAGCTATGTCAATCTCCAGGTCCTCAAACACTTGGACCATGTCTTCCACCGTGACACGAGCATAGCCATATGGAATGGGGTTGTTGTGGTGGAGTGCTCCAGGTGTATAGGGTAAAGCACTGCCGGTAGCTACCTTCATGGAAATGTTCCCCACGGGATAATGCAGATCACATTCTTTCATCTCCTTTACATCATCCACGGGGTAGTGAGGCTCCGGTGCACGACTCTCGATCATCGGTGCATTAGCACCTGCAGGCGGGGCCTCCGTGGAAGCCACGCTGCTTCTCCGCTGATGCTGGCTTCCGAGATCCGCTTCATGATCTTCATGCGGCCCTGCAGCCGTCGATCTTTCTTTCTCAAGTATTCCATGCACGGTCTGCTTCAACTCACTAACTTCCGATGCAAGCTTCGCCAGAAGATCTGCATCCCGGTCCGTCTTTCTCTTACGGCTTCTGTAACAGTACGGGTTATGAAATCAGATATTTTATCTCAGAAGGTTTTGAGACATTTAAGTAACCTTCTGTTTTCCATGTTTTCCACTCGTTTTCTCAAATATTTTGCAAATGAGTTAGTCTTAAACACATCAGAGATAATATAATTCACATGACCCATTCAAAAAAGTTTGGTACAATAAATTATTACACATCAATTCTTCTCTTGTGTCCCCGCTTTCTTACGATTTGGCCGTATCCATGGAGCATCCTCATCATTTAACTTAATGCTTGGGTCAGTGTTGACTTTGAAGGGCGGAATTTCACCAAACATATTATAATCTTCTGACATGTCTGTCTTGTCCTCCACTCCCACGATGTTTCTTTTCCCTAAAAGAACAATGTGGCGCTTTGGATCATCGCATGATGTACTGATCGTTTTCTTATCTTTCCGTTTCCTCGGTTTGCTACTCATGTCCTTCAAATAGAAAACCTGAGCGACATATTTGGCTAGGACGAATGGTTCGTCAAGGTAACCAAGATTGTCGAAATCCACCATTGTCATTCCGTATTGCTCGAAGGGGAACATATTGTGTAGAATTACAGGACCGAGAATGGAAATCTCTTCGACTAGGTGGACCAGGAGGTGCGTCATAATATTGAAGAAGGATGGTGGAAACACCAACTCGAAACTGACAAGACATTGGACCACATCGTTCTGTAACCGTGGTAGATCTTCTGGACTGATTACCTTCTGAGAGATTTCATTGAGGAATGCACATAGCTTCACAATGGCTACTCGAACATTTTCTGGTAGGAGCCCCCTCAAAGCAATCGGAAGCAATTGCGTCATAATCACGTGGCAGTCGTGAGACTTCAGGTTTCGGAACTTTTTGTCCGCCATGTTTATTATTCCCTTTATATTCAACGAGAAGCCAGACGGGACCTTCATACTGCTCAGTCATTCAAAAAAAATGACCTTCTCTTCTTTCGTAAGAGCGTAGCTGGCACGACCTTGAAACCATTCCGGATGCCGGTCATCTGGGTCTTTCAAAAGTTGCTGGTCCTGCCGTGCTTCCTTTGTATCATTTCTCTTCCCATACACGCCCAAGAAGCTTAGCAGGTTCACGCAAATATTGTTCGTAACATGCATCACGTCGATTGCAGAGCGGACATCTAGAACTTTCCAATACTGTAGCTCCCAAAATATTGATTTCTTCTTCCACATGGGTACGTGCCCGTCAGCTCCCAGCGGAACTGATTGTCCGCCAGGACCCTTTCCAAAGATGACTTTCAAATCCTTGACCATATCAAATATCTCAGCTCCAGTACGTTCCGCAGGCTTCGGCCTGTGATCTGCCTTGCCGTTGAAATGCTTGCCTTTCTTTCTTACGTTATGATTTCGGGGAAGAAATCGACGATGACCCAGGTACACGTTCTTCCTACAATTATCCAAAAATACACTTTCAGTATCATGTAAGCAGTGCGTGAATGCTTTGTATCCCTTATTTTATTGTCCCGAAAGGTTACTGAGAGCAGGCCAATCGTTGATGGTTACAAAAAGCAACGCTCGTAGGTCAAATTCCTCTTCTTTGTGCTCATCCCACACAGGTACACCAGGTCTGCCCCACAACTGTAAAAGTTCATCAACTAATGGCCTTAGGTACACATCGATGTCGTTGCCGGGTTGCTTCGGACCTTGGATGAGCACTGGCATCATAATGAACTTCCGCTTCATGCACAACCAAGGAGGAAGGTTGTAGATGCATAGAGTCATGGGCCAGGTGCTATGACTGGAGCTCTGCTCGCCAAAAGGATTCATGCCATCAGTACTTAGACCAAATCTTATGTTCCTTGCGTCAGCTGCAAAATCTTTGAACTCTCTGTCGATCTTTCTCCATTGCCATCCATCAGCGGGGTGTCTCAACTCCCCGTCGGACTTACGGTCCTCTTTGTGTCATCGCAACAACTTGCCATGCTCTTTGTTCCTGAACAGACGTTTCAACCGAGGTATTATAGGAGCATACCGCATCACCTTGGCGGGAACCCTCTTCCTGGGTTTCTCGCCCTCAAAATCGTCACCAGGGTCATCGCCTCTGATCTTATAATGCAATGCAGTGCATACAGGGCATTCATTCAAATCCTCGTATTCACCGCGGTAGAGGATGCAGTCGTTAATGCATGCATGTATCTTCAGAACCTCTAAACCTAGAGGGCAGACAACCTTCTTTGCTTCGTACGTACTGGCGGGCAACTCGTTATTCTTCGGAAACATATTCTTCAATATTTTCAGCAAATTTTCAAATGATGAGTCAGCTACACCTTCCCGTGCCTTCCATTTCAGCAAATCCAGTGTGCAGCCCAGCTTTTTCAGACTATTGTCGCATCCTGGGTACAGCGACTTCGTGTGATCCTCTAACATGCGATCCAAATTCTCCCTCTCCTTGTCAGTTTCGCAGCGTCTCCGTGCATCGGCAATGGTCCGACCAAGATCATCAGCGGGCTCATCATGTGCCTCTTCTTCACCTTCACCAAACCCTTTCCCACCTTCAGCATCATCCTCCATGAAAGTATCACCGAAAGCCTCATGATAGTTGACATCGATATCATCCTCTTCTTCATCTTCTTCCATTCTAATCCCTCTTTCTCCATGCTTGCTCCAACAATTATAGCTTGGCATGAAACCGTGCCGAAGCAGGTGCATGTGAACGACTCTTGAGGAGGAGTGACCCTTCTGATTCTTACATTCAGCACATGGACAGATAATAAAACCTCGCTGCTTGTTCGCATTTGCCACTACGAGGAAATCTTTCAAACCCGTAATGAACTCGCCGGAGAGTCGGTTACTATACATCCATTGCCGATTCATCTACATTATTATTATACAAAGTATATAATTAACCATCATGCATTTTTCAAACTAACTACATAGAAATAATACAAATCATGAAAGGTTCAAGTTGTTAACCGCGATCGCGGAGGAAAAATAAATGACAAAGCTCAAGTGTGGCTCGGACACTTCATATCATGTGTGTTTCATGCTCTCGGGCATTTCATCGAACACCTTGTGTGCATAGGAGGAACCAAAAGCAAACCCACCACCCCTTGTGAATATTGTGAGTAGAAGTGACACCAAATGTGGCTAAGTGCAGCCAGCTGAGTCATATATATAGAGATGAGCTTTTTGTCCCGGTTGGCCTGGACAACCGCGACTAAAGGCCTTCGGGCCAGCCTGAGAACCTATTAGTCCCGGTTGGCCAGGCCAACCGCGACTAAAGCCCCTCCCGTCCGCCAGCTGTGGACCGAGCACGCTGGGCCGAGACTGTTGGTCGCGGGTCTCCTCCCGAACCGCGACTAAATACCCCTATGGTCGCGGGTCGATTATTTTGGGGACTAATGGGGCGTATGGAAGGCCTATTTTCTACCAGTGATCCTTGTCGGTATCCCTGAGCTCTGCAAGTTGATCCTGAGTATCTAGATTAACATGGAGCCTCTAATTACTTTTGGCCGATGGTTAATCACGTCGTACTGAGAGCCCGGGTTGTATTTAAAATCAAGATTCAATGTCAAACTATCGTGCCCGGTTATTTGTTACGGCCTGTGCTATTTTGTTCCGCACGGTCCATCCTAACCGCATAATTAACATCTAACAGATTAATTAATTTTAATGATGTGGACTAACATGGAGGCTTTAACGGTGCCTTCAATTAGTAAATATAAGATTCATGCCAAAAAATAAAAAAACAGCAGCAATGTATTTCATCTATAAATCATGGAAACAAATTTCAGGTGCTACATTTTGCACAAAATTACATTAATATGTAAAACAAACTTATTATTCACGCACACAAATAAGAACACTTATTATCAAGTGCTAAAAACACTTAAAAACTAGTTCCTGCATATCCTTTTGTTCGTGCCCTCGTTGCCGCGGCGGCGGCGTGAAGGTCTATCTTCGCTATTGCACCAGGGGAGGATCATCTCCAGCCATGTTGGACCTAAACTGTTTGTCATGTCTCGGATCCGTCTGTATAGCTCGTAGCTGACATATCCTTCTACTGCTGCATACTTGAGTCTTGCTCGATCCATCGTCAATTCCCAATAATTGTCCTGGTGTGATTAGAATTCAGAATTCATCTTGAGGTACGATTTGTCTATGAAATTTCCTGCTAGATTATCCATTCCAATTTTGGTTTCCCCGAATTCTATCTGGATGTCATGGTGGTATTGTGGTGGTAGAAAGAAGCCTGGTTGGACAAGAGCCTTCTTGTCGCCCCTCGTGTCCACGCTTGCGAACATGATCTTCTTTGTTGAAAAGAAATCTTGCAGCAACTTGCGTCCATGATCTGTCTGCGGCGACCTGCACCAGTGGTACACGACGAAGTCTTTGCCCATGGCGATCTGCACGACGGCGGCGGCATGGGGTTTGTGAGCATGGCTACGTGTGTACTCAAGGTAGAGGCCCAAGAACTTGTGCTTTTCAGGCTCAATCCATTGCACGAAATTGGTCAGGGCACTCTCCAAGGCACGTTCCTCGTTGGTGTAGATCACCCGCAGTACGATGCATGCCGCCGCCGACAGAGAGGCTGAAAACCTCTGTGGTTGGTAGGCAATTGTCCATGGAAAGTCTCCGCCGTGGCTAATGGGTTCGATGGGTTTGGAAGAAGAGTCAGGAAAAAAGATGAACTGAAGGAGCACAAATGGAAACTGCAAATGGCAACTGCCTAAATATACACGGATCGAAGGCACGTGTGTAACGAAGGTGTGTGAACCCAGACGAGTAGATGAACGAACAGAAAACTAAATGGCAACTGAAAACGAGGCAGAGTGCATACATGTTCGTCAACGTGGGTGGCCGCTTGACCTCCCTCGCAAATGACCGTTGTGTTGGCAGTACGTACACACATGGCTACGTACACCGCTCACGTACACGTGAAGAGAGCAATTCGTTGGCTCGGTTTGGCTGAATTTGTTCCACTGATAGGTGGCCCTGACTCGTTGTGGCCCCATTTGACAGTGACTAAATGTCAACTCACTCTGTGTTTCACAAAGTCAGCCCACGGAAAGAGACATGCACGCGCACACGTCAGCAGGCCCAACCTCCCTCGAAATGGAAGTCGGTATAAATGCTCCTCCTGATTGCAACGCCTCCCCCCACCATTCCGTCCCAAAATCTAGCAAAAAAACCCACTTTGCTCCGGCCCCAACGCCTCCCTCTTTCTCTCCCAACTGCCGAGCACACAACCTTAAGGCGGTTCCGCGAGGAATGGAGGACGCCGTCGCAACATCTACTGCCGGCGCCGAAGGTGTGGCCCACCATGTCGGTTGGACCCCATGGACGGGTCCGATGCAGGGGAATAACGTTGGAGCGGCATTTGTTGTCGTCGCTGCAGATGCGGCCGGCCATGGCGTTTCACCGTCATCGCCTCCTCTGGCGGTGGAAGCGTCGGGACTCCATCTCCTGTCTGATCTGGGGGACCCCATGGGGGAGGAACCGACGTTTGAGGAGGTCGTCTCCGACGAGGACTCTGAGGTGCTCACCTAAACAGATATATCTAGCTCTAATTTAGTACTCCCTCCGTCTACTTTTATAAGGCACACTTCTTACCATTGTAATGACAAGAAGTGAACGGAGGGAGTATTGAAGATCCAATGGTTTGTAGAGACATGCAAGCAAGTTAAGGATTCTTGGGTTTGTAGTTGGATCTGTAGACGGGGATTCTGCAGATGCAACTGTGAACCCAGCGTCCCCTATTACCCAGCCGTCGCCCGGGCTTCCAGCTGCCGTACAATGTAGTTGAAGTTTATTTAATAGAAAAAATGCACATTAAGCCTTGTAACTGACTGTTTGCCCAGGCTTTAATCTATTCCCTAGTCCGCTAACGATTTTAGGTCCTGGATTCTAGAGCTTGTAGAATAGAGCGATTGTTATATGCAAGTTAGGAATTAGTTGTACATGATTTTGATGGCATTTTGTCTATCTGTAAGTTCTATTGTCCCATTTCGAATGTGGGCTTAAATTCTAGACTTGTTACATATTAAGTCCATTAACTAACACCATTTATGTTCTGCTTAAAAAAAATTATGCTATTTAATCAAAGATTGATGTCATTAGTTTATCAATGGCATGACTATTTGATTTAAACTAGTGTTAGTACATGCATTTTAAAGATGACCTATAATTAGAGTGTGGTGCTAACTTTTGTTTCATTGCTAATTTGAAGCAATCTGATGACGGCGTATCATCTGACAAGGAGTCCCGCGATGCTAAGAGCAGACATGTTCTTAGGAAGCTACAGAATGGGCAGAGTAGGTACCGTTGTTGCACCCGCATGCTGTTCTGCCCCTTCTGCTGCAGGAACATTGACACGAGCATCCTCAGCATGATTCAGCATGCCAGCGGCATTGGACGTGGCTCGGAAAACCGCGGGCCCGCTGTTAGGGCCAAGCACGCTGCCTACGGTGTGTTCCTAAAGAAGTTGCTCGCGCGCAATATCCGCTTAGGGCTTGCGCATCCTCATCTGAACCCCAATCACCAGGACAGGAATCCTTTGAGGAGGCAGCAATGTTGTCGCTTGTGTCGAATGCTGCAATGGTTTCCTGATGAACTTAATTTGAATAGTTGTACTACTAGCTAATGTTCTGGTTTGAACAATTAGTATATGTAAGAACTTTATTAGTATTGTGGAAGAATTCCTCGTGTATGTAAGAATTTAAGTACAATATATGTAGTACTTCTATATTATGTTGCTTCAGCCAATCATGTTCTTAGGATGCCTAAATACTTATTTGGTATAACTTAATAATAAGTGGATGTCACGTCCATTTAGTACTCGATCATGCCCAATAAGCCAATCCTTTTCGAAAACTTGCTGATCTGATGGATCAATGGTTTTTAGTTCTTCAATTAATTAGTAGAAAATAAAGAACGAATTGTAAGAATGGAACCTTTTTCGTATTAGCAAAGATTTACATTTGAAAAGTCTTCCATTTTATTAGCCAGCCGACCCCATATCTGGGATAACATGCCACAATTGGCAGCTATAGCCACTTGTACCCTAATTAACGCACTGACCCTCAATTTTAAATAATTCACATCTAAAACTAACATCTGCGCGCCTAAATTACGACCGCTAACAGCCGCACACACGCTAAATCTTCACCAAAACAGCCTCACACGGGGTCCCACTCGTCAGCGTCACAGCCGCGCGTGCGCTAAATCTTCACCGAAACAGCCTCACATGGGGTCTCACTCATCAGCGTCACAGGCATCCGCGCTCCCTCGCCCACTCGGCTACTTCCCCACTAAAAGGGATCACTCTGCCCCCCCCCCCCCACAAAAAAACCCAGTGCCTCCACTTTGCCCACTGGGCGGCGGCTATCACGGCGGCGCCCTCCCTAGCTTCCCCGTCCTCACCGACGTACTCAACCAATGACTGGTAAGTGCTGGTTGCCTCCCTTCCCCATCCTCAACCAAACGTTTCGATCTAAGTTAGATGGCGGCGGATCTAGGTTAGATGCCGGCAGCCACCGTCGTTGACGTGTTTTAGGTCACCACCAGCCATGGATTTAGCTCACGCTACCGTCACATGTATCTCGAAGATTGCTTCCCCCACCCAGATGGAGATCCACCTGAACAAGTCCTCGGAGTTCGCAAGGTCCCCTGTTCTTTAGACAACCAATGTAAATACTGGCATATAAATTAGTATCTCATTTTGCTTTCGTAGCTACTTGTTTGATTTTTCTTCTTTTCATATTTGGCTGTAGCACTCTAGTCGAGGCTGTAGCTTCTTCACCATGTCGCCAGTTGAAATAGTTCCAGAGTATCGTATCTTTGTGGAGTCCCGTGGCATTTTGGTTGATGGAGTTGGTAAAAGTCCAACTCGGGAGGGTCTCGTCATTGAAGGAAATATCACTCGTAGAGGTGACAGGTCTCACAAAATGTTTTATTACTCTCTTATGCACCTACATATTAGCCAGGATTAATTTATTTCTTGCATTCTAGGTCCCAAAGTCCAAGGGACTCAAGACTATGACGAGCACTGTTTTTTTGCAAACGAGGTGGAAATGACTGAAGACCAAGTCGCGCATCTCCGAAGCCAAGTTACTGGACCACAGCCATCTATACCGCACTACGCCTGTAGGATGACAAAGTCTAATGTCTTCCCTGGGAAGGCCAAGATGGTAAACATCTTATTCTTTTATTCTCCATGTGCACATTAATCTTAGTCAACAGCTAACTATATACTTCTTGTCCAGTACTTCTCAATTAAGTTCAGCCAGGCCTACCTCAACGGGTTTACGCCAATAGATCGACTTCCTATCATATGCACCAACAATTCCGATGCTCAAGATGTTATGTTCGTCAAGGGCAAGACAGAAGGTGCTGAGATGACAACCCATAGTCAAAGGTCGTCAATTTATCTGGAATCAAGGAGGGTGCTATGTGTGTATTTACCTTCTACAACGGAAGAGATGATTTTATTTCTTTTGTTTTTTGCCTCAACTGAGGTAAATAACTTTGCTCTTTAATTAGATGATGTCAACCTTGTATGCTTGCCAATGAGGCTCACTGTTATTGTTTATCTGTTTGTGCTTGATACATGTGCCAATGATTAAATTGTGCACTCGATCTTGATAAGATTACTAGCATTTACCTAGTGTTGTGTACAACCATATTGGTTCTGCATCTTCCTTGGTAAGTGCTCGATAAGATCGTTGATTTTGTTTTGTGCTTATTAGTATGCGGCTACTTTTCTTATTTTCCATTGCTAAACATCTGTGCTTGATACATGCGCCAATGATTAAACTGTACACTCGATCTTGATGAGATCATTAGCATTTACCTAGTGTTGTGTACAACCATATTGGTTCTGCATCTTCCTTGGTAAGTGCTCGATGATCTCATTAATTTTTTTGTGCTTATTAGTATGAGGCTACTTTTCTTGTTTTCCATTGCCACACATCTGTGCTTGATATATGTGCCAATGATTAAATTGTGCATTCTATCTTGATGAGTTCATTAGCATTTACCTAGTGTTGTGTACAACCACATTAGTTCTGCATCTTCCTTGGTAAATGCTCGATAATCTCATTAATTTTGTTTCGTTCTTATCAGTATGAGGCTACTTTTCTTGCTTTCCATTGCTAAACATCTGTGCTTGATACATGCGCCAATGATTAAACTGTGCACTCGATTTTGATGAGATCATTAGAATTTACCTAGTGTTGCATACAACCACATTGGTTCTGCATCTTCCCTGATAAATGTTCGATGATCTCATTAATTTTCTTTTGTTCTTATTAGTATGAGGCTACTTTTCTTGTTTTCCATTGCTAAAAATCTATGCTTTATACGTGTGCCAATGGTTCAACTGTCTCTGCCGATGATTAATATGCAACAATGTGTCTAGAAGTTTGGCTACTATAGAAAATCGCATGCAGAACAAGTTAAGTTGTGCCTCATTTTACTATAGTAGGTAAATCTGTCAGAATTATTGCGTGTCATTTGTATGTACCATAGTTGGCAATGAGGCTCACTATTACTGTTTTATCTGTTTTGTTGCATGTGTCGATGATTAGACGGTGCTGATGGTTGGCCTTGTAGTTGATTATGTGCTAAACATATATAATGCCTTTTTTTGTAGGGCTTGCGAACATGTAGTTGTGGCTTTGGATTGCATGGATCAATAGGAAAAGTGACGTGGAACCTGTGGATGTGCCTTTGGAATGGATTGATCAATAGGAAAAGTGACGTGGAACTTATGGATATGCCTTTGGAATGGATGGATCAGTAGGAAAACTGACGTGAACCGTATCGATGAGAAACTATTTGATTTATGTTGTGCACCTGTTTAGATGCTAAGGTGCACCTGTTGTGATGTGAACCCTATCGATGACATGAAACAATTTAGTTTATGATGTGAGCATGTTGTGATGATGGCGGGGAACCTTTGTGATGTTGGTGTGAACTGGTGTTAATTCTAGTTATTATAAATCTCCTCGTTGTCTCTCTTCTAAGTACGACTGTTAATCATTGATTGTGGTGAGTTGTGATTTGTTTCAGAAAAAAGGCTTGTTATTTTAGTGATGATTTGGAAGATTATGTGCATTCTTATATTTGGAGGAAGTGACAAATTATCCAACAAAAAGGTAAGACTAGACTAACAGTTGGGCCCGTGCAAAAAAACGTTAGGAACAACCGTGAGAGAGTGCGGTCGTTGCCGGTCAAAGCAGTCAAACATGGCAGGATGTGTGGTTCGATGAAAATTCGCGACGTTCTACGTGATCAAGCCAGTTTCGTCGAAAGCAACTGGGCTCTTAGTGGGCTATTGGGCCAGAGACGAAAATCCGTGACGTAAAACTAGGAAAAAGTCACGCAAAACCAGTCTGCAATGGACCAAACCAAAATGTCGAGAGCAAACTCCACTTTTTAGCCATCCGCGACGGAAACACGCGACGTTATTGAAATGTTGCGCTCAAAACGTCCCTGGTCGCACGGAATTTGGCAGTGTTAAGAGTGCGGCAAAACATAAATGCCAAGACACCTTCAAAGTTTAAGATGAAGACTAAAACAAATAATTTGAGTGCAAGTAATAACACATCATGAAGCAATTAATAATGTTTATGGGACAAATGCACATTAAACTCAAAATGGTAACTATGCTCTCTTAACTGTGCATAAAGTTAGAAGATGGAAACTCACCATAAAAGTAAAAGAAAGGCCCTTCGTAGAGGGAGGCATAGATCGCTTATGTGCTAGAGCTTTTTATTTTATTAAACAGAGGTATAAAATGTTTAACACTCCTCCCAACCATCTTACACTAACCATGTCTAACTGAATCCTTGGGTTCCTGCCAACAATCACATACCATGGAGGGGTGTCTACTTTTTAGAGAGGTGTATGCTTATGTCAACAAGTGGTAAACAGAAAATACAGTACGTCACAAGCCAACTATACTTCACAAGAGTGGATCTCATTGAAGGACGCAACCGGTGTAGAAGGTCATCCCATTTTCTCTTTTGTTTACACAATTATGCTTTGACTGATAAATCAGGGGAAAAATAGTGAAGAGAATTTATTTGTATTAATTTGGGGCTGGGCACTCCGCTGCCAGCTCTTCTATTAATTGGATAAGCGGATGGAGCCACTAGTCCAGGTTGTGAAATCCAATCAACAAGTGAGATAAAGATTCTCTATTTACGTCCTCATGAGTTAAAACACGAGTAATTTTGAAAGTTTTAAAGGTAACACATGAGAATTTAATTTTGGAGTGGCGGTTAAGTACCACATGTAGGTAGGTATAGTGGACAAATTTGGCATACTTTGGTTTTTGGAAGTTGGATGCACAAGTAGAGCTCATACTCAGTACAGGTGGAGGCTAGCAAAAGACTAGGAGCGACAAATCAAGAGAGAATAAATGCCATAATCATGCATAGCGGCAAAAACATCTTTAATCAAAGCATAAGTGGTACTACAAGTTCAAAAACTAAATGATCATAGATTATATAAGTGACTAGTTTTTAGTCATAAACATGGTGTAAGCATGCGCCAAATCAACCAAATAAAACATTCAAAGGAGAACACCACAAATTTATGCTACAATATGACAAGAACAACTCATGATTCTTCCAATGGCACATTAAACACTCCCAGCTATTTGAGACAAGTCATGCTACAAAAATAACCACTAGGCTTTAGAATTAAAATAACATCTAGTATGACATGAAAAAAGTCTAGCCATAGTCTATACAAGCTTCTATTTGCATTGTTATAAATTCTACCACATGCAACAGTTTCTTTTCCCAACAAGCACCATACAAAGTATGTTTAAAAAAACTCTCTAAATGATACAACAAGCAATCATGAGATTACTCACATAAATCTACTAAAACTAACATCTCTGAATAAGAGATGCATGAAAACAGGAGCTAAACAGGAATTTTGCAGCAGCTAGAAGAAAAACTAAGAATACGAGCATAACGAGTATTCAAATGAAAAAGCGAAGCGTGTCTCTCTTCCAAAGCAAGGATTCTAGGTTCCAATGATGTTTATTGAAGCAAGGAAAACAAAAAGAAAACAAAGGAAAACAAAAGAAAAACAAACAGACGCTCCAAGTAAATTTCAGATGATGTGACCGAATAAAAATATAGTTTCACTAGAAGTGACCTGATAAATTGTTGATGAAAAAGGGAATGCCTTGGGCATCCCCAAGCTTACATTCTTGGGTATTCTTAAAATTTTCTGGGATGAACCACGGGGGCATCCCGAAGCTTTTACCTTGCACTCTTCGTGATCACATTACATCACCCTCTTCTCTTGACCCTTGAAAACTTTCTTCACACCACACTCAAAGAGTAATTCACATTAGAGGGTTTGTGCAACAATTATGCATGGGCACAAGTGCTATTGATACTTTTAAACATTAGCTACAGCCACTGATGTTTCGTGAACCAAGGAAATTCACTTGACATCGTAAAAGAGCAAATGCAAGAAAAACGGCAGAATCTGCCAAAACCAGAACAATTTGTAAAGACGAATTTGTTCGGGGCACTTATGTTGCTCAAATAAAAAAACTTAAAGAACGAAAAAGTTTCAGAATTATCTCAAACTAGAAATCATGGGAAGGTAGAACAAGAGCAATTTCAAAACTTTCAACACAAAGAGAGGTGTTTTAGTAACATGAAAATTCCTACAACCATATTTTCCTCTCTCATAATAATTTTGAGTAGCATCATTAATAAACTCAACAACATAATTATCACATAAAGTATGTTTTTCATGGTCTAAGAGCACATGATTCATATCAAGCTCAAAAATAATGGGATCAAAATTTAAAACCAGCTCCTCTTTTTTCCCACTTTTAGCAATAGCAAAACAATATGATTGATCACTCATAAAAGGTATGAGACACATTATAGCAATCATATTTTAAGTAAAATTATAATTTATAACATCAAGTAACATAGGACCATTATCTAGAGCATTATCACATAAATTTTCCAAACAGACTTCCTCATTATCATGCATATCAATAGTTGGAATACATAGAGGATTATCATAAGATTTATCAAAGTAGCATGGATTATCGTAAATAATAGTGGCAATATCATTCTCACTAGTTTCATTCATATTAGTATCAAGGTCACAAGTATAGCAAGTATCAACTTCATCAAAAAGGGATATTTAAAAAGAATCAATAGGATCATCACAACTATGAGTTAAAGAGTTACTATCATTGGGAGGTAGACATGGGTAAATCCATTATTCCTCCTCTTGATCATCACTCTCCTCCTCTTTTTCATCCAATGAGCTTCCAAATTCAGCAATTTCTTCTTCCATAGGCTCCTTGATACGGGCATCTACTGGTTAGCATGCTAGGACAATAAACTACGATGTATAATGTCTAAGGCCCGCGAGCCGCATGTTTTGGACGAGCCTTCTAAATGGGCCGGTTTGTATCCGGTTTGAGTCCAACTAGGTTTAGGTTCAAGTCAGTTTTGGTTTGGGTCTGTCCAACCGACTAGGGGTTGGCCTCTTATATAAAGAGAGCCAAGGCCTAGGGTTTTAGAGAAGTTGAAAATTATGTAGAACATTGTGTGCAGGTTACCATCGTCCGTAGGGGATCGGCGTGTAGACGACGACTTGGAAGTTTGTCGGTTATCTTTGCAAATAAAGGCATGAGTGTTCTTGGATCTGTCAAGGGGATTCGTGCGTGGCTAGGGGGCTCTTGAATCTGCCTAGAGTTGTCAAGCTTGCCGTGAGGCATGGTGTTCATCACCTTGTTGCTCGCCTGAATCTATCAAGCTCTCCAGTGTCGGATATATACCGAATAAGGGTATAACTGGCATTGGCCTAAAGATCCGGATTACGAGGGTGGCCTGTTGGTAATGGATCACATTCCATTGGGTGGCCCAGTAAGATGATGCGCAGGAAGCCGGATTCTAGAAGAACCCGGACCACGGCCCAAAGTGGTGCGGCTTGGATAATAAGATGGATTCCTTACTTTCCAAGTTAGATACTTTCTGTAGTCTTCTAGGTTTCCTTTCTGTAAGCCCTAACCCGGCTATTTATATAAAGCCGTACGGGAGAGAAAAAAGGTAGAGACAATTTAGCTAAAAGCCAACTCGCCGAGAAGTTGATCCTCACCGAGTTAGCAAAACCCTACTCACATTGTACTTTTTATACTTCAGGCTTCAGTCCTGATTTAGTGAGATTGCAGGAGTAGGAACGCCGCCTTAGTTCCGACGTACCGAATCTGGGTAAACCTGGTGTTCTCGTTACAGTACTTCCACGTTCCCCCACGATTCTACCAGTAGTCTCATGGCACCCTCGTCTATGAACTCTACTACGATGTCTCCCACCCTGGGGCAGGCGACGTCGGGAGTTACGTTCTGTCGCGGGCATACTCGACGGAATCGGTAGTATCATAACTGTCGGGAGCCTGAAGATCGATGGTGATGTCGGACGCTTCCTTGACAACGGATCATACATGCAAGCAAGGCATCACCTGGTAAGTGCCTGCGTCTTACCGATTGGATATGCTAACATCTTTATCGGATTAACAGCAGAAGCTATGGGATTCCGTGGTGGAAGTAAATTTATCCCACCCGCCCTATACCCAATTGAGGAAAACTATGATACCGGATTCTTCTCAAATCGCCAAAACAATGTTGAATCCGCCACCTCTACGAAGATGCCTGCAATCATATCTCACTTTATAGGCATGGTGCAGTCCGAGATCGCGGACAACACGGAAGAAATTAATCCCGTGGAAGAAGCGGAAAACAATAAACCCACAGAATAAGTGGAAGATCAGACACCCGTCAGTGAAACGACGAACTCAGAAGCCTACTCTATGTTAGCTGCTATAGAATCAAGATTGGAGTCGGAACCCGGATCTAAAGACATAGATTCCGAAGATGAAGATGAAGACACTTTCGAGATAAAGGTCAAATCTATGCAGGCAAACTTCCATGAAGTACTTATGGAAAAACCGACTGAAAACTCGGATGCCGAAGACGATGAAGACCCCAAAACACCTCCGCCGGACGAGGAAAGAGAGGATGGAAAAAACTAGTCCAACTTACCCTGATGTCAAATAATTGACAGAGGACGAACCTGGCAAGAAACCTCCCGCTTCCAAAAAGAAAAGGAAGACTGCCAAGAAACTCCAGTATAAAATCCAGAAGAAAAAGTTGGAGGATATTTCCAACCAAAACCTGGAAGTAGGAGGAGGAAACAGAGTCACACCTGCGGAGAAGAAAAAGAAAGAAATCCCCGTTCCACAAATGTCAGAACATGAAGAAATTGATCTAATTCAAACCACAGTGGGACGAGATGAACCCCATGAAGTGCTGGAAGCCAGGACACAAGCTCTACAGCGGCAGTAGCAACATCTATTCCGTACTCGGGAAAACCTCATGAAAACCAAGGCTGACATTAAGTTGCAGCAGGAAGAGATAGAGGAATATGAAAGAAGGAATAGATCTGGGATAAAACCTACGCGGTTACCCGGAATTTCCAAACCAGATGAACTCACAGCACGAAAGCGGTTCGAAAACCCTTCTTGGCAAAGGCAGGTTAACGACACCAATGCCAAGGGCGAACGCATATACAAAACCGCAGCTGAAAACGCAGAGGCCGCATTCACCATCCTTAATGATGATCTGTACTCCATTAACGAAAAACTTCAGGGAGTGTATACTTTCCTAGGAAAAGCATTACAACATCAACAACGAGGACAGGCAAGGTCAGGGAAGTTGCACGATGACTCAGCCTTATGCAAAACTGCCACATGCGCCGCTGGAGCTCTTGGACCTGGCGAACCTAGAGATTCAGGCGATTGTAAAGAAAAGAAGGGAGATCCCAGGAAGGACAAGAAAATCCCGGACAATAAGGATGCAGCGTCTAGGAACGGATCCCATCCGCTGAAAGGTGGAAATAATCCCCGTGATTACAAAGAACGGGAGGAACAAAACCGGAAAGACGGAAAAATGATGCCGACTCCGAGATGCCCAGCTGATAAAGCTGGAAGATATGGCAATCCTCACAGGTGTGAGAGATCCCGTACTCCTCCTAGGAACAAAGAAAGGCCAAGGAGTAGAACTCCACCTTATTCCAAAGGACACGACAACGGATGAAACAACGATAATCTCGGAAAAGCGCACTCGCGCAACAATGTTCCAGAAAGGAGCAGATCCCCTTTTGTCCATTCAGGCGACAGATATTCCGCTCACATCGATAAGGCGGAAAGAGATGATCTATACTTTGGACCTAAGTGCTTCACTGACAGAATCCGAAGAATAACTCTACATTCTGGCTATGCCAAAGTTGGTCCAACTTACCAAAAGTATACCGGAAGTACAAACCCGGATACATAGCTTTCAGACTATTATACTACTATTCAGATCAACAAAGGGATAGACCTAGAGGCAGTAAAATTCCTCCCCCTAATGTTGCTGGATGGAGCCAGAGATTGGATCAACGGGCTTCCGTCAAGAACCGTTGATAGCTGGGATGACATGGCTAGAGTATTTGCTCAGCATTGTTGGGGTACGTACAAACGCCCTAAGAGCATTAACCAGCTGAATCGCTGCGTCCAATTTGAAGACAAGTCGTATGTCGACTTTATATCAAGATGGAAAACAATGAAGAATAGTTGCTCTGGAGTAAGTGATCTACAAACAATGCATGCTTTCATCAACGGCTTGAAACCCGGCCTCGCGGCGTTCATGGTTGGTTCAAAGGAGCATAAAGATCTCAGACCTATGCTTCCACCGCCAATGAGCAGGCAGCGGCCGAAGATGATATTAGAGCGAGAGGGGGAATATTGATGCTTTGGTTTAGGCCAAAAAGATGCCTCGTTCTGAAAACAAAGCTACTCCAGAAGCGCACCCAAAACCCAAATAAGTAACCTTGACCTTTGGAAAGGATAATGGCAGCAAATGGAAGGGAAGGAGCACAGAGCCTATCTCCTACTCAAAGGAAGAGTGGGAAAAGATTAAGTCGAAAAACAGTGTCCACCATCCGCAATTTGGGAAGCCTACCCACACCAATGCGCAATGCCGACTTAATAAGCACATGAAAGGCACTGTAGGATCCGGGAACAAAGGAAAAAATTCCAAACAGAAGTTCTCCAAGCAAAAGCCAGAAGCTAAAAAAGAAGAAAGTGAATCGGACACTAATGTCAAAATCCAGGAACAACAGTTAAAAGGCGAGCCAAAATTTCCGAGAGTTGAAGGATAATGTAACTTAACTTTCCTGGAAACTCCCTCAGACAGGGGGAAAAGAACACTTCGAGAAATCAACGCGGTTGTACCTCCAACCCCAAAGTTCCTGCAAGTATTCAAATACGCCAATCACCTTGGATCGGTCTGATCATCCCGGAAACATCCCAGAACCCGGCACGCATGATTTAGTCGTATGACCTATTGTTCAAAACACTAGGCTCAAAAGAGTGATGATGGATGGAGGATCTAGTATCAACATCATGTACTTAAGTACATTGAAGAATCTACGCATCTCCGAGACCCAGCTCAATCACAGTAACATACGTTTCCACGCTATTGTTCCTGATAGACAAGCACAATCCCTAGGAGAAATTTCCCTAGATGTAACCTTTGGGAAAAGAGAAAACTTCCGCTAGGAAAAGATCTCATTCCAGGTGGTGCCGTTCAAAAGTGTTTACCACGCAATACTCGGACGTCCGGCTTTCGCCAAATTCATGGCAGGATCATGTTATATCTATAACAAGCTGAAGATGCCTGGGCCAAAAGAAGGAGTAATCACCATATCTGGAGACTTCAAATTGGAGAACAAGCTGGAAAAAGGAAACGCCCTTTGCGCCAAACAGGTGATTCGAAAGGAAGAATTGATAGAGCTGGCTAAGGAAGTATCGTCGATAGAAATGCCAGCAGGAAAAGAGAGCCGGAAGCCGATGGATAGCTTCAAAGCATCATAGAATACAAGACAAGTTATCCTAGATCCCAAAGATCCGAAAAAAATCGTCGTTGTGGGAACTTGCTGATAATCAACTGAAAGTGATTCCAGGATCAAAACCCGTCAAGCAAGGTCTCCGTCGTTTTGACGGAAGAAGACCGAAGGCTATTGGCAAGGAAATTATCCGGCTTCTAGCAGCCGATTTTATCCGGGAAGTAATACATACTGATTGGTCTGTGAACCCAGTATTAGTCCCGAAGAAGGATAGCAATATTCTTAGGATGTGTATAGACTACACGAGATTGAACAAATTGTGTCCAAAAGATAGATTCGCGTTATCGCGGATCGATCAAATAATAGATACTACTGCTGGCTCTGAGCTTTTATGCTTTTTGGAAGCTTATTCCAGATACAATCAAATACGCATGAAAGAATAAGATCAAATGAAAACCTCTTTTATAACACCCTACGGAACATACTATTACATAACCATGCCTTTTGTCTTGAAGAACGCAGGCGCAACATACCAGCGTTGCATGCAACGTTGTTTGCATAGTCAAATTGGCAAAAACGTGCACGTTTACGTGGACGACATTGCCATGGTTTTCCAAGGAAAAGGATTCACTTCTTGAAGATCTACGAGAAATTTTCGAAAATTTGCGTACCTATAAAATGAAGTTGAATCCATTAAAGTGCGTATTAGGGGTTCCCTCAGGAAACCTTCTGGGTTTTATCGTTTCTCACAGAGGAATAGAGGTAAATATAGAAAAGATCAAAGCAATCTTAAACATCAAAAGACCTACGTGCCTAAAAGATGTGCAACGATTGAAGGGTTCTGCAGCCGCCGTAAGCATGTTTATAAGCCGACTTGGGGACAAAGCTCTACCATTATACAAATTTTTGAAGAAATCTGACAAATTTGAATGGACAGAAGAGGCGGACAAAGCGTTAACCCAGTTAAAAGAAACTTTGATGAAAGCTCCGGTTTTGGCATCGCCAAAAGACAAAGGTGTTACTGTATCTTACAACAACCAACAAGGTTATCAGTGCGGTGATAATCGTGGAAAGGCGCAAGGATGAACAGAGCATACTTGATCAGTATCCAGTATACTATGTTAGCGAAGTATTCTCTGAATCTAAGCAAAGGTATCCACATTATCAAAAACTGGCATATGGCGTGTTTTCGCATCTAGGAAACTTCGCCATTATTTCCAAGGACATTCCATAACAGTGGTAAGAAAAGCACCACTAGGTGATATCATCAACAATGTGGACGCAACAGGCCGAGTTGCCAAATGGGGAATTGAACTGACTGCGTTCGACATTAATTACCAACCCAGGACGGCAATTAAATCCCAGATTTTGGCAGATTTTGTCGCGAATTGGACAGAAGAAATGGAAAACACACCAAAGCCGGAGTCGGAATATTGGATCATGCATTTTGATGGATCCAAAATGAAAGAGGGAGCCAGAGCTGGTGTAGTGCTAAAATCTCCAAAAGGTGACATTATGGAGTATGTATTACAAATACACTTCAACGCCAGCAACAATGTGGCAGAATACGAAGCATGGCTTCATGGCTTGCATATTGCAAAAGAAATAGGAGTTAAGCGTATACTTTGCTATGGCGACTCGGATTTGGTACATCATCAGCTAAACCAAACATGGGATGCCAAAAGTCCCATCATGGCCGAATATCGGAGAACGGTGGACGAGTTTGCCATTTGCTTCCTAAGATTTGAAGTACTTCATATAAAAAAGGGAAGAAAATTGGAACGCGGATGCTTTAGCCCGCATGGGCTCGAAAAGGGTTAAAAATCTACCGCCTGGTGTGTTTGTCCAGCATTTGCATGAACCATCAATAAAAGATGGAGATGTTGATTGTCCTCTAGTTTCCGAGTGAATAGAAGTTTTGCTCGTTAACCCGGATTGGGCAATTCCATACTTAAACTTCTTAGTTAATCAGAAGTTCCCTGATGGAGCAGACGAAGTCTTGTAAAGGAAGATACAACGCCGATGCAAAGGATACACGGTAATCAACGGTTGCCTGTATAAGCGCGGCACAATTGGAATTTTTCAGCGATGTATTTTGCCAGAAGAAGGACGAGAAATTTTGCAAGAAATCCACGCAGGAGATTGCGGACATCATGCTCAATCAAAAAGCACAGTCAAAAAAGCATTCCGTGCAGGGTTTTTCTGACTCACAACCAAGACAGACGCGGAACACATAGTAAACATATGTGCTGGATGTCTGTATTACACCAAGCAGACGAATATGCCAGCCCAAGCACTCAAAACTATCCCCATTACATGGCCATTTGCGGTCTAGGGGCTAGATATGATGGGACCATTCAAAACTGCAAGAGGCGGACTTACACATCTACTCGTTGCACTGGATAAGTATACCAAGTAGGTGGAAACAAAACCCATAAAAAAACTTGACAGTGTGACTGCCAGAAATTTCGTCATTGACATTGTCATGAGATACGATGTTCCACACAGCATAATCACGGATAACGGGACAAATTTCTCTATTGGAAAGTTGGCAAAATATTGCCGACAAATGGGAATTCGCCTAGATCTTGCATCCATGGCACACCCGCAATCTAATGGGCGGGTTGAAAGAATGAATAGCTCAATCCTAAAGGAATACGCCCAATACTCGAATCTCCTCTTCATAGAGCAGCTGGTGCATGAGTAGAAGAACTACCCTCTGTACTTTAGAGTATTCAAACGACGCTGAATAGATCAACGGGGAAAACACCCTTTTTCCTGGTTTATGGTGCAGAAGCAGTGCTTCCTACGGACATGATCCATGATAGCCCAAGAGTGCGAGCTTATGATGACTCGGATGCCGAAAACACAGGACAGGATGTTGTTGATATCTTAGAAGAAGAACGAGAGCTTGTGCTACAAAGATCCGCCATTTATCAGCAAGGACTGCGACGTTATCATAGTCGGAAAATCAAACATCCTTCTTTCAAAAAAAGTGTTTTGGTGCTAAGATTGGTACAGGAAAGGAAGCACAAATCAGCCCCAGTATGGGAGGGACCGTTTGTCATTAGCAAAGCTATGAAAATGGATCATACTATCTTGTAGATATTCGAGACATGGAAGGTGACCCTAAAAACTTGAATCACAAGAGAAAGAGAAAGATAGATGTTGAACTAGGAGAGACAAAGAGATCCTGGAACATCCAGTAGTTACGTCCATTCTACACTTAGTTCAATTTCTATGTAAACATCTTTGTGATCATAAAATAAAGTTGTCGGAATTCATGCAATCCTGTTTTATCTGATTATTCTCATTCAAAGCATAATTCCGTATTATCTATTTTCCAATGATCTTTCAAAATGCTTCAATGTTCACCCGAATTGTGCCTGTGTGCTCGGTGTTAAAAACTAAATGCTTTCACAGCCTAAAAGGGCTAAAGAAACCCAGATTGTGCCTGCGTGCCTGAGTTTCATAATTTTCCAAAATTCCTTACTATTTTCTAAGTATTATTTGTTTGTTCGTATGTTGGGTCACTGGAATTAGTAAGTAAACGTGCCTAAATATGATCCATGTTTCCGAGTTTCGACTGATTGGTCTATACCCAGTCACTCGGCGTGAAGATTAAATACTTTCGAGCCACTTCAAACGCTAAGGAAAGTTAAAACATACAAAACAGAGAACTTAGAAGGAAAGGAATTAAAACCCAGAACAAACTTTGCAAAGACTTAGAAGTTTTACTGCAAAAGGGGGTACTTGTTTATACAAAAGATAGATCGCATTACAAATGATATTACATTCGAAGAATAGTTATGCTTTCTATGATCTGGCCAACTACGCAGGAATCAGGCAGCATCAAATGAATCCGAGTCTTCCTCATCGCTGTCGCTGGGGTTCTGAGGAGTTTTCGGAATCTCTTCCTCCGGGTAGAAGTTCGATATTGACACCATTTGAGCTATCTTGGTGGCATGCCCCTTGACAGACTCAAAAATGTCGGCTATCTGCGCTTCAATGTACCCTTGAGAGACGTCGGTCGCAACACGCCAGGATTTCGCGGTGGTATAATGCATACGCATCAGCCCAAGGGCCATGCGCGCACCACCGCGAGCAGCAGAGCGGAACCAAGATTCTTTCTGGGCCGCCACCTCCTCAATTGCCTCCGGAAGCTTGCTTACTTCCGAGAATTCTTCAGCTTTGTCGCGAATGTACTTGTTTACAAGTAGCATCCCCGCAGTCTTCAATGCAGAGAAGATTTTCCCGAAAGCCCGGATTCTGTCAATCCGGGTAAGCAAGGGGTTCCATTCTGTTTAAAATAACAAGGAAAAGTTAGAAAAACAAAGAAGGAGAAAAGAAACATACTGTAAAAAGTATAAGGAGAAAAACTCGGTAAAGGAGCTAAAACTTACCGAGAATCCTATCCATCTCAACGCCTTCTTCAAGACGTTGGTTGAGAGAATTCTCCAAGTCCCGGATAGTCGCGGCATCCTTCTCGGCTTGAGAGGAAGCGCGGGACTCATCAATTCCAACAGGTAGTTGGCTGGCCTCCAAGTCCTTTTGAAGCTTTACATTCATCTTGTAAAGCTCCGAGTTTTCCTTACGGAGATTCTCGGTGTTGCCAGCATCTTCAGCAATTTGTTTGTCCTTCGCCAAAGAAGCTGAAAAGCAGGGAAAATGAAGAGTCTGAAATTCGGAAAATGACTTAGAAAAATTTCATAAAAAACAGTGATAATAGACATTTACCTGCTGCGTCCTTCAGCTGCTGCTGAACTGAGGACAACTCTGATTCTTTATCATCAAGAATGCCAAGGGGAGTTGTAACCTCCTTGTTCTTGATGGTAAGCTTGTTGAAAACTTCCATGTTTATTGTCTCGGCAGTTTGCTGAAACATAGATAAGGGAAAAGTCGTTTAAGTCAAAAAAAACAAGCAAGCATAAGAGGAAAGCATTAAGTCAAAAAGAATGCATGTGTCTAAATGCTTGGGGGCTAGAGGTAATTACCTGGCTTATTTTTTGCAGGCTTGCTAGATTCTCGATAAATTCCTTTGCATACTCTGCAAAGGTAATTCCGACATGGAAAAGTCTGTCTTGTATGACCTGGCGAGGCGAGAACACATAATTATTCCTAACTATAAGTCTGCCTTGCGGCCATGGACGGATTAAAGGAGCACGAGCGAAGTATTTTTTTTGCCCACGGATGAAATATATCCGTGTTCGTCAAAATGCTCTTCTTGTTTTACCTTGAACTCCCTGTCATAGTTGGGGATGGGCTCCTCCTTCGGGATGTTGGAAGGCCCACCATCACCCGGCGTCGCCCTTTCCCTTGCATACGTGTCGGATAAAATAGGCTGGCTGGATGGAAAAGGATGCGCGTCTTCTCGGGCAGCCGAGTTTTCTTCCCCCGCCGCTGTCAGAGTATCTGGCGCAGCGACAGGAGACGACTTTGCTCCTCTTTGAGCAATAGCCTTGTGCTTCTTCCGGGCTTTCCCCTTCAAAGTAGTAGGGGCAAGGCTAGAAAGGGAAATAAAGGAAAATTCCAAGAAATAAGATTTCGAGAAATAAAGAACATGCAATAAAAAACATAGAAATGAAAAAGACTGGGTTTATTACCTGGAAGTTGCGACGGCCATGCCGTCAAGATCGATAACCTCCGGAGTGTTGGATGGCTTCTTGCACTTCCGTTCTCCAGACTGGAAGTTAGCACGAAGCGCGTCCAACTCTTCGTCTGTAGCAAGATCGGCCTCAGGAAGATTGAGAAGCTGTGCAAAGAAACAATAGTCCAGGTAAGAAACAAAAAACATCCGAGAAAAAGATGACTCAAGAAAATTCCAAAAGAGACAAAACTATACCTTTGGAGATGGGTTTCCGGCGTGGTACATCTGCCAGCTTTCCTCGTACTGATCACAGGTGGAAACCAGCTGGTTTACCCGTTTCTTGAAGTCCTTTTTCATCAAAGCCTTGTTCGTCGCCCTCATCGCGTCGTCCGGGTCCGTGTATTCATACATAAGCCGTTTTTCGCGATAGGCCAAAGGCTGGATCCGCCTTCTGAGCTAGCAAAGGACGGTGTCCATGCCGGTCAGAGGAGGAGTGGCGAAAACAACTTTGGCGATTCGCCTCTTGATCCTCATCAGATCTGTAGGCAGAGTCTGGACCGCGTCCAGCGCCCAATTATCTTGGGGTGTGGCCGCAGAATTGACAAAAGGTGGAATGCCCGTTTCCTTTCCAGGAAACGGGACATCCGCATGATAAAAGAATGAGCCCATCCAAAACTTGAAGGACTCGGATGTCTTTGTTTTGGGAAACCAATCCTCCCTAAACCTACGGAGGGTGAAGGAGATGGTCCCACATGTCAGGAGGGCGCCCTCGGAGGGGTTGCGTTTGGCGCTGAAAAAATAGTGCCAAAAATCTAGGCGGGGCTCTATCCCTAGATAACCCTCGAAGAGGGCCTTGAACCCGGCTAAGTAAAGAATAGAGTTGGGTGGCAGATTATGCGGCTGGATTTTGTAGTGATCTAAGATTTGGCTAAAGAAGGCGGAAGGGAGAAATCCCATACCTCGATTGATATGGGATGCCAATATAACCCGTTCGCCGGGTTCCGAGGACGGCTTGGTGTCATCTTTGTTGTACCGCCATTTGCCTTCCACTACAAATCCCTCCTTCTCCAAAGCAGGGAGAAGAGAAGGAACCACGTTGCAGTGGCTCCAATTCTTGGCGTTCTCCTCGCCTTCGTCTTCACCACCGTCGGTGACAGAGGCGACAACGTCCTCACCGCCTTGAGTGACATTTTTCTCCGGGCTCGAAGAAAGAAGGTGGGGGAGGAGCAGTCGAGGTAGACGGCGGCGCGTTTCCGGCCACGGGAGACAGATCCCCGCCGGACGGCTCGCTGGCAACCCCCTCCGGTGCGGTCGCCGTGGCGAGGACCGGGGAGTCGAGGAGGGGGTCCATGTCGTTGATAATGCTCTCGATATCCACGACGACGCTCGCCATGTCAGAGGCACGTTGAGAGTCTTCGTCAACCATTTTTTGGCGGCGCAGGCGCGAACTTGATCCTCCCATGGTTCTTTCCGGGGAAGGCTAGGTTCTCTGAGCTCACTCGTGTGCTCGCTCTCGTGGTCTCTGCTAGCTCTCAAATTGTGGCTCTGGGTGCTGGGGCTCTTAGTGTGCTCGAGGAAGAAAACGAAGCAGAAGAGGATCCGGAGTACGCGAGACTGCTATTTATAGCCAGATGTGCGGAAATTAGCTCCGACGGATATTTTGACCGTTGGATGTGCGACGCGTGTTACGCCCTAAAATTCCGGGAAATGAGGGGATGGGTGATAATTACTATCTCCTTGTTTTCCGCGAGAGAATCTGTCAGAAATACGTTTGAGGGTTTTGACTGAACCCAAACATCCATGACGTCGGCATGATTTCTTCGCTGATGTCACAAGGTTCTTTCTCCGCGAAGGCTCGTGGAAGAAAAAGGCGGATTTTGATAAAATCCGAGTTATGGGTTATGAGATTTTGGAAAAAGAAGAATCAACACGAAACACCGACATTTCTCGGAAAAGAATGCTAATCGATGAAAGGCGGCAGAACGAAGTCTTAATCCTTCTTGGGGGCTACTGTCGGATATATACCGAATAGGGGTATATCCGGCATTGTCCTAGAGAGATGGATTACCAGGGTGGCCTGTTGGTAATGGATCACAGTCCATTGGGCGGCCCAGTAAGCTGATGGGCAGGAAGCCGGATTCTAGAAGAACCCGGACCACGGCCCAAAGTGGTGCGGCTTGGAGAAGAAGACGGATTTCTTACTTTCCAAGTTAGATACTTTCCGTAGTCTTCTAGGTTTCCTTTCTGTAAGCCCTAACCCGGCTATCTATATAATGTCGGACGGGGGAGAAGAAAGATAGAGACAATTTAGCTAGAAGCCAACTCGCCGAGAAGTTGATCCTCGCCGAGTTAGCGAAACCCTACTCACATTGTACTTTGTATACTTCAGGCTTCATCCCTGATTTAGTGAGATTGCAGGAGTAGGAACGCCGCCTTAGTTGCAACGTACCGAACCTAGGTAAACCTGGTGTTCTCGTTACAGTACTTCCACGTTCCCCCCACGATTCTACCAGTAGTCTCATGGCACCCCCGTGTATGAACTCTGATACGATGTCTCGACATCCAGGTTGCGTGTATTGCACGTGATTGGGAGAATAATTATCATTGGTGGTTCTTGCATGAAAGATCGGGCACGTATCACTCCTGCAAGGCATCAGTTACTTCCTTTGGTGGAGAGCATCTTTTAAGATATGGAATTATGTAGTAATTACAATCCTTGTAATTATCAAAGCAATACTCAAGTATATCATAAATCTCATATTTATAAGGTGCATCATCTATACTATCAAGCAAATAGGCAATTTTGAATGCATCCTTCCAAGCAATAAATTCCTCAGTTTGTTCCGGATCATCAAAGTCACAATTTCCCTTAATATAAGAAGATATGGTAACATCATCATTATACTCACATTGAAAAGGGAGGTGTTTACACCTCCTACAGCAACAAGATTTATCAAAGCAATAAGTAACATTATAAGTAGAGCACAAGTTTCTAGCAATGATTTATAATTTATTAATTTGTTTCCATAAGTGTTTCTCTTTTTGTGACAAGCGCTGTTCCTTACAATATTTTTGTTGATCTTCCATGAACCCACCTTGCCAATAAGAACTAGTTTCAAATAAATCAACCATTCATAGCAAGCATGATAAAGAAAATAACAAGCAAAACAATAATAAAGTAAAAATGATCGGAAGTGAGAGACTCCCCTTGCATAAATTCTCTTCCTCCCCGGTAACAGCCCTAGAAACTAGCTTGATGCGCGTGTAACACATGTTCTTTGGGAGACCCCAAGAGGAAGGTATGAAGAGCACAGTAGCAAGTTTCCCTCAAAAAGAAACCAAGGTTGAATCGACCAGTAGAAGGAAAAAGCAACTTCCAAAGGTTCATGCAGCTGAGATGACAGAGCGCACTATCGGTTCAGCAGTAACGTGGAAGCTACACAACACAATCAATTCATTTTGCCCCAACGAAGCAGTGAGGTTGTCAATTTCACATGTTTTGCTGAGCACAAAGAGGTTAAACGTATGTTGTGGAAAATAGTATGAGATCAATATGAAAACAGTAGCAACAATGTGAAAGCAGTAATTGCAGTGGTTGTATTATCAGTATGAGAAAATGGATCGGGGTCCACAGTTCACTAGTGGTGTATCTCCATAGAGAAATAAATAACATGTGTGGTGAACAAACTGCAGCTGGGAAATTGATAGAAATAAAGGATGCACCGTAGTGCGTATGCAAGACATAAAATTACTATGTGATTCGTGCGGGCATTACAACAAAATACATAGACCATAATCCAACTTCATCTATGACTAATAATCCACCCTCCGAATATCATCCGCACAAACGTTGGGTATTAAGTTGCAAGCAACAGATAATTGCAGTAAGCAAAGTGTGTAATGTAAACAATGTAAACGAAGCAAAGTGCGGGACTAGGGTGGTGTGGCACTGCATCAGGCGGCGATGAGGCGATGTTGTCGTGGGCGTTGAGGCCATAGTGCACGCGGTACGGCGTACACTGCGTGTCGAGCTGCTGTCCCCCCCCCTCTGTTTTCTCTCCATGTCCCCCTCTCTTTCCACTCCTCTCTCTCACTCTCTTATCGACCACAAATGGCATCCAAGGTACAAAACCCAAGTAAAAACATAGGTAACCATGTTTGGCAAGGTCTCATCTCCCCATTTGGACAAAAACCAACAAAATCATCCACTCCATTTTTTGTAAAAATAGAAGTTCAGAAAAAGTGACTTAGCAAAATTGCTAAGTGTGGAAACAGATCAAATCATCAAAATGTTCACTCAAGATTAAGTTAGCAAATGAAGTCAAAATTTGGAATTCTAAGTTGTACAATGTTAAAAATGAAATGAACTTTTAGGAACATCTTTTAAAACATTTTTGGAATTGTGGAAGGTTTTGAAAACAAGGTGGAAAAAGGTCAGCTTTCTGTGTTTCTCTGTTTTCCAAATTGTCTGTTTTTCTGTCTTATTTTCTTTCCACAAAAACAAGCATGCAATGTTCTGTTTTCAAACTCCACAAATCAAACCAAGCTTATAGATTTGTAGTCCATACATCAGAGAACAATTATATGCCAAGAAAACATAAAATTTGATACTCTAACATATTGAAAATAAGTGCTAGAAAATGATACTTGGCTAGTTTCTCAGGGATAGACCTTAATAGAAAAACTAAAAGAAAACATACATATTTTCAATTGAAATTTTGTTTTCTTGAATCAAACAAATCCAAAAAATGTTGATAAGTTGAAAACATCCTTGATCCAACACTTAGGGACAAAAATTACTCAAAGCATCATATGGAAAACAACACAGAAACAACTAGTGATCATGAGAGAAAAATTGGATATTTGATTTAAAAGAAATTGTTGGTTGCATTGCATAGATACTCATTGTCACATACATATGTTGGTTCACACAAACATATTACAAAATATTTTGTTGGCTCTCAAATTTGCCTCCCATACTATATTACAAATGTCGAAAAACTGGGGTGTGACAATAATTAAGTCAATTTGAGTTCAATTTTGAAATTTAGCTAAATTTGGTTGGAATTTGCCTTTGTTCGTCGGGTTGCTTCGGCTCAACGAGTGGGAGGAATCCTCCCCCCCCCCCCCCCCCCCGAAATTTACGCCGTCACGCTTCCAAGCGACGATTTTTCGACCGAAAAAATGCCCAGGGGCCTAAGGAGTGGAGATGCTCTTACCACGTTATCATAGGGTAAATGCTGCTGTGACGATAACATACAACTCTTTATGTAGTCATGGGCAAAAACCATTGTTCCACTAATACATGCATGAGGAAATTTTGAAATGTTGCGTGCTCACATTTTTTGTCAATTAGCACTTTCGAAATATTGCCTCATTTATGGTAGGTTTTGTCCCGAAGAAAAAAAAAATGCAAGGACGCTGCAATAGTATACAAAATTTGTTGCACAGTTAAGAGTATGCTACATTGATCGGAGGAGATTTCACGTTCTATGAGGGCTAGACTACACCTCACGTCCACCATTTAATAATATCTTACCTTGAAGAGTAATTTTCAACTCTTGCACATCGAGGATCCAAATTTGTGGTCCTCCGCTGACTCTGGAGCTCAGAACACATTTCCGTATTCAAGAAAAAAAATGGAGAGCTTGTCACGACTAAGATAAGGGTGAAAAGGAAACGTTGACCTAGAGTTAGAGGCCCCCGGGAGCGGCCCTAGAAAGACGTGTTAAGGGAGTAGTGGGCTTGCCCACCTAAAGGACCAGGCTCGGCAAGCTGGTCACCCTCTGCTCACCTCCTTTCGCACAAATAGTGTGAGTGCGACTTAGGGTCATACATGCCTGGCACCTGCTCGCTTGTCATTGGCGAATTCGAGCCGAGTTCTTCAACTATGTTGCTTTTCTTGTAGCAAGCAATTCATGTGGTTATGCCACCCATCTACCTCTCATTCAGTTATTTCCTTCACGGGCGCGAACACATTCTTCCATGTGCCTTGTGCACCTTTAGCTCTGCAGACGAAACATTTAAACACACGATCTTTATTTGTGTGCATGCATCTTCATATAACTTGGGATATTGGTACCTAGCAGTGTGTGCGCATTTGCGGCATCGCCTCTCTAAGACCTTTGGCAAGGGACATCTACCCCGTCTCCGCCTTCTGACTTCAAGTTTTCATTAATGGTGATCGTCGTCTTCTTGTAGAGCATATTCAAGAGCCATAGTGCAACAATTTTCCACGCGTTGTTGATTTCTTAGTCGACAATTTGCTCTGGAGGCGTTTCTGTTCTCATACGTTTTGCAAATCCATCTGGAAGCCGGAAGCATGATTCTAGAGTTTTGCCGCATCATTGTAGGCGTATAAAGCAGCCTCCATTTCATAATTTATATAAAAAAAATATAGCTCATAGCAATTATGACCGTGCCAAATTAGACGCCTTAGTTTTCACATAGACCATAGCTAGCCGCTATGCTGAGTCATGACCCTTTTGCTGCTCCAATATTCATACAAATAATCGTAAAAGGACACTTTGGAAGCTATTAGTATGCACAATTCAAAGTTAAGTACAAAGACCATTAGTCAGAAAAATGATTTTAAGCGTATTGTTCTGAATAATATATCGAAGGAAGCATAATTTAAATGGTCTAGATAAAAACTATATTTATTAGGAAATACATAACCCGGGGCAGATAAAAAAGTAGTTATGTTCGAATTTAAAAAAAAAAATGTTAGCAGCCGGTAGAGATGGGTCTTGCTCCCTTCACAAATGACCTAGGGTTAGGGGCCCCCGGGAGCGGGCCTAGCAAGACACGTTGAGTGAGTAGTGGGCTCGCCCCCCCTAGGGCTAGGAGCCCCCGGGACGGGGCTCGGCAAGCTGGTCACCCTCTGCTCAACTCCTTTCGCGTCATTCCAAACTGCCGCTCCCGTCCATCTGGGTTAACCCGGAAGACTTAATCCAGGTTAAGAGCCCACGCTACCGGGCTCAGCTCTTTGCTAATGGCTACGCACGATCCCTTTTATGTTGGGCGTAACTCCCTTGCGTATCCGATGTGGGACAAAAAAAAACGAGCGCGTCCGCCCTGCGCGCTGCCTTCACTTCACGCGGCGATGTGCGACAAAACCTGCGGTGCGCTCACGAGTGGATCAGCGGGATAATCTCGGCCTGTATGCACGAGTTGATTATGGGCCGGAAGGTTTGTTCGGTCCAAAGACCCAGCCCACGTTCGCTCCATTAATCTGGACTCTGGAACATGCGAGCTTCCTCCGTAAGCTTTTTCGTCTGGCCGTACTCCACCCATAAGAATATTTATACGGGGCCATCCATGACTGATTTGTCAGGCACAACTTGATCAAAGCATGGAACAGATAATCGACCTCACCTGCCCAATATGCTACAAATATGTGCATTGGGTACCTGGAACTCATACACTTTGAATTTGTTTGGAATTCTTTTTGCAACATATATTTATTTATACATGCTGCTGTAATTTTATATACTAAATGGGAGTCTAAAATAGAGCACCACCTATATCCACGTCATTAGAATTATTTTAACTATTATTTCTGTAATTTACGGCGAGGATTGCGTAACTTTATTGTTGATTCTAACATGTACACTGAACACAAACCATACTTTGTGCTGCGCCGAACAAACATATTGTCAAGAGTCCCTCTTGCACGTATGTATCTCCCGTAGCAACAAGGAGGCAACTTTCAGTTCACCACTACCATTGGATCTTACTTAGGGTATGCATACAACACTTCTTCCTTCCGTTCCCTTGTCACGTGCTATGGTGGTGCCCCAGATTCGACTTAAACCGGCGCCCTTCACGCCTTGCCATGATTTGGTTCGGGCCATCTCAGTTCAAAGGAGAGACGAGCAGCAGGTGGATAGGAAGGCAACACTGAATTGTCACTCTAGCTAGGAGGAAGCATAAGCATCAGCAGCAGATAAGAACATGTGATTTAGCTTTTCATATTTTTGCTAATTAGTCTCTTAAAGTTTTAGCAGGATAATTGGCTGTCGGAAAGTTAGGATATAGCATCGATAATCGCTCGGTCCGAGGTCAAGTTTGTCATACCAAGGGATTTTGGATCATCACAACTATCTAACCAATAAAACATTGAAGGATCTAATGTCTTGATTTCAAAAAAGAAAGACGCCTTGCCATGATTTGATTCGGGCCATCTCGGTTCAGTGGAGAGACGAGCAGCAGGTGGATAGGCAAGAAGGGAAGGAAATTCTAAATTGTCACTTTAGCTAGGCGGAAGCATAAGCGTCAGCACCAGATAAGCAACTGTGATTTAGCTTTTGGTACTAATTCATCTCTTAAAGTTATAGCAGGATAATTCGCTCGGCCTGATGAGGTCAAGTTCGTCATACCTAGGGATTTTGGATCATCACAATTATCTAAACTAGAAAACATTGAAGGATTTAATAAGAAGAAAAGGTTGTATGGCTTCTCACCCTCTGTATCAAAAGAGTACGCGCATATGTAAAACTTTGCAAAGAGGCAAGCACGTACATACCGATAACTCAAAAGTGTGAGAAATAGAAACATAGTCAGTAGCAAATTACAAATATGATGTTATTTATTTATTTTTCAAAAATGAGTGTGCGATACTCAATTAAGTAATTAGATTGAGAACATGACTTATTTATTTTGTTTTGAAAAGAAGAGATGAGAAACTAAGGCCACCCGACCTTTCTATCATAGCTTTGTCGGGCATGTTTGCCATCCAGTTGCCCACTAGAACTACATTTTTTTTTCAACCACCTGTACCTTGATATTCTATTAGATTCAAATCTTACGTCATTTTTGGATTCTAAGAAATTTTATCACAAAATGTAATTTTTTTTATGAAGTGGCATGTACCATAAAAGGGAGACCATTGATCTTTTTTAACTACGTTTCCATATAGATAGGCAGTAGAGAAACATATTTTACTTATGATTGGAGTCCTCTGAATTAAATCCCAATGGTAGTCTTGCAAGGAAATCTTACATATTCCACTCTGTCTATCATCGGACCTACTTATTCATAAGCATTTATCTTGATAGTAACTCTACTGGACATAGTGTGATATCATTCTATTCCATAACGGATAAAGCACCAGTTGTTCTGTACCATGTTAATATGGAGTTTCAAATTTAGAGGTAAAAAAAGCTAAATGAATGCAAGTGCCTGATAGTGAATTACATATTTGAGAAATTTTGAATTTGCATGATAATGAGCCGGAGATTACTAATAATTTGCATTCAGAAAATTGCTTTTTGAAATAATATGATACCCATGAGATTGTACCTTTATTTCTAGAAATATTCAACCCACTATAGAAGATGCCCTCGCACCGCGCTAGTTCTGGTAAAAAGATATTTCTAATTTTTTAGCACCATGAACTAAGTACTTCAATTGATTTCGACCACTCTGCTACATTCAGAGTGTTACCTGTGTTTCTGCAAAGTGCAGACTGGGTGGCGGCTTGAGGTAAAGCAGCGGAAGCTCGGCTGGGAGGGAATTGTTGCTGCCGCTGATGATAACGATCCAAAATCCTACAATACATGCGTGTTAATTCTTTTACGGAAAAAACAGAAAGAGTACAAATTACATAAGTAAAATCTGGAAAATTAACGAAGAAACTTAGTGTAAGCTGAACACACGTACCATAGACAGATAACAAGATGGATGAAGCTAGGTGTCGCCTCACTTCACAGGCTGCTTTAGTTCCTTCATCTTTAGGCAGCCAGAGACGTGCAGCGTCTTTAGTTTCGCAACGGCCTCTGGTCCACCAATCGACACAAGATCCGCACAATCTCTAATATACAACTGCTCCAAAGATGAAAGGTTCCTGCTCCAAACATCACCTGGAATGGATATTATGTGCTGGCATTCACATATCTCCAGCGAACGAGTGACGCGAGGTTCTGCAGGCAGCTGGGAATCCATTCAGAAACATCCCCACATTGACCCACGAAGAGCCTTTCAAGCATTGATGGCAACACCAATCCCCTCTGCCAGTTAAGAACTGTGCAATCATAAATCTCCAGGTCCTTGAGAGAAAGAAAACTTCCGAACCTTTCACCGGGCAGCGAGAGCAACTCGTCGCAGTGCGCAACATAAATCTTCTCAAGTGCAGGCAGAAATTCTTGTATTAGGAGATCATCAAGGATTGATAATTTATTGCAGCCGCTAATGTATATCACTGTAAGGGATGAGAACGACTTAATGCTGCCCGCACTGCACCCGCAATGGGATAAGTTAGTGAAGGCCGCCAGTCTGGCGGACATAAGAGACTCGCACCTTGCAATTTCCAAACTCTGTAGGGCTGGCAGATGTTGTAGGGGTGAGGAGGTGCGACGGGAATAATATAAAAAAAACTTAGTGAGGGAGCTGCACTCAATATTGTCTCCAAGATTCCCAGAATTACCCAGCACAAGCCTCTTGAGGGGAGGCGAAACCAAACTCCCGGAGCAGATATTAGGGCAATGAACTACCTCCAGTTCTTCAAGGCAATGTAAATCCACGAACCTTTCAGTTGGTAGAGACAGTAGCCTCTTGCATTTTTTAATTGTAATTTTTTTTATGGCTGGTACATAAGCTGGATGTAGAAAATGTTCGAGGCTTGACAAATTTTGGCAACTGAAAATTGCTAATTCCATCAGGGAGGATGAAATTCCAATACTGGCAAATGATATTATGCTTGGCAAAGGCTTAAACCAGCTTGGAAAAGACACACCTGGATAACCCTGGAGTACCAATGATCTGAGACCTGTGGGAGGCTGTAAAAGTTGAGGAGCTTCTGTCCGATTATTCTGACAAGACATCAGCGAAGGCCAATGCACTTTCAGACTGTGAAGATATTTCCACTTTTTTCGGATCCTAGTGCATAGTTTAATTGATACTCTAGATAATACCGAAACCCAAATAGTTCAGATCTACGTAAACTGGTCAACTTACTGAAGTCAATGGGTAAGCCTTCTAGCTTGCATTCCCCAACAGAAAGAATCTGCAAATTATAGAGGTGATAGAACATGGAAGGAAGGCTCTTCAAAGCACGAGCACTGGAGATTACAAGGCATCGAATATGCTTCAGGTTGCCAATACTATCTGGTAACACAATTGTAGAGGCACAAATAATCACACGCATAAGCCCAAGTTCACTACACCAACGGCCCATTACAGAAGCTGCGACTTTATCCTCCAAGGACATGCTGCAAATTAGGGTACGCAGCTTTCCATGTTTGCATAGCTTCAACAGCTTTGAACAGTCAAAGTTTGTATTAGATAGTACTGATAGGTGACGAACATTCTGAGGAATTTTCTGGAAGTCGCTTATGTTTTTCAATATGAAGCAGTCATGTTTGGAAACCATTTGGATCATGTCATGAACCAGGTCATGGATTACATATTTGCCACACACTTCTAGAAAGAAGGATCGACTTACGAGGTCTTCAAAGTACTGGCAGGCAATATCTTGAACTGGAATATCGCCCTCTGGTCCACATAGCCTTGTGCAACTCAAATTTCAGCTAAATAATCCTTTTTAAAATCATGATCTTTAGGGCACACAGCACATAATGAGAAACATCTCTTCAAGTAGAATGGTAAGTACATGTAGCTCAACCGAAGGGCTGGTAAAATGTCAGTTTCCTCTTGTCTTAACTCCCACAATTCACTCTCTAGTACATTATTCCAATGTGTTGCATCAAGGTTCATTTTTAACAGACGACCAATAGTTTTGGCGGCTAAAGGTAAGCCCTTTAGCTTAGGAAGTATGCTTCTACCAATGCTTTCCAAATCAGGGTCGCTGCTAGAACCCTCAAATCCAAAAATGCATAGTTTGAAGAAATTCCAAAAGACGTCATTATTCAAACCCTCCAGCAAAAAAGGATTCATTGTGCACACCGCATCAGCAACCTTTTGAGATCTAGTGCTGACCAGCATCATACTTTCTGACAGAAAATTTGTTAAAGGTGCACAGAAACTTTTCCAACACTGCCTGTTGTTCTTGAAGGCATCCTCCCACACATCATCAAGGACTATCAATAAACTTCCTTTGCCCCCGACGTTGTCAGAAAGATTGCTCACTTTTTCAGAAAGGTCGTGCTGAAGAGAGTCCAAATGATCGCTTCTTTCCTCTTTACCAGAAAGGGACTGTATGGCCTCCTTAGTTAACCTCTTGACGTCAAAGTCATCTGAGACACAAATCCAAATTATCTTCTTGAAGTGAGACTTCACGTTCTTATGATTGCAAATATGCTGAGCCATAGTGGTATTTCCAACACCTCCAATTCCAACTATTGGAAGAACATCAAGACGCCTGTGTTTGCTATGGATTTGATTGATTGCTGCTGATGTGTTTTCAGATGCATGAACTCCATAACTTGCTCTCTTGCGTTTCGAATGATCCCTCCTACAATAACTATTTTCAAGCACACCAAGCAATTTCATAACCTCCGTCAACTCCTGGTCATGGCCAAATATTGTTGTATCAACGGGAAAGGAACTAGTCTCTGGCCTGGCCGACTTGTCAAACCGTGGTGACGCTTCACGCAAGCCCATCTTCTCTAGCAGATTAGATAGGTTTTTCAGCCTTTTCTGGACCTCCGTCACTTTGTTGAAACTGCCATGAATAACACTGTCAAAGAAATCAATGAAGGGGGACTGGCTTGCATTTCCCTCCACCATCACCTTCCGCTCGTATCACCTGAACTCATCGAGAAGGTCATCCGCATCAGCATCATACACAGCATCCTTGAACTCCGGAAGGAGCTCAGCCACACAGTGTTCATGGCTCTTCCACTCTGCTCGATCAATGAGGTTGTACATTGCGGGAAGAGTATCGCTGAGATGCTGCAGACCACTCTGAAGGTGCAACAATTTGTCCTGAAGATTCTGCTCCTGCATGCCGCTCCATCGGGAGGGTAGAGATGAAATAGCAGATCCAGCCCATTGGAAGAAATTGACACACTCATTGATGCCACTGATGAGTGATGACCCTAACAGTACCTGGATATACTCATGGTGACTGGAGTCTGAAGTTTATTTTACGTCCTGTTGACAAACAGTGGAGGCAGTCAGCATTGTGGAATCCTAATTTGTGGCCAGAGACGCAGAGTACCATTCACTATGTAATAATTAACACTGACATTTTGTGCTGAACGAATATAGGAATCATAATTGGGATCAGGATAGAGCACAAGAATGGTAACGAGAATGATGTCACAATTAACATTCTCCAGAATCGTTTTTTTCCAAAGAACCACATTGTCACGGAGCGGTGGTCAACATGACAAACAACAAAGAACATCCCTGGATTGCGTAGGGGGAACTTACCTGACCTGGAGCCCTCCGGCGGGCTGGCCTAATCAGCTCGGTTAATCACCGCCCGGCCCCGATCTCATCCATGCACAGCCGAGAACGGGCAGCCACGGGGTGGCCTCTCAATGAATCTCCGCTGCGGCGGCGGCCACCAGATTCTTCCTCGAACGCGGCCGCAGCCGCTGGATGGGGTCGACCAAAGCCCGGTCTCCGCCTGATGGAGCCGGAGGGCCCTATGAAGCTCCGCCAGCGAGGGAGCGCCATCACCGGGTCTCGATGTCTTCGCTCCAATCTCGCGGGCCACAGCGGAGCCTCGCCGCATCCGCCCTAGAATCGCCACTCTCGTGTGTAGGTCGCGCTCCCGCCGCGTGCCTCGTCAACGTCCGTAAGCAAAAAAATAAAAAAAATAAAAAACTTTTTTGGTTTTGGATTTTGGTTTAGCTACATTTTTCTCCTTTTTAAAGTTTGCTACGAGATTTTTCTATAATTGGAGAATCCCTAAAAGCCTCAAACCTTAAAATTACCCTCTTCGCCAAAATTTTCGTCACGCGTAAAATCTCTTATATCAGTCCGGTCCTTAATTTTTTTTCTAGAGAAACCTCGAATGGGTCAGCCTGTGCATTCCCGGTTTCGGCTGGCTTACGCGGGTTCCGCAAACCAGTCCGTGTCACACAGTTTTGCTGGGTTTATTTGGTTTAAACCGTTCAAAGAGAAGTTAGTTTGCCGGGCCGGTGTGGCCTGGTTTGACGGTGTAACCGGTTTCGCACCGGCTGATGCTCAACGACAGGCGGACAATGAGCAAGACTTAGGACGGGCGCCGTCGAGTGCCGTGCTCTGCTCCTGACAGAGGATGTTGTGTGTGCCTGTAGCAGGCGACAGCGCAGGTCCCCAAGACGGTGATCTCCTGGCGCATGAAGGGGCGACGACGATGACGCCGAGGCGGGCCTGCACTGCGAGCGCGGCGGAGACATTGAGCGTTGGGACAAGGCCCGTGGTGAGGACGAGCTTCATGACAATGGCATGGTACATGGCGACGACGGCCAGGCTGGCCACCACCCTGCGCGCCATGAGCTGCTCCGGCGACCGTGACACGCATCCGCGCGCATGCGCCACCCCCAGCTCAGATTCGTCATCGGTACCATCGAGGTTACGGATATCTCCTCGTAATGGCCTTCTCGCGAGCGGGACGCCGTCGTGTACCATGACCCTGACGTTTCAACGACCAACCAGCACAGAATTTTTCTCTCTCAAAACAACCAACCAGCACAGAAATTAATGCTGGCGGGACTGCTTCATTGGATTCGGAATGGGGAACGGAAATCTATATATACTCCCTCCTTCCACTTTTATAAGGGCATCTCCAATAGCTGTAAGATAGCCGTTGGTAGATTTTGCCACATAGGATTTTTGATGATGTGGCATAAAATAAATGATGTGAGAGAGTGAGGTTGTATCAAGATTAACCAACAACCATTGCACAAGCTCCGAGGTAGAATAGAGAGAGGTTTTACACATTCCCTCACCTCCTATTGGCCAAACTACATACAACCATTGGAGTGGTTGTAAGATGTGTTGTTGGTTGATGACATGTCCAATTTTACCAACAAGCTAACCAACAAACTGTTAAATGTTTTGGTCATAGATTTTTAGGTTTTCTTATATGCACCAAGCTTTGACTTGACGGGAGGGATATTCCAGCGTGCCTCCTTTTCCCTCCCACGCCGATGTCGCCACCGATCTGCTTGCTCCCACATGGTGCCTCATCCCCACGTTGTCAGATCCTCGCCATTGGATTCGTACTCCTATAGTGGGAAGGTTCCGCCGCCGGGTCAAGGCGTTCCTCTCTTCTTCTACGAGGTTGGGGCCTTCCGCCGTCGGGTCCGCGCCTTCAGCTACTCCCCACATCGGGAGCGCACTTCGTCGCCGAGTCAGGGACCGTCGCGCCTTCTTCCGTCCGATACTACCCTCCCTCCTGGTACAACATTGCACCGCCCATCTGGTACGGCGCCTCCCAGCGGGTCCGCGCCTCCCGCCTAATGTGACGCCCCGAGATCGGGCACTATGGGGATTTCAGCGTTTCCGCCAAAATCCACATAATAACCGATTCCAGGTTGCCACATGTGATAACATTACAACAGTTCACGAATAATCCACAACAACAACAGAGGAGGGATATACAAGACGACTCAAACGAGTCAAGGATACAACTTATACAATACAAAGACCCAAATAACAGCGGAAGAAACAACATAGTGTCCGACTACGGACAAGATACAAATTGGACTAAGAGTCCTGAAGATAACCGATGGCGTCCAATCCCTGCCCAGGCCAACCCGGAGGGATTCCCAAGCTAACGTCGTCAGACTTCAAACCTGTTGACTGCAATGTGGAATATGCAGCCACGAAAAGGATTCGTGGGTCAGTACGGTTAAGTACTGGCAAGTGGATAAACCATACTCACAAGATACCAGCGTAACCAGTCATCACAAGATACAAATACTTTGGGTACAACGGAAGGAAGGGATTATTGCAAAGAAGCGGCAGCGGGCTGCACTAACTAACTACAGAGACGCGCTACAACATCCGGCTAAAAGAAAGGGATAAGATAGCGTATCAGAACCAACTACAACTACTCACCAAACAATACCCATCCAATGTTACCCCCTACTAAGGAAGCAACCCAAGGAAAACTCACACTGTTGATTAAGGTGACATTCATTTTTATGGTGAAGGTAATACTATATTACTAGTCAAGTTATTATCATTAGGTGTAAGTTGTCTGAGTACTTGTTAGCCAGCACTTTCACCAAGTCGTCACGTAACCGCGGACAACACGGCTTCTCGAGAAGATTTAACCCTGCAGGGATGCACCAATTTGGCCGTACACGTAAGAATGACCCGCCAGATGGAAAGGCCCTCCCACCAAGCGAGGCACTCAACACAACCCAACTCTTCTTCGCATCAAGCCCAAAGAACCACGTGTTGTGCGTGCACGGCTAATCGAGCCCCCACGAAGAAAAGGGGGACCCTCATAGCACTGGAAGACCACGCCGCCCTAAATGCCGACTACAAAAGTTCCACCCTGACCCCAAGGGCTCGCACCTGCATATGCATGCATCAAATGGAAAGCCCGAACTAAGTGTGGCGATTTGGACGAGATGTGAATCGAATCAGAATTGCGGGGGGCGCCCATACTCGCTTCCCACATGCGTTTAGTGCGCTCATCATGGATCGGAGGACAAGACCCTTTTCCTAATTAAGTTCGACACTAGCAGGCCTCAAAACCACGCCGGGCCTCCTGCCGGTGCCTTATCATCAAATTATTATTACCCAAAACATTAACATGTTGTTGATTGAATTGAAACCCAACTATCAAACTAAACAGGTGATCAGACGGACAGCAAGACTTGAGCGCAAACAACACTAAACATGCAACTACGACACGAGGGCCAACGGGGTAAACAAACAACAGTTAATAGGAAGTGGAAGGAAGGCTATATCATGGTTGCAAGGTAAACATATTATAGGATCGAGACACAAGCATCGAATCATAAGGCTAGCATAAGAACAACGGAAAGAATCGGTAACAAGTGATGAAAGGCAGCCATAGGTAGCAAGTGAGTATACTTGCCTGGAATCCAGCAAGTAGAGGTACATCCGAAGAACTTGTCGTTGCTCACATCATCTCAACGTCCTATCCGGGAAGAAGCAACGAACTAGAACAAACACCGGATGCAACAATTACTACTACGGCAAAAGATCCAGCATGATCAAGATATGGATGCATGACAAGTTTAAGGATGCATCAAAGATAAACTAGTTGACATGGTAAACATATTTAAATGGGCCCATATGCAATTTGGATTGCATATGGAAAAGCCCACGAATTAATGTTGAATTAAATGATCTACAAATAACCATCATGTGGAAGTTGATTAGAATGATGCATGGATGATGAAAACAATAAAAAAATAACAATAGCTTCAGTTTGATATGTTGTTTACAAGTTTGGAATTTTATTTATTAAGTTATGAACTTTGGCATTTTAAATGATTTAAACAAACATTTGTTGTTTTCACCAATTTTAAATGTTCAAAACAGATAACCAAATTTATATTTGGAAAGAACACAAAATTTTAGATGGAATACATATTTCATTTGTTGAATTTGGATTTTAGATGAGCAAGTTATTAAATTGACAATTTTAAATGCATTAATTAAGAAATAGTTGTTTTCAGCAATTTAATTTATTTAAAACAGAAAACAAAGTTTATATTTGCAAAGTTCATGAAAAATGGGATGGAAAACATATTTTACATGTTGGAATTGGATTTGAATTTCCCAAGTTATGAATTTTGCAATTTAAAAGGTGTAATTAAAGCATTGAATTATTACTCCAATTTTAATTAGGAAAAACAGGAAACAAAGTTGATATTTGCAAAGTTTAGAGAATTTTGATTGGAAAACATATTTTACTTTTCAAATTTGGAGTTAAAATGAATTAGTTATGATTTATGCAATTAAATCAATTTAAATTGAGCCGGAAGCCCAACATCTAATTTAGGAGGTTCGAGTTATTTATCTACCCATCAATATTAAGCGTTGAGTTAACATGGCGAGATAATATAAGGATGAGCTGTGCAATTTTAAATGGAACCGGGACAATGTTTAATTATCCCAACTCATTCCATATTTAATTATTAGGTGACATTATTGTTGCCCGCACCCACAATATGCAATGCAACAAGATGAATGATTTGATATGCACGACATAGATGACATTTAGAAAATAGGCATATAGGGTATAGGGTTAGGGTTTAGGTTCGCACGTTGGAAAGAGGATCCAGGTTCAACGTCGATTGTCTTCGGAGGGTAGAGGAAGTAGTCGAAGCCGAACCGCAACATCACCGTATTCGGGGTCGATGACGAACTTGACGGTTCCATTCCTCGAGGTTCACGACGCGCACGAAGGCGTTCAACACAAAGGGGACACGTATGAGTTGACGAATACATGACGGAGGTCTTGTTGATGGGTGTCGTTCTCGGGTCGAGGATCTTGACTATTGTTCACGGTCCAGGTACTTGTCGATGAAGGCCTTAGGGTTCCAAGGTTCACGGCCGAGGTAATTGTCGATGGACATCTTGTCGACGAGGTACGGGGACGTAGACGTTGTAGTGGAAGGAGTCGTACACGTCCGTAGTCGAAGTAGTCGTGGACGCGGAAGTAGTCATTTGGGGTCGGAGGAGATCTTGGCGGTTCCCCGGTCGTCGAGGTTCACGACAACGGTCTCACAAACACGCATGAAGGCGAGCACACAAGGCGACATGCGGCGGTGTAGACGTTCTCGATTCGTAGTGGTAATTGTGGGCGAAGAAGATCTTGAAGGTTTCGTTCTTCGGACTTGGCGCAGGGAATTTTATCATGGTCATGCACACTGAACGCGCACACTGAACGCACGGGGCTGAAGGTCTCCGTCACGACATAGAAAACACATGTATAGATAGGTGCCCGCGAGGCACCGATTCTCTTGCGGGTCTGGTGTCGAACACCTGGAGGGCAAGCGACAAAAACTTGATAAGTAGTCGTTCTGCAGCGACGGGGACATGCGGAGGAGTAGCTCCGACGCACAGACGAACTAGGGCGAGTGGAGAGGCAGGGGTCGTCGGTGGAGCTGGTGCGAGCTCGGGTCAGAGCCCTGCCATGTCCATGCGGAGAGAGACCAGCAGGGGAGGCGATGACCCGGTGGCCAAGCTCCTTAGCGGCAGGAGGCAGAGGAGGTCGAGTTCGGGGGTGCTCCCGCGCGCGAGGAGGGAAGGCAGGGAGAAGGGAGGCCCGGACGGAGAAGCTCCTGGCGGTAGGAGCAGGAGCCTGACTGCGTCTTGCGGCGAGGACGAGAGCTACAGCGACGAGGATGGACAGAGGAAGGGCGCGGGAACATGCTGGAGGTCGTCGGGGACAGCCCACGCGCGGACGTCGATTTGCAGGAGGTTGCCGAGGCGGAAGATAGGGCCGACGAGCTCGTCCTCGTTTGTCACAGAAGGGGAAGCTCGAGGCGCCGGGATGTAGAGGACGGTGGCTGGAGCCAGAGGGAAGAGAGGCGGAGAGGGCCTGAGCGAGCGAGAGGGAGCGGCGGCGACGTCTACCCTTGAGCGGAAAGGAGGCAGGAGCGACAAGGGAGGGGATGCGGGAATGGGGATCGACCGATCCCCTTCTGGCGGCGCTCGATGAGGAAGGGGGAGCGTACGCGTTGGCTCTCCTCGCGTGGGTGTGCGTGCGTGAGTTTCCGTGTGTGTGCGTGTGTCTGAGAGAAACGGAGGAGGGACCTGATGGCGTTTTGGAGAAGGGAGGCGGGGGGTGGAGTGGAAAAGGGACAAGGGGGAGCTAGGGTTTCGGGTGGGCTGGCTTGCTGGGCCTTGCTAGGCCTAGTTCGGCCTGGCTTGGCTCGGCTGGCCCCCAAAACATTTTTTTTGTTTTATTATTTCCAGAAAGTGTTTTGGTTCTATTAAAAATTGATTAATCAATTAAACAAATTTTAGAAAATATGATTTGATGAATGTTTAAAGAGTGTGCAAGTTTTAAATGCATGATGATGCATGATGTTGTGATGCGAAAAAAATAAAACAAGCAATTTTCTAATTGGGGAAATTCCCCGGGTGTTACACCTAATCCCTTGACGAAGAAATTGACTGGTTCAATTTTCTTTTCATTATATAGTTTGCAAGAAGCATCATATATATGGGATTCACATGTAGAGCTAGAAGATGATCCTATTGGTAGCCTAACTTTGGAAGAAGCAATGGACCTATATCAACCCATGATGAAGGATTTCATGGAGCAAATGTTGTATGTATTGACATGGACCAAGAATTGAATGCTCTGGGAATGCAGATCATCCAGAAGAAGATATATCTCATGAGATTGTAGTGTTCTGTAAGGGTATGTTTGGTTTGAGGAACCAAGTGGAATGGAACAGGTCTGACCCGCTCCTGGGCCTAACTCTCGTGTTTGGTAGGAAAATGAAACATGAACCCACACGTTCCAAGAATGGAATATTCCACCAAGATCCGAAATTTGTTGGTTCCGCTGATTTGGTGGAATCGCCTTGTTATGTTCCAGCCGAGGTGGTGCCGGTCGGCATGTTCTCGCTCCCGGCAGCAGCGGCCAACATGAATGGCAGTGGAGAGAACCAGCCAACGTGGCCGCAGATAGCAGGCGCGATGGCGATGGGAACCAAGCACGATTTACGACGAGCAAGGAAGCGGGCATGGGGCGGACGGAATCACTCTAATTTTGCCTTTGATTCACGCCGATTTGGTCTATGTCCACTCTTATTTCACAAGATGGGTAAGAACATGTGTTGTTGTTTCTCTGATTTCCCTGTCAACTAAGGTTTTCGAGGTATTAAATCAAGTTTGCGCTCAAAATTATGGAATGTTTTAGCAATATAGTGTGTTAGATTCTACTATTCGATTATACAACCAAACACAAAATGGAATCATTACATTCCACCTTTTTGTGCAACCAACCATGACATTCATCTCAAAGTCAAACATGCCATAATAGAAGAATTATGGATGCACATACTTGCCAGCGTTGCAAAACTACAACTCGCATAGAGAGATGCGAAATTTTTGATTGAAGGGTGATGGTCGATGGCCATCCACTGCCAGCTCCGCATTGGTACTAGATTGTTCTGTGTCGTATAAAAAAGTTATAAACTACTACTATATTTTCGTATGCCATATATTTTTATGGGCTACTACTTTCTAGATTCTCGTTTGTCGATAATTGTTAGTTTTAAGGTATTTCGCGCCTTCAGCCAAAGAAGACCCTGATGCGCGTGTAACACACGTTCGTTGTGAGACCCCAAGAGGAAGGTATGAAGAGTACAGTAGCAAGTTTCCCTCAGAAATAAACCAATGTTGAATCGACCAGTAGGAGGAAAAAAGCAACTTCTAAAGGTTGATGCAGCTGAGATGGCAGGGCGCACAACCGGTTCAGCAGCAACGTGGAACCTACACAACACAATCAATTCACTTTGCCCCAACAAAGCAGTGAAGTTGTCAATCTCACCGGTTTTGCTGAACACAAAGAGGTTAAACGCATGGTGTGGAAAATAGTATGAGAATAATACGAAAACAGTAGCAGCAGTGTGAAAACAGTAATTGATGGGGTTGTATTATTAGTTTGAGAAAATGGACTGGGGTCCACAGTTCACTAGTTATGTCTCTCCATAGAAGATAAATAACATATGTGGTGAACAAATTATAGCTGGACAATTTATAGAAATGAAGGTTGGACCGTAGTGCATATGCAAGACATAAAAATTACTATGTGATTTGTAACATCCCAAGTATGAAAACAACCTTAGAATGTTTGTTTCCTGTTCTTATTTCAAATGCATCATGTCATCATATTGCATTCATGTGTTGAATTTGAATTTCAAAACAAATTTCAAATCCTTGTTTCACACTTGGTCTGTTACAATTTTCAAATGAAACATTTAAATCAAACAATTCTATTGTTTCCAATAAACTGGAATTTTCATATAATTAACTTGCTTAATTTTCAATATTTTCAATTATTGCAAAATTCACTCAAATTCATTTAAATTTCAAACAGCAAAAAAAATTTAAAATTTTGAAAAATAAAAGTTTGTGCAACTGGGCTTTTGCAATAAGGAACCTATAAAAATTTATCACAAAGTTTTTGAATCCCAAAACCCTCCTATTTTTCTCTCCTTATTTCTTTTCTTTTCTTTTCAGCAAAAAAAAGAGAGAGGGGAGCAACCAGGCCAGCCCGAGTGGGCCGGCCCAGTTCCCCAGCCAGCGTGCGCGCGGCCCGCGCAGCCCGCGGCCCTCGTCTCCCTCCTCCGTACGGGGGGATGACGCAAGCAGGCACGCAGCACGCGCCGCGCCTCCCCCCATCCTCACCTGCTCCCTCTCCTCCCTTTTTCTACCCCCCCCCGAGACCCCAAACCCTAGCCAGGCCTCCCTCTTCCTCCCTGCCGCCGCCATTCCCTTTCTCTCCCCCTCGGATCCCCTCTCTTCCCCTGTTTTTCTCTCTGAACTTTCTGAATTTTCCGGTGACACCTCCATGGCCGGAGCTTAACGGGGTTGGTGTAGGGGTTGTGGTCGCCGTCGAGGGTCTCCCTTCATGGGAACGGGAACCCCGAGCTGCCCTCTTCCTTCTCGTATCCAGGGCAGGGCCCGAGCAGCACCGGATCGCCGCCACCGCGTCCATGACGTCGTCTGTCACCGCCGCCCCCCGAGCTCTCCTTCCTCGACGACAGTGGGGTGAGCACCCCCTTCTCCCCTTCCTTCTCCTTCCTCCTATTGCACGCGCGCCCTGCATCCTCCCGGCACACATCCCGCGCACGTAGCAGCAACAGCATCGCAGCCACACGCCGGCGATCGCCGTCTGTTCCCGGGCAAAGTTCAGTTAACTGAACTTAGTTCAGTTAACGAACGAGATCAACCTCAAACCCCCCAAGCCTCCCAGATCTGCCAAGATCTCGCAGCCCAGCCCAGTGGCCAGAGCCCAAACGCGCAAGCCCACGGTCACGGGTTCGAGTCCCCGTCCGCGCGGAATAATCCCACCTTTTTGCCACCGCGCGCTGACAGGTAGGCCCCCTCCGTCAGCGACCGTGGAGGCCAGTGGGGCTCCACCCGCGCGTCGCTGGCGCCAGCGTGGCCTGGGCCCTCTCGTCAGCCGCAGGGGTTGGCTCTGCCCACGGTGAGGATTAACAGATCCAGATCTGGATCTGAGAACTTGCACCGAGGCCCCTGTCCTTTCCTGTTTTTGCACCTAAGCCCCTGAAAACCTTAAAAACTTTCTGGAAATCACAGAATAGCCCCTGTTTTTCAAATTCAAATAACTTTTGCATATTGAATCCAAATTTAATTTGTAAAATATGTTTTCAAACCAGAAAAATGTAATCTTTTCAAATATGAATTTCATTTCATGTTTGGAACAAATAAAATTCAAATAATTTTAATACTTGAATTAAAATTCATTTAAATCTTGTTTAAACTTGTTTCATTCATAATTAATTCATTTTAATTTCAAATTCAGAAAGTAATACATGTTTTCCAATCAGAATTAAATGCTCTATCCAAATATGCCATAATAACAACATTTTGAGAAACTAAATTCTGCACTAATTTCAATTCTGATTTTTATTCAATTAAAATGCCAAAAACCATAATTAAATATTTATCACTCCAATTTTGGCAATTAAAATACCTAAGTGAATCTAATAACCTTTCCTAATTGTTTCTATCATCTCTCATGCATTTAATCCACTTTAACCAATGTTTAGTTGTAATTCATTAAATTCTCAATTTATGCACATGGGCTTTACCATATGCAATTCAATTGCCTATGGGTCCATCTAAAATTGGTTATATCGTCCCTAGTTTATTTTGATGCACCAATTAAAATGACATGCATCATCCCATGTTTGTGCATTATGCCATGTTATTAATTGTCCGTCTCTCTTCGTTGTTTGTTTGCTTCTTCTCGAATAGACGACGACGTTGAGACAGACGAGGTTGACGATACCACTTTAGAGGAGTTAGCCCAGTACCAGGCTACTGAGTTTGCAGGCAAGTATTCACTCACATGAACCATTGTGTCCCTTCCACACTTGATACCGATACTTTCCGTTGTCTAACCTGCTAGCCTTATGATTCGTTGCTTGTGTTCCGACCCTATCACATGTTATCCTGTAACCCTGATATAGCCTCTCCTCCACACCTATAACCCTGTTGCTTGTTGCATGTGTCTTACTAGCATGCTTAGGGTTGTTTATGCTCGAGTCTGATGTCCGTTATTTCCGTTACCACATTTATTATGTTCTGGGGGCTCGATGTTTAAACAATAACCTGTTAATGTTTGAGGTAATGCTAATTTGATGATAAGGCACCGGCAGGAGGCCGGGTATGGTTTTGAGGCCTGCTAGTGTTGAACTCAGGAAAAGTTCTTTTCCTCTGGATCCATGTTGAGCGCGCTAACCGCATTTGGGAAGCGTGTATGGGCGCCCCCCGCAATTCTGATTCGATTCGCATCTCGTCCAAATCGCCACACTTAGTTCGGGCTTTCCATTTGATGCACGCATATGCAGGTACGAACCCTTGGCGACAGGGTGGAACTTTTGTAGTCGGCATTTAGGGCGGCGTGGTCTTCCAGTGCTATGAGGGTCCCCCTTTTCTTCGTGGGGGCTCGATTAGCCGTGCACGCACAGCACGTGGTTCTTTGGGCTTGATGCGAAGAAGAGTTGGGTTGTGTTGAGTGGCCTGCTTGGTGGGTTTGATCTCCGCCTGGCGGGTTATTCTTACGTGTACGGCCAAATTGGTGCATCCCTGCAGGGTTAAATCTTCTCGAGAAGCCGTGTTGTCCGCGGTTATGGATGACTTTGTGATAGGGCTGGCTAACAAGGATTAGACAACTTACACCTAATTAATAATAACTTGACTAGTAATAGGCTTATTGACACAATAACCTGAACCTTCATTAATCCAACTGTGTGCGTTATCCTCGGATTGCTTCTTTGGATAAGGGGCGAGATCCAGGATGGGTTTGTTTGAGGTTAGTGGTAGTTGGCTCCGATGCGCTATCTTATCCCTTTCTTTTAGCCGGATGTTGTAGCGTGTCTCTGTAGTTGGTTAGTGCAGCCCGCTGCCGCACCTTTGTACCACCTATCTTCCGTTGAATCCAAAGCATCTGTACTTGGTGTTGTCGAGTACACTTTCGTATCTTGTGCGTCTTGCTTGCAAGTACTCGTCCGTACTGATCCCTTTGGGGCTGCTGGTTCTGCAGACTACGTTTCCGAGGATCCCCATGGTGGCTACTACGTGGAGTATGACGAGGCTGCTGACGAGTAGATAGCGGACCCCGGCAGGATCCGAGACTTAGTGGATGGGCTCCGTTCTTTTCGTTTTCGGCCTCTTAGGCCTATTTGGATCTTGTCTGTACTCAGACACTTTGGATGCTTCCACTGTGATGTAATGATGACTTGTTGGGACATGTGTCCTCTGCATGACTGTAATTGCTATCTCTGCTCTAGTGAGAGCTTTTGCCACTTATTTCTATTTCTTTGTGTCTTAGAGATTTGTTGTGATATCACTTGTTCAAATGCCGTTGACGTACCATGTGTGTATGTTATGAAGTACGTCAATGGAAGTATTTGGATTCCTATTGGATGGTTTCACAGACGATGAATAGTAGAGGATGGTTGTCACACGTTTACGTGTTGGCCTACTCATATTGAGATGCGGGTGCAGGTAGGCCCCGTAAGCCAATTATCTACTATTTAGCGGGATGTGTGTATCCTCTAGAAGTCCGGGTGCGACAAATGGTATCAGAGCCTGTATGCCTGTAGGACCCCTTTTACTGGTCGCAGTTGAGTCTAGAAACTATTTTGTAGCTATATAGGAAAAATGAAACGTGAGAGTAGGAATTCTGTTCTTTTATTTCTTTCCCCACCCACCCTCCCTTTTCTGGTAAGGAAGTGCAACGTTGTTTTCTCTTCTCATCTAAACTTTCAAGTTAGGATTTCACGTATCCTGGTTTCTCTAGGATGGTTATATCTACTAGACCATAGGAATGGAGGTGGTTGTGACATGATTTTCATTTTGCCTACTCACGATTGAGAACGGAGGCACATAAGCCCCGGAAGCAGATCCTCTATTCCTTAAGCAGTAGATATTGATCCTCTAGAAGCCCGGATGGGTTTTCCGTAGTACCTCAGGATGTGTTTCCCAAATGTTGCTTCGATATCCTGTTCTTCTCAAGATCCTTTTCGTCCATTGGAACCTTGTTGTTGCTTGCCACTTCAGTTTTTCTACCGTCGTCTAATCAAAGCTTCCCCGATCATCTGCAGATGGATCTCAGGTTCTACCCGCAGGTGGTTCGTATGACTCATTGTGAGAGCACTACCGGTTATCCGGAGATGCTGAGAGACATGGTCACTTTTCTAGGGTTCCATTGGGCACCAGAGTACCAGGTCTACGAGCAGCAGCGAGAGTTTGACCAGACCTACTACCAGGCTATCGTCTACATTCTGTCAGATGATGGCATGAGCGTAGTTCACCGCTACGAGGCAGTGGGTTCCACAGTGGATATGGCTGTGGAGCAGGCAGCTTATGTGAGTCCCACCGTCCTTCGTGCTGACTACTGGGGATTTGACGATTCTATCTATCGCCACATCCCCCATGGTTACATCACTTCGGAGGGAGCTCACTTCACTCTCTACGACAACTTGGACGTTTACGAGCATGATAGCTCCAGGATGCACATTACCGCTCAGTTTGTGAGTCACACTGACGCAGTTGCCCGCACACTATCTCAGGAGTTGTGTCGTGGGATAATCACGGCAGATGTTACCAGGGGTAACTGATCTTGGGGCAAGTCGACACAGGCGTTCGGGAGAGGGTTTAGCTCAAGGGAAGACATGGTACAACTTGATCTGACAGCCGGCAATCGAAGTCGCCGGATCTCTATTCTCGATATAATAACTCGATTAGGGTTTACACTGGATACTCGATATCACACGATATTGTTAGGGTTCTTAGATCTCTGTCTAAACTACCTCCGGGGGTCGGTTTATAAAGCACCCGTACCCCCTGGCTTGTCCTACAAGGCGTACCCTGAATCCTACCCGGACACGGCGCACTAACCCTAACTTGCCTTTACAGTAACGCACAATCCGGGTTATTGGGCCTACAAGCTTGGGCCTTCACAAGTTTCCCTATCCTTAGCCGGATCCTGCACATCATTCCTTGAGCCGGGTTATTCCTTGGAGCTTGGCCTACCGGGTTAGCATCCCCCTGTCAGTAGTCCCCAGAATAGCCTGGGCTTCACGGATCTCCTTGAAGCGCTTGCTATTCCCTGCAAAGATATCGATCATACGGGTATATGAAGATCGGTTTAAGATGCTTTAATATTCAGCTAGGCCTTGCTCCTTGGCATCCATGCAATAACCTCAGCTTTCCCTCCAAACACCTTGGTTCAAACTTCTGGGTCCAAACCATAATAATAACTCCAAGATCCTATGCTCGATAACCAATCCCGTCATCACGGGACGAATCCCCTTCTTCCTTTTATCCGGATGCCTTGCTCAATACCTGGCGCACATCTCGCAGAAACTTTAAATAAATAGCCGTTTACCCCCTCCATTCTCGGCTTCCACTCACCAAACCGTGCTTATCCATTTGCACTATAAAAAAGCTCCTTAGGGGTGACTCTAACCCTAACGGCTCATTTCCCCCATTCCATTCTTCTCTTCCCCTGAGCTCTCCTTCTCCCTGAGCGTCACCACGGAAACTCCGCGCACGTCACCGGAGCCCGTCGCCCGGAGGTTACGCTCCGCCACCGTTCGCCCCGTGCCGCCGCCAAGATCCGCCGGCGCATCCTCATCCGGCCCACCAAGATCCGCGAAGGGACATCAGGCCTGCGCCATCTGCCTCCGCAAGGCTTCACTCAGATTGCCTACGGTAAACCTTTTGCACCCACTAATTTGCCCTTGCAGCCTTTAATTTCTTCCTCAGATTAGATCTAGATCAGTCCGCCTCAAATTTCTTGACTAGGCCGAATTTGGCTATCCGTAGTCTCTTTAGCTCGCGTATAGGATAAGGCGCATGCTCCAATCCACTCTCCTACTGCCCACAATCATTACCCTTGCCACAAATTTGAAAATAGAACTTCCAATCTAGACTCGAACTACTCGAGATTTCCGCCTTGGCATCAGTCACCCGGCGGGACCACTTCTTTTTAGTTCCTTCTATTCACGTTTGGCGCTTAAGCCATTGTCCTCTATATTCAAAAAGCTTCTTCACCGTTTGGATCCCATAATTTTCACCATAACACTTGACACCCGGAACTTTCGAACTTAGCTCTGCAGTCTAACACCCGGAACTCATACCATACCTCAATATCATCCGGCTTATACTTGGGCGTTTCGCAACTTCCATGTCTTAACCTTCTTCTTATTTTGTGTTTTGCAGGCCAACCACATGGCTCCCAAGAAATAGGGGAAAACCCCTACCAAGACTAAAGCTACCAACACCATTTCCGCCAATTGGGGGCGGTCTATGGTCACACAGGCCAAGTTAGAGGAGTTGGTGGAGCTGGGAGTTCTTCCTCCTCAGGAAAATATCCAATGGAGGGTGCCGGGTAAGGAGACCCGGCCCACCTCTACAAAAGATGAGGTAATCTGCTTCGTGGAACACGTGACCCGAGGTTTTCGACCACCGGGTCATCCTTTTTTTCGTGATATTCTTAGTCACTATGGCCTTCGCGTCTTTGACATCGGGCCCAACTCCGTGCTAAATATTACCCATTTTATCGTCCTTTCTGAATCCTACTTGTGCACTCCGCCAAGTCTAGCTCTTTTTATCGAGCTTTATCAATGCAAACCATGCCGCGAAAGCGGTGATGGGGCGCTTCTTGCTTGCGGCGGGGTTTCGATCCAACGCCGCAAGAACTCTCTGATGCCATCCCTCACCCTTAATTCTCATGTCAAGCACTGGCAGCTCTCTTATTTCTACTGCCAGGACACTTCCCCACCCGGCCAAAAGAAATTGCCGGGTTATTCTGATGGTCTTCTAGACATTTCTGATAAGTTTAGTGCCTTCGCCCCTGACCCGGACAGGGAGGCAATTCAACCACTTCTTGCCAAGATCACCACTCTTACAGCCCAGGGCCTCATCGGCCTCAACCTAGTGAAGACCTAGGTCGATTTTAGGATCCAGCCCAATTCCATCCGCACGAAGCTGATGTGCGAGTATTCAGGAGAACCTTCTGATCCGCTCCGATATTCCGACAACATTTTCGCACCTGGCGACACTCATAAAACCATCAAGGGTTTTCTAACGGAAAAACTCGAAGTGATCCGGAACATATCCGGGTTAGAGACCTTCACGCTTGAAAACCCGGCCCCTGAGGTAAAAACCCGATTTTGGCGCCTTTACTTTCATTTTTTCCACTTGATACAGTTGGTAACCCGTGTATTTACACCTTTCAGGCTAATGACGACTTTTGGAAAATCAACGCCTCCCCTAGCTCCGAAAGTCCAGAGGAGCAAGAGGCCGTTCACTCGGATGAAGGTACTCTTCGAATTCTATTTGGTTCCTTTGAACTCGTCATAACCCCTTCATTTTCAACCATAACTTTGATGATATTTCAGAACAAGAGGATGATGAGGAGGAAGACTCGGATGGCAAGGTAGAATCTGCCAGCGACGAGGACGAACCGGAACCGGCGACCAAAGCCGGATCCAAAAGAAAAGCTCAAGAGGCCCCTTCCAAGGTTTCATATCCCCTCCTCGCATTCAATTCGCGTCACCTTAATGATATACCTGAGTTATTTTGACATTATTCCACTGGCCATTCTTGAAGGAGTCGCCCATGATCAAGCGTAGGTCAACTCGAAATAACCCGGGTGACAACGTCATCAACCCGGGTATTTCTTCGACCCCCATTCGGCGGGCTGGTAATTATTCTATCTTTTCTTGGCCGGCACATTCCCCTTGAACTATTCTTATATGACATCTAACTTGGCAATTTTCAGCCTCTCCCGAGTCTGATGACGGATTTCCTTGTGACTTCGCGGTGAACACCGGGTAAGATCCCCTTCCGGACGCTCTTCCATACTTCACCACCCTTTCCTGACCGCGTATTTTAACTGTTTCTTGATAACATTTACAGGGCCACGGTCGTCGTTAGCGACCAAGAGGGCATGGAAGACGAAGGCCCGGGTCAAGGGAGCCCGGCCGATAAGACTACTGTCATGTCTGGCGATGAAAAGCAAACCTCGCCGATTAAACTGGATGCCCGAGAAACCGAGTATCCAATTGCTTCCCATGCGAGCAAGAAGAAGAAAGCCACAACCTTGGGTGCCGAAGGAGTGTCGGATTCCAATGCGCAAATGACCCGGGTTCCGCCTCCTTCTAAGAAGAAAACCTCTTCTCGGAATTCCCAAGGCCCCGGGTCTTCTGATACAGGTAAAGATACTTTTGATCAATTGATGAACACGCTCCTCACCATGAAGGCTTCAGAGGGCGATATTTTAGAGCGCATGGCTGCAGAGAACCAGGTAAAAGCGCTTGTCATCTCATATTGCATATCTAGTCCCCAAGTTCCGAGTATGACTTGCAAAAGTTATGCTTGGTACTTCACGCCAAATTTATCTTATCCTAACATCCCACTAATGTTTGCCCTCCTTTCTACTTTCAGGCACAGATAACTCGGTCTGATGAGACTTTACTGAAGACCGAACAACGTCTTCTTGCCGAGATAAAACGACGGGAAATCCTTGAGGATGACATGGAAGCTTTGAAGAAGGATGTTTCCAAATATAAGAAGAAGTGCCACACCGCTCGGACCGACTTGAAGAATTTATCGGATCAAATCACCGACACTTACCAGATTTTACTGAGTAAGTTTTTGTCTGCCGACTAACTTCATGCTTCTTGTTATGCACCATTCTGGGTTTCTGATGCCTTCTTGCTTCTGTTTCAACTGCAGGTGCCAACCTTGCACCTCCAGAGGAAGATACTATTGCCAAGGCTAGGACCCTGAAGACTGTGCTCCGGACTTTCTTTGCCGGCACAAAATTTATATTGGACGCCATACATTGGCCCACAGAAGCCTATCCGGGTGAAGAGAATCTTGTCCAAGCCTGCTCCACTGTGCCTGGCTGGATTGAACTTTGGAAACGTTCGTCCTGCCGAATTGGAATAACCCGGGCATTGACCTTGGCCAAAGCCTACTTTCCGAAGCTTGACCCGGCGAAGATAATATCCGGGTTTCCCGAGTTTAAGGCGGATGGTGCCAAATTTACGCCTAAGGACTTCAAGGCCATTCAGTCAGCGGTGCGCCCCTCGGCTACCTCTTTAGCCGATAGCTTGGACCTGAATACGCTAATGGCTGCGTATGACGCTGATGGCAAAGTTATCACAGAGGAAGCACCCCCGCCCTTGGACCTCTTGGAGAAGTGGGCTGATCACTCGGCCAAAAAGAAGGAGGCAACCGCGAAGAGGGAGGCCGAGTTAAAATCAGGGCCATCCGCCTCTACACCGTCCGTCCTTCCACCCATCCGCCCTGGCGCGGTGAGTCCGGGTGGTTCTGCCAGGAAAGCTAAGCAGCAGGCCCAGGAGCAAGACCCGGAAGACCGCACTCAGGAGGCCGAGTAGGGTGATGATGTCATAATACCTTAATCACGTGGGACCTTTTTATTTGAACTATTTATTCTGCCAATGGTGCGCTTGTGCACTTCTGATACCGATGCCATACTTGTAATGTACTTCTATTCGGTGACATATTTTTGCGGCTTTCCCTGCCCTTTGATAATCGTGCTATTTTGTCTGTTCTTTTGAACTTGTTCTTGATACCCAGCTTTCTTTTTACCTCCCTTTGTAAGACTCGGTTTTCCGAGACCAGGAGTTTTAATACGTGGGCTTTTTCTTTAAGTCCCCAAGACTCGGATGGTGAGGTTTTTCGAACTGCGATAGCCAAGTAGTTTGTTTCTGTTTCGAAGTCCCCCAGCCCCCATGACCCAAAGTTCGAGTAATGGGGGTGTGGCCTTTCTGAGAGAACAAATTATTTTTTACCGAGTCGCAAACCTAAAGCCATTCCGTGTAAGTACTGAAGTTATGCTTGATAATTGTTGAGTTTCCGGCTTTTAGCCTTGTACTCTGCATAAACTTGTGGTTTAGATGACCCTTTTAACTATCTTGTACTGTAAGCCGGCTTTCGCGTGGATACCATGTTGTTACATCCATACGAGAACAGTGTCAGGCAAGTCCCATTGGGCTCCATGGCTGATTGTAATCGTAAGCGAACGAATCATGCCACTTTAGTGCGAGTCACATCAAGCTTAAGTAAGATAAGTCAAGAAAAGTTGGCTTCTTTGCCCAGTCATAAGATTGCAGCCGTGCTCGTTTGCGAGTAATCGGCCCTTATAACTTATAGCTATCTATGCCGGGTCATTCGGGTTAGTGGTTGGTTACCTGAGCAACCAACCCCCAAGACCTACATGCAATCGATGCTTTTGATGATACTGAATTATCGATGTCGCCGGGATACTACTTACTTGTAATCAGGGTGTAATGATATAGGACTTGATAACCATCTCTTTATTGATACTAGAAATTTTGGATCAGCAGGCCGCCTCATTAAAAACCTTCCAGTCCCCTTAGGTACCCTGGGTAGGAAAAGAGCGCGTCTGAAACCTGCTGCCCGTTACATTGTTTAGTTCCTCATAAGCGCTGGTCCCGGTCTGGCTTGACCAATGCACATTCTCCATATGCTGGATCTTTTCCTGATGAGTACCGGGTTTGCTAGCCAACCCGGGTGGGGTGTTCCAATGACCTGGCTGGTTGTAAGCGGCCGTGTGGCTTCTTCCTTTACAGCGGGCCGCTTGGGGGAATCATCCTCGATTAAGGCCACCATTTTAGCATCTTGCGTTGCCTTGGGTTTTGTTCTTTCGCCTTCAGTACTCGGCCTTTTTGACGTGGCTATATCCTCCGGGTCTGCTTGAGATCGGTAGTGCTTGAGTTCTTCTTTTCTACAGGCCTGCTCGGCCATTGCTGCGTCTCCTTCGTCACATTCAGCTGCTATATCTCGATTTCCATGTATGGTAATGGTCTTCTTGGGACCCGGGATTTTTAGCTGTAGATATACGTAACACGGCCTAGCCATGAATTTGGCATAAGCCGGCCTTCCAAACAGCGCGTGATAGGGGCTGCGCAATTTCACTACCTCAAAGGTGAGCCACTCAATTCGATATTTATCCTTTGATTCTCCGAAAGCTACCTCCAATGCGATTTTTCCCTCGGGGCATGCTGAATGACCCGGCACTATCCCATGAAAAACTGTTGAGCTTTTTTGCAGTTGAGATTCCTTGAGGCCCATGCGTAGGAAGGTTTCCCAATACAGTATATTGATGCTGCTTCCACCATCCATTAAAACCTTCTTTAGTTCGTACCCATTAACTTGCGGTGCGGCCACTAGTGCCAAGACTCCTGGGTGTTCTACTCTTTCCGGGTGATCCCTTCTGCTCCATGTTACCTCCTGTTCTGACCATCTCAAGTATCTCGGAACGGCTAACGAAACTGAGTTGACTGCTTGTTTCAGTATCTTTTTGTCCTTGTTGGATCCTCTTGTGGTATGCACATGATATTGACCCAATTGTTTGGGGTTAGCCTGGAAGCCTCCTGCCCCCCCTTGGTTATTACCTTGATTTCCAGCCGCCGGGTTACCAGCTGGGGGTGGGCCGTTGCCCGGGTTTGCCCCTGGACCCGGTCCTCCTCCCCGCCCTGCACCTCGCATAGCTCTGTGCACTTCCTCATTTTTCCACCTTTGTAAATCGGCGCACTGTTCTAGGGAGTGGTTAGCTGGCCTGCCATTCCTGCTGTGCTTCGGACATGCCATTCTGAATATGTCCCAATTGTTACCCGGCCTTGGTGGACCTTGATAGTTTCCTCCATGGTGGTTACCTCCGCTGAAATTTCCTTCTGCTCTTGGCCTTGAAGACCCGGCTTCGGTGTTAGCGACAAACTCGGAGCCTCCTTCGAAGGGACGCTTGTTCTGACTATTTCCATTGTTTCCTGACGCTGTTCTGTTGCCGGTTCTTCCATTACCGCTTGTGTTTGCTTTTGTCTTCTTGTCATCAGCTTCTTCTTCTGTAGTATCTGTCGCAGCGTGTTTGTTGCACGCATCCATCAATTCTCCCATTGTGACTTCCGACGCATTTCGACTGGACTTCATGCGAGTTAACTTTTGCACTAAAGGTATATACTTGCATGTTTTTGCCATGGCTTGTAGTGCATCCTTGGGCTGGATATCTGTGGATGAGTGAAGTATCTCCATAACCCGGCGCACCCAACTGCGCGCCGATTCTCCCTTCTTCTGGACGCATCGCTCTAGATCATCAATGGTGAATAATTTCCTGCAGGTCCCGTGAAAGTGCTTGATAAACGCGGTCTTCAATTCCCCCCAAGACTTGATCGATCCCTCTGGTAGATTGGTGAACCACAATTTTGCTGCTCCTTCAGACATCATCAGATACATGAATTTGGCTTGGAGGTTCTCGGACGCGTTGCGGATTGACATTGCCATCTCGTAACTGCTTAGCCATGTTTCGGGATCCATGGTTGGCTCATAATTCACTACTTTCCCTGGTTCTTTGAACTTTTCCGGGTAAGGTTCAGCTCTAATATTGTCCGAGAGACACTTGGGCCCCGCAAGAATGATTGAAGCCGGCCTTGCCCTAGAAACGTGTGATGCCGCGGGGGGCGCGTCTGGGCGCGGTGCTGCGGGAGGTCCATGCGCTGCGGACCCGGCCGCGGCCCTCGGAGCCCTAGAACTGTCCACGACGGCTTGTGCTGCTGATACTGCCTGAGCGCGGGGAGGAGGCGGCATTTGCTGCTGCTCTTCCCTCCGCCGCGCCGAACTCGTTTGTAAATTCCCTTGCTGCTGGCTGACATATGGCGTCCCGTGCATTCCGCTTCTGTGATCCGGGTAATTGGCTTGCTGTGCCACCGCAGTGTGCAACAGCTCGATGGCTTGCCGAGTCTTCTCTGCATGGGGCGACTCTCCCACAGGTATTTGATTCAATGCGAGTGTCGCCGCATATACGTTGTCCATAGGATTGTTGTAGTGGCCGGCTGGCGTGCGGAATCGTGATGGTGGCGGCGGCAGTAGATCGTTGCCGGTTGTGACTCTAGTTTGCGGTGGGGGTAACCCGGTCCGTTCATTCGCCGGATGTGTCGCTGCTGTCGTCTGTTGGGGTGCGGTTCCCTGGTTCACCACTGGTATCGGTTGGTCCTGAGGCGTGATGAATAAATTAGCCGGATTAATAACCCCTCCCGTTGCTGGCAACCTGGTGTGGTGCCTTTGATGTATCCTGGACGTTTCCTCTCGAAGCCGGGTTTCCAGCGCGTCTAGCTCGCGCCGTCGGGTGGCCATCCCCTGTCTATCTGCTTCCACTTGCCTTCTTTGCCGTTCCAATGCACGACGAGCCACGTCCAGATCTCTAACACGCTCCGCCGCGTTTTCTGGAGTGATAACAGTGGCGAGGACTGTAGGATCCAAAATCAAATTATTATCGAACAGGGCCGGGTGACGTGGATTCGAGGGACCCGCCCCTGGTGTCCGGTTGGCTTGAAACCCGAACATGTTGGCGTGTTGCTCCTCATCTGCTGCGCGACTGGTGACCGATGCTGACTCTCCATCGACCCGAGTCAGGACCGGGTCTCCGTTAACCGCGCCCTGTTGCTGGGCCACTGCCTGAGCCGCCCCGACTGATGCCGCGGCTGTGTTTCCTTGGTTGGCCGCGGGGGCTGCATAGACTGCGACTCGGCGCGCGATATCCGGTGTGAATTCAGGCTGTTCCTCCTCACCGTTCTCCTCATACCGGTTTTCCAGTAGATCCAGGATAGACCCGGTGTCATCTTCTCCTTGGATCCGGTCGCGTGGGGTCCATGCCGGCTCCTCCGGCTGTTCCCACTCCGCGATGGGTTCTTCTGCCGGGTATGTCGTTCCCGTTGATTCTTCATCATCTGATCGGATAGACGTGGCTTTTCCTGGCATAGAATCAGATCCAACGTTGTCAGGGACCGAATTGGAAGCACATACCATACCGATGAAGACGTTGATCCGGCCGATTGTTACGACGGATCCGGTTTCGAGGTGATCCGACTCCGGCCCCCAGCCGGAATCGTCCACCACCTTTTCTCCTTCGTGGTCGATGTAGATCTCGCCGATGACAAGATTCTCCATGCCCTTCCGAGCTTCTCCCGTGATGTAGACACCTTTGGACGCAGGCCCCACGGTGGGCGCCAACTGTCGTGGGATAATCACGGCAGATGTTACCAGGGGTAACTGATCTTGGGGCAAGTCGACACAGGCGTTCGGGAGAGGGTTTAGCTCAAGGGAAGACATGGTACAACTTGTTCTGACAGCCGGCAATCGAAGTCGCCGGATCTCTATTCTCGATATAATAACTCGATTAGGGTTTACACTGGATACTCGATATCACACGATATTGTTAGGGTTCTTAGATCTCTGTCTAAACTACCTCCGGGGGTCGGTTTATAAAGCACCCGTACCCCCTGGCTTGTCCTACAAGGCGTACCCTGAATCCTACCCGGACACGGCGCACTAACCCTAACTTGCCTTTACAGTAACGCACAATCCGGGTTATTGGGCCTACAAGCTTGGGCCTTCACAAGTTTCCCTATCCTTAGCCGGATCCTGCACATCATTCCTTGAGCCGGGTTATTCCTTGGAGCTTGGCCTACCGGGTTAGCATCCCCCTGTCAAGTTGGCTTCATTCAGAGAGCAGCTTTACCTTGCTTTGACTCGTCTGGCGACTTACACCACAGACTTTGTTGGAGACGAGCGCTTTGCACGTTTCGATCAGCCAGTTGGGCGTCGTCTGCCAGATGTTGGAGGTTACGAGCTGATCAGAGGTTCACTCCTTAATCTTGGTGCTGGTTACACTGGGATTCCCCGCTTTGGAGCACAGGGAGTCGACGCTATGTACTTCACCACGCCTAGAGTCGGTCTCAGAGCACGTCTGATCTACGTGGATCGTCGTTCCACCTACTTTCGTGGGCGTACTCCTCACCGTACCTCTCGCCGTACTCCTAGCAGCCGTCCTGCGTGATGAGCATGGGAGTACCGATGTATCCATTCTTAGTTATGTTTAGGTATCCTTTCGTTTTCGAACCATTTATGGTGTATTGGATATTCTGATGTATTTGAACATGTGATGGTGAACCTTGTGGTTGTCTATTCATGCGTTGGAATAATCTCTCTTTCGGTTGCCAAGTCTATCATTGTCTATTGTTGTGCTAAAATGCATTTCCATTCAGGATGCCGCCAACAAGGAACACTACGCCTGAGCCACCTCCAATCACGGAGCTGTTGACTCAGATGACCCAAGTCATGACGTAGATGGCCCAGTTTCAGGATAATCAGCACATCAACCAGACAGCCCCATGAGTCAGCATCAAGGAGTTTCTCAGTCTGGGCCCAAGAGCTTTCGTGGCCACACGCGAGCCTCTGGACGCTGATGACTGGATCCGTGAGATAGCCAAGGCTCTGGAGATTGCACACGTAGCTGAAGAAGACAAGGTCAAGTATGCCTCCTATCTGCTGAAGGGTCAAGCAGCTTCTTGGTGGGAAAACTTCCAGGCCATGAGAACTGGCATGCCAGTCACGTGGGATCGTTTCAAGGAAGCCTTCCTGAAACACCACATTCCAGATGGTCTCATGGAAAGAATGCGTGAAGAGTTTTGCTCTCTCAAGCAGGGCAAGTTGGACGTCATCGGGTATCAGAGTGAGTTCAATCGCCTCGCTCGATACGCTGGAGATGAGGTGTCCACTGAAGCTAAAAAGATGGCAAGGTTCCGCAGAGGCTTTAACCCGGAACTCAAGTATGCCCTCACCAATGTCAAGGCCGACAGCTTCGAGGATCTCGTTAACACCGCGCTCAATGAAGAAAATGGGCGCAAGGCGTTCGAGGAGTCTCGCAAGCACTCGCGTGAGGGTGGTTCCTCCTCCAACATGACCACCCCTCCGCAGAAGCGCCGCATCTGGGTACCAAATGGTGCTGTCACTCGGGCTCCATATGCCCAAACTTCTCCAGGCTTCGCTCCCCGCCCACCCAACCCTGCTCAGATGCATGATCAAAGGGCTTCGATGGGGCAGCCAAGGCTAGGGCCTCCTCGTGTCGTCACATGCTACAAGTGCAAGCAGACGGGACACTACGTCGACAAGTGCACGCAGAGGCAGCTACCTCCACCACCACCTCGTCCTAACACAAACTAGGCAATGGTGCGTGCTCCCCCGCCTAAGGCCTTCAACTCCAACAACAGGCCTGTCGGGAGGACCGCAAGGGTGAATCATGTCAAGATCGACAAAGCTGAGGAAGCTCCTGACGTCGTTCTCGGTACATTTCCCGTAAACTCTATTCCAGCTAAAGTGTTGTTTGATACCGGAGCATCACATTCTTTCGTGTCAAAGATCTTTGAGACAACAATTAAACTCCCTTTTGTTGGTTTGGGTTCCCCACTAGTGGTCAACTCCCCTGGAGAAACTATGCAAACTTCCAAGATCAGTCACAAAAATCAAATTCTAATTGGAGGCCACATATTCCTTGCTTCTCTCATACTGCTTGGCAGTTCTGACATTGATGTCATTCTTGGTATGGATTGGCTGAAGGCCAATAAAGCAAGAATTGACTGTGCTCAAAAGTCAATAACTCTGTTCCACCCTTCTGGCCAGATAATCTATTCTCCACATGAATCAAGTTCCATTCAGCTATGCACCCTCAATGCAAAACCTCTACCTTCACTTGAAAATGTTCCGGTGGTTTGCGACTTCCCTGGCGTCTTTCCAGAAGAGTTGCCAGGAATGCCTCCGGACAGAGCTGTTGAGTTCGTGATCGAACTTGAACCAGGTACTGCTCCAATCTCTAAGCATCCCTACAAGATAGGAACTCCCGAGCTGAAGTTGTTGAAGTAACAAATTGATATGTACATGGAAAAAGGTTACATTCAACCTAGTTCCTCGGCTTGGGGTTGCCCAACTCTGTTCGTTGCGAAGAAGGATCAAACAAAGAGACTCGTTGTTGACTATCGTCCTCTTAACGAGAAGACCATAAAAAATAAGTATCCAATTCCTCGCATCGATGATATTTTTGATCAACTTGCTGGAGCCTCCATATTCTCCAAGTTGGACTTGAGAATGGGTTACCATCAAATAAAGATCAGAAAAGAGGATATTCCAAAGACAGCCTTCACCACTCACTACGGTCTATATGAATTCACCGTCATGTCCTTTGGTCTCACCAACGCACCGACGACCTTATCTCGACTCATGAATTATGTCTTCCATGAATACCTAGACAAGTTCGTTGTGGTATATCTTGATGACATTCTTGTCTACTCAAAATCCGAGGAAGAGCATGAAGAACATCTTTGTCTCACTCTCATGAAGCTTCGCGAGCATCGTCTCTATGCCAAATTCTCCAAATGTGAGTTTTGGATTTCCGAAGTCGTTTATCTTGGTCATGTCATCTCTGCCAAGGGCATAGCCATTGATCCAGAAAAGGTTAAAGCAATTGTTGATTGGAAACCTCCAAAGACGGTGAAACAAGTAAGAAGTTTTCTTGGCTTGGCTAGCTATTGCCGTCGCTTCGTCCCAAACTTCTCCAAGATTGCCAAACCTCTCACTGACCTCACAAAGAAGGACAAGAAGTTCGTATGGTCTCCACAATGTGATGAAAGCTTCAATCTCCTGAAGACTAAACTCACTTCTACACCAGTTCTGGTTGGCCCAGATCCTACCAAACCTTTCCAAATATTCTGTGATGCTTCTCTCCAAGGTCTAGGTGCAGTTCTCATGCAAGAACATCAAGTTGTGGCTTATGCTTCACGTCAGTTGAACACACATGAGCTCAATTATCCCACTCATGACCTTGAACTTGCAGCAGTTGTGTTTGCCCTCAAGAAATGGAGACAATACTTGTTGGGTAATCGCACTGAAATCTTTTCCGATCATAAGAGTCTGAAGTACATCTTCACTCAACCAGATCTAAACCTCAGACAAAGGAGATGGATTGAAAAGATCAAAGACTTTGATCTTACAATTTCTTACACTCCAGGCAAGGCTAATGTTATGGCCGATGCTCTCAGTCGCAAGTCGTATTGCAATAATCTCATGATCATGGAAAGCCAACCTCCTCTTCATGAAGAATTCCATAAGCTGAATCTTGGTCTTGTTCCTCAAGGCTATCTTGCGAACTTGACAGCCACTCCAACTCTCGAGGACAAGATTCGTTCTGAACAACTTCGTGATGCTGAAACCAAGAAGATTGTAGAACACATCAAAGCAGGCAATGAGAAATTTGGGTGCTTCTCAATTGATGACAAGGGAACTGTGTTCTTCGAAGGACGCATTGCGGTCCCTCAAATTCAAAGTCTCAAAAATGTCATTCTCAAGGAGGCTCATGAAACTCCTCTCTCCATACACCCTGGAAGTACAAAGATGTACCAGGATCTCAAGACACTGTATTGGTGGCCTAGCATGAAACGTGAAATTGCTCAATACGTTTCTGAATGCGACGTTTGTCAACGTGTTAAGGCAGTTCATCAAAAAACAGCCGGTCTTCTCCAACCTCTGAAAATCCCTGAATGGAAGTGGGACATGATTGAAATGGACTTTGTCACTGGTTTTCCAAAGTCCAAGAGGGGCAACGATGCAATCTTCGTTGTCATTGATCGACTCACTAAAGTAGCTCACTTCTTTCCTGTCAAAGAGACAATCTCAGCTAGTCAGTTAGCAGAGCTCTACACAGCAAAGATTGTTACTCTTCATGGTATTCCATTGGAAATAAGCTCAGACCGTGGAAGCATCTTCACTTCTCATTTCTGGAAAAGCTTTCAAGAAGCCTTGGGCACCAAGCTTCTGTTCAGCACAGCCTATCACCCTCAGTCTCAAGGGCAAGTCGAAAGAGTCAATCAGATTCTCGAGGATATGCTCAGATCATATGTTCTCTCTTTTGGCATGAAATGGGAGGAATGTCTTCCATATGCCGAATTCTCCTACAACAACAGCTTCCAGGCAAGTCTAGGCATGGCACCATTCGAGGCTCTCTATGGCCGCAGATGCAGGAGTCCAATCAATTGGTCGGGAGCTGGTGAACGTTCACTCTTAGGCCCTGACATTGTTAACGAGGCCGAAGAGAAAGTTCACATCATTCGTGACAATCTGAGGATTGCTCAATCTCGTCAGAAAAGCTGGGACATGGTTTATGCAGCTGGAGACAAGGCATATCTCCATGTTACTCCCCTCAGAGGCACTCATCGTTTTGGTGTCAAAGGAAAGGTTGCACCAAGATATATTGGTCCCTTCAACATTCTCTCAAGGCGTGCAGAAAATGCCTATCGTCTTGAACTTCCAGAAAAGCTATCCAAGATGCACGATGTCTTTCACGTGTCACAGCTCAAGAGGTGCTTCAAAGATCCAGGTCGTGCAGTTGATCATGATTCCATTGAACTGCAAGAAGACCTCTCTTATGAGGAGCACCCTATTCGCATTCTCGATGAGACCGAGCGCAAAACTCGCAACAAGAGCACCAAGTTCTTAAAAGTGCAGTGGTCTCATCATTCCGATAAAGAGGCAACGTGGGAGACCGAAGAGGATCTTCGCAAGAAGTATCCGGACCTTTTCTCTTCTCAGTAGGAATCTCGGGGTGCGATTCCTTCAAGGGGGGGGGGCGTTTTGTAACATCCCAAGTATGAAAACAACCTTAGAATGTTTGTTTCCTATTCTTATTTCAAATGCATCATGTCATCATATTGCATTCATGTGTTGAATTTGAATATCAAAACAAATTTCAAATCCTTGTTTCACACTTGGTCTGTTACAATTTTCAAATGAAACATTTAAATCAAACAATTCTATTGTTTCCAATAAACTGGAATTTTCATATAATTAACTTGCTTAATTTTCAATTATTGCAAAATTCACTCAAATTCATTTAAATTTCAAACAGCAACAAAAATTTAAAATTTTGAAAAACAAAAGTTTGTGCAACTGGGCTTTTGCAATAAGGAACCTATAAAAATTTATCACAAAGTTTTTGAAGCCCAAAACCCTCCTATTTTTCTCTCCTTATTTCTTTTCTTTTCTTTTCAGCAAAAAAAAAAGAGAGAGGGGAGCAACCAGGCCAGCCCGAGTGGGCCGGCCCAGTTCCCCAGCCAGCGTGCGCGCGGCCCGCGCAGCCCGCGGCCCTCGTCTCCCTCCTCCGTACGGGGGGATGACGCAAGCAGGCACGCAGCACGCGCCGCGCCTCCCCCCATCCTCACATGCTCCCTCTCCTCCCTTTTTCTACCCCCCCGAGACCCGAAACCCTAGCCAGGCCTCCCTCTTCCTCCCTGCCGCCGCCATTCCCTTTCTCTCCCCCTCGGATCCCCTCTCTTCCCCTGTTTTTCTCTCTGAACTTTCTGAATTTTCCGGTGACACCTCCATGGCCGGAGCTTAACGGGGTTGGTGTAGGGGTTGTGGTCGCCGTCGAGGGTCTCCCTTCGCGGGAACGGGAACCCCGAGCTGCCCTCTTCCTCCTCGTATCCAGGGCAGGGCCCGAGAAACACCGGATCGCCGCCACCGCGTCCACGACGTCGTCTGTCACCGCCGCCTCCCGAGCTCTCCTTACTCGACGACAGTGGGGTGAGCACCCCTCTTCTCCCCTTCCTTCTCCTTTCTCCTGTTGCACGCGCGCCCTGCATCCTCCCGGCACACACCCCGCGCACGTAGCAGCAGCAGCATCACAGCCACACGCCGGCGATCGCCGTCTGTTCCCGGGCAAAGTTCAGTTAACCGAACTTAGTTCAGTTAACGAACGAGATCAACCTCAAACCCCCCAAGCCTCCCAGATCTGCCAAGATCTCGCAGCCCAGCCCAGTGGCCAGAGCCCAAACGCGCAAGCCCACGGTCACGGGTTCGAGTCCCCGTCCGCGCGGAATAATCCCACCTTTTTGCCACCGCGCGCTGACAGGTAGGCCCCCTCCGTCAGCGACCGTGGAGGCAAGTGGGGCTCCACCCGCGCGTCGCTGGCGCCAGCGTGGCCTGGGCCCTCTCGTTAGCCACAGGGGTTGACTCTGCCCACGGTGAGGATTAACAGATCCAGATCTGAATCTGAGAACTTGCACCGAGGCCCCTGTCCTTTCCTGTTTTTGCACCTAAGCCCCTGAAAACGTTAAAAACTTTCGGGAAATCACAGAATAGCCCCTGTTTTTCAAATTCAAATAACTTTTGCATATTAAATCCAAATTTAATTTGTAAAATATGTTTTCAAACCAGAAAAATGTAATCTTTTCAAATATGAATTTCATTTCATGTTTGGAACAAATAAAATTCAAATAATTTTAATACTTGAATTAAAATTCATTTAAATCTTGTTTAAACTTGTTTCATTCATAATTAATTCATTTTAATTTCAAATTCAGAAAGTAATACATGTTTTCCAATCAGAATTAAATGCTCTATCCAAATATGTCATAATAACAACATTTTGAGAAACTAAATTCTGCACTAATTTCAATTCTGATTTTTATTCAATTAAAATGCCAAAAACCATAATTAAATATTTATCACTCCAATTTTGGCAATTAAAATACCTAAGTGAATCTAATAACCTTTCCTAACTGTTTCTATCATCTCTCATGCATTTAATCCACTTTAACCAATGTTTAGTTGTAATTCATTAAATTCTCAATTTATGCACATGGGCTTTACCATATGCAATTCAATTGCCTATGGGTCCATCTAAAATTGGTTATATTGTCCCTAGTTTATTTTGATGCACCAATTAAAATGACATGCATCATCCCATGTTTGTGCATTATGCCATGTTATTGATTGTCGGTCTCTCTTCGTTGTTTGTTTGCTTATTCTCGAATAGACGAGGTTGACGATACCACTTCAGAGGAGTTAGCCCAGTACCAGGCTACTGAGTTTGCAGGCAAGTATTCACTCACATGAACCATTGTGTCCCTTCCACACTTGATACCGATACTTTCCGTTGTCTAACCTGCTAGCCTTATGATTCGTTGCTTGTGTTCCGACCCTATCACATGTTATCCTGTAACCCTGATATAGCCTCTCCTCCACACCTATAACCCTGTTGCTTGTTGCCTGTGTCTTACTAGCATGCTTAGGGTTGTTTATGCTCGAGTCTGATGTCCGTTATTTCTGTTACCACATTTATTATGTTATGGGGGCTCGATGTTTAAACAATAACCTGTTAATGTTTGAGGTAATGCTAATTTGATGACAAGGCACCGGCAGGAGGCCGGGTATGGTTTTGAGGCCTGCTAGTGTCGAACTCAGGAAAAGTTCTTGTCCTCTGGATCCATGTTGAGCGCGCTAACCGCATGTGGGAAGCGTGTATGGGCGCCCCCCGCAATTCTGATTCGATTCACATCTCGTCCAAATCGCCACACTTAGTTCGGGCTTTCCATTTGATGCACGCATATGCAGGTACGAACCCTTGGCGACAGGGTGGAACTTTTGTAGTCGGCATTTAGGGTGGCGTGGTCTTCCAGTGCTATGAGGTTCCCCCTTTTCTTCGTGGGGGCTCGATTAGCCGCGCACGCACATCACGTGGTTCTTTGGGCTTGATGCAAAGAAGAGTTGGGTTGTGTTGAGTGGCCTGCTTGGTGGGTTTGATCCCCGCCTGGCGGGTTATTCTTACGTGTACGGCCAAATTGGTGCATCCCTGCAGGGTTAAAGCTTCTCGAGAAGCCGTGTTGTCCGCGGTTATGGATGACTTGGTGATAGGGCTGGCTAACAAGGATTAGACAACTTACACCTAATTAATAATAACTTGACTAGTAATAGGCTTATTGACACAATGACCTGAACCTTCATTAATCCAACTGTGTGAGTTATCCTCGGACTGCTTCTTTGGATAAGGGGCGAGATCCAGGATGGGTTTGTTTGAGGTTAGTGGTAGTTGGCTCCGATGCGCTATCTTATCCCTTTCTTTTAGCCGGATGTTGTAGCGTGTCTCTGTAGTTGGTTAGTGCAGCCCACTGCTGCACCTTTGTATCACCTATCTTCCGTTGAACCCAAAGCATCTGTACTTGGTGTTGTCGGGTACACTTTGGTATCTTGTGTGTCTTGCTTGCCAGTACTCGTCCGTACTGACCCCTTTGGGGCTGCTGGTTCTGCAGACTACGTTTCCGAGGATCCCCATGGTGGCTACTACGTGGAGTATGACGAGGCTGCTGACAAGTAGATAGCGGAACCGGGCAGGATCCGAGACTTAGTGGATGGGCTCCGTTCTTTTCGTTTTCGGCCTCTTAGTCCTATTTGGATCTTGTCTGTACTCAGACACTTTGGATGCTTCCGCTGTGATGTAATGATGACTTGTTGGGACATGTGTCCTCTGCATGACTGTAATTGCTATCTCTGCTCTAGTGAGAGCTTTTGCCACTTATTTCTATTTCTTTGTGTCTTAGAGATTTGTTGTGATATCACTTGTTCAAATGCCGTTGACGTACCATGTGTGTATGTTATGAAGTACGTCAATGGAAGTATTCGGATTCCTATTGGATGGTTTCACAGACGATGAATAGTAGAGGATGGTTGTCACACGTTTACGTGTTGGCCTACTCATATTGAGATGCGGGTGCAGGTAGGCCCCGTAAGCCAATTATCTACTATTTAGCGGGCTGTGTGTATCCTCTAGAAGTCCGGGTGCGACATGATTCATGTGGGCATTACAACAAAATATATAGACCGTCATCCAACTGCATCTATGACTAATAATCGACCCTCCGAGTATCATCCGAACAAATGTTGGGTATTAAGTTGCATGCAACAGATAATCACAGTAAGCAAAGTGTGTAGTGTAAAAAATGTAAACAAATTAAACATCGTTGTTTTCTTCCCAATGGCAACATCACATCCTCCATCCGTCACGTTTCCGTCACTCCAGCACAGATGCAAAAGAGGCATGAACCCACTATCGAGCATAATACTCCCTCTTGGAGTCACTAGCATCTACTAATAACGGAGAGCATGGAAGATCATAAATAACATATGCATGGAGATAACATGATAGATTGATAATCAGAAGACATAGCATTCAACATTCATCGGATCCCAGCAAACACATGTAGAAAATAATATGAAAACAACATGGAACATCAGAAATTAAGGATACGTTTATGACGTATCAACATCCTCAAGCTTAGTTCCTACTCGTCCTCGAGTAGGTAAACGATAAAAACACATAATTTTTGAGGTGGCATGCTACCAACATAAGCACTATCGTCAATATTGTAAAAGCATATGTAAGCTAAGATCATAGTACTTTAAACACAAACATGATAGATATAATTCTAGCAATAAAACATAGCAATCACTTTGCATCATGAGAAGTAACACGAATAAAAGATCATGAATAATAATGCACTCGAAAGTTATACGTTTGTTTCAAGCATAGAGATAATATAACAAAGTGATATTTCGTTTGTCATTACACTACCAAATTCTGCGCGGTCTGGGACGTTTCAATAACGTTGCGAATGAGATCCAAACCATCGCTAAGGAAAATCCATGACGGTTTACGCGACGAAGTGAGAACGTGTCTGATCGACTGTTATGGACGATTCTGCGACGTTAATTTGAACCGGAGAACGTCGAGGCGATCCGCAACGTTCAGACAATCGTCGCGAGCAGCTGGGCCGTCCGGTCCCGGCCCAATAAGCGACAACGTTTTTATTTTGTCGTTGTCGGCTGACACGTGGCAAAGGATTAACTGACGGTCATTAGCATAATCAACTGACATCACATTACACGCAACTTATGTCATTACGATCGCAACGTTTTTTCCGTCAAGAATAGATACCGTTAAGGCCCAGTTTATGAAATCATCGATCTGTCCATGACGTCATAACCGCTGATCCCGTTCATGAGGTTTTTTTTGTTGTCGCGGCCTCGACCAATCAGGTGAAACCATGTGGACGCCATCTGCGTCGAACTGCTAGCATCGTGGTATGAGATGACGCAACAAGATGACGCCACGTGGAACAATCTTATGTCGCCATGTGGTTTTTTCTGGGACAAATCTCCGGTCGTCGTGGGCTACGCGATGACGTATTTTTTTCCGACACGAAGCGAGCGGCAAAGCGACTCCACGTGGACCAAATACACAGTGCAACGCACTAGTACAGAAAGCCTTATCAGTGGCGCACCATTTTCCAATTCTGTGGCGCACCTAGGGGGCAGAGCGGTGCGCCACAGAATTCACGCCATAGAATTTTTTTCTGTGGCGCACCGTGGCCGTGCGCCACAGAAATGTCAATTCTGTGGCGCACCTTAGCCGTGCGCCACAGAAATTTGCAATTCTGTGGCGCACCAAGGGGGGTGCGCCACAGAATTTTTTTTTGAATTTCAAAAAAAAAGGCGGCCAGATCTGGCCGCGGGAATTTTTCAAAATTTCGAAATTTCGTCGAACCTCGTCGGATGCTCGCCGGAGTTGGTGTGTGGAGGATGGGGGTCACCGGAGTTGGTGGGGAGGAGAAGGAGGAGCTCGCCGGAGGTGGTGGTGGTGGTGGTGGTGGTGGTGGTGGAGGAGGAGGAGAAGGAGGAGAGGTGGTGGTGGAGGAGGAGAAGGAGGAGGAGAGGTGGTGGTGGAGGAGGAGAAGGAGGAGGAGGAGAGGTGGTGGTGGAGGAGGAGGAGGAGCTCGCCGGAGTTGGTGGAGAGGAGAAGGAGGAGGAGGAGAGGTGGTGGTGGAGGAGGATGAGCTCGCCGGAGGTGGTGGTGGAGGAGGAGGAGGGGTGGTGGTGGTGGTGGTGGTGGTGGTGGAGAAGGAGGAGAGGTGGAGTAGTAGGTGGAGGAGAGGAGAGAAGTGGAGAGGTAGAAGAGAGAAGGGAAGATGAGAAGTGGAGGAGAAGTGGAGGGGAGAAGGGAAGAAGAGGAGAAGGGAAAGAAGAGGAAGAAGAGGAGGGGAGGAGGCAGGATTCGAAATCCTGCCTCAAGAATTCTGTGGCGCACCAAATGAAGGGGTGCGCCACAGAATCTTTTTTTTATTTTCTACAATTCCGTGGCGCACCAAATGAAGGGGTGCGCCACAGAATTTTTTTTTTATTTTCTAGTCAAAATCTTAAAACGGCCATAACTTTTGTTCCTTTTGGAATTTGGCGATTCTAAAAAAAGCTCACAGGCCGAAGGAGAGTGAGGTTGGGTTTCTTTTTTTCTCTAGTTTTTTTTAATATCTTGATCATTTTTTTTCGACATCGTATGCAAAAGTTATGCCCATTTTACTTTTTTTAACGAACTTTTGCTCAGAAAGTCGAAATACATATTTCAAAATTTGATAAAAAAGTAGACATTAAACTCTCCGTGCATCTATAAGGGATTTATTTTTTGATACTTTTTAGACCGCGAACTCTTCCGTCAAAAACTAGAAAAGGCGTTCCGGGGGGGGGGGGGGGGTGGAGTTGGTGCGTGTTTGGACAGAATTTTTTCGGATGGGAATTCTGTGGCGCACGTGGCAGTGGTGCGCCACAGAAATGTCATATTTCTTTGGCGCACTAACCACCATGCGCCACAGAATAGAAGTGTGGCAATCATGGTGTGGGCCCCCAACTTATTTCTGTGGCGCACGCCTATCCGGTGCGCCACAGAATTCCTGTTTTCTGTGGCGCACCACGGTCCCGTGCGCCACAGAATGCCTCTTTTCTGTGGCGCATGCCCACCCGTGCGCCACAAAAATATATTTCTGTGGCGTACCAAGAAGCCATGCGCCACAGAATCTGTTCCATAGAAAGGCACTTCTCTACTAGTGACGTGGCGCCCTTTCTGCGACGTTTTGTTTCATTGTGGAACTGCCCAATCGTAAAACGACACGTGGGCATGGTATACGACACCGCGTGTCCTGATTTGGGTCTCTTTTTACGTTACGATACTACGACGTTTTTGTTTTCGTGCCAGATGGGTGCTTAAATCATCGTTCAAATTGACCTTTCCATGTTCCATATGTAGAAAATAAAACCATATAGCAGTCATCAAATACAGAAATTTAAGTACTACTGGTTCATTTTACAGAAAAGCAAACCAACATACAGAAATTCAGTTTTCAGCAACACGACCACAGTTTTAATTACCACATATGCACTGAACTAACTGCTCAAGCGGGACAACTCCTTCTTGTTGGCACATTTTTAGCTCGTCTTGTTCCTTCCGCATTTCTTCCATTTCAAATACGAACCGGATGCTCATTCTCTCGGATTCTGCATCCGCCACTCTAAAATCAGCAATTGTGATGTGCATATTGGCATGCCCCCTCTCTCAACATCAGTTTGCACTTCAAGTTCAGACTTTGAAATACTTGTTTCTACACGGGATTTCTTCGATAAAGTATGCTTTCCACGATCCAGCATAACACCTAAAGTATCATCCTCATCCTTTGAAGCTGATTTCGACATCATCCTTTTCTTGCTTGCCTATCAAGCATGCAAATAAAATAGATGTAAGTATGTACAGAAAACATATGAAACTAGCAGGTGACCAGGAATGTATAGAAAATAGATGAAACTAACAGATGGTCAGCAATGTACAAAAAAGATATGAAAAATAGCAGATGACAATCAAACAAACGTGTTTGTAATGACCTAGCAGATGTCAAGCATGTCAGGAGCATAGATGGAAATCATGTTGAAATGATAACCACAACCTTAATTAGCTTGCCAAAACGTCTTATGGTATGGAATAGATGAAGTAGCACAAAATATATAACAACAGTAATCAAACTGTTCAACACAAGATAAGTAAGTTGCGCCTAGTTGTTGTTTTTTCACTAAAGGGAGTTTTTATTATTGAAAGAGTTTCAAGCATTGCACCCTAGTTGTTGTGATATCATGGAAGAATGCTGAGCTGCCGAATTAGGGAATAACATGCAGCTCATTGTCCTCACTGAATAGTGATTGACATGACCAGTCTATTTCACTGGAATCTGATTCCTCTTCAACATCATCCTTAGGAGTGTACTCAAATCCAGAGTCTTCCTTCTTGATCTTTTTGGGTGTGAATACAGTAGGACGTGAAAGAATACTTGCTAAAGACTTTACACCCAGTTGATGCATCCTTGCATTGTTTGCCATGATAGTTCTGGCACACTCTTTTTCCATGGGGTGTAGTGGTGATCCTAACATGAATAAATAACTCAAAGTAAGCTCCAAATATAAAAATTTGGTAAGAACCTAATACAACATCAGAAATTGAGGTACTCGTCCTGTAAGAACAGTCTAGTGTAAGTAATATAAATTCTGATTGTAACATAGACTGATAGGATCATAAGCAAAGTGAGCTTAAACCTAATAGTATACAAGTTGGAAATAAGTAAACTTTTACCGTGGGAAAACAAATCCGGATACTTCTATTTTTATTTTTACGCAAGATTAGCAAGAATGTCCCCTTCCGATTTCCATTAAAAGAAACCATGCAGTCTTTTGTTACAACTCTACTACAAAAGCAAATAATTAAAAAAAGGAGCATCAGGAGGGAAACACACCCATTTCCGCTAAAGATTTGTCAGAATTAACACATGGACAAGCCTCTGTTTACCACTATACAAAGTTATAAATGCAAAGCCAGGAACAAAGACGGATATAAGGAACCATCAATCATACAACTAAACAGAGAAACAATTTAGAGAGATTTATTACATCAAACATTACCAGGATAATTAAGAAGCATAGATCAAACAATTTAGAGAGATTAATTGGATCGAACATAAGTAGGATCAAGCATACAATTAAACAGACAACTAATTCAGAAAGATTAATTGCATCGAAAATATGAAGAACCATCAATCTTACTGCGTTTCTCGCCTTCAACCTTTACCCGTCTCGGCGTGTTTGCAGACATTGACGGTGAAGTTGCGGCGAGGTTGGAGACGAGGTGGAAGATCTAGGCATATGGCGAGGTTTATGGCGAGGTGGCACACCAGAGAGCACACGACGACGAGGTTGGTGACGATGTGGCAGACCGGTGAGCACGATGGCGAGGTAGTAGTCCTGGACGGCGACCTGGGCAGCGTGGGGATCTCGACGTGACGTTGGAGATCTGGAAAGCGAGCTATGTGGCGATGTGTAAGAGGGATGGGATCTAGTCTAGAAGGACGGGGACTGGAGGGGAGAAGGGGAGTAGTCAATTCTTTGGGCGAGGGCCGAGGGGATAAGGGAGGGTTTCGAAATGATTACAGAAATTCCCTCCGCGATAAAGTTTGACCGTTGTGTGCAGGAGGGCTGAGAAGTAATATTCTTGCACGAAAAAATTTGGGTGGGCTGTCCTGGCGCAAAATTTTCGGAGGGACGCGAAATTTTAGCGGAAGTGTGGGAAACTATGCTAGCCGTCGGATGCTGATGGGTGGCTTAAACAAATTTAACATTTATGCAATAATATACTAAAGGGACCTTGTTAGGAAATAAAGAAGTATTATGAAATAATTTTGGAGTTGAGGTCGTCGGGCATAAAACGCGTTAGAATATGCAGAACGGTTCTCTGTGAAACCAACAGTAACTAAAAAACTACAGATAACTGAGTACTTGCAACACAACACTGATAACTTAATTATAGAGTAGCAATACACAATCACAACACACACAGACGTGTCGACAAGTAAAACACGATGAGTCAACAACGTAGAAGGTTACACACATGCTCTATAACTACACTAGTTGCCGCGATGGAGGACACGAACAATCGGACGCACCAGTGGGACGGACTTGTTCTAGAGGAGCAAAGTGTTGACCTGGACGCAGCACACCAGGGTGTCGTTCAGCCAGTAGAGGCCGCCATGCAGATTTGCTCCCGAGCCATGCTCCCAAAGCCTGGCGTATACCCCTCCGCCATCCTTACCGTGGTCGATGATGAACATCCACCGATCGGCATACTTTGCGCCAAGCACGATGTGCGCGGCGCTCTAAGCATAGATATTTCCACCAGCGGTGAAGAACTGCACCACGTCGGAGAGGTCGTAGCCGTCGGGGCCGACGTACTCCACTTGGTGTGCGACCTCGAGCGGTTCATCCTCGATCAGCTCGATGGTCGTCGAGGCCATGGCGCGCAGAGAGCACAAAGTTGACCTCTTGTGTTTTGCACAAACTATCTATTCGAGACGTGTTGATGAAGGGGGTGTGTTTTGCAGAGGCCCTCCAAATGCACCGATCAGGTAATATAGAGGCGGGGAGAGACCGGCCGACGGATCACCAAACACCATTAATTGGTGTTGAGGCCGTTCTTTACCATTGAATTTGTTGTCCAGGCGCAGCAATGACAACGCACACACAAACGTCCGGGTCATGTAGGTATGGAGCAACACGCATGCAGCACGGGGCCCGCAGGCACGCATTAAGATCAAAACGTGATGGGTCACGCAGGCACAACACGCAGCGCACGGAGGCAAAGAGTGCACGTCTCACGCGACATGAAGCTAGCTCGCCCAAAGTTTGCAGACATGACGTGTAACAGATAGCTAGCCCAAAGCAGGCTCAGCACGCATGTAGATAGAACTGTGGCGACGTCCCATCTTTCCCACTAAGACGTTAATGCACGTACCATAGAGAGCTTTTTTTTGCCGGAATTAAATTTTAAGGGGCCGATCATCTCTCCTCCTCCACTCCTAAATTCAACTCATCCATTAGCTAGCTTCTCTCGGCCTCCACTATGCACCAATGCCGATGCGACGCGGCCGGCCAACAAGCTCCCCGTAACCCTGCGGGTGCCCACGCGCCTCCATCTGATGAGAATCTGCTAACGGAGGAGGACGTGCGTGCACTTATCCGCACGAACACTCTTGTGCCGGCTGATTTATGCCTCCCGGAAGGATGGAAAACCAACGCCATCTTCGTCCCGGTGGCACCGCGTCTCTCCGGCCAGGCACGGGTTGACTACATCAACCAGTGCTACGAGAACATGCCGTGGCAGACGAGGCATCATCATCCCCAGGATGCCATGTCTTCGTTGTACTGGGACCAGCAAGTGGAGCTGGAGTACTTAGGGCGGCTCCACTCCCACCGCATCGACAACAACATGCACTCCAGCGACACAGACTATTACGACGAGGAGGAGGAGGAGGAAGAGGACTCGCCCGAGACAGAGTGGCGCCCCTTGGCACCGCCGGAACCTGCGGCCCCGCCAGCAAACGCCTTCTTCCTCCCATGCAACTGCCCCATTTGCAGCCGGGCACTTGCACAGCTGGGAACCTGCCCGAACTACGGGTCCGAGGAGTGCCACCACCTAGTTTAGGATTTTATTGACTGTAATAATTATTATCTTAATTAAGTTCCCTTCAGTGTGAATGTATTATCTATATTTTGACTCAAGTTTGATTGAAACTCCCTAAATTTCAGCTCCAAGGGGGTGTCCTAATTGTATATTTAGTTTGCTTGTGGTAGGCTTCTCATGCTTAAAGTCAACTTTTTCGTCTACCCCTTCCACCGGCGTCGGAAGGGGGTGTCCCAATGGGATATCTTGTTTGGTTGTGTTAGGGTAGGCCATAGGTACATGGAGAACTAATATATACCACTAGTTTGGATAAGAGATTCGCTCAGGCTCGTCTAAAGGGGGAGTTTCGAGATGTAGTGGAAGAACCTTCCTCTGTACAAGTGATGTTGGTGAGACCTGTCACACCTCTTATTAGGATCTTGGATCTCTCTCCACCTCCAAACACACTTGCATAGACATTATTGGACCCCATCTCGGTTTTGTAGGGATTCCTATGCTCTGGAGCCCCCGCTTCAGCGGAACTCTGGCATGTTGACCAAAAAGTCAACTTTTTCGTCTACCCCTTCCACCAGCGTCGGAAGGGGGTGTCCTAATGGAATATTTTGTCTGGTTGTGTTAGGGTAGGCTATAGTTAGATGGAAAACTAATATCTATCACATTTTCTCATAGTATTCCATCGGGTTCTTCCGAAGGGGGAGTTTTAAGCACTAAGTAGTCTTGGAACCCACGAGAGAGAATCTGACGTCGGTGAAGCCCTAACATAAAAAGTGAAGGAATCTTGGGCATCCAAGTCCCATGCCACACTCTAACACACATGTTATGGAAAACCCTTGGTTTAGGTGGGATTCAGACGCTCCGGAACCCCTCTCTGGAGAAACCCTAGGCCCGCTGGAGAAAAGGACGAAACTGTCGTTCTGGCCCCTCTACGTGAGCCGGAAGGGGTAGAAAAGTGGAACTGGTTGCTTGGTTGTGTTAGGTTAGGCCCAAGGAACACCCAAGAAAATGTTAGGGCCCACCTCTTGCCAAGATTTCCCCCGTTCCGTCGGATCCGGGAGTTTCAGGCTCTGAGTAGTCCTAGAACCCGGGAGAGAGAGAGAATATCTCACGACGGTGAAGCCATGCCACACAGAGTGAGGGGGTCTTGGGCATCCAAGACTCATTCCCCCACACTCTAACACATATGGTATGTAATAACCTAGGATTGGGTGGGATTTACACGCTCCGGAGACCCTCTCCGGAGAAACCCTAGGCCCGCTGGAGAAAAAGACGGAACTGTCGTTCTGGCCCCACTACATGAGCTGGAAGGGGGTGGCAAAGTGGAACTAATTAATTAGTTGTGTTTTTCTAGGACCAAGGAACGACCAAGACGTTGGTAGGGCCCACCTCTTGGTAAGATTCCCCCCGTTCCGTCAGATCCGGGAGTTTTGGGCTATGAGTAGTCCTGGAACCCACGAGAGAGAATCTGACGCTGGTGAAGCCATAACACAGAGAGTGAGGCAATATTGGGCATCCAAGACCCATTCCACACTCTAAAACACACGGTATGGCATACCCTAGGCTTGGGTGGGATTCATACGCTCCGGAGCTCCTCTCCGGAGAAACAGTAGGCCCGCTAGAAAAAAGGTCAAAACTGTCGTTCTGGACCCTCTACTTGAGCTGGAAGGGGGTTGCAAAGTGGAACTAATTGCTTGGTTGTGTTAGGTTAGGACCAAGGAACACCCAAGACAATGGTTGGGCCCACCTATTGACAATATCCCCCCCGTTCCGTCAGATCCAAGAGTTTTGGTCCTTGAGTAGTCCTGCAACAACTAGAGAGAATCTGACGCCGGTGAAGCCCTAACACAAAGAGTGAGGGAATCTTTAGCATCCAAGACCCATGCCACACTCTAACAAACATCTTAAGTGATACCCTAGGCTTTGTTGGGATTAAGACGCTCTGGAGCTCCTCTCCGGAGAAACCCTAGGCCCGTTGAAGAAAAGGACGGAAGTGCTGATCTTGCCCTCTACGTGAGTCGGAAGGGGATAGAAAAGTGGAACTAATTGCTTGATTGTGTTAGTTTAGGCCCAAGGAACACCCAACACAATGGTAGGGCCCACCTCTTGGAAATATTCCCCCCCGTTTCGTCAGATCCGGGAGTTTCGGGCTGTGAGTAGACTTGGAACCCGCGAGAGAGAATCCGACGCCGGTGAAGCCATAACAAAAAGATTGAGGAAATCTTGGGCATCGTAGACCCATGCCACACTAGAAGACACATGGTATGGAATACCCTAGGATTGGGTGGGATTCAGACACTCTAAAGCTCCTCTCCAGAGAAACCCTAGGCTCGCTAAAGAAAAGGACGGGACTGTCATTATGGACCCTCTACGTCAGCCGGAAAGGGTTAGCAAAGTGAAACTATTTGCTTAGTTGTGTTAGGTTAGGCCCAACGAACACCCAAGACAATGGTAGGGCCCATATCTTGGCAAGATTCCCTCCGCCCAGTCAGATCTGGGAGTTTCGGGCTTTGAGTAGTTCTAGAACCCGCGAGAGAGAATCCGATGCTAGTGAAGCCATAATACAGAGAGTGAGGGAATATTGGGAATCCAATACCCATGTCACACTCTAAAACACATGGTATGACATACCCTAGGCTTGGGTGGGATTAAGACTCTCTAGAGGTCCTCTCCGGAGAAACCCTTGGCCCGTTGGATAAAAAGGACGAAACTTATGTTATGGACCCTCTACGAGAGCCAGAAAGGGGTAGCAAAGCGGAACACCCCGTACAGACAGATCTAGGAGTTTCAGGCTCTGATAGTCCTGGAACCACTAGAGAGAATCCGACGTTGGTGAAGCCCTAACACAAAGAGTGAGGGAATATTGGGTATACAAGACCCATTACACACTCTAACATACATGTTATGTGATACCCTAGGCTTGGGTGGGATTTAGTCTCTCTGGAGCTAGCCCCTCTCCGGAGAAACCCTAGGCCCGTTGGAGAAAAGGACGAAATTGTCGATCTGGCCCCTCTGCATCAACCGGAGGGGTAGCAAAGTGGAACTAATTTCTTTGTTGTGTTAGGTTAGGACCAAGGAAAACCCAAGACAATGGTATGGCCCACCTCTTGGTAATATCCCCCTCCGTTCCGTCAGATACAGGAGTTTCGGGCTCTCAGTAGTCCTCGAACCCACGAGAGAGAATCCGATGCCGGTGAAGCCATAACACAGAGAGTAAGGGAATATTGGGCATCCAAGACCCATGACACACTCTAACACACATGGTATGGCATACCCTAGGCTTGGGTGGTATTTAGACGCTCTGGAGCTCCTCTCCGGACAAACCCTAGGCCCGCTGGAAAAAAGGACGGAAATGTCGTTCTGGACCCTCTACATGAACCGGAAGGGGGTAGCAAAGTGGAACTAATTGCTTGTCTATGTTATGTTAGGACCAACGAACAACCAAGACAATGGTAGGTCCCACCTCTTGGAAGGATCCACGTCGTCCCGTCAGATCCAGGAGTTTTGGTCCCTGAGTAGTCCTGCAACAACTAGAGAGAATCTCACGCCGGTGAAGCCCTAACACAAAGAGTGAGGTAATCTTGGGCATAGAAACCCTAGGCTCTTTGGAGAAAAGGACGGAAATGCTGCTCTGGCCCTCTACGTGAGCCGAAAGGGGGTAGAAAAGTGGAACTAATTGCTTGGTTGTGTTAGGTTAGGACCAAGGAACACCCAAGACAATGGTAGGGCCGACCTCTTGGCAAGATTCCCCCCAGTCTATCAGATTCGGGAGTTTCGGGCTCTGAGTAGCCCTGGAACCCGCGAGAGAGAATTCGACGCTGGTGAAGCCATAACACAAAGATTTAGGCAATCTTGGGAATCGAAGAGCCATGCCACACTATAAGAACATGGTATGGAATACCCTAGGCTTGGGTGGGACTCATACGCTCTGAAGCTCCTCTCTGGAGAAACCCTAGGCCCGCTAAAGAACAGGGAACTTCCGTTATGGACCCTTTACGTGAGTAGCAAAGGGGTAGCAAAGTGGAACTAATTGCTTGGTTGTGTTAGGTTAGGCCCAACGAACACCAAGACAATGGTAGGGCCCACATCTTGGCAAGATTTTCCCCGTCGAGTCAGCTCCGGGAGTTTCGGGCTCTGAGTAGTCCTGGAACCCGTGAGAGAGAATCCGGCGCCGGTGAAGCCATAACACAAAGATTGAGGGAATCTTGGGAATCCAAGACCCATGTCACACTATAACACACACATGGTATGAAAAACCCTAGGCTTGTGTGGGATTAAGAATCTCTAGAGCTCCTCTCCGGAGAAACCCTAGGCCCGTTGGAGAAAAAAAGGATGGAACTGCTGTTCTGGACCCTCTAAGAGAGCCAAAAAGGGGCAGCAAAGTAGAACTAATTGGTTGGTTGTGTTAGGTTAGGCCCAAGGAACACCCAATACAATGGTAGGGCCCACCTCTTGGCAAGATTCCCCCCGTTCCGTCAGATCCGGGAGTTTCGGGCACTGAGTAGTCCTGGAACCACTAGAGAGAATTCGACGTTGGTGAAGCCCTATCACAAAGAGTGAGGGAATCTTGGGTATCCAGACTCTAACAAACATGTTATTTGATACTGTCGTTGTATTGTCACGGCAACTGTCCTCGTGCTAGAACTAGATTGCGAGGCCATTGCTTCTAAGCGAAACTTTGAAAGCGTTAAGGCGGAAACGAGAGACGTGAGTTTACCCAGTTCGGCCCCTCAATTGAGGGTAAAACCAACTCCTACTTTCTTACTATCGGGGAATAAGGCTCGATTACAAAGGGAAATTCCGGCTCTCTATGTATCGAGCTACCTTGCTATCAACTTAGAACATGTATTTCTACGTCCCAGTGTCTTGCCTTATATAGTGGTCGAGCTCCCGGGTTACAAGGGGATCCGGGTTATACCCGTCGTCGGAGTCCTAGTTATCTCCGGTTCTTGGTCGTCCCGTTCTGGTTCTCCTCGTGACCCGGTCGTCTCCGTCCGTCTTTGGGCTGATCTCCAGGCCTTGGGCCCTTAAGTCTTCCATCTTGGACTGTGGGCCGGTTCATCTGTCTCTTCCGGGTTACGTAAACGGTAACCCAGGTCTTCTTTCTGTCAAGTGACCATCTTGATCCGGTTCTTCGTGATATAAACCGGATCAGCTTCTCTGAGTCGGATCAAGTAGATTCCGGTTCATGTGGGCGGCTAGTGAGGCTCCCCCTCACCTATTCCCCCAACATTAGCCCCCAGGTTAATATGAACACTTAAGTTCAAACTTACGCTGTTCACGTTAAACTTTCAAGGAGAAACTCATACTTGAATCTGTTAGTTCAAGATATAATCTCCTAGAATCTCTGATCCGGATTATCCGGGGGTCATCATTATCGCCGGGGTCATACCTTTCCATTTATCTCGAAAGATAACTCTGTATCTTATCACCAAGATTTCAGAAACCAAATTTTTTTTGGTTTATCCCGGAGTTTTCTCCGCGTATTTTCCTCAGAAAAAAATCTTCATTCGTAGATCCAATCTCGTCGTATTTTTCCCATAAAAAGATTAATCTTAAGGGGCCTTTGTGTAAAATTACCCCTTAACCTAGGGTTTAGGCCCCCGCTTATAAATAGCCTCCTGGTACGAACCCTGGGTCATTAACCCCCCGTGCTCCCCACTTCTCCTTCTTCCTCCGAACAGAGCTCGAGAGCTCCGTTTTCTTCCTCACGCCGCCGCGGCCAGAGCTTCGTCGGCGTTCACCGCAAGATGGTGAAGGAGAAGAACCCAACGTTCAAGCCTGGGGGAACCGAAAAGAAGAAGAAAGCAGGTGGCGCTTCCGGCTCAGCTGTGGCTAAGTCTGGTAGGGCGATGATGCATGTGAATTGGTGCAAGTCAGAAATGACCCAGGGCCGGTTGACCGAAATGGAGGAATCCGGTTTACTTCCGGATAACATATCCTGGAGAACCCCAGGAAACATTACTAAGTTTTTTCTTAAAAAAAAAATAACGAGGAAAGTAAAGGCCCTTCCCCCTTTGGAAGGCTGTGGGCGAGGAGGGAAACGAGACTCGTCCTGAACCTGGGCCGAGCGAGGTAATAGTCTTTGAGGCCCACATTCTTCGTGGGTTTCATCCTCCTGGATCTCTTTTTTTCCGCCATCTCATAAGTTATTACAGTCTCCACCTTTAGGATCTTCCACCAAATTCCATTCTTAACGTTAGTAACTTTGTAGTTCTCTGTGAAGATTACCTCCAAGTAGAGCCCAATTTAGATCTCTTTCTTGAGTACTTTTACTGCAACAAACACCCAAAAGTAGTCGAGGGTGAGCTCATTCACTACGGTGGTGTCTCGTTTAAGAGACGAAAAGACATCGCCTATCCGGGTATTCCCCTTGCTAGTCACCCCAAACTATGGCAAAAAAACCTTCTTCTACATAAAAAACACCTCTCCTGAAGGTGAACCGACACTCCCGGGTTATCTCCCTGAACGTCTAGTCTACACCAGCACCATGAACTCTTACACCAAATCCACCAATCGAGTCAAAATCAGACCCCTCCTGAAGCGCGTAACTTCCTTGATAGTTCACGGGCTAACTGGTTTAGATCTAACCAAGACTTGGGTGGACTGGCGTATCCAACCCCTCAATATCAGGAACCGGCTGTTTCATGAATACAACGGTTTATCAGACCCCATGCGATATTCCGAATCTCCGTTTTCCAAGTCTGATATGGTAACCGCATTAAAACTCTTGGTTGGAATAAAACAAGACATGTTTTTTGACGTTGGCCTTTCTCCCTTTTGCACCTCTAACCCGGCTCCTCCAGTAAGTTTATCCTTTATAAGTAATTTTCATTCCTCAATACTGCACACATTCTAACCCTGAATTTGTCCGGTTCACAGCCCACGGATCCCTTCTGGGTTACCAGGGAAGAACCAGCTTCTCCTCCTGAGGAAGATGAATCAGAGGAGCAAACTGACGAAGAGGATGAGGTTTCTCAATTTGACTCCCTCGGTCACTTGCACAATCAATTCGCTGACGCTGGTTACTCGCAGGATGAACCGGCAGAGCAGGAGGGCACCAGGTTAGGCCAAGGAAGAGCTAGTGAAGAGGCGCCGGATGTGGATGCTCCGGATCAGACAGCTCCAGATCTCAATCCCTCCACCCCCATCACTGGTTCTAATGTGGTAGCTGAGAAGGATTCCCCGCAGGAAAAAAGAGGACATGACAAGCCGTTGCAAAGGTGCCTATCTCTAGACTATCAAATCATCCCTTGAAACCATCCTCACCTATAGAGAAAACGCGGGACGATGAAGAAGGTAGAAAGAGAAGGAGGACCCGGAGCTCCGGGTCAAGTGAATTAGAAGCAAGTTTGCCTGAGAAAACTCCTCTCCGCCGGGTTTCCAAGGCTCGAGTTTCACCTACTCCTTCACATCCCTTGGCCGGAAAAATCAGGCCTGCGGTGAGTCGTCCTTTTCATCAGATTCTCCAAACTCCGACTCATCCCATTTCAGCGGGGCTAGTGAGTTTTCCATCAACTCCGGGTAAGATAGCTTTACTACCTTTGGTTCATCACTACTAATATTTAATCATGCAATCTGGCTTATGATTCTCTTTTCATTGCAGAGCCCAAGCTGTATTGAAGCTTAACCCTATCTCAACTACTGCTCCATCTGCTAACCTTGAGGAGAGGGTTTTTGGAGAAGAAGAAGATGAACCGACTGCTCGTTCGCCGGTTTATGTTGATGATGTTGCACAAAACGTTGAACAAGAGGTGAAACCGGTTGATGAAGGACCGGGTAATGATCCCCCGATTGAAGATGTGGTTGTTTCCGACCCAGATGTAGTCGTAACCGGCTCTCAAGCTTCCAGGTTGTTGGAACCTCCACTATTCTCTCCAAAGTCACAGAGGATTTAAAGGTAAAACCAGAGGAAAAGAGGGATCCCTCCAACCTAAATATCGAAGGCTAGGATTTTGATACACTGGCTCATGAACTCTCCGAGAACCGGCGCCGCGCCGATGGGATCATAGAATTTCTAAAGAAAAAATATGAGGTAACCTTGATATCCATAACCTGTAGCCCTCAATCTTCCAGTTTATATCTGTAATATGAACTTGAAAATTTATCATTGATTGTTTTGAACTGAATAGCTGTAGCCCCCAAGTGCCGGTTTACAATATTATTGTGAACCGGGACTTGTTCTGCTTTTATACTTAACCATTGAAATTTAAACTGAAGTAGTGTAGTCCCCAAGTGCCGGGTTGCAGGCCTGCAGCTACTCGGGACTTAATTATAGCTTATATCCCACTTTTTGAAACTGAAATGGTGTAGCCCCCAAGTGCCGAGTTGCCATCCTGCGGCTACTCGGGACTTTGAAAACATTGCCTGAACATAGGCTAGATATTTTTGCAGGTTCCCAATATTCTGGGTTGTGTTACTAGGATCCGGAATTTCCTCAAGTCACAATTGTAATCTGACGATAACTTGTTTTTATGTAACCAGTAATTTTGCAGAGTCTTGAATCTTCCTCTCAAAAGGATATTTCAAACTTGAAGATCCTGCTAGCACAAGAGGCTCGGAAAACTGAAGAGGCCGGGACCCGGCAGAAGGAGCTGGAAGATCAAGTTACTGAGGCAGCCAACACTTGGTCTGTTCTTCAGCATGATTTCAAGAACCGGGAAAAGGCTGTTATTACAAGCGCAGAAAATGTTGAGAAGGATTTAGAGGAAACCCGGAACAGCTTTACCCAGGTGAGGACCTTCTAAGAGATATCACCTGTAGGTGTTTGGTAAGTTTGCTCCACATGCCTTGCTTTTATGTCCTTCTTTTCTGGTTTATGATCTCCTTTGTCGATATCACCTGTAGGTGTTTGGTAAGTTTGCTCCACATGCCTTGCTTTTATGTCCTTCTTTTTTGGTTCATGATCTCCTTTGTCGGGTTATAATTATCCTGATTCTGATCAAAATGTTCTTGTAACTTGCAGGCAGGATGCATAGCAATAACCTCCAACTTCCTGACCTGAAATTAAAGGCCCTATTCACCTTGATCCGACAACTATATGTTGGAGGAGGAGAATGCATTAAGGCCGTCAGGAACTAGGACAACCCTCCCAAGAAGGTCCATGAGATGCTTGTTGAACTAACTCAAGTTCCACAATGGATAGAAGAACACAAAATGTCATCCTGCCGTCGTGGAGCCGTCAAGGTTATGTCCCTTGCCAAGGCTTATCACCCGGAATTGAATTTGGATCTCCTTGTGAAAGGTTTCCCAGAGTATCGGGCGTACATGACCAAGTATGCGAGGAAAGACTTTGCCAAGATTGAGAAGGAGTGCCGGTTCCAAGAGTGCACCATTGCAGAAAAGTGAAGCTTAAGGAACTCTATCCGGGTTACACTTCCTCGGGTGAGCGCAAAATCTCGTTCTCTCCTCAAGTTGTAACGGTTGTCCGCCAAGCTCCGCAGAAGAGCCGGCTTTCTATAGCCTCTTCATCTGGTGCGCCTCAATCCGTTACTCCTTCAATTTCTGCTCCACCCCGCCCTTTATATGAACCGGAGAATACCAATTATGCTCTAGCTCAGCTGGAATGGAAGTATGTTTCAGCTGATGAAGTTCGAGGAATAGAAAATGTCCAAGTGGATGTTGAAGATCACCCGAAGGCTCAAGACCCGGAGACTGAAGACCCGGAGACTCAAGATGCTACCCAACAAAAGGGAAAATCTGCTGTAGAATAAACGTTTGGTTCCTGCAAAAACAATAATTCAACCCGTATGGGTTTGTAAAAGGCTAGATAAACTATTTTATTTCTAGCTCTATTTTTTGAAGTGCGTATGTGCACTTATGCTACAATTGGTACGTAATAACTCGGTTTTCTTGCTAAGTTATGCAAAAACTTTCCGGGTTACTTACTTTTGCAACATCTTTGATTTGTTTTCAAAGCTTTTGTTAACTTGGTTTTTTCTTTGCTTTCTAGCTCAGCCGGTTTTTCGCACGACTTACTCTAGTGTTTGCAACTATGGTAAGTTCAGGGTCATAGTAACCCGTTTTTGTCAGGTTATACATGATTGACTCAACCAGGTTTTAACATCTAGGTCATAAAATTGCGTTTAACCACTAACTGGTAGGCAAGTATAACCAATATAGTTTGGCCCATGCCAGATTCTTGAGATATAGACTGTGCTCTAGCATCAGCCCCCAAGTAATCATATATGAAAAAATTTAACTTTCTGGAACAATGATAATTTCCTGGAACAAATCTCAATAACTCAGATTTGTCAAGCTTGCCTTTTATTGTCCATATAACATAGTGATTACAATGATCCTACATATAATATGGTCTCAACTGGGCTATATTCCATGGTCTTCCAGTTTCTTCCTCACATGTTCGTGATTTATCAGCATCACGCATATCAATGAGGTAATATGATCCATTGTGTAATTTCTTGCTTACTACAAACGGTCCTTCCCATGGTGTACTTATCTTGTGCATTCCATCCTTTTTCTGGATCAAGCGCAACACTAAGTCCCCTTCCTGAAAACTTCGAGCTTTAACCCTGCGGCTATGGTAGCGACGCAAGTCCTGATGGTATATGGATGACCTGGATGCCGCGAGGTCACGTGCTTCTTCCAAAGCATCAAGTGAGTCTTGACGCGACATATTATTCTGGGTTTCTACATAAGAAACTACTCTTGGTGAATCATGACAAATATCACTTGGCAAAACTGCCTGAGCCCGTTAAACCTGAAAAAACGGTGTGTAACGTGTTGATCTGTTTGGGGTAGTTCTTATGCTCCATAAAAGAACAGGTAGCTCTTTGACCCAACACCCAACAGTCTTTTCTAATGGGACCCGGAGTCTAGGTTTGATACCTTTTAGTAATTCTGGATTAGCTTGCTCTACTTGTCCATTAGATTGTGGATGTGCTACTGAAGCAAGGTCAAATCTGCAATTTCTCTCTAATGCATGCTATGACTGCTTGCTGGGCAGTGAGTCCGACAGATGAATGAATAATTTCCGCGATGCGCCGAGACCAGTGTTGGGCAGACTCCCCTTCCTTCTGAATACAATTTTCCAGGTCTACAATAGTCGTCGGACGTTTACATGTTTCCTGAATTTTTTTGATGAATTGGTCCTACAACTCTTGCCAGCTATTAATTGAATTTGTGGGCAAGTTCTTTAACCAGGATTTTGCAGGTCCTTCTAACATCACGCTTAAATACCGCGTGCATACTGCGTCACTTACTTCCAATATCTCCATGGCCTTCTCGTATCCCTCTATCCAGTCTCCAGGCTCCATGTCTGGTGTATAGTTTACAACCCTGCGAGGTCCTTTAAAATTTGCCGGTATTCTCTCGTTCCTGATTGCAGGACTAAGGCATTGAATTCCAATTCTATGAGACTCAGCCAGGACTGGGTTTGCGACTGTATTTTGAACTGGGATTTGAACATGACTCGGATTTCTGCTTTCTGGTTCCGCAAATCTATGTCTTGAATTTACAACTACAGGCGCGTAGGAAACATTCTTCCTGGGTGGGATAGGTTGGTGCCGGTTTGCGTTGGTAGATCGAGCCGGAACCGGTGAATTTCCATGGTGACTTCTTGGCAAAGTGTTCCTGCTATTGTAGGGAGTTGAGTGCATCCTGTCCTGGTTACTATAATTCATCTGCTGAACCACCGCCGTTTGTAACATTTTGATGGCCCTCCGGGCTTCAATTTCGATAGGATCGTTGGGATTGACTGGAATCCGTGCCAGGTTATTTGTTGCTGCCCAAATGTTATCCATTGGATTGTTTAAGTGTCCTGGCGGTGTATGGAACCTTTCCTGTTGGGCCTGTTCTCGCACTTGAACAGGGTTCGGGTCACCATGCAGTTGGATAGGTGGTTGGAAACGTGTCGGGTGAACTGGAACGGGAGCAACTGGCGGGTTCATTGGGTGAACCGGGCCAGCCGGGTCCCGGGGGTCCCAACCGGGGACGCGAATAGATTCTGAAGGTTGGTTGGTCCTAGTCCTGCACCAAACTCATTATTCAACCGGGTATGATAATTTCTATTATGTATCGAGGCTAACTACCTCTGTCTGAAGCTTAGGTGAATTCCTTCTCTTTCCAGACGTGTTGCTTCCTCCAAAACCTCTCACCGAGCTTTATTTATGTTTGTTACCTCCTTCTTGATCTCCCGATGGGCGCGACTTATTTCCTGTCGAAGCCTCTCAATCTCTGCATTACGATGCACGAGGTTCTCCAGGGTGATCGGAGTTGCAAAGACCTCATTCAATGAATCCATTGCGGCCATCAGCTCATGCCTTGGGTCATACGGTGCGGGCTCTGTCAAGTCGATTACTGCTTCTGTTGGCCCACACCTCGCCGACCCAGGTCCTGTTCGAGGTGCTGCTGATGGCCCGACTAGGGCTACCGTGGCCCAGTAGATGATGTCACTAAGATGCTCGGTCCTCCTAGAACTGGATTTGAAGTTGAAATATCATTTGTAACTAAATTTCCATTGGCGTCATACCTGGGCTCTGTAGGCCGTGTTGATCCACCCATGTAAACAGTCGCATGATGAGTTGTTTCCGTTAGACTCTGCGGATCCAGTTCGAGGTCTCCTCCTAACCGATCTCCAAAGAGCTAGTAGATAGAGACCGTTTCATCACGATCTTCATTGTTTCACACTGAGGACTCTCCGTCAGAATGCATCACCATAGTTTCCTCATAGACCGAATCTAACAGCTGGTCCGGTTCAAAGCATTCATACTAACAACATTGCTATTAGCATGCAAATAAAGTTCCATAGGTTTTTTAATTTTCTCTTCAAACACTTCATGTACTAACTCGAGATAAAGATTATAAAGCTCTCTCATATTTTTTGTTGTTTTCCATTAAGCCTAACTAGTGAAAATAAAAACAAGAAACAAAAAGATATAATTGCAGAATCTAAAGGAAATCACTTCGAGCACTCATACCCGAGTACGTGAGAACCTTTTACCTTACCTCCCCGGAAACGGCGCCAGAAAACAGCTTGATGTCTACGCACGCTTCTATTCTTGTAGACAATGTTGGGCCTCCAAGTGCAGAGGTTTGTAGAATAGCAGCAAGTTTCCCTTAAGTGGATCACCCAAGGTTTATCGAACTCAGGGAGGTAGAGGTCAAAGATATCCCTCTCAAGAAACCCTGCAATTAAGATACGAGAGGTCTATTGTGTCCCCAACACACCCAATATACTTGTCAGGTATATAGGTGCACTAGTTCGGCGAAGAGAGAGTAAAATACAAGCAGTATGGATGATTAATATAAGTGATAATAACAATCTGAAATAAAAATGGCGGAAAACAGTGTTTCAATGCTTGGAAATAAGGCATAGGGCTCCTACTTTCACTAGTGGACACTGATGACCCACAAGTATAGGGGATCGCAACAGTCTTCGAGGGAAGTAAAGCCCAAATTTATTGATTCGACACAAGGGGAGCCAAAGAATATTTGTGAGCCTTAACAAGTGAGTTTTCAATTCACTTGCACCTGAAAGTGGACTTGTTCGAGTGGTTTATCAGTAGTAACAGTTTTATAGCAGCAACAGTAGTGAAATAACAACAACAGTAGTACAAAAACAACAACAGTGATGTTTGAAGTGAACAACGGGATTAAATACTATAGGCATAGGGATGGATGAACAGGCGTTGCATGGATAATAAAGTTCAAATAATGATCATGTTAGGGGCATTGCAGATAAATAAGATAAAGCATCCAAGTACTAAGCAACCATAGGCACGTGTTCCGTAACATGTTTTGTCCTACCAGCCTGTTTTCAGCGAGGCCTCAAGGGAACTACTGGTAATTAAGGTGTTCCTTTTAATAGAACACCGGAGCAAAGCATTAACACTCCGTGAACACATGTGATCCTCACATCACAGCCATCCCCTTCGGTTGTCCCAATTTCTGTCACTTCGGGGCCTCGAGTTTCGGATAACGATATGTGTAACAAACTTGTAGGTATGATCAAGAAACAATAATTATCATCGTGATTCAATAACATGTTCAGATCTGAGATCATGGCACTCGAGCCCAAAGTGGCAAGCATTAAGCATAACAAGTTGCAACAACGTCAATAACACTAATAGAGGATACTGGGCACTATGCCCTAACAATCACGGCATTATTACATGAACGATCTCACCCAATCCCTACCATCCCCTTCAGCCTACAACGGGGAATTAATCACACATGGATGGGGGAAACATGGATGATCGATGGAGATGCGTTGGTGATGACGGTGGCCATGATCTCCTCCAATTCGCCGTCCCTCCAGGCTGCCAGAACAGGAACTTCTGATCACCGAATCGAGGTTCGGGATGGCGGCGGCGCTCTGTTGTGTTTATGTGGAATATGACGAACCCCCCTCTGGTTTTAGTGTTGGAGGCTACTTGTAGTCGAAAGGGGAGTCTGAGGGGGGCTCTGGGGGGTCCACACCCTATGCTGGCACGGTCAGGGGGACCCGCGCTAGGGCGGGTGTGGCCACCCTGTGGCTCCTCTCCTGGCCCCCTTCTTGCTCGTGGGGTCTTCTGGGGTGAAAACACCAATGGACTCTTTTCTGGGCATTTTCCCGAAAGTTGAGTTTTCTGCACAAAAACAAGACACCAAGGTAATTCTGCTGAAAACATCGTTAGTCCGTGTTAATTTTATACAAAACACACAAGTTTAGAGGAAAACAATAAGAAAAGTGTTCGGAAAAGGAGATACATTTTTGACGTATCAACTCCCCCAAGCTTAGCTTATTGCTTTTCCTCAAGCCATTCAGTGACAACTGAGTGCGATAAAAGAATTTTACAAACACATTTATTTCATATGATGTAAATATACTCGCTATATGATCAGATACTTAGTTATGCTCATGATAAGATACATGCAAGATATTGTCACTTAATAGCTATGCAAAGCATGTAGAGACAACAACATATTAATAATAAACAACATGAAGCATAACTATTTGCAAGATTGAAGTATTCATAATAGGATCTGATAAAGTGGTATCTCGCTTGCCCTTAAGTGTGGGGCAAAACATAAATGCCAGGGCACCTCTGAAGTTCAAGGGAAGACTAGAAGTAAAGATATCAAAGATGCAAGTATCAAGAGTATACCACAATCAACCGTGCTTTGGGACAAACATATTACACTAAGAATGATAACTATGCTCTCAAGAAAGTGCTTAAAGAATATGGCGGAGACTCAACATAAAAGTAGAAGAAAGGCCCTTCGCAGAGGGAAGGATGGATCACTCATGTGCTAGAGCTTTTTATTTTGTTAAACAGAGATATTGAAAACATTTTTAAGAGTGGTGTATGCTTATGTCAACGAATGGTAAACAGAAAATACAGTACGTCACAAGCCAATTGGATTCACAAGAGCGGCTCCCATGGTGAAGGACGCAACTGGTGTAGAAGGTCATCCCCGTTTCTCTTTTGTTTACACAATTATGCTTTGACTGATAAATCAGGGGCAAAAATAGTGAAGAGAATTTGTTTGTATTAATTTGGGGTTGGGCACCCCGCTTCCAGCTCTTCTATCATTTGGACAAGAGGATAAAGATTCTCTATTTACGTCCTCATGAGCTAAAACAGTGGCACAAAACAGGAGTAGTTTTTTTAGAAGGTTTTAAAGGTAGCACATGAGAAATTTACTTTGGAGTGACGGTTAAATACCACCTATAGGTAGGTATGGTGGACACATTTGGAAAACTTTGGTTTTCAGGGATTTGGATGCACGAGAGCTCATACTCAGTACATGTGAAGGCTAGCAATAGACAGGGAGCGACAATCAAGAGAGCAACAACTATCATAATCATGTTTGCGACAAAGTAAAGTTAACTGAGGCATAAAATTGATACTAGAACTCTGAGGCAAAATAAATCATCGAGGCTTATTGAATTTTTGTTTTCAGTCTTAGCATGCGTGAGCATGTGCCAAGTCGATTCAAATGAGACAGTCAGAGGAGGTTACCACAATGTCATACTCTTCTTATGAATAGAACAATGCGAACAAATATTTATGCGACATGTCATTTACTATTAATGAATTGGAACAAAACATGAGAGAGCACAAACTATTAAGCATCCATTAAGTCACATATATCTTATACGAACAAACTAAGCATGCTCACATAGATGGATATATGTACAAAAAATGAAAGAAAATTGAATTCATACCAGCCTCTCACCACACTTGAATTGTCGTAAATCGTCATTATTGCCCTTCACTTGTGGCTCGAATAATATATAATGAAAACCAAGCTCCAATAGAATAACGGACGACTGTTGAACTCTGCAGCAAACTTTACAAAACCAAAGAAGAACAACAAATATTTTTGGGATTTTAAATTAGAGCACGAACAAAAAGAGAGCAAGCAAACAAAGTAAAAATATTTTTGGGTTTTTCGAAATGAAACAAGAACAAAAGAAAGCAAGCGAACAAACAAAACAAAATATTTTTGGATTTTTAAATATTAAAGTGCAACTAAAGAATAAAGGAAACCAACTAAAGTAACAAATAGAGAGAAACAAAAGAAATATTTTTGGTCTTTTTGTGTTTTAGAAAGCGAAAACAAAACAATAAAAACAAAAGAAACGAAAATAAGCGAAAGAAAAGAAGCGAAAGAAAAGAAAACATGGATATACAAAGAACCGACAGAACATGATATGTAAATGAGCGTGATGTCGGTATACCTCCCCCCAATCTTAGGCTTTTGGCCTAAGTGGAGATCAATCACCAAGGGGACCATGAGGTGGCGCCCCCATAGTATCCTGAGGAGCAACCCTCCTCCTGATATGTTCTCGAGGATGCGCCGGTGTACTGCGTGTTGTGGTCCTCGGGAGGTGCGTCTCGCCTCTCCTGCTGGCGGTATAACTCCATGGTGCTCAGATGCTCGTCTATCTGCTCCTTGGAGAGAGACCATGGTGACATGTCAATCTTAAATAAAACAGGCTGCGGCAAAGTAACTTTCCTCTCTTCCCCATCAATATATAAAACTCTATAGACTAAATGTTAAATAGTAGAGTTAGAAGTGACAAACTGATGGGATTTCATAGCAGCAAGGTTAAGCCTATGTGGAGCAATTATTTCATCATTAGGAACAATGGGAAAGTGAAAATCCGTTGCGACATGTGTAGCAATAATTCCACAAAAAATAGGCCCATCAGCAGCAAGGCGGCGTGCAACAAGTGCACCAAGGTTATACTTTGTACTACGGTTCAGTGCAGCATCAATGAAAGCAAGGTGGTAGCTAGAAATATTGCTAGAGTTATCCCTACCAAGAATACTAGTACCAATATAGTAAGCAAAATATCTAAGAGCAGGAAGTTGAATGTTCATTATCTTCCCACGTTGGGATGAGCGACTGTCATCGTTAGTGACTTCTCGATAGATCCCCTGGAGGCCTGCTGGTTTCTCTTGAATCCTGCTTGCTGTCCCGGCGGCGTTGATACCTATAATAACACAAAAATCTCCCAAGGACAAAGAAAAAGGACTACCATATAGCTTGAATGCAACAGTTTTTCCATATTGAGTGTTCAGAAATTTAAAACTCTTAACAAAAGCTTTATTGAGCGTGGCATATTGAGGACTTTCATCCCGCATAAAATCGCTGAGCCCAATTCTATCAATAAGCATAAGAAAATCATCTGAAAGACCTGCACTTCTTAAAAATGTATGGCAAGGGAAGCTAGATGGGTGAACGATACCATCATCTTCTGCATCGTTAATAGTGATGCCATAACATCCTCATTATACGATGGCCTTGCTGAAGTGGATGAGCGTGAAGGCCTTGTCCTTCTAGGAGCATCACTCCTAAATATCTCTCCAAAATGATAACTATCCATCTCTGAAATTTTTCAACAATCATCACAAAAATTAATTTCAAGCAACTATAAGGTGGAGACTACCATAGTGACTTATATGAGAGCTAAACATACATCAAAAGTAAATTATTTCTAATCAAATCAAGCATGCAAATTCACATAAGCTGTCACCTACAGTACCAAAATACTCAAGAAATACTTCACTAAATGAAATTCTACTTTGACCATCGGAGGAGTCACATACCGGAGATCAAACACACCAAATATCATCACAAATGATGGGCTGAAGAAGGAGATCAAAAATCCAGAGGCAAGAGCAGAAAGAACACGGGTTCCAGGAAATGTTTTCATCTTTGGGGTGAGAGAGAAGACTTTGGCAGTGGAGAGAGTAAGTGGAGGGACAGGGGGCCCCACACCTTGTGTTGGCGCCACCAGGGGCTGGCCGCGCCACCCTAGGGTGTGCCTTACTGGTGGGTCCCCCTGGGTTCTCCCGGGTGGCTTTCTGCCTCATTTTTGACGTAAAAATTTATTATAATTTTTCTGGAATTTTTCGAGAATCATGATTTTTGCGGTATTTCCAGAATTTTAATAATAAATAAAAACCGGGAAAACGAAAGTGAAAAGGTGGAAAACAAAACCAAAACCAGCACTAAAGAGGTTCTATGACACTAATGAAGGAATAACCAAAGAAAACAAAGGTGATAGTGGTGAAAACAAACGTATGGATGGTAAAAACATGCATAACCTCATAAATCAGAGTGAAACTAACAGGAAAACATGCATCAGGACGATGGAAAACATGATTGTACTCAAGTAGCAATGTAATAACAGAAGTAAGCATGGTGAAAACATAGTGGGGAAGGTGAAAACATAGTGAAAACAATGTCCTCTTCATTAAAAATCATTTTTTTTAACAAGGGTGATCAAGTCTTGCTACCAAAATAATTTTCATATGATGAAAAACTTTGCTAAACACTAAATAATTATGTTACCTCAACCTTGATAGGCATAGTCCCAATCATAATAATTTCATATTCTTTTGGTGGTGCTGGAATGGGACAATAAAAATTTCCAATCTTGATGGTCTCAACATTTTCAATTGAATTTAGACCATATTTCTTATCAATCTTCTCGGGAAAATAAACAGTGTGCTCTTTATCGTTAACACTAAAAGTAACCTCTCCTTGGTTGCAATCAATCATAGCCCTTGCAATATTAAGAAAAGGTCTCCGAAGAATAATAGACATATTATCATCTTCAGGCATTTCCAACACAACAAAGTCAGTTAATAACAGACAATTATTAGCAACTTGAACAGGAACATCCTCACATATACCCACAGGAATAGCAGTAGATTTATCAGCCATTTGCAAATATATATCAATTGGTATCAATTTTTCTAGGAGGAGTCTTTTATAGAGAGTAAAAGGCATGACACTAACTCCAGCTCCCGGATCACACAAAGCAGTTCTAACATAATTATTTTGAATAGAACAGGCAATAGTTGGTATACCAGGATCTCCAAGTTTCTTAGGAACCTTGCCATGAAAAGAATAATTAGCAAGCATAGTGGAAATTTCTTCATTAGGAATTTTCCTTTTATTAGAGACAATATCTTTCATATATTTTGCATAAGGAGGCAATTTAATAGCATTAGTTAAAGGAATTTGCAAGAACAAAGGTTTCATCCATTCAAAAAATTGTTATAGTGTTCTTCTTCTTTTGATTTGTGTTTCTTATTAGGAAAAGGCATTGGTTTTTGTACCCAAGTTTCTTTTTCATTACCATGTTTATTAGCAATAAAATCTTCCTTAGTGTACTTTGCAGTTTTAGCTTGCTTTTCAGGTTCAGCTACAGGTTCTTGTTTATCAGAAGCATCATTCTTTTATTACCACTTTCAGTTTCAGCATCAGAGATAGATATACTATTAGGATCTTTAGCAAGTTTAGAGGACTCTACAGCAGTTTTATGTTTCTTCTTCTTTTTCTTCTTAGTATGAATAGCATCATTATTAGTTTGCTGAGAATCTTGTTCAATTCTTTTAGGGAGTCCCTCAGGATATAAAGATCTTGTGTAGCAATACCACTTCTAGTCCTTATTTCATAAGCATGTTTTTCTTTAGAAGCATTAACTAGCAAATCTTTTTGCACTTTAGCAAGTTGATCAATTTGAGTTTGAACGATTTGAAAATGTTTAACAAGCATTTTAACATCATTTGAGGTTGTTTGTATAATACCATGCAAATCATTAATAGCTTTAGAGTTTTCCATTAGGTGATTTTGCACTCTCATATTAAAATTATCTTGCTTAATGATATAATTATCAAATTCATCTAAGCATTGATCAGGAGGTTTTCTATAGGGAATATCTCTACTATCAAAATATTGGAGAGAGTGTACCTCAATGGGTGATGAGTGAGGGATTGGCTTATATAATTCTTTTATAGGTGGAAGATTCTTCACATCTTCAGATTTAATACCCCTCTCTAAGATATTTCTTGGCTTCTCTCATCACTTCATCATTTAATTCAATCATTCCCCTCTTCTTGGGTGTTGGTATTGGTGTAGGTACTGGAGTAGGGGTCGGCTCAGGCTCAACCATAGTCGAATCATCATGATTTTGGCTTATTTTATCCATTAATTCCTCATCTTCTTCTGGAGTTCTTTGCCTGAAAACACAACCAGCACAACTATCTAGGTATGTCCTAGATTCAATAGTTAGTCCATTATAGAATATATCAAGAAGTTTATTATCTTCTAGTTTATGCCCAGGTCTAGCCTTTATCAAAGAACCGAACCTTGCCCAAGATACAGGCAATTTCTCTTCTTCCAATTGCTTGATATTAAATATATTTTGTAAAGCAGCATGTTGAGCACTAGCAGGAAAATATTTCTGAAAGAAAGCATTAATAAAACCAATAGGACTATCAATAGATCCAGGGGACAAATTGTTAGTTTTAGCTTCATCCTTTAATGAGAAAGGTATTTTAGCAACAAAGTAGCTACATTTTTAAGATCATCAGAGAATAAACTACTCAAAGAGGAGAGCTCATTCATATCTTTCACAACAGTTTTATCTTCAATTCCACACAAAGGTTCTTTCTCAACAATAGATATATAAGATAAATCAAGAGAGAAATCATAATACTTATACCTAATATGAATAGGAGAAGTGGCAAACTTAGCATCAGGAGATAATTTATATTTAACAGCACGACTTTCCATAAGACGTATAGCAGCATCTTTATCCTTCATAGCATGCATTTCATCAATAAGATCATCACTCAGTTCAATATAGGCATCATCTAAATCATCACTAGAATTTTCTCTAAACTCAGGTGAGAAAGCAGGAGTAACAGGATTTTTATCAGGAGTTTCAGTGTTTGCAATACTTTTAGCTTTAGCAATAGTAGCATCTAGGAAAGGACCGAGAGAACCACTCTCATCAAGCACAGTAGAAGCATCATCAAAAGTATCAAAAGTATTTTCAGATTCAGCAGAAGTAGCATGTGTAGCAAGTGTATGTGGTGGTGTAAGCAGCTTACTCATAACAGACGGTGAATCAAGAGCAACAGAGGTGTTCAGAGTTGTACCTCTCCTTGTAGTGGATGGTAATATAGGAACTCTTCCATCACGAGACTAACCCATGATGAATGATTGGAAGTAGATAATAGTACTCTCCGGTGAGCTCGCACATAATGCTATGCTTCCCGGCAACGGCGCCAGAAAATAGTCTTGATGACCCACAAGTATAGGGGATCGCAACAGTCTTCGAGGGAAGTAAAACCCAAATTTATTGATTCGACACAAGGGGAGCCAAAGAATATTTGTGAGTCTTAACAAGTGAGTTGTCAATTCACTTGAACCTGAAAGTGGACTAGTTAGCAGTGGTTTATCAGTAGTAACAGTTTTATAGCAGCAACAGTAGTGAAATAACAACAACAGTAGTATGAAAACAGGAGGAGTGATGTTTGAAGTGAACAGCCGGATTAAATACTGTAGGCATAGGGATGGATGAACGGGCGTTGCATGGATAAGAAAGTTCAAATAATGATTATGTTAGGGGCATTGCAGATAAATAAGATAAAGCATCCAAGTACTAAGCAACCATAGGCATGTGTTTTGTAAATAGTCGTACGTGCTCGCAATGATAACTTGCACAACATCTATTGGCCTACCAGCCCGTTTTTAGCGGGGCCTCAAGGGAACTACTGGTAATTAAGGTGTTCCTTTTAATAGAACACCGGAGCAAAGCATTAACACTCCGTGAACACATGTGATCCTCACATCATAGCCATCCCCTCCGGTTGTCCCAATTTCTGTCACTTCGGGGCCTCAGGTTCCGGACAACGATATGTGTAAACAACTTGCAGGTATGATCAAGAAACAATAATTATCATCGTGTTTCAATAACATGTTCATATCTGAGATCATGGCACTCGGGCCCAAAGTGGCAAGCATTAAGTATAACAAGTTGCAACAATGTCACTAGCACTAATAGAGGATACTAGGCACTATGCCCTAACAATCATGGCATTATTACATGAACGATCTCACCCAATACCTACCATCCCCATTAGCATACATCGGGGAATTACTCACACATGGATGGGGGAAACATGGATGATCGATGGAGATGCATTGGTGATGACGGTGGCGATGATCTCCTCCAATTCCCCGTCCCGGCAGGGTGCCCGAACAGAAAATTCTGATCCCCGAATCGAGGTTCGGGATGGAGGCGCGCTCTGTTGTGTTTCTGTGGAATATGACGAACCCCCCTCGGGTTTTAGGGTTGGAGGCTACTTGTATTCGAAAGGAGAGTCCGAGGGGGGCTCTGGGGGCCCACACCCTGTGCTGGCGCGGCCAGGGGGTGTGGCCACCCTGTAGCTCCTCTCCTGGCCCCCTTCTGGCTCCCGGGGTCTACCGGGGTGAAAACACCAATGGGCTCTTTCCTGGACATTTTCCCAAAAGTTGATTTTTCTGCACAAAAACAAGACACCAAGGTAATTCTGCTGAAAACAGCGTTAGTCCGTGTTAGTTGTATCCAAAACATACAAGTTTGGAGGAAAACAATAAGAAAAGTGTTCGGAAAAGGAGATACTTTTTCGAAGTACCAGACACCTCTCAACAATGAAAACATAATTGAATGTATAAATATCATTTCTTCACTATGCTACTCGAACCACTCTCGGTCGAATAATGAACACTAATCATTGCGTAGGGCTTTAACAACACTCCCCAGAGTAAGAAATTTCCCAACCAAGTAACCCCCATGCTATCACCATGGGACCCAGATGGTTCCACGCAAACATCACAATTTCATAGGTTCATCTTCCAACACAAGATATAAATATCATGCTAAACCACACGGTGCACACACTATCACCTTTACCCCGTGATAAAAGTGTTTATGGAGATAACAAAACCACTTGAGTAGCATAACAGATGAAGATCAATCTACATATTCAACTAGATTACAAAGCTCATGATCACATAAAGATCACACCATGGGAGAGAGAGATGAACCACATAGCTACCAGTAGAGCCCTCAGCCTCGGGGGAGAACTACTCCCTCCTCATCATAGGAGACATCAACGGCGATGGAGATGGCGGTGGAGTCGAAGGAGATGGCTTCCGGGGGCACTTCCCCGTCCCGGCAGGGTGCCAGAACAGAGATCTGTCCCCCGAAACTTGTCAGTGGCGGCGACGGAGCTACAGATGTATTTTGCGGAAAAAGTTGATTCCCCTAGGTTTTATGCATCGGGGAGTATATATGGGCAAAAGGGCGATGTCGGGAGGTGGCCAGGGGGCCCACACCCCTAGGTGGCGCAGCAAGGGGGACGCGCGCCACCCCATGGTATGGCCACCCTGTGGCCCCCCTCCGGGGATCTTCGGGACTTCTGGAAGCTTCCGAGACTTCTAAGACTTCTGGATTTCGAATTTTCCAATTCCGAGAATATTTCCAGAACAACTTTTCTGAAACTAAAAATAGCAGAAAACATGGAACTGGCTCTGTGGCATCTTGTTAATAGGTTAGTCCCGGAAAACGTGTAAAAATGACGTAAAAAGTGTAAGGAAAACATGTGGGAAACAACATGAAAACAACACGGAACATCAGAAATTAGGGATATGTTTATGACGCATCAAGCATCCCCAAGTTTAGTTCCTACTCGTCCTCGAGTAGGTAAACGATAAAACAAAATAATTTCTGAGGTGACATGCTACTATTATAAACTTGATCATTATTGTAACACCTGGGGTGTTACCTGTTTGTTTTCTTTTTTGTTTGCATCATCTGCATCCCATAAGCATTGCATCATGTTTTCCAAACCACTCAAAACTTCAAAACAATTTAAATTGTTCAAAACCCTAATGGAAAATGCAAATAACACATTCAAATCCAATCAAATCCTACTTGGCAATATTTCAAATGGGAGTTTAAGAATTAAAATCTTGCAAACAAAATTAAAGCTAATAATGTTTTCATAATTGCTTGAACCTATTTAATATAATTCGCTTTTCCAATATTTCCCAAATCAAACCTTGTTTGGATTTCAACTAACCAATTTAAAAAGAAATCAAACTAATAGTTGAAGTCCAACTAACCATTTAAAAACCAAACTAATTTTACAAATTTTGAAAAACATTACCAACCTTGCTTTTGCTCATTGTTTGCAAATCAATAAAATTTAATTATAAAATAAAAACCACCCCAAAACCCCTATCCTTTCTCTCTCTTTTATTCTTTACAACAAAAATTTCAACTAATAGAAAAATTAAAATGAAAGCTTCGAGGAGGAGGCAGCCCATCTTCTTTCTCTTCACCACCCAGCCCACCTCTTCTCCTCTTTCTCCCTAAATCCCAAACCCCTTCTTTTCTTTCCCCCCAAGCCTTTCCTTTTCCTCTCTTGCTGGCCCACCAAATCTTTCTGTCGTCTTCCTCTGTTGTACGAACCACCACCGAACCCTCCGATCAAGCTCTTCCCCCCCTGGATGCCATGCCGTACTGGCATCCCCCTCCTTAAGTACCTACCTAGCCTAACCCTAGCCTACTCCTTCCTCCTCCATCGCCGCCGTCGCCTCTCTCTCACCCTCCCCGTTTTTCTTCTGAACCCTGAACCACCACACCGAACACCACCGTAGCTCCACCTCCTCCCCTCATCGCCGGTCACCCCGTCCACCTCGAGGAGCACCGAGGGCGGGAATGGAACCAGCGTCCTTCCCTCTCCAAGTTTGCCTAAGACTCCGTCGCCAGGTAACGCCCCTATCCGCCGCCCTCTTCCTCTGTTCATCGCCGGTTTTTCCCTGTTCCGGTTGTGTTGGTTCGTCAGAAACAAATCGAGCAGCAGCAGGTGCGATCGGCATCTTCTCCTCCTCCCTCGCGTTTTCTCCTGTACAGGCACACCACACACCCGCCCGATGCACGCACACCGCCTCCACCTCGCACATCTCCGCGAACTACCGCGAGCAGCGCCCGCCTCTCTGTCCGCTTCGCTGCAGCCGCACCTGCGATCGAATTCAGTTAGAATTCAGTTTTGCGCGTAGACTGAAGATTATACCCCCCACCTGCCCTGTTCTGTCAAGAACCACAGAGAGCCGCAGTGGCTAGCGCACCGTGCGCGGAAGCGCTGCGACCCGGGATCGAATCCCACTTTCCGCACAAGGCCCCTTCCTTTTTCGCCATTTACCGCGCGCGCACGGGCCCACTGGTCATAGACCGTGGTTGCCGCGTGGAGCTCGCCGCGCCCGTGTGGCTGCCAGCCTGGCCCTGGCCCACGCGTCATAGGGCCTGGGTAGCTCTGCGGGGTGTAATTCTTTTCTTTTCTGTCCTCTGTTTTCGCACACCAGCCCCTGGCAGCACTTTTCCCTCACAAACAGGTCCCTGACCTTTTGCAAATAAGCCTAAAACTTCAAATGCTCCTAATTTTCAAACCACACATCCAAATAACACAAATTTTATATGTTCTCCAATCCAAATTTCCTGAACTTTTCAAATATCACATTTGTTTGCTGTTTTGAACTTTCAAAATGCAATTCAAATTTGAATTCAAATAATTCAATTGTAAATTGCAACAATTCATAAATAATTCATACTAATTCCAAATAATGCAAATAAAATATGTTTTTCATACCATTTCAACTCATCTTTCCAAATATAAATTTTATTTCCTGGTTTGAATAATTTAAATTGCCTAAACAATTTAAATCTTGTTTAACTCAATTAAAAATTGTTTAATATTGTTTAATTCATAATTAAATAATCCTAAGTCCAATTTCAAAATGTGAAACATGTAATCCAACTAAAATTTGATGTTCTTTTCAAATATCAACCTTGTTTTCTGGTTTGCAACCTTTAAATTGAATAATTGTTTCACCTCTTATTTAATGCAACTGAAATTACCAAAATTCATAACCAATTCATTTTAATTCCAAATCAAACAAATAAAGTATGTTTTCCAATCAGTTTCATGTCCTTATCATGCTCATGCCATTCATATCTCTGTTTGCATCTTATCTTGTGCATTTTAGATCTTGTTATGCATGTTCACCTATATGACAACATATGGAATGTGTGGGCTAATTATTTCCAGCTGTTGCCCCCTTCCATTTAAATTGCCTAACTCATCTATCCCATTGTTGCCATGCTAAATAACAATTAAATTGATGGTTAGATAAACAACTTGAAACAATTCCTATTTCTCCGGACTCCGGTTCCGATTAAATTGCTTAAGTTGTTTCCCCCGTTGCATCTTGCCATGTCATGCATATAAAATAGGATCATGCTGGATCTTTTGCCGTAGTAGTAATTGTTGCATCCGGTGTTTGTTCGAGGTTCGTTGCTTCTTCGCGGATAGGACGTTGAGATGATGTGAGCAACGACAAGTCCTGCTACCTTGCGGGATCTCAGGCAAGTATACTCACTTGCTGCCAAATGGCTGCCTTTCATCACTTGTTACCGATTCTTTCCGTTGCCTTTATTCTAGCCTGTTGATACGATGCTTGTGTCTCGATCCTATTATATGTTTACCTTGCAACCATGATATAGCCTTCCTTCCACTTCCTATTAACTGTTGCTTGTTTACCTTGTTGGCCCCCGTGTCGTAGTTGCATGCTTAGTGTTGTTTGAGCTCAAGTCTTGTTGTCCGTCTTATCACCTGTTTAGTTGATAGTTGGGGTACAATTCAATCAACAACCTGTTAATGTTTTGGGTAATAATAATTTGATGTTAAGGCACCGGCAGGAGGCCCGGGTTGGGGTTTTGAAGCCTGCTAGTGTCGAACTTAATTAGGAAAAGGGTCTTGTCTACTGATCCATGATGAGCGTGCTCACCGCATCCGGGTGGTGGTATGGAACCCCCCTCGGCTTAGACCTGATCTGCAGCTTGTCCGAAGAGCCACACTTAGTTCGGGTGTTCCATTTGCTCCTTGCATAATGGGTTGATCACCCATGGTTACGGATGATGATGATGATGGTGCATATAGGGTGAGGCCCGTAGTGCCGGGGTGTTGTGTCCTGCGGGAGTTTTGCACACCTGCGCTGAGTATTCGGCTGCGTGGCTGGGACCTTATAGCTCCGTGGCTCCTAGGATGGGTTGTAGAGATGGTTTGGGTCGTGTCAAGCCAACCTGAGTTTTAGTTGGTGGCTTGAGTGTGTACGGGTACTGGAGCACACCCTGCAGGGATGAATCTTCTCGAGAAGCCGTGTTTTCCGCGGTTATGGATTACTTGGTGAAAGTACTGGCTAACAAGTACTCAGACAACTTACACCTAATGATAATAACTTGACTAGTAATAGTCTTATTGACACAATAACTTGATCCATCATTAATCCCACCGTGTGAGTTATCCTTGGGTTGCTTCCTTAGTAGGGGGTGACATTGGATGGGTATTGTTTGGTGAGTAGTTGTAGTTGGTTCCGATACGCTATCTTATCTTCTTTCTGTTAGCCGGAAGTTGTAGTGTGTTTATGTAGTTGGTTAGTGCAGCCCGCTGCCGCTTCTTTGCAATAATCCTTTCCTTTCCGTTGAACCCAAAGTATTTGTATCTTGTGATGACTGGTTACGCCGGTATCTTGTGAGTATGGTTTATCCACTTGCCAGTACTTAACCGTACTGATCCACGAATCCTTTTTCGTGGCTGCATATTCAATATTGCAGTCAACAGGTTTGAAGTCTGACGACGTTAGCTTGGGAATCCCTCCGGCTTGGCCTGGGCAGGGATTGGACGCTCTCGGTTATCTTCAGGACTCTTAGTCCAATTTGTATCTTGTCCGTAGCCGGACACTATGTTGTTTCTTCCGCTGTTATTTGGATCTTTGTATTGTATCAATTGTATCCCTGACTCGTTTGAGTCATCTTGTAAATCCCTTTTCTGTTGTTGTTGTGGATTATTCGTGAACTGTTGTGATGTTATCATAAGTGGCAACCTGGAATCGGTTATTATGCGGATTTGGCGGGAATGCTGAAATCTGCATAGTGCCCGATCTCGGGGCGTCACAAATGGTATCAGAGCCTTGGTTTCGATTCCCGAGATTGTTTCGATACGAATGGTTATCGAAGCAACGGGTCCGCAAAGCCTGTAGGATAACCTCGCTAACGGTCGTTGTTTCTAGAGTGTCAAAAGCTATTTCTGCTAAACTATTTTGGAAAAACATCTCAATAGGATTCTTGTTTTCTCCTTATCTCTATTCTATCTCCCCTCCCATCTTATTTGTTTTGGAGTCTACTCTCGTACTCAATCTTTCAAAGTGTTAGGATCCTACGTGGGTGGACGTTTTCTGAGCCTTTAACCTAATAGGTCGATCATCGGAAGATTCCTGGTGGAAGAACATCGTCGTCACTCCGAGCAAGAATCTCTTGTTAGTGGTGTCGAGGAGATCAGCCGGAAGCATGAAGAATCGATAGTAGAACTTCTTTCCCCTCCCGGGTTAGCAGGTGGATTGCGAGGGCGCAATCCCTTGTTAGTGGTGTCGTCTGTAACACCTGGGGTGTTACCTGTTTGTTTTCTTTTTTGTTTGCATCATCTGCATCCCATAAGCATTGCATCATGTTTTCCAAACCACTCAAAACTTCAAAACAATTTAAATTGTTCAAAACCCTAATGGAAAATGCAAATAACACATTCAAATCCAATCAAATCCTACTTGGCAATATTTCAAATGGGAGTTTAAGAATTAAAATCTTGCAAACAAAATTAAAGCTAATAATGTTTTCATAATTGCTTGAACCTATTTAATATAATTCGCTTTTCCAATATTTCCCAAATCAAACCTTGTTTGGATTTCAACTAACCAATTTAAAAAGAAATCAAACTAATAGTTGAAGTCCAACTAACCATTTAAAAACCAAACTAATTTTACAAATTTTGAAAAACATTACCAACCTTGCTTTTGCTCATTGTTTGCAAATCAATAAAATTTAATTATAAAATAAAAACCACCCCAAAACCCCTATCCTTTCTCTCTCTTTTATTCTTTACAACAAAAATTTCAACTAATAGAAAAATTAAAATGAAAGCTTAGAGGAGGAGGCAGCCCATCTTCTTTCTCTTCACCACCCAGCCCACCTCTTCTCCTCTTTCTCCCTAAAGCCCAAACCCCTTCTTTTCTTTCCCCCCAAGCCTTTCCTTTTCCTCTCTTGCTGGCCCACCAAATCTTTCTGTCGTCTTCCTCTGTTGTACGAACCACCACCGAACCCTCCGATCAAGCTCTTCCCCCCTGGATGCCATGCCGTACTGGCATCCCCCTCCTTAAGTACCTACCTAGCCTAACCCTAGCCTACTCCTTCCTCCTCCATCGCCGCCGTCGCCTCTCTCTCACCCTCCCCGTTTTTCTTCTGAACCCTGAACCACCACACCGAACACCACCGTAGCTCCACCTCCTCCCCTCATCGCCGGTCACCCCGTCCACCTCGAGGAGCACCGAGGGCGGGAATGGAACCAGCGTCCTTCCCTCTCCAAGTTTGCCTAAGACTCCGTCGCCAGGTAACGCCCCTATCCGCCGCCCTCTTCCTCTGTTCATCGCCGGTTTTTCCCTGTTCCGGTTGTGTTGGTTCGTCAGAAACAAATCGAGCAGCAGCAGGTGCGATCGGCATCTTCTCCTCCTCCCTCGCGTTTTCTCCTGTACAGGCACACCACACACCCGCCCGATGCACGCACACCGCCTCCACCTCGCACATCTCCGCGAACTACCGCGAGCAGCGCCCGCCTCTCTTTCCGCTTCGCTGCAGCCGCACCTGCGATCGAATTCAGTTAGAATTCAGTTTTGCGCGTAGACTGAAGATTATACCCCCACCTGCCCTGTTCTGTCAAGAACCACAGAGAGCCGCAGTGGCTAGCGCACCGTGCGCGGAAGCGCTGCGACCCGGGATCGAATCCCACTTTCCGCACAAGGCCCCTTCCTTTTTCGCCATTTACCGCGCGCGCACGGGCCCACTGGTCATAGACCGTGGTTGCCGCGTGGAGCTCGCCGCGCCCGTGTGGCTGCCAGCCTGGCCCTGGCCCACGCGTCATAGGGCCTGGGTAGCTCTGCGGGGTGTAATTCTTTTCTTTTCTGTCCTCTGTTTTCGCACACCAGCCCCTGGCAGCACTTTTCCCTCACAAACAGGTCCCTGACCTTTTGCAAATAAGCCTAAAACTTCAAATGCTCCTAATTTTCAAACCACACATCCAAATAACACAAATTTTATATGTTCTCCAATCCAAATTTCCTGAACTTTTCAAATATCACATTTGTTTGCTGTTTTGAACTTCAAAATGCAATTCAAATTTGAATTCAAATAATTCAATTGTAAATTGCAACAATTCATAAATAATTCATACTAATTCCAAATAATGCAAATAAAATATGTTTTTCATACCATTTCAACTCATCTTTCCAAATATAAATTTTATTTCCTGGTTTGAATAATTTAAATTGCCTAAACAATTTAAATCTTGTTTAACTCAATTAAAAATTGTTTAATATTGTTTAATTCATAATTAAATAATCCTAAGTCCAATTTCAAAATGTGAAACATGTAATCCAACTAAAATTTGATGTTCTTTTCAAATATCAACCTTGTTTTCTGGTTTGCAACCTTTAAATTGAATAATTGTTTCACCTCTTATTTAATGCAACTGAAATTACCAAAATTCATAACCAATTCATTTTAATTCCAAATCAAACAAATAAAGTATGTTTTCCAATCAGTTTCATGTCCTTATCATGCTCATGCCATTCATATCTCTGTTTGCATCTTATCTTGTGCATTTTAGATCTTGTTATGCATGTTCACCTATATGACAACATATGGAATGTGTGGGCTAATTATTTCCAGCTGTTGCCCCCTTCCATTTAAATTGCCTAACTCATCTATCCCATTGTTGCCATGCTAAATAACAATTAAATTGATGGCTAGATAAACAACTTGAACCAATTCCTATTTCTCCGGACTCCGGTTCCGATTAAATTGCTTAAGTTGTTTCCCCCGTTGCATCTTGCCATGTCATGCATATAAAATAGGATCATGCTGGATCTTTTGCCGTAGTAGTAATTGTTGCATCCGGTGTTTGTTCGAGGTTCGTTGCTTCTTCGCGGATAGGACGTTGAGATGATGTGAGCAACGACAAGTCCTGCTACCTTGCGGGATCTCAGGCAAGTATACTCACTTGCTGCCAAATGGCTGCCTTTCATCACTTGTTACCGATTCTTTCCGTTGCCTTTATTCTAGCCTGTTGATACGATGCTTGTGTCTCGATCCTATTATATGTTTACCTTGCAACCATGATATAGCCTTCCTTCCACTTCCTATTAACTGTTGCTTGTTTACCTTGTTGGCCCCCGTGTCGTAGTTGCATGCTTAGTGTTGTTTGAGCTCAAGTCTTGTTGTCCGTCTTATCACCTGTTTAGTTGATAGTTGGGGTACAATTCAATCAACAACCTGTTAATGTTTTGGGTAATAATAATTTGATGTTAAGGCACCGGCAGGAGGCCCGGGTTGGGGTTTTGAAGCCTGCTAGTGTCGAACTTAATTAGGAAAAGGGTCTTGTCTACTGATCCATGATGAGCGTGCTCACCGCATCCGGGTGGTGGTATGGAACCCCCCTCGGCTTAGACCTGATCTGCAGCTTGTCCGAAGAGCCACACTTAGTTCGGGTGTTCCATTTGCTCCTTGCATAATGGGTTGATCACCCATGGTTACGGATGATGATGATGATGGTGCATATAGGGTGAGGCCCGTAGTGCCGGGGTGTTGTGTCCTGCGGGAGTTTTGCACACCTGCGCTGAGTATTCGGCTGCGTGGCTGGGACCTTATAGCTCCGTGGCTCCTAGGATGGGTTGTAGAGATGGTTTGGGTCGTGTCAAGCCAACCTGAGTTTTAGTTGGTGGCTTGAGTGTGTACGGGTACTGGAGCACACCCTGCAGGGATGAATCTTCTCGAGAAGCCGTGTTTTCCGCGGTTATGGATTACTTGGTGAAAGTACTGGCTAACAAGTACTCAGACAACTTACACCTAATGATAATAACTTGACTAGTAATAGTCTTATTGACACAATAACTTGATCCATCATTAATCCCACCGTGTGAGTTATCCTTGGGTTGCTTCCTTAGTAGGGGGTGACATTGGATGGGTATTGTTTGGTGAGTAGTTGTAGTTGGTTCCGATACGCTATCTTATCTTCTTTCTGTTAGCCGGAAGTTGTAGTGTGTTTATGTAGTTGGTTAGTGCAGCCCGCTGCCGCTTCTTTGCAATAATCCTTTCCTTTCCGTTGAACCCAAAGTATTTGTATCTTGTGATGACTGGTTACGCCGGTATCTTGTGAGTATGGTTTATCCACTTGCCAGTACTTAACCGTACTGACCCACGAATCCTTTTTCGTGGCTGCATATTCAATATTGCAGTCAACAGGTTTGAAGTCTGACGACGTTAGCTTGGGAATCCCTCCGGCTTGGCCTGGGCAGGGATTGGACGCTCTCGGTTATCTTCAGGACTCTTAGTCCAATTTGTATCTTGTCCGTAGCCGGACACTATGTTGTTTCTTCCGCTGTTATTTGGATCTTTGTATTGTATCAATTGTATCCCTGACTCGTTTGAGTCATCTTGTAAATCCCTTTTCTGTTGTTGTTGTGGATTATTCGTGAACTGTTGTGATGTTATCATAAGTGGCAACCTGGAATCGGTTATTATGCGGATTTGGCGGGAATGCTGAAATCTGCATAGTGCCCGATCTCGGGGCGTCACAATTATAATGTAAAAACATATGTACGCTGAGATCATAGAACTTCAAACGCAAACATGATAAATTGAACTTTAATAATAAAGCATAGCAGTCACTTTGCACCATTAAGAGTATCTTAAATAAAGGATGATGGATAATAATGCAAAGAAAGATAAACGTTTGTTTCAGGTATAGAGAAAGCATGGCAAAGTGGTATTTCGCTACTCCTTAAGAGTGGGACAAAACATAAATGCGAGGACACTTTCAAAGTTCAAGAGGAAGACTAGAACAAATAATTTAAGAACAAATAATATCACATCATGAAGTAATTATTGATGTTTATGGGACAAATGCACATAGAGCTCAGAATGGCAAAAATTCTCTCTCAACCGTGCATAAAGTTAGAAGATGGAGACTCAACATAAAAGTAAAAGAAGGGCCCTTCGTAGAGGGAAGCAGGGATCACTCATATGCTAGAGCTTTTTTTAACAGAGGTATTAAAAGTTTGACACCGTGGAGGAGTGTCTATTTTTTAGGAGAGGTGTATGCTAATGTCAACGAATGGTAAACAGACAACACAGTACGTCACAAGACAACTGAATTCACAAGAGCGGCTCCCATGGTGAAGGACGCAACTAGCATAGAAGGTCATCCATATTTCTCTTTTGTTTACACAATTATGCTTTGACTGCTAAATCAGGGGGAAAATAGTGAAGAAAATTTGTTTGTATTAATTTGGGGCTGGGCACCCCGCTGCCAGCTCTTCTATCATTTGGATAACCGGATGAAGCCACTAGTCCAGGGTGTGAAATCCAATCAACAAGTCAGATAAAGATTCTCTATTGACATCCTCATGAGCAAAAACAAGAACACAGAGCACGAATAATTTTGAAGGTTTTAAAGGTAACACATGAGCAATTTACTTGGAGTGCTAGTTAAATACCACATATAGGTAGGTATGGTGTACACAATGGGAAAACTTTGGTTTAAGGAGGTTGGATGCACGAGTAGAATTCCATACTCGGTACAGGTGGAGGCTAGCAAAAGACCGGGAGCGACAAATCAAGAGAGGATAAGAGCCATAATCATGCATAGCAGCATAAGCATCATTAATTAAAGCATAAGCGGTATCACAAGTTCAAAAACTAAGTAGTCATGGAGGCTATTCGTGACTGGTTTGTAGTCATAAACATGGTGTGAGCATGCGCCAAGTCAACCAAATAAACAATTCAAAAGAGAATACCATATATTGATGCTTTACTATGACAAGAACAACTAATGAATCTTTCAAGACATATTAAAAGCTCTCAGATATTTTAGGCTATTCATGCTACTCAATAACCACAAGGATTTAAAACTAAAATAACATTTAGCATGTCATGAAAAAGTTCTAGCCACATTCTATACAAGCTTCTACTAGTATTGTTATAAATTCTACATCAAGCAGTAGTTTTCTTTTCCCAACAAGCACCATACAAGATATGTTTTAACAAAAATACTCATTATGATACAGAAACCAAACATGAGAGTACTCAAATAATACTACTAAAACTAACAGATCTGATAAGAGATGCATGCAAAATAGGAGCTAAATAAATGCAGTGGCCAAATAGAGACTAAGAATACAACGTATTCTCATGAAAAAGCGGAGCGTGTCACTTTCCAATAAAGAATGCTGGGTTCCAACCAAGCTTATTATGAAAATAAAAACAAACTGAAAACAAAAATAAAAGACGCTCCAAGTAAAGCACATAAGGTGTGACCGAATAAAAATATAGTTTCTCTAGAAGTGACCTGATAATTTGTCGATGAAGAAGAGGATGCCTTGGGCATCCCCAAGCTTAGACGCTTGAGTCTTCTTGGAATTTGCTTGGATGTAACACCGGGGCATCCCCAAGCTTAGGCTTTTCACTCTTCTTGATCACATCATATCATCCTCTTCTCTTGACCCTTGAAAACTTCCTTCACACCGAACTTCTCACAATCTTCATTAGCAACGTTAGTGCAATCAAAATAATAAAGTCACATGGTTCTGTTTCAACACAAGCGTAGCACTCAAAAAAAAATTAGCTGCTGTCACAACTTATTTTAAAACTCTTTTTTTTCAAAAGAACACCAAAAGAAAGAGATTAAGATGCAAATGCAATAATTGGTAGAAATCTGTCAAAATAGAACAACAGATAAAGATGATTTTTTTCGAAAATGTTATATTGCTCAAATCAAAAAAAGTGTTCAGCTAAGAAAAGTTGCGGAATTAGCTGAGGAATAAGCACAAAAAAATTCAGATCATTCTGATCTACTGTGATTTTATACGTAATTAACTCTGGACAGCGGAAATCTGTTTCCTGCGCAGAAATCCGAAATATAGTCTCAACTTTCCACTAGAGGCGTTACTTGGCTCAACAAAAACACAAAAGAAAAGATACAGAAGGGTTTCTAAGGAAATAGACAACACCTAGGTGCAAAGATCACAAAAGAAAACAAAGGAAAACTGAATGAAAACAGATAAATAAAACGGGTTGTCTCCCGGTAGCGTTTTTCTTTAACGCCTTTTAGCTAGGCATGATAATTTGAGAAGATGCTCACATGAGTAATATTAATTGAAGCAAAAGAGAGCATCAAGAGCAAATGTAAAACAAATTTAAGCCTAACCCACTTCCTATGAAAAATATTCTTGTAGAAAAACAAGTCATGAAAACACAAAGCAACAAGCATAGGAAAGCAAAATAAGTGCAACTTCAAAAATTTCAACATAAAGAGGGGAAATTAATATTGTTGAGATGCATAAAACCATGTTTCCCTCTCTCATAATAACTTTCAGTAGCATCATGAATAAAATTAAAGTTATAGCTATCACATAAAACATTTTTATCATGAGCCACATGCAAAAAAGAATTATTACTCTCCACATAAGCATAGTCATTCTTATTAATAGTAGTGAGAGAAAAACCTTGCCCTCTTCTCAAAACTGGTGTTCGATGTACGGATCATCGCCGCGGGGTGGGAATTGGAAATTGGAATTGGAAGGTTTGACAGCCAAGGAGCGGCAAAAAGTAAATCTCTTCGACATAGCTGAAGAGAACTAGGAAAAATAATAAAACAATGAAAGTAAATAAAACAATGAAAAATCCATTCAACAAAATAGCTATCATTATTATTCTCAACACCATAATCATTAAATATAGGAGGCATATTGTAGTCATAATTAATATTTTTCTCTATTGTAGGTGGACTGAAAATATCATATTCATCATTGTAAACAGGTGGAACTAGAATACCACAATCATTATAATCATCATATATTGGAGGCAAAGTATCATCAAAGAAAATTTTCTCCTCAAAACTTGGGGGACTAATGTAACATCCCAAGTATGAAAAATATCCATTAGAATGTTTGCTCTCTGTTATTTTATGTTTTGCATCATGACATCATGTTCATTTTATTTTGTTTTGCTTGTTTTCCATTTGTTTTCCTCTGTTTTCATTTGTTTTCCTTTGTTTTCTATTTGAATTTCAAACCAAATTTCAAACCTTTTGTTTCATACTTGTGATGTTACAATTTCCAAAATGATATTTCAAATCAAAACAATCAATTGTTTCCATTAAAGTTGTGATTCCAAAACTGTTGTTTTGTTTCTATCAAAAATTCATTTAATATCAAACCCTTTTCAAATTCAATTACAATTTCTTCCAAACAGCAACCATGTTGAATTTATGAGAATTACAAACCAAATTCTAATCCTTTTTGTTTCAATTAAACTCTAAGGTTCAACTATTTAAATCTTGTTTTCAATATTCACTTAATAATCAAATTCATTCAAATTGCATTCAAATTCATTTGCATTTTCCAAACAGCAACCAATTGAAATTAATGAAACAAAACATTTTTCCAAATCAATTTGTTTCAAATAAACCTGAGGGTTCAAACTATTTTAAGTGGTTCTTTTTAATTATTCATTTAATAGCAATTTCCACCAAATTCAATTAAAGTTACAAACAACAACCTAATTAAAGTTTTTGGGGTAACAAAAGGTTGCAAATTGCTGTTTACATAACAACTAACTCATACAATTTTTCCTAATATTTCTAACCAACAAAAACCTCTCCTTTTTCTCTTTTTCATTTTCAGCAAAAAAAAATAGCAAGAAAAAAATAAAAAGAAACAAAGAGAGAGAGAGGGGCAGCAGGCCCAACCCACCATCCTTTTTCCCCAGGCCCTTACCCCCTCGACCATCGTCTTCCTCGTACGGATCAATCTGGAGCTATCCACGTAGTGCAGATGGAGCAGGGAACGGACAGGAGCTTCCCTCCTCCCCCTATAACTCGATGCCCGAGGCCCCCCTGCCCTAACCCTAATTCTTCCTCCTCTCCTCCTCTCTCCCCGCCTCCATCTTCCTCCATCTCCCCACCACTGCCCACTCTTTGTATCTCTGTAGTTCCCTGAACTCTGAAAACTCCACCCGAGCCTCCTCCCTCCGGCGATCGCCGCCGGTGGAGACCTCCTCCTCGACGGCTGGGGCCGGGAATGGAAACCCCCGGCCACCCTCTTCCTCCTCCACCCCGCGGCGAGGGCCGGGAGGGCCCGAGGCGCCGCCGCCGTCGCCGCCAAGTCGTCGGCCCGCCTCCCTGCTCCGCCACCGTCCGCCTCCTCCTGTCCCCCCTCGGTGAGCGCTTCCTTCCCTCGACCCCTCCCTGCCTCTCCTCTCTTCCTTGGCAGCACACGCACCAGCACCCGCACGCGCGGACAGCGGCCACGGCGAGCCGCAGCAGCGCTTCGCTGTCCGCCGGCGACTGCGTTTCGCCCGTCAGTTTTAGTACCGTTCGGGTTCAGTAACTTTCAGTTAAATCCCGCGAGCAAAACCCTTATCCACCCCGCGCCTCCCTTCTGTCAACAAGCAACAACACACCCCACTGGCTAGGACCCTTGCGCGCAAGCCCCAGGTCCTGGGTTCGATCCCCCCAAGCCACACCCTTTTATTTCAGCCTTTTCTTTTTCTGCCCGAATTTCAGAAACTCAGATCTGAGCAATTAATTCTAAAATCAATATAAAATTGAATTTTGCTCCAAATTGAATGATTCAAATTCCTGTGGATCTAAAATCTTGTGCCCTTTCCATTAGTAACAAAATTGCAACATGTTTCTGTGATACTTTTTGCACTAAATAATTAATTACTGAAAATGCAATAAAAAGTGGAAACTTTGGAATTTCATACCTTGAGTTTGGTTCATCCAATTTAAGAAAACTTGGGCTCTAAAAATTTGTCTTAATAAACTCTACACATTGGTATTTTATTTGGTAAAATTGAATTAATTTTGAGCATGTTTCCCTCTGTTTACTAAAAAGGGCAGAATAAGAATGTTTAGGAAAAATTGCATAATAAATTCAATAATCACCCAAAAATTATGTTTAATAGCTCAAAATGTTCAGTGAAACATTTGCTACATGTTTTCAACCTTTTCAATGCAATTTGTTTATTGTTTTCCCTAATTAAAAGTGGTGCAATAATCCAATGCTTTAATTAAACCCTTTTAAATTGCAAAATTCATAACTTGGGCATAAAAATTCCAAATTCAACAAACTAAATATGTTTTCCATTCAATTTTTCATGTACTGTGCAAATATCAACTTTGTTTGCTGTTTTGAATAATTTAAATTGCTGAAAACAATTGTTTCTTAATTAATGCATTTAAAATTGCCGAAATAATAACTTGCTCATTTTAAATCCAATTTCAACAAATGAAATATGTTTTCCATGCAAAATTAAACCACCTTTTCAAATATAAAATGTGTTTAATGTTTTGAATAATTAAAATTGGTTAAATGATTTAAACCTTGTTTAAATCATTTAATATTGCTAAACTCATAACTTGCTCAATTTAAATTATTTTTGAAACTATAAAATATGTTTTCAAACCATAAAAGTATAAAATTTTCAAATATGAATTTGATTTAATGTTTTGAACAAATAAAAATTCAAATAAATTAATACTTGAATTAAATTCATTTAAATCTTGGTTAAACTTGTTTAGTTCACAATTAATTCATCCTAAATCCTTTTTCAACAAGTGAAACATGTAATCCACCTAAAATTTGGTGTTCTTTCCAAATATGAACTTGGTTATCTATTTTGAACAATTAAAAGTGGTGAAAACAACAAATGCTTGTGTGACACCTTTAAGGAACCAAAATTCCATAACTTAATAAATGAATTTCCAAACTTGGTAAGCCTTATTTCAAATTGTTTCTATTGTTGTATTCTTTCTGTTTTCCTCATCCATGCATCATGCTAATCCACCTTCACCTGTTGTTTAGTTGTAAAACAATTGTTTCAACCTTAATTTATGGGCTTTCCATATGCAATCCAAATTGCATGTGGGTCCATTTAATCATGTTATGTTACCATGTCAACTAGTTTATTTTGATGCATCAATTAAATGGTCATGCATCATCCCATGTTTGTGCACTATGCCATGATATTGATTGTTTGTCTCTCTGCGTTGTTTGTTTGCTTCTTCTCGGATATACGACGACGTTGAGACCGACGATACTTACGACACCCCTTCTAAGGATCTAGCTCAGTACCAGGCTGCTGAGTTTGCAGGCAAGTATTCACTCACATGAACCACTGTGTTCCTTTCAACATTGGATACCGACACTTTCCGTTGTCTATTTCTGCTAGCCCTATGAATCGTTGCTTCTGTTTGATCCTATCACATGTTATCCTTTAACCCTGATATTGCCTCACCTCCACTCCCATAACCCCGTTGTTTGAGCCCGTGTCTTACTAGCATGCTTAGGGTTGTTTTGCTCGAGTCTGTTGCCCGTTACTTTCTGTCACTACTCTATTATGTTCTGGGGCTCGATGTTAAACAATCAACCTGTTAATGTTTGAGGTAATAATAATTTGATGATAAGGCACCGGCAGGAGGCCCGGCGTGGTTTTGAGGCCTGCTAGTGTCGACCCTAATTAGGAAAAGGGTCTTGTCTACTGATCCATGATGAGCGCACTAACCGCATGTGGGAAGCGTGTATGGGCGCCCCCCTCAATTTGATTCGATTCGCATCTCGTCCAAATCGCCTCATTTAGTTCGGGTTTTCCATTTGCCGCATGCATATGCAGGTGCGAACCCTTGGCACCAGGGTGGAACTTTTGTAGTCGGCATTTAGGGAGACACGTTCTTAGAGTGCTATGAGGGTCCCCTTTTCTTCGTGGGGCTTGATTAGCCGTGCGCTCAACTGCACGGGGTTCTTTGGGCTTGATGCGAAGAAGAGTTGAGTTGTGTTGAGTGCCCCGCTTGGTGGGAAAGGCCTTCCCATCTGGCGGGTTATTCTTACTTGTACGGCCAAATTGGTGCACCCCTGCAGGGTAAATCTTCTCGAGAAGCCGTGTTTTCCGCGGTTATGGATGACTTGGTGAAAGTACTGGCTAACAAGTACTCAGAACAACTTACACCTAACTAATGATAACTTGCCTAGTAATAGACTTATTGACAAAATAACTTGAACCATCATTAATCCAACTGTGTGAGTTATCCTCGGATTGCTTCTTTGGATAAGGGGCGAGATCCAGGATGGGTTTGTTTGGAGTTAGTTATAGTTGGTTACGATACGCTATCTTATCCCTTTTCTGATAGCCGGAATGTTATAGCAACTCTGTAGTTGGTTAGAGCAGCCAGCTGCCGCATCTTTTGTATCACCCCTTTCTTCCGTTGAACCCAAAGCATCTGTGCTTGGTGTTGACGGGCTACACTTTGGTGAATTGTGAGTCTTGCTTGCCAGTACGTTTATGTACTGACCCCTTTGGGGCTGTGGTTTCCGCAGACTACGCTTACGAGGATCCCCGTGATGGCTACTACGTGGAGTTTGACGAGGCTGCTGACGAGTAGATAGCGGACCCGGGCAGGATCCGAGACTTCGTGGATGGGCTCCGTCTTTCGTTTCCGGCCTCTTAGGCCTATTTGGATCTTGTCTGTACTCAGACACTTTGGATGCTTCCGCTGTGATGTAATGATGAATTGTTGGGACATGTGTCCTCTAGATGATTGTATTTGCTATCTCTGCTCTAGTGAGAGCTATTTGCAACTTATTTCAATCTTTTGTGTCGTAGAGATATGTTGTGCTATCATTTTGTTCAACGCCGTTGACATACCATGTGTGTATGGTTTGAAGTACGTCAATGGAAGTATCCTGATTTCTATGGGATGGTTTACGTAGACGATGAACAGTAGAGTTTGGTTGTCACACATACGTGTGTTGGCCTACTCGTAAGAGATGCGGGTGCAGGTAGGCCCCGTAATCCAATCATCTGCTGTTCAACGGAACTGCGAGTATCCCCTAGAAGTCCGGGTGCGACAAATGGTATCAGAGCCTGTCTGCCTGTAGGATCCCTTTTTACTGGTCGCAGTTGAGTCTAGAAACTATTTTGTAGCTATATAGGAAAAATGAAACGTGAGAGTAGGAATTCTGTTCTTTTTCTTCTTTCCCCACCCACCCTCCCTTTTCTGGTAAGGAAGTGCAACGTTGTTTTCTCTTCTCATCTAAACTTTCAAGTTAGGATTTCACGTATCCTGGTTTCTCTAGGATAGTTATATCTACTAGACCATAGGAATGGAGGTGGTTGTGACGTGATTTATCATGTTGCCTACTCACGATTGAGAACGGAGGCGTGTAAGCCCCGGAAGCAGATCCTCTATTCCTTAGGCAGTAGATATTGATCCTTTAGAAGCCCGGATGGGTTTTCCGTAGTACCTCAGGAGTGTTTTGTTCTCGTTTTCCCGTTGTTGTTTCGTTATCCTGTTCTTCTCAACATCCTTTTCGTCCGTTGAAATCTTGTTGTTGCTTCCCACTTCAGTTATTCTACCGGCGTCTAATCAATAACTCTGTTTCACCCTTCTGGCCAGATAGTCTATTCTCCAAATGAATCAAGTTCTATCCAGCTATACACCCTCGATACAAAACCTCTACCTTTACTCAAAAATGTTCCGGTGGTTTGCGAATTCCCTGACGCCTTTCCAGAAGAGTTGCCAGGAATGCCTATAGTCTTGAACTTCCAAAAAAAAACTATCCAAGGTGCACGATGTGTTTCACGTGCCACAGCTCAAGAGGATCTTCGCAAGAAGTATCCGGTACTTTGTTTTCTCAGTAGGAATCTCGGGGCGCGATTCCTTCAAGGGGGGGCGTTTTGTAACATCCCAAGTATGAAAAATAGCCATTAGAATGTTTGCTCTCTATTATTTTATGTTTTGCATCATGACATCATGTTCATTGCATTTTGTTTTGCTTGTTTTCCATTTGTTTTCCTCTGTTTTCATTTGTTTTCCTTTGTTTTCTATTTGAATTTCAAACCAAATTTCAAACCTTTTGTTTCATGCTTGTGATGTTACAATTTCCAAAATGATATTTCAAATCAAAACAATCAATTGTTTCCATTAAAGTTGTGATTCCAAAACTGTTGTTTTGTTTCTATCAAAAATTCATTTAATATCAAACCCTTTTCAAATTCAATTACAATTTCTTCCAAACAACAACCATGTTGAATTTATGAGAATTACAAACCAAATTCTAATCCTTTTTGTTTCAATTAAACTCTAAGGTTCAACTATTTAAATCTTGTTTTCAATATTCACTTAATAATCAAATTCATTCAAATTGCATTCAAATTCATGTGCATTTTCCAAACAGCAACCAATTGAAATTAATGAAACAAAACATTTTTCCAAATCAATTTGTTTCAAATAAACCTGAGGGTTCAAACTATTTTAAGTGGTTCTTTTTAATTATTCATTTAATAGCAATTTCCACCAAATTCAATTAAAGTTACAAACAACAACCTAATTAAAGTTTTTGGAGAAACAAAAGGTTGCAAATTGCTGTTTACATAACAACTAACTCATAAAATTTTTCCTAATATTTCTAACCAACAAAAACCTCTCCTTTTTCTCTTTTTCATTTTCAGCAACAAAAAAATAGCAAGAAAAAAATAAAAAGAAACAAAGAGAGAGAGAGAGGGGCAGCAGGCCGAGCCCACCATCCTTTTTCCCCAGGCCCATACCCCCTCGACCATCGTCTTCCTCGTACGGATCAATCTGGAGCTATGCACGTAGTGCAGAGGGAGCAGGGAACGGACAGGAGCTTCCCTCCTCCCCCTATAACTCAATGCCCGAGGCCCCCCTGCCCTAACCCTAATTCTTCCTCCTCTCCTCCTCTCTCCCCGCCTCCATCTTCCTCCATCTCCCCACCACTGCCCACTCTCTGTATCTCTGTAGTTCCCTGAACTCTGAAAACTCCACCCGAGCCTCCTCCCTCCGGCGATCGCCGCCGGTGGAGACCTCCTCCTCGATGGCTGGGGCCGGGAATGGAAACCCACGGCCACCCTCTTCCTCCTCCACCCCGCGGCGAGGGCTGGGAGGGCCCGAGGCGCCGCCGCCGTCGCCGCCAAGTCGTCGGCCCGCCTCCCTGCTCCGCCACCGTCCGCCTCCTCCTGTCCCCCCTCGGTGAGCGCTTCCTTCCCTCGGCCCCTCCCTGCCTCTCCTCTCTTCCTTGGCAGCACACGCACCAGCACCCGCACGCGCGGACAGCGGCCACGGCGAGCCGCAGCAGCGCTTCGCTCTCCGCCGGCGACTGCGTTTCGCCCGTCAGTTTCAGTACCGTTCGGGTTCAGTAACTTTCAGTTAAATCCCGCGAGCAACACCTTATCCACCCCGCGCCTCCCTTTGTCAACAAGCAACAGCACACCCCACTGGCTAGGACCCTTGCGCGCAAGCCCCAGGTGCTGGGTTCGATCCCCCCAAGCCACACCCTTTTATTTCAGCCTTTTCTTTTTCTGCCCGAATTTCAGAAACTCAGATCTGAGAAATTAATTCTAAAATCAATATAAAATTGAATTTTGCTCCAAATTGAATGATTCAAATTCCTGTGGATCTAAAATCTTGTGCCCTTTCCATTAGTAACAAAATTGCAACATGTTTCTGTGATACTTTTTGTACTAAATAATTAATTACTGAAAATGCAATAAAAATTGGAAACTTTGGAATTTCATAACTTGAGTTTGGTTCATCCAATTTAAGCAAACATGGGCTCTCAAAATTTGTCTTAACAAACTCTACACATTGGTGTTTTATTTGGTCACAATTGAATTAATTTTGAGCATGTTTCCCTCTATTTACTAAAAAGGGCAGAATAAGAATGTTTAGGAAAAATTGCATAATAAATTCAATAATCACCCAAAAATTATGTTTAATAGCTCAAAATGTTCAGTGAAACATTTGCTACATGTTTTCAACCTTCTCAATGCAATTTGTTTATTGTTTTCCCTAATTAAAAGTGGTGCAATAATCCAATGCTTTAATTAAACCCTTTTAAATTGCAAAATTCATAACTTGGGCATAAAAATTCCAAATTCAACAAACTAAATATGTTTTCCATTCAATTTTTCATGTACTATGCAAATATCAACTTTGTTTGCTGTTTTGAATAATTTAAATTGCTGAAAACAACTGTTTCTTAATTAATGCATTTAAAATTGCCGAAATAATAACTTGCTCATTTTAAATCCAATTTCAACAAATGAAATATGTTTTCCATGCAAAATTAAACCACCTTTTCAAATATAAAATGTGTTTCATGTTTTGAATAATTAAAATTGGTTAAATGATTTAAACCTTGTTTAAATCATTTAATATTGCTAAACTCATAACTTGCTCAAATTAAATTATTTTTGAAACTATAAAATATGTTTTCAAACCATAAAAGTATAAAATTTTCAAATATGAATTTGATTTAATGTTTTGAACAAATAAAAATTCAAATAAATTAATACTTGAATTAAATTCATTTAAATCTTGGTTAAACTTGTTTAATTCACAATTAATTCATCCTAAATCCTTTTTCAACAAGTGAAACATGTAATCCACCTAAAATTTGGTGTTCTTTCCAAATATGAACTTGGTTATCTATTTTGAACAATTAAAAGTGGTGAAAACAACAAATGCTTGTGTGACACCTTTAAGGAACCAAAATTCCATAACTTAATAAATGAATTTCCAAACTTGGTAAACCTTATTTCAAATTGTTTCTATTGTTGTATTCTTTCTGTTTTCCTCATCCATGCATCATGCTAATCCACCTTCACCTGTTGTTTAGTTGTAAAACAATTGTTTCAACCTTAATTCATGGGCTTTCCATATGCAATCCAAATTGCATGTGGGTCCATTTAATCATGTTATGTTACCATGTCAACTAGTTTATTTTGATGCATCAATTAAATGGTCATGCATCATCCCATGTTTGTGCACTATGCCATGATATTGATTGTTTGTCTCTCTGCGTTGTTTGTTTGCTTCTTCTCGGATATACGACGACGTTGAGACCGACGATACTTACGACACCCCTTCTAAGGATCTAGCTCAGTACCAGGCTGCTGAGTTTGCAGGCAAGTATTCACTCACATGAACCACTGTGTTCCTTTCAACATTGGATACCGATACTTTCCGTTGTCTATTTCTGCTAGCCCTATGAATCGTTGCTTCTGTTCGATCCTATCACATGTTATCCTTTAACCCTGATATTGCCTCACCTCCACTCCCATAACCCCGTTGTTTGAGCCCGTGTCTTACTAGCATGCTTAGGGTTGTTTTGCTCGAGTCTGTTGCCCGTTACTTTCTGTTACTACTCTATTATGTTCTGGGGCTCGATGTTAAACAATCAACCTGTTAATGTTTGAGGTAATAATAATTTGATGATAAGGCACCGGCAGGAGGCCCGGCGTGGTTTTGAGGCTTGCTAGTGTCGACCCTAATTAGGAAAAGGGTCTTGTCTACTGATCCATGATGAGCGCACTAACCGCATGTGGGAAGCGTGTATGGGCGCCCCCCTCAATTTGATTCGATTCGCATCTCGTCCAAATCGCCTCATTTAGTTCGGGTTTTCCATTTGCCGCATGCCTATGCAGGTGCGAACCCTTGGCGCCAGGGTGGAACTTTTGTAGTCGGCATTTAGGGAGACACGTTCTTAGAGTGCTATGAGGGTCCCCTTTTCTTCGTGGGGCTTGATTAGCCGTGCGCTCAACTGCACGGGGTTTTTTGGGCTTGATGCGAAGAAGAGTTGAGTTGTGTTGAGTGCCCCGCTTGGTGGGAAAGGCCTTCCCATCTGGCGGGTTATTCTTACTTGTACGACCAAATTGGTGCACCCCTGCAGGGTAAATCTTCTCGAGAAGCCGTGTTTTCCGCGGTTATGGATGACTTGGTGAAAGTACTGGCTAACAAGTACTCAGAACAACTTACACCTAACTAATGATAACTTGCCTAGTAATAGACTTATTGACACAATAACTTGAACCATCATTAATCCAACTGTGTGAGTTATCCTCGGATTGCTTCTTTGGGTAAGGGGCGAGATCCAGGATGGGTTTGTTTGGAGTTAGTTATAGTTGGTTACGATACGCTATCTTATCCCTTTTCTGATAGACGGAATGTTATAGCAACTCTGTAGTTGGTTAGAGCAGCCAGCTGCCGCATCTTTTGTATCACCCCTTTCTTCCGTTGAACCCAAAGCATCTGTGCTTGGTGTTGACGGGCTACACTTTGGTGAATTGTGAGTCTTGCTTGCCAGTACGTTTATGTACTGACCCCTTTGGGGCTGTGGTTTCCGCAGACTACGCTTACGAGGATCCCCGTGATGGCTACTACGTGGAGTTTGACGAGGCTGCTGACGAGTAGATAGCGGACCCGGGCAGGATCCGAGACTTCGTTGATGGGCTCCGTCTTTCGTTTCCGGCCTCTTAGGCCTATTTGGATCTTGTCTGTACTCAGACACTTTGGATGCTTCCGCTGTGATGTAATGATGAATTGTTGGGACATGTGTCCTCTGGATGATTGTATTTGCTATCTCTGCTCTAGTGAGAGCTATTTGCAACTTATTTCAATCTTTTGTGTCGTAGAGATATGTTGTGCTATCATTTTGTTCAACGCCGTTGACGTATCATGTGTGTATGGTTTGAAGTACGTCAATGGAAGTATCCTGATTTCTATGGGATGGTTTACGTAGACGATGAACAGTAGAGTTTGGTTGTCACACATACGTGTGTTGGCCTACTCGTAAGAGATGCGGGTGCAGGTAGGCCCCGTAATCCAATCATCTGCTGTTCAACGGAACTGCGAGTATCCCCTAGAAGTCCGGGTGCGACAACTAAAAATATCATATTCATCAAAACTAGCTTCCCCAAGCTTAGACTTTTCCATAGCATTAGAAATAATAGTGTTCAAAGCATTCAAACTAATAACATTGCTATTAGCATGCAAATAAAGTTATAGGTTTTTTAATTTTCTCTTCAAACACTTCATGTCCTAACTCAAGATAAAGATTATAAAGATCTCTCAAATTTTTCTAGTTTTCCATTAAGCCTAAATAGTGAAAATAAAAACAAGAAACAAAAAGATATAATTGCAGAATATAAAGGAAATAACTTCGAGCACTCACACCCGAGGATGTGAGAACCTTTTACCTTACGTCCCCGACAACGACGCCAGAATAGAGCTTGATGTCTACGCACGCTGATACGTCCATTTTGCATCACTATTTTTATATCATAATTTTCTGTTATTCATCGATATATTTCATGTTATGATGCATCTCTTATGTTATTTCATCTTATTTTGCATGTTTTATTATTCTGGGAGAATAACCACCGGGACCAGAAATATGATGGAAAAAACGCTGTCGAGATACCATATTTCAGAAGATCAGAAGAAGAAGGGGGACATCCGGGGTTCCTAAAAGTCCATAGGAAGAACACAGCCAGAAGGGGAGCCAGAGGGGGGCCACCAGGGGCCCACACCTAGGGCTGGCGCGCCCTCCCCTGGGCGCTCCACCTAGGGGTGTGGCCACCCTGGCCCACCTCCAGAGGTCATCTTTGGCCTTCTTGGCCCCCAGGGAACCCTAAGACTCATTCCATCCCCGAAGAATTATTCCGCCGCCGCCTCGGTGCGGAAAACACCCAAGAGAGAAAAGCTCTCTGGCAGGGAGAAATCTGTCGGGGAAATTCCTCTCCGGAGAGGGGAAATCACCGCCATCGTCACCGTCATCACTCCAGGCATCATCAAGATCGTCATCATCATCATCACCACCACCAGCACCATCACCCTCATCATCCACCTTCATCCCGTTGTAACAATTAGGGGCATCTATCGTTGTTTTGCATTAGATCTTTCTCCAGGTGTGGATTACTTGTTAGTAGTTGATGCTTGTGAGATTTATCGGCGTTTGCACTTTATGACCAGATTGTTATCATCCATTATATCACCTCTGATCATGATCCATATGATGTGTTGTGAGTAGTTCGTGTTGTTCTTGAGGACATGGAAGAAGTCAAGTTGTTAGTAGCGAAGTAATGTTGAATAATAATTTGTGTTTGATATTTAAGCTGTGGTGTTATTCTCCTAGTGGTTTCGTGTGAATGTCGACTACATGATACTTCACCATTTATGGGCCTAGGGGAATGCATCGTGTATTTGGCTACTAATTGTGGGGTTGCCGGAGTGACAGAAACCTAAACCCCCTTTAGGAAACCATTATACGAGGGAGCGTAGGATCCCGGAGTTTAAAGCTGTGGTTAAATTTATTTCTTAATTACTTTCTTGTAGTTGCGGATGCTTGCAAGGGGTATAATGACAAGTATGTATTAGTCTTGGATGGGACAATACATTAGCATAGGTCTACCCACACAACACTTATCAAAACACAAAAATTATTCAACTGCATGGAACAAAAGCACTTGACAGAAACCTCCTGTGTGTCCTCGAGAGCATTTGTTAATCATAAGCAAACTCACCGGCTTGTCCTTTGCTGAAGAAAGGATTGGGCCACTTGCTGCAATTATTGTTGCTGCATTTTATTTACTCGCACTTTGTTTATCTGCAATATCAAAAACACCTACAAATCTATTTTCCAGTATTTACAGTTATTCCTTCACCGAAACTGCTTGTCAACACCTTCTTCTCCTCGTTGGGTTCGACACTCTTATTTATCAAAAGTACTACGGTACACCCCCTATACTTGTGGGTCATCAAGACTATTTTCTGGCGCCGTTGCCGAGGAGTGAAGCGCTATTGGGAAGTGGAATTAATAAAGGAAGCTTCTGCTGTAAATGCTGTTTTTATTACTGTCTACTGCTTTATTACGCTATGTTTAGAACTCCTCTTGAGTCCTTATTGGCGGGAACTGCTGCCACTTCTATGGTAGTAAGTGACCCACCGCCTGATGATTTGGATCCTTATAAAATACCTATAAAGATTGTTAAACATGTTATGAATAACTGTTATTCAGGTGATGGAAATGTCCATCCTGGTGATCATTTGCTCTTTTTACATGAATTATGCGAGTTGTTCAAGTGTGCAGGTATTACGATGAGCCAAGTGAAGAGGAAATTATTCTCCGTATCATTGACAGGCCGAGCCTCTGAATGGTTCAAACCGCTGAAAAATAGCCAGACTATTGAATGGGAGGAAATTGTACCTCTCTTTTATTCTAGATTCTATCCTCCAAGTGAAATCCATAGAGATCGGAATTATATATATAACATGACGGAGAGAGTATTGCCCAAGCATGGGGAGATTGAAGTTACTAATGCTCAAATTACCCATTCATGAGCTCCCCAGTAATATCGTTATTAATAATTTCTATGCAAGGCTTGCTCTTCATGATAAGGATTTATTGGATGCTTCTTGTTCTGGATCATTTACACGTATGAAGGATGAAGCTAAATGGGATCTTCTTGACCGTATTCAAGAAAACACTGAAGCATGGGGGAATGACAAAGGTAGAAAGTCAGGTATAAATTATGACTAGAATGCATTAAAAACTTTATGTCATCTGAGGATTTTCATAATGTTAGTGTTGTTTATGGTCTTGATTCTCAAGTTGCTGCAAATTTATATAAGGATTTTGCTTCTTACATTGATATTCCTAAAAAGGAATGGGATAAGTACCATGCACCTTATAAAGATACTGTTAATTGTGTTCCTGCTAGAGATATAGAAATTCATACTGTTGATTCTATTGTGCCTGAACCTTATACTGAGAAAATGCCTTTCCCTGCTAAGGTAAAAGAACACTCTATGTTAGCTAGTGTGATTAATAAAAAGTGCAAAGAAACCTGTACAACCCGAGGAACAAATAACTGTAGAACCTACAGTAGCAATAGTAAAGGACCTTGTTTCTGAAAATGTAGAAGAGGGACACATTATATTTTGTGAAGATGCTTCTAATATTGTCTCTCATCCTAGTAAATCTAGGAAACCTAGTGTTCTTGTGCTGTCTATTAGGACAGGTGATCATTGCTATTATGGTTTATGTGATATTGGTGCTAGTTCTAGTGCTATTCCTTATGAGCTTTATAAAGAAATCATGCATGAAATTGGTTCTTGTGAACTTCAAGACATTGATGTGATCATTCAACTTGCTAATAGGGAAACTATTTCTTCAATTGGTATTGTTAGAGATGCGGAGGTCTTATGTGGTAAAACTAAATATCATGCTGATTTTCTAGTACTAGGCACTTCTGCTAGTAATACTTGTCCTATCATATTTGGTAGACCTTTCTTAAATACTTGTGGTGCTGTTATAGATTGTAAGGAGGAGAAAATCCTTACAAAGTATGATGGAGAGTCTTACGAATTTAATTTCTCCAAATTTACTAAAGCACCCTATGAAGCTGAATTACCTAATGAAAATTATAGAGTTGAACAGTTGGCTGCTATTGCTCTTGCTCCTAACAATCCTTTGCAGCAATACATGGAAGACCACGAAAGTGATGTCTTTATGGAAGAAAGGAATGAAATTGATGAGATTTTCCTACATCAGCGAGCAATGCTGAAACATAATTTACCCGTGGAAGACTTGGGTACAACATTACCACCCAAGGAAGATCCTGTTTTTGATTTAAAGCCTTTGCCTGGTAATCTAAAATATGCTGATATTGATGATAAGAAATTATATCCTGTTATTATTTGTTCTTAACTTTCTGATAAAGAAGAGGAGAGATTATTGGGGATATTGAAGAAACACGTAGGTGCTATTGGTTATACTCTTGATGATTTGACGGGGATTTCTCCTGCTATATGTCAACATCCTATTAATATTGAACCTGATGCAAAGCCAGTTGTTGAACATCAACGCCGTTTAAATCCTAAAATGAAGGATGTGGTAAGAAATGAGGTATTGAAACTCCTTGATGCTGGCATTATTTATCCTATTGCTGATAGTAGATGGGTTAGTCATGTGCATTGTGTCCCTAAGAAAGGAGGGATGACTGTTGTGCCAAATGAAAATAATGAACTCATTCCTCAAAGAGTAGTAGTTGGGTATAGGATGTGCATTGATTTTAGGAAGGTTAACAAAGTCACTAAGAAAGATCATTATCCTTTACCTTTTATTGATCAAATGTTAAAAAGGTTGTCTAAGAAAACTAATTTCTGCTTTCTTGATGGTTATTCTGGGTTTTCTCAAATTGCTGTTAAAAAGCTTGATCAAGAGAAAACAACCTTCACTTGTCCTTATGGAACCTATGCTTATAAACGTATGCCTTTTGGTTTATGTAATGCTCCTGCTACTTTTCAAAGATGCATGTCTTCTATCTTTCATGGTTTTTGTGAAGAAATTGTGGAAGTTTTCATGGATGATTTCTCCGTCTATGGAACTTCTTTTGATAATTGTTTGCAGAATCTTGATAAAGTTTTGCAGAGATGTGAGGAGACTAATCTTGTTCTTAACTGAGAGAAATGCCATTTTATGGTTAATGAAGGAATTGTTCTTGGACATAAAATATCTGAAAGAGGCATTGAATTTGATAGCGCTAAAGTTGAAGCTATTGAGAAAATGCCCTGTCCTAGGGATGTTAAAGGTATTCGTAGTATTCTTGGTCATGCTGGTTTCTATAGAAGGTTTATTAAAGATTTCTCTAAAATATCAAAGATTCTTACTAATCTTCTTCAAAAGGATGAACCTTTTGTTTTTTATGAAGATTGTAGAGAAGCTTTTTGAAAATTTAAAGAAGGCTTTAATATCTGCTCCTATTGTTCAACCACCTGATTGGAATTTACCGTTTGAAATTATGTGTGATGCTAGCGATTATGTTGTAGGTGCTGCTCTTGGACAGCGGATAGACAAGAAGTTAAATGTTATTCATTATGCTAGTAAAACTCTTCATGTTGCTCAGAAGAATTATGCTACCACTGAAAAAGAATTCCTAGATGTAGTTTTTGCTTGTGATAAATTTAGGCAGTATATTGTTGATTCTAAAGTTACTATTCATACTGATCATGCTTCTATTAAGTACCTAATAGAAAAGAAAGATGCTAAGCCTAGGCTTATTAGATGGGTGCTTCTTTTACTAGAATTTGATTTACATATTGTGGATAGGAAGGGTGCTGAAAATCCTGTTGCTGATAATTTGTCTAGATTAGAAAATATCCCTGATGACCCTCTTCTATTAATGATAGTTTTCCTAATGAACAATTAGCTGCAATAAAAGTGAGCTCTCAAGAGAGTCCATGGTATGCTGATTATGCTAACTTTATTGTTTCGAAGTATTTGCCTCCTACCTTTACAGTTCAGCAAAGAAGAAAATTCTTCTATGATTTGAGGCATTATTTTTGGGATGGCCCACACTTATATAAAGAAGGTGTTGACGGTATTATGAGAATATGTGTTCCTGAAAATGAACAACGAGAGATATTAAGAAAATGTCATAGTAGTGCTTATGGAGGACATCACGCTAGAGATAGAACCGCACATAAGGTTCTAGAATCAGGTTTTTATTGGCCTACTCTTTGTAAAGATGCTAGAAAATTTATTTTATCTTGTGATCAATGTCAAAGGGTCGGAAATATTTCTAGACGTAATGAAATGCCTATGAATTATTCTCTTGTTATTAAACTGTTTGATTGTTGGTGTTTTGACTTTATGGGTCCTTTCCCTCCTTCGCAAGGCTATACTCATATTCTTGTTGTTGTTGATTATGTTATTAAATGGGTAGAAGCTATACCTACTAAAAGTGTTGATGGTGAAACCTCATTAAAAATTCTTAAAGACATTATTTTCCCTAGGTTTGGTGTACCTAGATATCTTATGACTGATGGGGGTTCTCATTTTATTCATGGTGGTTTTAGAAAAACTCTTGCTAAATATGATGTTAATCATAGAATTGCTTCACCCTATCACCCTCAAACTCGTGGTCAAGTAGAATTGTCAAATAGAGAAATCATATTTATCTTGCCAGGTTACATCTTCAGATCTAGGGCCACAATGTCCTCTCCTGGATCTCCTAAGGACAATTTCTTTGAGAACGTCGTCAACCCGTATATGATCGAGTTGAAGATGCATCCCAAGGAATTGTTTCTTAAGGACGGGAAGGTGCAGATTGAAGATGTTCGGGGCCCTGAGGGAGAAGGCAGTCTGGAGGCTAGGATGAAGGAGCTGGAGCAAGAAGTCTTTAGGTACAAGAAGATGGCGGAGCGTGAAGTCGAGATCATTCACAAGATAAAGACAGAGCATATCGCTGAATACAAGAGGGTGTCGGGGGCTACCCCCGAGTAGGGGTAAGACAGGTGAGAAATGGGGTCCAAGATTAGGTTCTGCCGAGTTCAGCCGTACCGAGTTGGTGCGTGCCGGGTAGGCGGCTACCTGGATAGGAAGGTATCTGGATTGGCGCTACTCGGCAGGAAGAACAAGAGGCAGAAGGGAAGATTCGAGTACATATCTGGGTCAGCCGGGTAGCGCTCGGGTGATCCGGATAGAGGAGCGACAGTTCTACATTGAGGCTAAAGTCAATGGAGCCGTTGAGGTGAATCCCGCGTATCCGGGGGCCGTACAGGCGTGCGGTTCAACTTACTAGGTGCGTGGTTATCAGTATAGAGACGTGGGAGCAGTACGGTGTGGGAGCTGTCAAGTCCTGTCACTGACAAGGGGGACAGGACATGTCAGCGACCTACCCTAAGAGACTGACAAGGTGGACAAGACATGTCAGCGGCCTACCGCGGAGACTTTCGGCAACGTTGTCAGCGAGAACACGGAGGCGTGCGCCATCCGCACAGTGGAGGTTTCTACTCTGTCCTTTTATCGGTAAAATACTAGTTGGCCACCAGTATATAAGGTGGCCAACCCCCTCCTGCGCGAGGGTCGTTCGGTCGGTTGATGGTTCTGGCATTCACTTAGTCACGTACACGTTGAGCTGAGCCCGAGCTACTCGGCAGAGAGAGATACACTGAGAGATTGTAGTTCCTGTACTCGGCACAACATAATATAGAGAGATAGGCAGGAGTAGGGGTGTTACCTCCAAACGAGGGCTCTGAACCAGGGTAGATTGTGGTGTTTGCAGTGTTCTGTGCGAGCCTATTCGGCGTGCGATCCCTCCCCGGGTACCTACAGCGTCCATCGACCCCAAAACTTAAGCCATCCCATGGCATATGTCTTTACCTCACCACGACAGTTGGTGCCCACCGTGGGGCCAGCAGCGGCGCTGGCTGGGGTGCATATCCGGACGAAACCCGTTTCTCAGTCGGGGGAGTGCGTGGTTTGTGGCCTTGTCCACAGATTCGGCTCCTTCGACTTCGTCACCAACAACGCTGGAGATTTCAGCGGCGGGCCCATGCCTGTAGGCGGCTCCGTCCTCTCCTTCGGCGTGCATTTGGTGTACGTCGCCACCACTCTCATCCGCGAGTACCCCGAGGTGGTGCTCGTTGCTAAGGACCCTCCTGCTGTTCTCGTTGTCCGCGGGAAGCCGACCAGCTACTCTGTGGGCAGCGTGGAGGTGATGATGACTGGCCCGACTATCACTGCCGGGAAAGGCGCGCCCGCTGCGCCTGAAGTCGTCGACGAGCCGGCTGCTCGCAGGGGCCACAAGCCCTACGGCATGCCCCAGAACTAACCGGGCTACGTAGCTCCTTCCACATCGACAGTGATACCAGTACCTCTTGCTGGTGTCGTCGAGAACCTGGGCATGCCTCTCGCCACGGATGCGGATCCGGTTGCAGTGAGGGCGCAGCTCGAGCAGCAGCGCCAAGCTTTGCTCCAGGAGGCCCAGGAGCTGGAAAAGGTTAGGCTTGAGCTTAACCTAGATCAAAATGAGTACAATAGGGCACATGGTTTTACTCCTATTGCTAGAAATCCTAGCAAAATAGGGATCATTCGTCGCAACCTAGGTGCTGAGCTAGCTAGAGATGGTAGAACAGCTAGCAAATCTGATAGCATGACTTTGGCCGGTAGGCCAAAATATAGCACTCCTGCCAAAACACTTAGAGCCTCAGAGGAAGTTGCCACCGAGTTGCCGCACCTATCCGGTGAGGCTCGCGCTAGGAAACAGGACCGGCTCAATGAGCTAGTTCTTGAAGCTGGCAGGCAGAATGAGGCTTTCCGGCAAGCAAATCCGGGAGCTGGTGCGTCCCATGTTGTTCAATCGCATGGGGCAAGATCCGGAGGACATGCCTCATCGCCACTTCCTGGCAGTGAGAGGGCCCAGAGTGTGAATTCTGGGAATAACAAACAGATGCAGGTGTGCGATCCGGTTGTCGCTGGAAAACAGCACGCTGTAGAGCGGCAGCCCGGTCAGAAACACAATGCTGCAGGTACTGGCTATCGGGCCGCCCGAGTTCACCAAGAGGGGCAAGGAGGAAACTGAGATGGCCCATCTCTGCGTCATGCTTCCAAACCGGTTCAGCAGGTGGTTCAGCCACAAGCAGTTGTTGAAGTGGCCAACCCGGCAGCTCAGCCCGGCCCTGTGCATCAGGACCGCTACAATGATGGGTACTCGGCAATGGAGCAAGCCCGGTACGCCAACCCAAGAGATGTTGCAACAAGGTTAGGAGCAAGGATGCTAGAGCCCAGGGATGCAAGGTACAAACTAGACCGGATCTACCGGTCATAAGAGATAGAAGCAAGAGGCTCGCGCGGACCAAACTGTTTTGGTCCCAGAATCATGGGAGAGCCAGCTGTGCCCAAGTTCCAGTTGGCCAGGGGGACCAAGACCTATGACGGAAGCACCAAGCCAGAAGACTGGCTGAATGACTATGTTACAGACGTGTACGTCGTTGGCGGTAATAGGAGGTGGCAGTGAGGTATGTGCCCCAGATGCTGGAGGGCCCTGCCCGGATCTGGCTCAATAATTTGCCAAAGGACAGTGTCAATTGTTGGCTCGACTTCTCGGAAGCCTTCATCAGCAACTTCACCAGCACTTCCAAGAGGCTGAATAGGCCACATAAGCTCTCGGCGTGCAAGCAGAGGGAAGAGGAGATTGACCGCGAGTATCTTACTCGGTGGAGCACACTGAGGAACACCTGCGAAAGTGTAAATGAGTCACAGGCAATTTCCTGGTTCGCTCAAGGCTGTAGGCATGGCAGCATGCTGTGGCAGGATCTGCAAAGGGAGATGCCGAGTACGCTCGCTGAGACTATCAAGATAGCTAATATGTATGCTCTCGGTGGCCCTACTCAGCCTCTGCTCGATTCCTTCGAGCCGAGAAGAAGAAACCAAGATGGTGTCCGGCGCAATGACCGCCAAGACTTCCGCAACAAGAGGAGAGATGATCGCCCGGATGCCCGATATGGATCGAAGCATGTAGCTGCAGTGAGCCAAGATACTGCTGCTGCCGGGAGCAGCCGGAGGCAAAAAACTGCTGGAGCCCAGTATGGGCAAAACCAGACTTAGGGCCAGAACTTCAAGAAGCAGTACAATGTCCCTCAGCAGAACAATGCCACCCAGGAGTCCGGACATGCTACTCAGAGATTTATCTTTGAGACCATGAAGGACGGGCCTTGCAGCTTTCATACTCGGCATACGAGTAGGCCAGCCAATCATACAAATCGGTAGTGCGGCTGGTGGGATCGGATTAAGAGTGAGGGCTTTGGCCAACTGCCTCCTCCTCCTCCTCTTCTGTTTTCGGGCTCGAATGCGCAGCCTATTCGGGCAGCTGCTCCCAGGCCGGCCGAGAACCAGAGGAGGGAGAACGTGAACCAAGTGGCTCAGGGAGCCAACCGCAACTACAACACCCGCAACAACAACCGCAACAACAACAACAACCGCAACAACAACAACAACAACAACAACAACAACAACAACAACCGCAACTACAACAACCGCAACTACTACACCCGCAACAACAACCGGAACAACAACAACAACAACGGCAATGATGGTGGTGGAGACCGGAACCAGTACCAGGAGCATCATGAGAGCTACATGGTGTTCACCACCGAGCCGGATGACAAGCAGTTTCCGTGCAGGCGCGCGATGGAGGTGAATGTTGTGATGCCGGCGGTGCCGGATTACATGCACTGGTGCGACCAAGACATCGTATGGTCTCGAGATGATCATCCAAAGATCATGCCCAATCCGGGTACATATGCTCTAGTGGTGGACCCTACCTTCCTGGGGTCCAAGAAGAATGTGAAGTTCAGCAAGGTGTTGATTGACAACGGGAGCAACATCAACATCATGTACTGAGATACCATGGAGAAGCTCGGCGTTGCCGAGAACATGTTGCTACCCAGCCGGACTACCTTCCACGACATCGTGCCGGGAGTATCTTGTGCTCCTATAGGTCGTATTTGGATCGATGTGCTCTTTGGAACGAGGGAGAACTACCGGACTGAGTGTCTGCAGTTCGAGGTGGTTGATCTTCAGAGCCCCTACGATGCTCTACTCGGCAGGCCTGCTCTCACCAAGTTTATGGCCTCAACTCATGCGTCCTATCTGAAGATGAAGCTTCCCGGTCCCAACGGCATCATCACCATCTCGGGTGATTACAAGCGCTCTCTGGACTGCGCATCTGCTGGATCTCGGCTAGCCGAGTCCATGGTCATTGTGGTAGAGAAGAAGAAGATACATGAGGTGGTGGCCCTGGCCCAGGCGGCTCAAGTCGGTATGCCTGGCATGCCAAGCTCTCAGTACGGAGCCACATTCCAGGCCTCCCAAGAGACGAAGAAGGTGCAAATTGACTCGGAGTTCCCGGAGCGTGTGGCCATCATTGGCGCTGGACTGGAGGAGAAATAGGAAAGCGAGCTCATCCACTTCCTCCGTGAGAATTGGGATGTCTTTGCCTGGTCCAATCAGGATCTGCCTGGTGTCCCGAGGGAGTTGGTTGAGCACTCGTTGCATGTGCGGCCTGATGCCAAGCCGGTTAAGCAGGCGATGCGTCTCTTTGCGGCAGAGAGAAGGAAACCCATTGGTGACGAGATCACACGGCTGCTGACAAGTGGATTTATCATGGAGGTGCTGCATACAGATTGGCTGGCCAATCCGGTCATGGTGGAGAAGAAGAAGGATGATCCCATGGTCGCTGTGGTGTGGCGCATGTGCGTCGACTACACCGACCTGAACAAGGCCTACCCCAAGGACCCGTTCCCACTGCCCCGAATAGATCAGGTGATTGATTCCACTTCCGGGTGCGAGCTCTTGTCTTTTATTGATGCCTACTTTGGTTTTCACCAGATTCCTCTTAACCCGGCTGATCAAATAAAGACTGCTTTTATTACCCTGTACGTGGCTTATTGCTATCGTGTCATGTGTTTTGGTTTGAGGAATGCTGGAGCCACATATCAGAGGTGCATGCAGAAATGCCTACATGACCATATAGGCAAGAATGTGCAGGTGTATGTGGATGACATTGTCATCAAAACCAAAGAAAAACACACGCTGCTGAGTGACATTGAGGAAACTTTTGCAAGTTTGTGGAGGTACCAAATGAAACTGAATCCAACCAAGTGCACCTTTGGCGCCCCGACTGGAAAGCTACTCGGTTTTCTTGTGTCTAGCCGGGGCATTGAAGCCAATCCTTCCAAGATAAAAGCTATTGAGAGCATGTCTTTGCCGAGATCACTGAAGGACGTGCAGAAGTTTACCGGGTGCCTGGCGTCTCTTAGCCAGTTCCTGAGAAGAATGGGTGAGAAGGCCTTGCCTCTCTATTAGCTCATGAAGAAAAGTGACAAGTTTGTCTGGACCCCGCAAGCTGATGTGGCCTTCAAGGAGCTCAAGACCATGCTGGGTAGCGCTCCCATTTTGGCAAGCCCTCTGCCTAAGGAGCCAATGCTGCTCTATATTGCAGCTACCAACCGGGTAGTGAGTGTGGTGGTGGTAGTAGAGCGTGAAGAAAAAGGAAAGACCTTGCATAGGCCGGTGTATTATCTCAGCGAGGTGCTATCCAGCTCCAAGCAGAACTATCCTCGCTACCAGAAGATGACTTATGACGTATACCTGGGTGCCAAGAAGTTCAAGCACTATCTCTATGAGCATCCAATCACAGTGGTGAGCACTGCTCCCATCTTGGAGATCATGGGCAATAAGGATGCAAGTGGCCGGGTGGCCAAGTGGGCGATTGAGCTAGCCGCGTACACCGCGCTGTATGCAAGAAGAGAGGCCATCAAATCCCAGACTTTGGTGGATTTCTTGGTTGATTGGGCCGAGATGTAGTATGAGCCTCCCTTGCCGGAAACAAATTTCTGGAGAATGCATTTTGATGGCTCTAAAGTGAAAGAGGGGCTCGGTGCCGGTGTTGTGCTCACTTCGCCCAAGCGGGACCAACTCAAGTATGTGCTTCAGATCCATTTTTCGGCATCCAATAATGTAGCTGAGTATGACACTACTAGGAAAAGGCTAATGCGTGACACACCAAAATTGCATACCCGTGACGCACCATGGTGCGCCATGCCTATCACGCCGCGCCTATTAAAATAGATGTGACGCACCACATTTTGGTGCGTCACGACTATCTCGTTTACCTATGGTGCACCGCCTGTTTGGTGCGTCACGGCTATCTTTAGTTACCCGTGGTGCACCTCATGCCTGGTGCGTCACGGCTATTGATTTTGAAATTTAGTAAAAAAGGCGGGACAGATCCAGATCTGGATCTGGCCGCCCAAAATTTTGAAATTTTGAAAAACGAAAATGGAGAGGCTGGAGTGGAGGGTGGTCGCCAGAGTGGAGGTGGCCACGGTAGTGGAGGAGGACGCCGGAGAGGAGGTGGCCGCGGTAGTGGAGGAGGACGCCGGAGAGGAGGTGGCCGCGGTAGTGGAGGAGGCCGCCGAAGAGGAGGTCGCCAGAGAGGAGGTGGCCGCCGGAGTAGAGGTCGCCGGAGAGGAGGTGGCCGCCGGAGTAGAGGTCACGGGAGTGGACACGAGGATGTGGTCTCTAGAGTGGATGTGAGGTGGTGGTGGTGGTGCTTGTTGTTGTGGTGGTGGTGGTGGTGGTGGTGGTGTTGGTGGTGGTGGTGGTGGTGGTGGTGGTGGTGGTGGTGGTGGTGGTGGTGGTGGTGGTAGGAGGAGGAAGGGAGAAGAGACAAAGAAGAGAGAATGGAGAGTGGAGGAAGGAGAAAGAAGAAATGAGAGGGGAATGGAGAAGAGTGGAGGAAGGAGGAGGAAGGGGAGTATATATAGGTGGGGGGCTCTCCCAGGTTCGAAATTCAAAAATTCTGCCTAGACTTAGCCGTGACGCACCATACATGTGGTGCGTCACGCATATTTTTTTTTTCATTTTTTTATTTTGTAGGAAAAAAGCTTCTATCTCAAATAACTTTTTTTCCTTTCAGAATTTGGAGAATCTAAAAAATGCTCACAGGCCGAAGGCCAGTGAGGTTGAGTTCCTTTTTTTCTCTAGTTTCCGTTGGTATATTGAACTTTAAATTCCGACATCGTATGTAAAAGTTATGCCTATTTTACTTTTTTAACGAACTTTTGCTCAGAAAGTCGAAATTCATATTTCAAAATTTGTTTAAAAATTATACCTTAAACTCTCCGTGCATATATAAGGAATTTATTTTTTGATGATTTTTAGACATGGAACTCTTCCGTGACAAAACTAGAAAGGCGGTCCGGGGGGTGTGGAGGGAAAATTTCGGTGGATGCCGTAGCCGTGACGCACCATATGTTTGGTGTGTCATGCCTATTGCAATACCCGTGACGCACCAAACATATGGTGCGTCACGGCTATCTTTCCCCACGGCTATTCCCTTAGGCCCCCGGCCGCCCACCACCCACCTATAGCCGTGACACACCGTATGTTTGGTGCGTCACACGTATGCCCTTAGGCGTGACGCACCGAGGCCCACGGGTGTGTGGTGCGCCACGGGTACATAGCCGTGATGCACCGAGCATGTGGTGCGTCACGGGTATGATTTCTCCTATAGTTGTTTTCCTAGTAGTGTGAAGCCCTGGTCCATGGCCTGAGGGTATCCAAGGAGATTGGAATCCGGTGGATTGTATGCTATGGCGACTCGGACCATCCCCATTACTTGGCCATTTTCCATATGGTGTTTGGATATGGTGGGTCCTTTCAAGCCAGCTAGGGGAAACATGACTCACATCTTGGTCATGGTTGATAAGTTCACCAAATGGATTGAAGTGAAGCCTATCCGGAAGTGTGATGGAAACACAGCTGTAAGTTTCCTGAAGGACATCATTCTGAGATATGGGTACCCGCATGGGATCATCACAGACAATGGAACAAATTTCGCTAAGGGAGCTTTTGCTAGGTTCTGCAAGGAGAAGCGGATCCGGCTAGACGTTGCGTTAGTCGCGCATCCGGCTTCGAATGGGCAAGCTGAAAGAGCTAATGGCTGATCCTGTCCGGAATAAAACCAAGGCTGATCGAGCCATTACATCGAACCCCTGGTAGTTGGCTGGATGAGTTGCCAGCGGTGTTGTGGAGTCTGAGGACTACCCCTAACCGATCAACCGGATACACACCATTCTTCCTGGAATATAGAGCAGAGGCCGTGTTGCCCACTGACCTTGAGCATGACTCACCCAGAGTAACCCTCTACACTGAGGCAGAGGCAAGAGAAGCCCGAGAAAATGATGTCGATCTGCTCGAGGAAGCAAGAGAGTTAACTCTGTCGCCCTCAGGTATATATCAACAGAATATGAGACGTTATCATAGCCGTAAAGTAAGTCCAAGGGTTTTCCGAGAAGGAGACATGATCCTTAGGCTTGTGCAGCGCACAGCCAAGATGCACAAACTTTCCCCTCCGTGGGAAGGGCCCTTCATTGTGAGCAAGGCTCTGCACAATGATGCATACTACCTCATTGACGCACAGGCAGCACAGAAGAACAGGGCAGACAAATCCGGAGAGGAATCCAAGCGTCCATGGAATGTAGCTCTACTCCGCCGTTTTCATTCCTGAGCAAACATTGTATGTATCCCCTTAACCGAGTTAAATTCCAAGTCAGCACTCCGAATTCGAACTCGGGGACTGCCTAAGCTAAACTAACTTTGTGCCATTTACTTTATTTGCTTTGCCTACTCGGGTTTTCTTCTCAAAATTTCATGCACGTGTTTAGTAGTGTTCTTAAACCTAAGGGCCAACTCTTCAACTCTGTTGCTGTCCGCAACCCGGCTTCATGGCAAGCAAGAGAACAAGCCAAAGGTCAATGAACACACGAAAAACCGCAAAGGAAAGAAGGAGTGCATCAACCGAGTAGGGTGTCTTTCTTTTTTCTGTACTCTCAACTAAGTGTGGGGCAGTGTTAATTTCAAATATCAAAGTGGTTAAGTATTAGAAGCTCGGTTTTTGAAATCTTGTGACTCGACTATCAAAAAGCCACAAGTGGCAGGTAAGAGCAAAGACAAAAGAACTGAGTGGATAAGAAAAGCAACTCGGGGACTTGCACTTAACACAATCCGGCATTGAGCCAGTATTGCTAAAATCTTGATAAAACTGAGTATGCGTGGAACAATAAAATGTTTGATACATCCGCACCCGGCATACCGGGGATCTGATAAAAAGTTTGGAGTTAAAGATACAAGCAGGAACTTAAGATGTTGCTGATGGAGTGAAATTGGCTTCAACGACGGATGGGTCTACGAACTCGAAGGCCGGAGTCGCGAAGGCAAGCTTGGAAGCAGCGGTAGAGGCCGGAGTCGCGGAGATAGGCTCGGAACCAGCGGTAGAGGCCGGAGTCGCAGAGACAAGCTCAGAAGCAGCATTGGAGGCCTGAGTCGCGGAGTCACCGGTTGGAGGAGTGGGCCCAGATGCGGTGTTCTCGGTCGCGGCCTCCGTTGCGCCAAACTCGGGAACCGGAGTATCGATCACCATCTCGATGGTGATAGCTCCGGCCGAGGCAGTGGGCCACGGCTCAGTCCGGACTTCCTCGAAGCCAGCTCTCTGCTCGGTCGCCTCCTGGTCGACGTCCATCGCGACCTCCTCCTCAGCGTTGTTCTGCTCGCCCCCCTCATCGCCAGCTTCGTCTTGCTCATCCTCCTCGTAGCCTATGCTCCCATCCTTGCCGGCGTCATTATCATGATTATCATCTTCATCATCCTCGACATCAGTGTCCGGCTCTGTGGGGTCGTCGATAAATTGTTGCGTGTCTGCATAAGATGCAAGCCGGTAGGCGGTCTCCTTGCGCCGCAGGATGAACTCATCCCTATCAGTCCACTTGGAGTTGTTCCGGAGAACACTGAGCCTCTCGAGATCCAGATTCTCGTACCAAGATAGCACGAAGTGGAGGGCTTCATATGCACCGTCTCGGGCTGCTGAGGCGCGCCATTTTTTCAACTCCTCCTTGACGTGATCCAGGTTGGAGGCGATCTGGTTGATCGTGTCTGGGACCTCCCTCTCCGGCTAGAAAAGCTTGTGCAGGCGCATGGTATTTGATACCATGGAGGCGCCCATGCCCTTGAGGGAGATTACCCGAGCCTTGATGTTCTCGATCTGGTCGTCGATTGTGGATGAGTCATCGACATTGAGGCCTGCAGCTGCCCTCAGCCTCCTGGCCTTCTCCACAGCAGTCTCAGTAGCGAGATTGAAATCCGGAAAGGTGTCTAGGGTGGGGAATTCTAGGTTGAGTCAGAAGAAGGAATCGAGAAGAAGAAAATTCGAATAGAAGAGGCTGAAAGAAAGAAACCGGATAGAGCAAAGGTTTATTGTAACTCACAGCGCAACTCCAGAACAAGAGCCCCTAGCCGGCGGGTCCAATCTTCAACGAGACTGAAGTGCTTGTCTTGGAGGCGGCGCGAGTCGTCCACCATAGTGTCGAGGGCTTGATTTCTCTTTCTCAGAGACTCAATTTCCTTCTTCACCTCCAGCTTCTCCACGTCAGCCCGGTTCAGCGTCTTGGTCTTCTTGTTGCCGGCTTGCAGTGCAGTTTTGAGGGCCTCAACAAGCTCGATCTTGAGCTTGTGCACTTCCTCCTTCTCGGCAGCTAGGTCTTTCTCTAGCTTCGCCTCTCTGGCCTGCACCTGCTGCTGCACCTCGGCCGGGGTGACGCACCCTTGGTGCTGCGCAACAAAGGCCTTGTGCTCATCTGTGAGAAAAGCAACCCGGTCAACAACACGAAGGAAAAACAGAAACTGAGTCGGAGGGAAGAGAAGCCAACTCACCCTCAAGAGAGGAGATCTTGCTCTACGCAGATGCGGCCATGACTTCGCAGTCCTGGTGCATATCAGCAAGCGCCTTAAGCTCACCTGCAGAGAGACGAAAATTGAGCAGAGATAGAAAATGGGCGTAAACACAAAACGCACAAACCAAAGTGATAGTACTTACTCTCTAGAGAGGAAAGCTTGGTAATGGTGTTGGTGACGCTCTGCTCCAGGACAACCCTCTCACCCTTCTCTGCCTCTAGCTCCTGATTCTTCGCCCTTACAGCCCGATGAGACCATAGGAGCTGGCGAAAGAGCTTGGTACGGGTCTCAGTGCATTCCCGAAGAAAAGAAGAAGACAATGTGAGTTGGAAGATTCGACGCGAGTAGACTGCAACTCGGTCGAGCTTTGTCTACTCGGCCCAAATCTTGGAGACTGGATGGTGGATAAAGCAAAGGAAAAGATGGAAAAATGGCAACTCGAAAATTCGGATAGAGAGGGGAATACACTTACCCGGTTGGTGTTCTCAGCATCCTCAGCAGCTTTGCGCATGCAGTTCATTTTGTGCGCCAAAGTACTGCTGGATGCAGCCATTGCCATCGAGACGGGGCCGGCATCGGCCTTGTTCCAGGATTGCCGATAATTATCCAGGCTGCTGAGCCTCAGGCCATCCCGTTCCGCGCGACCGAACTTCTTGCTGTCCCAATCCTTCTCAATGTAGCATATCCTGTCCAGGATAGTCTCCATATCTTCTCGGAGCTCGTGGACAAGCTCCAGGAGTGGGGCAGCATGCTGGATGGTTAGGGCACCTTCTTTACCCTTGGATCCAGAGAGGGACAGTTTCCTCCATCTCTTCAGCTCCTCCAGCCGCTTGGCTTCAAGCTCTTGCTTTTGCTGGTGCTGCTCCTGCAGTTCGCGCCAGTGTTCCGGGAAGTTCACCGGGATAGCGGTTTCCGCTGGCGCCTGCTCCGGGAGCCTGTTGGTCCTTGGGAGCAAATTGGATATTAGTTTGGATAAGCTTGGAGCTCCGAGTAACTGGGCCACCCTTGCTGGGCACCAGGGCCTTGCTTGGTGCTGGAGGGCTTGGAGTGTTTCCGGCAGTGGCGGTCGGTACCCGATAGGTGTGGCTCGGACCCTTCTTGCCATCGGTCTTGGTGGCCCTGGTAGTCTTGCTGGCGGTCTTCTCGGCTGCAGCCGCAACATCCAAAGGATTGGAAGGTTTTGGAGCAAGTGGAGGCTTGGTTGCACCAGGTGCAGTAGAAGGAGATCTCGACAGTGGAGGCGGCGCCTGTGGCGTTGGTTGTGGCCTCTGGGGCTGCTGCTGGCCGGCCTGCCTCGCATCCGGCTGAGATGTTCTCTTGGGTGGCTCCTGGGGCTGTCAAGCCTGCCCGGTGCCAGGCCGGACTTGGTCCTGGGGAAGCTGTTGTTCTTTGGCCTGGCCCTGCGCGGGTGGGATCTCCTTCCGCTTCTCGGCGGGGGCTTCTTGTTGCTTCTCGGCGGTATCTTCTTGCCGCTTCTTGGCCGGGGCTTCTCTATGGAAGCCGTTGCTGGTGATGGCTGCCTCTCGGCGGCAGTCTCTGGTGCAGCTTGTTCAGAGGTGGGCTCCGGTGGCTCCGAAGTCCGGTCAGTCTCCATCTTGGTGCCAGTGTTGTCGGCACCAAGGTCCTGTTCCTCCTTAAGGGGAGAGAACATCTGGGTCCTCTCCTCTAGCTGATAGTCCCCTTCGTCAGGATCAAGATCCACGACGTTTTGGGGCACACTCAGTCTGGGAGGCGCATTTGTGGCGTCGACATCGAGTGCCTCACTGAGAGAAAACAAGAAGAAAAGAAGAAAAGTGAGATGGATGCAAACCCAAAGCATGGAGGTATGAGAAAACCAGGAAGGCGGTGGAGTGCAAACACAAGAGTAACAGGGCAGCTCAGAGGGACTTACCCGTCGGCAGTGGGGCGTGCGGGCCTCTTGTGCCCAGTGGTGCGCTTGGTGTTCTTCTTCGGCTTCTTGGCAGGAGGTTCGACTGCTCCACTGCCCGGTCTCTTCTTCGTTTCGGTGGGGGCGGCCATTGACACGGGCTGCGCGTCGATGGGCTCCTCCTCCTCCACCTCATCTATGAGCGAAAAATGAAAAGACCAATGTGAATAAGGATGGAACCTGGAAGAGAGGGAAGGACGGGTAATGAGGGACTCGGTCACCTTCATCGTCCTCAGACCAGTCCCGAATGGAGGTAGAGACCCGGGACTTACCATCCTGGCCGGCGCGCGGGACGCAGAGCGTGTCCCGAACATCGAACTGTTCGGTATCATCCTCAGTCCGGTCAGCCTCCCAGTTCCTCGAGAAGATAGGATTATCTTCTGTCTTCTCGCGAGCAATGACCTATAGCATGCAAACACAAAAGCATAAAAAGCTATGTCCCGATAGAGTAACCGAGTAGGGGACCTACTCGGTGTAGCATGCAAGCATAAAGCATAAAAAGCTAAGTCCCAGCAGGGAAACCGGGTTGAAACTCTACTCGGTAAGCCATGCAAGCATAGAATATACAGAGCTAAGTGCTACTAAACAAGACTGGGTCGAGATCCTACTCGGCCTAGCATGCAAGCACAGAGCATAAATGGCTAATTCCATTCAAGGTGAACTATGATGGATCCTACTCGGTGGAATACGAAAGACAAGAAGCAAAATCAGCTAAGTAAGCATACAGAGTTGAACTAACCTTGCGGGCTGGATGATCTCGGCTATACGGCACAAAGCCGTAGAACCAAGTATCTGAGAGCATGGCCTTGAGGATAGCCTGGGCCCAGATCGCCACCTCCTCCTTATTGATCTCGAAGGTCGTTGTCTAGGTGCAGTTCCGAGCTCCCCCCATGAAGCACATCTTGTGTCCTCGGTGTTGGAGAGGGAGAATCCGGCGCTCCACCCAGGTGGCAATCAGGTCGTCCTTGCGGAGTACCTGCTGGATCAGTTCGTTCATCCGGTCATCAGCTTGATTCACATCCGGCACCGTTCTCTTGGGGTGGTATTTCCAGTTCCTCATCTCGGTGGGGGAGAATTGACGAATGTTAGCAGCTTGAGGAGGTCCACTAGTGCTTCTCCTTCGGCCGGAGTGTTGGCGGGGAGATTATGAGGTTGGAGGCCGAAATGGCGGAGGAACTGTTGTATGAAATTGGAAAGAGGAAGGCCAAAGCCGCGCATGAAATGGCTCAAGAACACGACGTACTCACCAGGGCCTGGGGTCGGCTCCAGTTCGTCGCCCGACGGCCTGCAGATGACGCCGGGAGGCACCCAGCAAGTGTTGACTAGCCATTGGTAGTCACTCGCCTTGACATATGACCCCTCCCAGGCGGCGCGCATCGAGGGAGGAACCTCTGGGTTGGCTTCCGCGGCGAGCTCGATCGAGATCCATTGAAGCTTCTCCGTCAAGGAGGACCTTGGCAAAGGAGGCGGAGACGGAGGTGCGATGCGGTTAGATGGCGACGGCGGCGCGAATCGAGGACGATTGCGCCGCGTGGGGAAGGCCTTGTCGCTGTCGAGTACTCTCCGGCGAGCGGTGGCGCGTGGGGATGAATCACTCCTCTCTCTGCGCACGGAGCGGCGGCGTGGTGCGGATTCGCGGTGGCGCTGGGTGTTCGCTGCGAGTTTGGAGGCGGAAAGGAAAGGGCGCTGGGGAAAGTGGCAAGGAAGATTAGATGGTGGGCGGCGCGGAGGTATTTAAACCTCCTCGAGTGCAGTTATGGCTCGTGATCAACTGCGCAAAAGATTGTGTGACGTGGGGAGTTACCAGGCCTGTTAGAAATGCACAAAGCGAGTTACTCGCGCGTAACGGGCGCATTTAATTCCACGTCGCGCATCATGGGCAATCAAGTACCCTGTACGAAGGCACGCAACGGCCCGTGGGCCCGGTGTGCAGTGGCAGGCGCGTGCCGTGCAGCCGCATCAAACCCGAGGCGTCGGGCTGCGGTTGCGTGACACGTGCCAAGACTTACACGAGAAGATAGGAACGCTCGGTTTCGAGCGGCAAAGCATTGAAAATTTTGCTAAGTGTTGAGATCTCGGCAAAATCCAAAGCACCATGCTCTACTCGGCTTAGAGTAGAAAACTTGAGAGGCAATAATAAAAAAGATCCGGGTACCGATTGTGCTCAACCGAGTAGAGGTGCTACTCGGCTAGGAGGTGCCAAGGAAGGTTGTTCGTTTAAGCTGGCAGGGCCCTGCGTCCGGGTTTGCCGGACTCTACCAACTTCGGGGATTAATGTCGGGGGGGTAGGGGTAAGACAGGTGAGAAATGGGTTCCAAGATTAGGTTCTACCGAGTTCGGCCGTACCGAGTTGGTGCGTGCCGGGTAGGCGGCTACCCGGATAGGAAGGTATCCGGATTGGCGCTACTCGGTAGGAAGAACAAGAGGCAGGAGGGAAGATTCAAGTACATATCTGGGTCAGTCGGGTAGCACTCGGGTGATCCGGATAGAGCAGCGGCAGTTCTACTCGGAGGCTAAAGTCAATGGAGCCGTTGAGGTGAATCCCGCGTATCCGGGGGCCGTACAGGCGTGCGGTTCAACTTACTAGGTGCGTGGTTATCAGCATAGAAACATGGGAGCAGTACGGTGTGGGAGTTGTCAAGTCCTATCACTGACAAGGGGGACATGACATGTCAGCGACCTACCCTAAGAGACTGACAAGGCGGACAAGACATGTCAGCGCCCTACCGCGGAAACTTTCGGCGACGTTGTTAGTGGGAACACGGAGGCGTGCGCCGTCCGCACAGTGGAGTTGTCTAGTCCGTCCTTTTATCTGTAAAATACTAGTTGGACACCTGTATATAAGGTGGCCAAACCCCTCCCGCGCGAGGGTCGTTCGGTCGGTCGATGGTTCTGGCATTCACTTAGTCACGTACACGTTGAGCTGAGCTCGAGCTACTCGGCAGAGAGAGATACACTGAGAGATTGTAGTTCCTGTACTCGGCACAACATCATACAGAGAGATAGGAAGGAGTAGGGGTGTTACCTCCACACGAGGGCCCTGAACCTGTGTAGATTGTGGTGTTTGTAGTGTTCTGTGCGCGCCTATTCGGCGTGCGATACCTCCCCGGGTACCTACAGCGTCCATCGGCCCCAAGCCTCAAGCCATCCCATGGAATCTGTCTTTACCTCAGCGCGACAGACACTAGTACAAACAGGGGCTTTTGTCCCGGTTTGTAAGGCCCGTTTGTCCCGGTTTTGCAACCGGGATGGGGCATCCGGGACAAATGCCCCTCCCCCATTGGTCCCGGTTGTGCCAGGACCCGGGACAAATGGGGCTGACCACGTGGCAGTTGGGCTGGAACCTGGCCAGGGCTATTAATCCCGGTTCTTAACACAAACCGGGATGCATGTCCCTTCTGCCGCGGCAGGGTTTTTGCCCTTTTCTCTGCCGCGGCAGAGTTTTTATGTTTTGTGTTTATTATTTTCCTTTTTATGTTTTGCGATCCCCAGACCTCCCGGTGGCCCCTCCCCGGACCTGCCGGATCCCATGAGAAGAGAGGAGCCCCGGTGGCCCCTTCCCGGATCCTAGGAGAAGAGAGGAGCCCAGTGGCCCTTCCCCGGACCTCCCAGATCCCAGGAGAAGAGAGAGTAGCCCGGTGGCCCTTCCCCGGACGTCCCGGATCCCACGAGAAGAGAGAATCCTCGGTGGCCCCTCCCAAGAGCTCCCGGATCCCACGAGTGATTAAGTAATACATATATATAGCAAAAGAAGGAACACTTATATTACAGAAACAAAGTATAACGGGCATATTACATGACTGATAAGGTGAATTACAAAATCAAATTCAGTCCCAACCGGCGCTATAGTACTCTCCATTTACATTTAGGACCTCTGCATCTAAGAAGCCCGCAATTTCCTCCTGAATTGCTCATATGCGGTCCCTTGGTAGAAGACCGTCCCCGAGCCATTCGATCTATTATAAAGAACAGTGGTCAATATATATTAATGAAACTAAGTAACTAAAACAGATGGTAATAAGAAAAACTGACGACAGACGTACATGAAGTTTGTTGAAATCTCTGCCCTTGGCACATGTCGTCTGACGAATGAACTCGCAGACGTAGTATCCACACAAGTGATTTCCGTCTCCTTGTTGCAAGCACCTTACGAGAAATGGTTTCAATCAAAATAATAATCAACCAGCCATGATAATGGTATTGACACTAGAATCAAGGAGATGCGCGGATCTCGTAGCGAACTCCTATCTTTGTTCCAGTTGCTGTGTTTGTTCCACCGCCATTCCTGTAGCGAACTCGTTGAAAAACTGTGAGGCATGTGTCTACTACAGGCACTGACAGAGCGGCCGCCTGCCTCGTAATCCCCAACCGGCCTCCCCTTCCCCAACCGCGGCCACGCGTGGTCAAAGGGGCCACTGGCCAGCGACCTAGTGGCCGCCTCGCCTTCCCCCACGTCCCCACGTCTTTTATTAATCCCCCTAACCACGGCCACGCGTGGTCAAGGGACCCACTGGCCAACGACCCAGTGACCGCCTCGCCTTCCCCCCGTCCCCCACTTCCCAACCCGTGGCCACGAACGGTCAAAAGGCGCCGCATTCAACGCCACCTGCCCTAGTGGCATGCAACCGCCGCCACATTCTCACAGCCGGTTGGCACTCCATCCCCGCCCCCCGGTCCTTTTTAAAGGGACCCCTCCGCCCGTACACCGGCACACCCACTCCCTCAACCCCAGCCCAAACCCTAAACCCTAGCCATGTCGCCCCGCCGCTGGTTCAAGAAGGCCAAGAACGAGCACGAGGCCGGGTCCTCCAGGGCCGGACAGAGAGGCCGAAGCTCCGGCAGCGGCGGCGTCCCCCCATCCCCGCGGGAGGCATTTGGCTTCGGTCCGGCCGGCGTGCGGATCGGCGCCAACCCGCCGCCTCGCTCCGTGCCGGGCAAGCGGTTCCGCCGGTACGTCCGGAAGGAGGAGTGCTATTGGCACTGGCAGAACGACACGCCGGTCTTCTGGCCGGACGTCCACCTCCCGGACGGCTGGCACCTCAACCCGCAGCAGGTCCCGGTGCCGCCGGTCCCGACCAACGAACGCGACCGGGCCGAGGAGATAGCTCGCCGGCGCGTTCTCCTGCCGGCCGACCTCCTCAGGGACCCCGCCTACGCGCTGAACTCGCCGAACTGGGACGATTGGTTCCAGCAGGAGCACGACCAGCGCCGCCGCTCCTACTTCGCTACACCCCCGAATCCTCCGGCTAACCCCGCCCCTTACCCAGCGCCGCCGCCCGGCAACGAGACAGAGCTGTGGTTCGAGGAGGACATCATCGATGACGACGAGGACCCTGACATGCAGGTCGCCTTCGAGGCCTCCTGCCGCTCCCTCGTCGAGGACGAGATCAAGCGCTGGGAGAAGGTCCTCGCCTGCGTGGCTGCCGCCGCGGCTGCCGACGCCAACACGGCCGCGATGCCGCCCCCTGCACCGCCGGCGCCGTGGTGGCAGGTGATGAATGCCGCGCTGTAGGCGTCGACGCACGAGCCAGAGCCACAGCCGCTGCCCCCTGGCCTTGAATACGGCATGCACTGTACCTGGACCGGCGGCGAGTGGTCACCGGAGGAGGAGCTGCCGCCGCCGCCACCGCTGACACAGGACTGGCCATCGCCACCACTGGAGGACGCGCCCCCGATGCCACCGCAGCCGCCCCAGCTGCCTGCCCACATGTGGCTCCAGCCGGACTACCATTGCATCTCCTCCGACGAGGAGGACTAGGCCGACGCCGGCGCGCCCCCGGCCCAACTAGTTTGTTAGGTTTACTTCTACCCCAGCAAGAAACGGCCGGCCGCCTGTGGCCGTGCAACCGCCCTCATGTAAGGACCGGCCACTAGGGCTGTCATCAAGAAACGGCCGATCGCCTGTGGCCGCGCTGCCGCCCCAATGTAAGCACCCGCCGCTCGGGCCTTTTATGAATGAAATCGCTTCCGTCCCAACTCGTCCCCGGCCAATCTAATGCAATAAACGGCCGGAGTCGGCACCGGCGGGATCTTTCTGTCCATCCCCGCCGCCGGCGTGGATCGGCAGGGCTTCGCCTAGGCTAGTCCGGTCGGTCCTGGGTGGTTGCTCGGCCTGGAGAGAGGGCCTGGGCATTTATACTAATGGGCCTCTAGTCCCGGCCCGTGCAACCACCCGGGACTAGAGGTACCCCCTTTGGTCCCGGCTGGTGGCACGGGCCGGGACCAGACGTATTTCGAAATTTGGTGCTACCCTGCGCGCCCAAATGTTTTAGCGCCAAAATTTGAAAATTGTTTGAATATGCACATGAATAACTTCTATATACTTTCAAATTTGACAAAAATTTCAACATGAAAAGTGCTTGAATTTGCATAGCTAATTCAAATCCATTTTCTGTTTAACTAAATAATTATTCTAACTATTAACTATTTTACTATTTGCATATAATTTGAATATAAATATCTTATATTGTTTTAAAATCAGTAACAATTACATTAATAGCAACATAATTAACAGACTCCTTGTCTCACTGGCCGTAGAGTGTTTACGTACAAAACCACAAATCAGTTTCTAGAGTTTTTCGGTTTGCGTCTTCTTCGTCTTCTGTGTCACTTTGTTCGGATTTCGCCGCAACCATGGACAATCTTCATCATTTATTTTGTTTTCTATCGTTTCCTTTATGTTTTCTATTGTTTTCCTTTATGTTTTCTATTGTTTTATTTTGTTTTCTCTTGTATTCTTTTTGTTTTCTCTTGTGATCCTCCGAGGGAGTCCAGAGCACCGTCCGACGATAGTGACGACGACGGCGGCGACTACGACGACTACGAGTCGGAGGACTATAGGACTAGGCAGGAGTATGACTAGCAGATATCAGATCCAGTCTTGCCATTATGTAGATCTGTGCTCTCCGTTTAGGTTTAGATCCACTCTTTCCATTATGTACTGCCTTTTTTATCCATCCAAGATGCATGTTTGTGTGCAATATGGGCGCGAGCGCCGGTGCAACAATTTTTGTGAACACTTTTTCAACAGAAACTATGATCATGTATTCCACGTTTATTATTACACATCACCAACAACATCCCTATCTAGTCTTCTGAATTTTCTTCGTGTAGAGATGGTCCATGAACCCTTGTCCCTTGCTTATGATTGCTTCGGCCGTAACCATGGAGCATCTTCATTATTTAACGGGATGGTTGGGTCAGCTTTCACTGTGTAGGGTGGAATTTCAACAAACTTATTATAATCTTCTGACATGGCTGTCGTGTCCTCGATTCCCACGATGTTTCTTTTCCCTGAAAGAACTATGTGACTCTTCGGCTCATCGTATGATGTATTTGTTTGTTTATTTATTTCTTTTTCCGGTCTGGAGGACATGTCCTTCACGTAGAAGACCTGAGCCACATCATTGGCTAGGACGAATAGTTCGTCATTGTAACCAATATTGTTGAGATCCACTATCGTGATTCCGTAAAGCGGGTCTACCTTTACCCCTTCTCCATTCAGGTTGACCCATTTGCACTTGAACATAGGAACCTTAAAAGAAGGTCCATTGTCAAGTTCCCATATCTCCTCTATGTAACCATAGTATGTGTCATTTTTTCCATTCTCGTTTGTTGTATCAAAGCGGACACCACTGTTTTGGTTGGTGCTCTTCTTATCTTGGGCGATTGTGTAAAATGTATTCCCATTTATCTCGTACCCTTGAAAACTCCCAATAGTCGAAGATGGTGACCCGGCCAACATATAGAGCTGATCTTCAACAGTGGTGTCATTTATAAGATGTGTTTGCAACCAACTTCCAAAAGTCTCCATGTGTTTGCGTTTAATCCATGAGTCATCCTTCCCCGGGTTTGTGGAGCGTACAATATTATTGTGTTCCTCGAGATACGGAGCCACGAAGATAGAATTTTGTAGAACTGTGTACTGTGCTTGAGTGAAAGAATGCCCGTCCCTGGGTATCATTGTTTTCTTTCCCAGCGTTCCTTTTCCCCTCAGTCTCCCCTCATGCCACGATTCAGGAACACCAACCGTCTTAAGGTCAGGAATAAAGTCAACACAAAACCCAATGACCTCCTCTGTTCCATAGCCCTTCGAGATGCTTCCTTCTGGCCTAGCACGGTTATGAACATATTTCTTCAAGACTCGCATGAACCTCTCAAAGGGAAACATATTGTGTAGAAATACCGGACCGAGAATATGAATCTCTTCACATAGGTGAACCAGGAGATGATTCATAATGTTGAAGAAGGATGGTGGGAACACCAACTCAAAACTAACAAGACACTGGACCACATCCCTCTGTAATCTTGCCAGAATTTCTGGATCGATTACCTTCTGAGATATTGCGTTGAGGAATGCACATAGCTTCACAATGGGTTTTGGTAGAAGCCCCCTCAATGCAATCGGAAGCAACTGCGTCATAATCACGTGGCAGTCATGAGACTTCTGTTTTTGGAATTTTTTCTCTGCCATGTTTATTATCCCCTTTATATTCGACGAGAAGCCAGACGGAACCTTGATACTGTAAAGGACTTCAAAAAATATTTCCTTCTCTGCTTTAGTAAGAGTGTAGCTGCTTAAGTAATGGGGCCCTGTATCCGTGTGCTTGTTGCTTGGATCTTTCATACGTTGTTGGTCCTCCCGTGCTTCTGGCGTATCTTTTGACTTCCCATACACGCCCAGGAAGCATAGCAGGTTGACGCAAAGATTCTTTATCACGTGCATCACGTTGATTGAAGACCGGACCTCTAAACCTTTCCAATAGGGTAGCTCCCAAAATATAGATTCTTCTTCCACATGGGTGCGCGCTTATAAGGGCCGTTCAGAACAGGTTGGCTGCCATCACCCTTCCCAAAGATTACTTTTAGGTCCTTGACCATATCGAATAAATCATTACCACTACGGAGGTCAGGCTTCTGCCGGTTATCTGCCTCACCTCTGAAATGCTTCCCTCTTTTCTTTCTTACGGGATGCTTGATCGGAAGAAATCTAAGATGCCCCAGGTATACAACCTTTTTACATTTATCCAAATAAACACTGTCAGTCTTATCTAAACAGTGTGTGCATGGATTGTATCCCTTGTTCGTATGTCCCGAAATGTTACTAAGAGCAGGCCAATCATTGATGGTTATGAAAAGCAACGCCCGTAGGTCAAATGGCTTTTGTTCGTTCTCATCCCACACACGTACACCTGGTTTGCCCCACAATTGTAAGAGTTCTTCCACTAATGGCCTTAGATACACATCAATGTCGTTGCCAGGTTGCCTCGGGCCTTGGATGAGAACTGGCATCATAATGAACTTGCGCTTCATGCACAACCAAGGAGGAAGGTTGTACATACATAGTGTTACGGGCCAGGTGCTATGACTGGAGCTCTGCTCCCCAAAAGGATTAAAGCCATCTGTACTTAGACCAAACCATAAGTTTCTCGCCTCTCCTGTAAAGTCCGGGAAGTCTCTCTCGATCTTTCTCCACTGCGATCCATCGGCGGGGTGTCTCAACTTTCCGTCTTTCTTATGGTCTTCTTTGTGCCATCGCAACAACCTAGCATGCTCTTTGTTTCTAAACAGACATTTCAACCGTGGTATTATAGGAGCATACCACATCACCTTAGCAGGAACCCTCTTACCGGGGGGGAGGGGGGGCTCGCCGTCAACATAACCAGGGTCATCTGCTCTGATCTTATACCGCAGTGCAGTGCATACCGGACATTCATCCAAATTCTCGTACTTACCACCGCGGTAGAGGATGCAGTCATTAATGCATGCATGTATCTTCTGCACATCTAATCCTAGAGGGCAGAGAGCTTTCTTTGCTTCGTACGTACTCTCAGGCAATTCGTTATCCTTTGGAAGCTTCGACTTCATTAGTTGAAGTAAACTCTCAAATGCCTTGTCAGTCACACCGTTCTGTGCCTTCCATTTTAGCAACTCCAGTGTGGTACCGAGCTTTGTGCTACCATCTTCGCAATTTGGGTACAAAAACTTTTTGTGATCCTGTAACAGGTTGTCCAGCTTCAACCTCTCCAATTCATTTTCACAGTCTTCCCTTGCATCAACAATAACTCGGCCAAGATCATCATCGGGCTCTTCTGATGCTTGTTCTTGATCACCTCCTTCTTCTGCATTGTCTTCCGTTGCAGTATCACCGTATTCAGTGAACAAAGGATCTTCTTCTTATTCTTCATTGTCTTCCATCACAACCCCTCTTTCTCCATGCTTGGTCCATCAATTATAGCTGGGCATGAAACCTCTCCGGAGTAGGTGGCCGTGAAGGATTCTCGAGGAAGAGTGCTCCCTGATGTTCCGACAATCAACACATGGGCAACACATAAAACCATTATCTTTGTTAGCCTGAGCGACAACGAGAAATGCATTCAGGCCTGCCATATACTCGGAAGTGCGTCGGTCACCTTACATCCATTGCTGCCGTGCATCCATCTGCATCGTATAATTAAGTTTATCAAAAAAACATTACAATAACATATTTAATAGAGAAATGTTTGTTATCTCTTAGAGAAATGACCACAGTACATCGACAAATATTACTTTTTTATGTATCAATTACAGATGAAAAAGATAAGTTTGTTAACCTCGGTCGAAGATACCATTTTCAGTGAGCTTATGTGTGGCTCGGGTATTTCGTCGAACACCTCGTGTGCATAGTAAAATAACACACACTAACACCCATCTCTCTCACTCCTCCAAGCCAAAAAGAGAGGGAAGGGGGGCTGTGAGGCAGTATATGTAGGGAAAGGGGGGGCATTGGTCCCGGTTTGTGGAATGAACCGGGACCAATGCCCATGCGCGTGTCCACGTGGCCCGTGGCTAGGCATTGGTCCCAGTTCATGCCACAAACCAGGACCAATGCCTCCCCACGAACCGGGACAGTTGCCCTCAGGTGATTTCTGCTGCCTCGGGCGCACAAACCGGGACCAATGCATAGCATTTGTCCCGGATTTTTGTGCAACCGGGATGAATGGAATTTTGCCCCCTGGACGATAGGGGTTGTTTCCACTAGTGAGAGGGAAATTTGAAGCTTTGGGAGGAGATCTTCTCGCTCACCAAGACCACCAATGATCTGCAAGAACAACTCTATGATGTGCATAACCAGAACAGTGAGTATGAGCGTAGGTTTAAACGTATAAGTTCTTCTTCTAGTTTCAGGATGATGGAGACCAAGACATCATTTGTGGATGGAGAACCTTTACCTTGGAAGGCCGAGGATGAGAAGGATTCACCACCACCACCGAATAATTTATTCGTCATTGGGTTTGGCATCCCCTCGGCTTGTTTCAAGCTTGGGGGGTGCCACGGTATCACATCACTATCTTTCATCTTTTACTTTTTCAGTAGAGTCATATCATGAGTAGAGAGGTTATCATATAGGATGGTTTGCAGTATGGAAGTGTCTCTCCCTAGTTGGTTATCGTTGTATCCGTTGGTGTGAGTTGCCGGTTTGAAATATTAATGAGAAGTTTCATCATTTACTTTCTTCACACATTATTTTAGCTTTCAATTTCTGTCATATGGTTGAGCTTGTTATTCGTAGTTGGCATCACTCTAGAGATCATCAAGTTAATCTAGTTGGTTTTGGCAAACTTAGCTTGGGTTAGCACAAATAATAATTTGAGATGCTAGTATAACAAAGAGGAATTTGCCTATTACCTCGTAAACTTAGTATTCATAAGTTAAGATCCCTTGGGCTTTCAATAAAGATTTCATGATTGGTTTCATCATATGTATATTTGTTTGTTTTCCTCCGCTATTATGCTTGCTACCCAACCTTGCTAGCCAAAAACCCTGTACTGAGAGGGAATGCTTCTCGTGCATCCAAAACCTTGAGACCCAAAACCTTGCCATTGTTTACACCATACCTACCTACATGTGGAATTTAACTACCACTCCAAGTAAATTGCTCATGTGCTACCTTTACAACCTTCAAAATTATTCCTGTTTTGTGCCCCTGTTTAGCTCATGAGGACGTAAATAGAGAATATTTATCTCACTTGTTGATTGTACTTCAAACACCTGGACTAGTGGCTTCATCCGCTTATCCGAATGCTAGAAGAGCCGGCAGCGGGCTGCCCAGCCCCAAAACTAATACACAAATTCTATTCACTATTTTTGCCCCTGATTTATCAGTCAAAGCATAATCGTGTAAACAAAAGAGAATGGGGAATGACCTTCTACACCAGTTGCATCCCTCACATGGGAGCCGCTCTTATGAAGTCTAGTTGGATTGTGACGTACTGTATTTTCTGTTTACCATTCATTTACATAAGCATACACCTCTCTTAAAAATGTTTTCAATACCTCTGTTTAATAAAATAAAGCTCTAGCACATGAGTGATCCATGCTTCCCTTTGCGAAGGGCCTTTCTTTTACTTTCATTTTGAGTCAGTAACCCCAGTTATCTCTGTCTCTAGCAAGAATTTGAGTTGTTGTGATCTCATCATCTATATGTTGATTTATCTCAATCATGTTTTCTATCCTTCTTTGTTTAGCACATGCTTTATTATCTGAATGAATATTACTTTGAAAATCTATGAATCACCCTAAAGGAATTGCTATAATTAACATGTTAAGCTCTACAAAATGAGCCTTATTATAAAGACTTCACCTAAGATAAGCAGGATATCATTAAATGTTCTCTGACCAAGAATGAAGTTTGCCATTACCAATTTTGATTCTCTCTTTTGCATCTTTGTTTGTGACTCCCATTACTTGTTTCAAGTTAGGTTATATGATAGGAAGTTGCTGTCTATAATGATTGGTGCATATATAGATGTGATGCTTCTTGTCCGTATTTTATTTATCGACTCTTCACTCCATAAACCCGTGGACATGTTTTCTGAGTTCAGTTTCGCTTGGGGATAAGCGAGGTCTAAGCTTGGGGGGGGGGAGTTGATACGTCCATTTTGCATCACTATTTTATATCATAATTTTCAGTTATTCATCGATATATTTCATGTTATGACGCATCTCTTATGTTATTTCATCTTATTTTGCATGTTTTATAATTTTGGGAGAATAAACACCGGGACCAGAAATCTGATGGAAAAAAGCACCGTCCAGATACCATATTTCAGAAGATCAGAAGAAGAAGGGGGACATCCGGGGGTTCCTAAAAGTCCAGAGGAAGAACACAACCAGAGGGGGAGCCAGAGGGGGGCCACCAGGGGCCCAGACCTAGGGCTGGCGCACCCTCCCCCTAGCCGCGCCACCTAGGGGTGTGGCCACCCTGGCCGACCTCTAGGGGTCCTCTTTGGCTTGCTTGGCCCCCAGGGAACCCTAAGCCTCATTCCATCCCCGAAGAATTATTCCGCCGCCGCCTCGGGGCGGAAAATACCAGAAAGAGAAAAGCTCTCTGGCAGGGAGAAATCTTCCGGGGAAATTCCTCTTCGGAGAGGGAAAACCACCGCCATCGTTACCGTCGTCACTCTGGGCATCATCAAGATCATCATCATCACCACCAGAACCATCACCCTCATCATCCACCTTCATCCCGCTATAAAAATTAGGGGCCTCTATCATTATTTTGCATTAGATCTCTCTCCCGGTGTGGATTACTTGTTAGTAGTTGATGCTTGTGAGATTTATCGGTGTTTGCACTTTATGACCAGATTGTTATCATCCATTATATCACCTCTGATCATGATCCATATGATGTGTTGTGAGTAGTTCGTGTTGTTCTTGAGGACATGGGAGAAGTCAAGTTGTTAGTAGTGAAGTAATGCTGAATAATAATTAATGTTTGATATTTAAGTTGTGGTGTTATTCTCCTAGTGGTGTCATGTGAACATCAACTACATGATACTTCACCATTTATGGGCCTAGGAGAATGAATCGTGTATTTGGATACTAATTGTGGGGTTGCCGGAGTGACAGAAACCTAACCCCCTTTAGGAAACCATTATACGAGGGAGCGTAGGATTCCGGAGTTTAAAGCTATGGTTAGATTTATTTCTTAATTACTTTGTTGTAGTTGTGGATGCTTACAAGGGGTATAATCACAAGTATGTATTAGTCTTGGATGGGACGTTACATTAGCATAGGTCCACCCACACAACACTTATCAAAATACCAAAATTATTAACCTACATGGAACAAAAGCACTTGACAGAAACCTCCCGTGTGTCCTCGAGAACGTTTGTTAATCATAAGTAAACTCACCGGCTTGTCCTTTGCTGAAGAAAGGATTGGGCCACTTGCTGCAATTATTATTACTGCATTTTATTTACTCACACTTTATTTATCTGCAATATCAAAAACCCCTACAAATCTATTTTCCAGTATTTACAGTTATTCCTTCATCGAAACTACTTGTCAACACCTTCTGCTCCTCGTTGGGTTCGACACTCTTATTTATCGAAAGTACTACGATACACCCCCTATACTTGTGGGTCATCAAGACTATTTTCTGGCACCGTTGCCGAGGAGTGAAGCGCTATTGGGAAGTGGAATTGATAAAGGAAGCTTCTGATGTAAGTGTTGTTTTTATTACTGTCTAGTTCTTAATTACGCTATGTTTGGAACTCCTATTGAGTCCTTATTGGCGGGCACTGCTGCCACTGCTAGGGTAGTAAGTGACCCACCGCCTGATGATTTGGATCCTTATAAAATACCTATAAAGATTGTTAAACATATTATGGATAACTGCTATTCAGGTAATGGAAACGTCCATCCTGGTGATCATTAGCTCTTTTTACATGAATTATGCGAGTTGTTAAAGTGTGCAGGTATTACGATGATCCAAGTGAAGAGGAAATTGTTCTCGGTATCATTGACAGGCCGAGCCTCTGAATGGTTCAAACTGCTGAAAAATAGCCAGAATATTGAATGGGAGGACATTGTACCTCTATTTTATTATAAATTCTATCCTCCAAGTGAAATCCATAGAGATCGGAATTATATATATAATTTTTGGCCTCATGATGGAGAGAGTATTGCCCAAGCATGGGGGAGATCGAAGTTACTAATGCTCAAATGGCCCGAGAGATAATCCAACGCCGGTGAAGCCATAACACAGATAGTGAGGGAATATTGGGCATAAAAGACCCATTACACACTCTGACACACATGGTATGACATACCCTAGGCTTGGGTGGGATTCAGACGCTCCGGAGCTCCTCTCCGGAGAAACCCTAGGCTCGCTGGAAAAAAGGACGAAACTGTCGTTCTGGACCCTCTACGTGAGCCGGAAGGGGGTTGAAAAGTGGAACTAATTGTTTGGTTGCGTTAGGTTAGGCCCAAGGAACACCTAAGGCAATTTTAGGTCCCACCTCTTGTCAAGATCCCCCCCCCGTTCCGTCAGATCCGGGAGTTTCGGTCCCGGAGTAGTCCTGCAACAACTAGGGAGAATCTGACGCCGGTAAAGCCCTAACATAAAAAGTGAGGGAATATTGGGCATCCAAGACCCATGCCACACTTCCCTTGGATTGGGTGTGGGACTAATACGCTATGGAGCTCCTCTCCGGAGAAACCCTAGGCCCGTTGGAGAAAAGGACGGAACTGCCGATCTGGCCCTTGTACGCTAGCCGGAAGGGGGTAGAAAAGTGGAACTAATTTCTTGGTTGTGTTAGGTTAGTCCCAAGGAAAACCCAAGACAATGGTGGGGCACACCTCTTGGCAAGATTGCCCCCCACCGTTCCGTCAGATCCGGGAGTTTCGGGCCCTGAGTAGACGTGGAACCCGCAAGAGAAAATCCGACACCAGTGAAGCCATAACACAAAGAGTGAGGAATTCTTGGGCATCAAATACCCATGACAGACTATAAGACACATGGTATGGAATACCATAGGCTTGGGTGGGATTCATACTCTCTAGAGCTCCTCTCCGGAGAAACCCTAGGACCGTTGGAGAAAAAAGGACGGAACTGCTGTTCTGGACCCTCTAAGAGAGCTCGAAAGGGATAGAGAAGTGGAAATAATTGGTTGGTTGTTTTAGGTTAGTCCCAAGGAACACCCAAGACAATTTAAGGGCCCACCTCTTGGCAAGATTCCCCCTGTTCCGTCAGATCCGGGAGTTTCGGGCTCTAAGTAGTCCTGGAACCACTTGAGAGAATCTGGCGTTGGTGAAGCCCTAACACAATGAGTGAGGGAATCTTGGGTATCCAGACCCATACCACACTCTAATAAACATGTTATGTGATACCCTAGGATTGGGTGGGATTCATACTCTCCGGAGCTAGCCCCTCTCCGGAGAAACCCTAGGCTCGTTGGAGAAAAGGACGGAATTGCCGATCTGGCCCCTCTGTGTGAGCCGGAAGGGGGTATAGAAAAGTGGAACTATTTGCTTTATTGTGTTAGTTTACGACCAAGGAAAACCCAAGACAATGGTAGGGACCACCTCTAGGCAATATTCCCCCCGTTCCGTCAGATCCGGGAGTTTTGGGCTCTGAGTAGTCCTCGAACCCCAGAGAGAATCCAACGCCGGCGAAGCCATAACACAGAGAGTGAGGTAATATTGGGCATAAAAGACCCATTCCACACTCTAACACACATGGTATGGAATAACCTAGACTTGGGTGGGGTTCAGACGCTCCGGAGCTCCTCTTGGGAGAAACCCTAGGCCCGCTGGAAAAAAGGACGGAACAACCGTTCTGGACCCTGTACGTGAACCGGAAGGGGGTAGAAAAGTGCAAATAATTGCTTGTTTGTGTTAGGTTAGGCCAAATGAACACCCAAGACAATGGCTGATCCCACCTCTTGGTAATATCCCCCCCACCCCCGTTTCGTCAAATCCGGGAGTTTCGTTCCCTGAGTAGTCCTGCAACATCTAGAGGAAATCTGACGCTGGTGAAGCCCTAACACAAATAGTGAGGGAATATTGTGCATCCAAGACCCATGTAACACTATAATAAACATGTTATGTGATACCCAAGGCTTGGGTGGGATTACGACGCTGTGGAGCTCCTCTCCGGACAAACCCTAGGCCCGTTGGAGAAAAGAATGGAACTACCGATCTGGCCCTTCTACGTGAGCCAGAAGGGGTAGAAAAGTGGAACTAATTACTTCGTTGTGTTAGGTTAGGACCAAGGAACACCCAATACAATGTACGGCCCACATCTTGGCATGATTCCCCCATTCCTTCAGATCCGGGAATTTCGGGCTCTAAGTAGCCCTAGAACCCACGAGAGAGAATCTGACGCTGGTGAAGCCCTAACACAAAGAGTGAGGGAATCTTCGGCATCCAAGACCCATGCCAATCTCTAAAAAAATATGTTACGTGATACCCTAGTCTTGGGTGTAACTGAGCTCCTCTCCGGAGAAAACATATAGGTTCGTTGGAGAAAAAGACAGAAATGCCGATCTAGCCCTCTACGTGAGCTGGAAGGGGGTAGAAAAGTCGAAATAATTGATTGTTTGTGTTAGGTTAGGCCCAAGGAACACACAATACAATGGTAGGGCCCACATCTTGGCAATATTCCCCCCGTCCAGTCAGATCCTGGAGTTTCGGGCTTTGAGTAGTTCTGCAACCCGCGAGAGAGAATTCGACGCCGGTGAAGCCATAACACAGAGAGTGAGGGAATCTTGGGCATCTATGACCCATGTAACACTATAAAACACATTCTATGACATACCCTAGGCTTGGGTGGGATTAATACGCTGTAGAGCTCATCTCCGGAGAAACCCTAGGCCTGTTGGAGAAAAAAGGACAAAACTACCGTTCTCGACCCTCTACGAGAGCCGAAAAGGGGTAGGAAAGTGGAACTAATTGGTCGGATGTGTTAGGTTAGACCCAAGGAACACACAAGACAATGGTAGGGCCCACCTCTTGGCAAAATTCCCCTGTTCCGTCAGATCCGGGAGTTTCGGGCTGTGAGTAGTCCTCGAACCCCCAGAGAGAATCTGACGCCGGTGAAGCCATAACACAGAGAGTGAGGGAATATTGGGAATAAAAGTCCCATGACACATTATAACCCACATGTTATGGCATACCCTTGGGTTGGGTGGGATTCTGACGCTCCGTAGCTCCTCTCCGGAGAAACCCTAGGCCCGCTAGAAAAAAGGATGGAACTGTCGTTCTGGATCCTATGCGTGAGCCGGAAGGGGGTAGTAAAGTGGAAATAGTTGCTTGGTTGTGTTAGGCTAGGCCCAAGGAACACGCAAGACAATGGTACGGCCCACATCTCGGCAAGATCCCCCCGTTCCGTCAGATCCGGTAGTTTCATTCCCTGAGTAGTCCTGAAACAACTAGAGAGAATCTAACGCCAGTGAAGCCCTAACATAAAGAGTAAGGGAATCTTGGGCATCCAAGACCCACGACACACTATAACAAAAAAATTATGTGATACCCTAGGCTTGGGTGGTATTTAGACGCTCTGGAGCTCCTCTCCGGAGAAACCCTAGGCCCGTTGGAGAAAAGGACGAAACTGTACATGAGCCGGAAGGGGGTAGCAAAGTGGAAATAATTGATTGTTTGTGTTAGTTTTAGGGTCAAGGAACACCCAAGACAATGTAGGGCACACATATTGGAAAGATTCTCCCGTTCCGTCAGATCGGGGAATTTCGGGCTCTGAGTAGCCCTGGAACCCGCGAGAGAGAATCTGACGCTAGTGAAGCCCTAACACAAAGAGTGAGGGAATCTTTGGAATCCAAGACCCATTACACATTCTAACAAACATTTTATTTGATACGCTAGTCTTGGGTGGGATTAAGACTCTCTAGAGCTACTCTCCGGAGAAACCCTAGGCCCGTTGGAGAAAAGGCCGGAACTACCGACCTGGCCCCTCTACGTGAGCCGGAAGGGGGTAGGAAAGTGGAAATAATTGCTTTGTTGTGTTAGGTTAGGACCAAGGAACACCCAAAACAATGGTAGGGCCCACATCTTGGCAAGATTACCCCCGTCCAGTCAGATCCGGGAGTTTTGTGCTCTGAGTAGTCCTAGAACCCGCGAGAGAGAATCCGACACCGGTGAAGCCATAACATAGAGAGTGAGGAAATCTTGGGCTTACAAGACCCATTTCACACTATAACACACATTGTATGACATACCCTAGTTTTGGGTGGGATTAAGATGCTCTAGAGCTCCTCTCCGGAGAAACCCTAGGCCCGTTGGAGAAAATGGACGGAACTACCGCTCTAGCCCCTCTACGTGAGCCAAAAGGGGGTTGCAAAGTGGAACTAATTGGTTGGTTGTGTTAGGTTAGGCCCAAGGAACACCAAAGAAAATGGTAAGGACCACATCTTGGCAAGATCCCCCCGTTCCGTAAGATCCCGGAGTTTTGGTCCCCGAGTAGTCCTTCAACAACTAGGGAGAATCTGACGCCGGTGAAGCCCTAACAAAAAGAGTGAGGGAATATTGGGCATCCAAGACCCATGCCACACTCTAAAAAAACATGTTATGTGAAACCCGAAGCTTGGGTGTGGTATTAAGACGCTCTGGAGCTCCTCTCCGGAGAAACCCTAGGCTCGTTGGAGAAAAGGACGGAACTGCAGATCTGACCCTCTACGCGTGTCGGAAGGGGGTAGCAAAGTGGAAATAATTGATTGGTTGTGTTAGGTTATGCCCAAGGAACACTCAATAAAATGGTGGGGACCACCTCTTGGCAATATTCCCCACCCCACGTTCCGTCAAATCCGAGAGTTTCGGGCTCTCAGTAGCCGTGGAACCCACGAGAGAGAATCCGACGCCAGTGAAGCCATAACACAAAGAGTGAGGAAATATTAGGCATAGAAGACCCATGCCACACTATGAGACATATGGTATGGCATACCCTATGCTTGGGTGGGATTCAGACGATCCGAAGCACCTCTCCGGAGAAACCCTAGACCCGCTGGAAAAAAAGGACCGAACTGCCGTTCTGGACACTCTACGTGAGCCGGGAGGGGGTAGAAAAGTGGAAATAATTGCTTGGTTGTGTTAGGTTAGGACGTAGGAACACCCAAGACAATGGTAGGGCCCACCTCTTGGCAAGATCCCCCCGTTCCGTCAGATCCGGGAGTTTTGGTCACTGAGTAGTCCTGCAACAACTAGAGAGAATCTGACGCTGGTGAAACCCTAACACAAAGAGTGAGGGAATCTTGGGCATCCAAGATCCATGACACACTCTAACAAACATGTTATGTGATACCCTAGGCTTGGGTGGGATTATGGCAGTCTGGAGCTCCTCTCCGGAGAAACCCTAGGCCCGTTGGAGAAAAGGACGGAAATGTCGCTCTGGCCCCTCTACGTGAGCCAAAAGGGGGTAACAAAGTGGAACTAATTGCTTGGTTGTGTTAGGTTAGGCCCAAGGAATATTCAAGACAATAGTAGGGCCCATATATTGGCAAGATTTTCCCCGTTCCGCCAGATCCGGGAGTTTCGGGCTCTGACTAGCCCTGGAACCCGCGAGAGAGAATCCGATGCCGGTGAAGCCATAAAAAAAGATTTAGGCAATCTTGGGCATCGAAGACCCATGACACACTATAATAAACATGGTATGGCATACCCTATGCTTGGATGGGATTCATACGCTCTGAAGCTCCTCTCCGGAGAATCCCTTGGCCCACTAAAGAAAAGGACGGAACCGTCGTTATGGACCCTCTACGTGAGCCGCAAAGGGGTAGAGAAGTGGAACTAATTTCTTGGTTGTGTTAGGTTAGGCCCAAGGAACACCCAAGACAATGGTAGGGCCCACATCTTGGCAAGATTCCCCCCGACCAGTCAGATCCGGGAGTTTCGGGCTCTTCTTTTCATATTTGGTTGTAGCACTCTAGTCGAGGCTGTAGCTTCTTCACCATGTCGCCAGTTGAAATAGATCCAGAGTATCGTATCTTTTTGGAGTCCCGTGGCATTTTGGTTGATGGAGTTGGTAAAAGTCCAACTCGGGAGGATCTCGTCAGTGAAGGAAATATCACTCGTAGAGGTGACATGTCTAACAAAATGTTTTATTACTCTCTTATGCACCTACATATTAGCCAGGATTAATTTATTTCTTGAATTCTAGGTCCCAAAATCCAAGGGACTCAAGACTATGACGAGCACTATTTTTTGCAAACGAGGTGGAAATGACTGAAGACCAAGTCGCGCATCTCTGAAGCCAAGTTGCTGGACCACAACCATCTATGCCGCACTACGCTTGTAGGATGACAAAGTCTAATTTCTTCCCTGGGAAAGCCAAGATGGTAAACATCTTATTCTTTTATTCTTCATGTGCACATTAATCTTAGTCAACAGCTAACTATATACTTCTTGTCCAGTACTTCTCAATTAAGTTCATCCATGCCTACCTCAACGGGTTTACACCAATGGATCGACTTCCTGTCATATGCACCAACAATTCTGATGCTCAAGATGTTATGTTCATCAAGGGCAAGACAGAAGGTGCCGAGATGACAACCCCTAGTCAAAGGTCGTCAATTTAGCTGGAATCAAGGAGGGTGCTATGTGTGTATTCACCTTCTACGACGGAAGAGATGGCTTCATTTCTTTTGTTGTTTGCCTCAACTTAGGTAAATAACTTTGCTCTTTAATTAGATGTTGTCAACCTTCTATGCTTGCCAATGAGGCTCACTGTTATTGTTTTATCTGTTTGTGCTTGATACATGTGCCAATGATTAAACTGTGCACTCGATCTTGATAAGATTATTAGCATTTACCTAGTGTTGTGTACAACCATATTGGTTCTGCATCTTCCTTGGTAAGTGCTCGATAAGCTCGTTGATTTTGTTTTGTGCTTATTAGTATGAGGCTACTTTTCTTATTTTCCATTGCTAAACATATGTGCTTGATACATGTGCCAATGATTAAACTGTACACTCGATCTTGATGAGATCATTAGAATTTACCTAGTGTTGTGTACAACCATAGTGGTTATGCATCTTCCTTGGTAAGTGCTCGATGATCTCATTAATTTTGTTTTGTGCTTATTAGTATGAAGCTACTTTTCTTGTTTTCCATTTCCAAACATTTGTGCTTGATATATGTGCCAATGATTAAACTGTGCATTCTATCTTGATGAGATCATTAGCATTTACCTAGTGTTGTGTACAACCACATTGGTTCTACATCTTCCTTTGTAAATGCTCGATAATCTCATTAATTTTGTTTCGTTCTTATTAGTATAGGCTACTTTTCTTGCTTTCCATTGCTAAACATCTGTGCTTGATACATGCGCCAATGATTAAACTGTGCACTCGATTTTGATGAGATCATTAGCATTTACCTAGTGTTGTGTACAACCACATTGGTTCTGCATCTTCCCTTGATAAATGTTCGATGATCTCATTAATTTTGTTTTGTTCTTATTAGTATGAGGCTACTTTTCTTGTTTTCTATTGCTAAATATCTGTGCTTTATATGTGTGACAATGATTCAACTGTCTCTGCCGATGATTAATATGCAACAATGTGTCTAGCAGTTTGGCTACTATAGCAAATTGCATGTAGAACAAGTTAAGTTGTGCCTCATTTTACTATAGTAGGTAAAATTGTCAGAATTATTGCGTATCATTTTTATGTACCATGGTTGGCAATGAGGCTCACTATTACTGTTTTATCTGTTTTGTTGCATGTGTCGATGATTAGACGGTACTGATGGTTGGCCTTGTAGTTGATGATGTGCTAAGCATGTATGATGCATTTTTTTGTAGGTTTTGCGAACATGTGGTTGTGGCTTTGGATTGCATGGATCAATAGGAAAAGTGACGTGGAACCTGTGGATGTGCCTTTGGAATGGATTGATCAATAGGAAAAGTGACGTGGAACCTGTGGATGTGCCTTTGGAATGGATGGATCGGTAGGAAAGAGTGACGTGAACCGTATCGATGAGAAACTATTTAGTTTATGATGTGCAGCTGTTTAGATGCTAAGGTGCACCTGTTGTGATGTGAACCCTATCGATGACATGAAACTATTTAGTTTATGATGTGAGCCTGTTGTGATGATGGCGGGGAACCTTTGTGATGCTGGTGCGAGTTGGTGTTAATTGTAGTTATTATAAATCTCCTCGTTGTCTCTCTTCTAAGTACGACTGTTAATCATTGATTGTGGTGAGTTGTGATTTAATTCAGAAAAAAGGCTTGTTATTTTAGTGATGATTTGGAAGATATGTGCATTCTTATATTTGGAGGAAGTCACTTATTATCCAACAAAAAGGTCAGACTAGAATGGCCCGTGCAAAAAACGTTAGGAGCAACCGTGAGAGAGTGCGGTCGTTGCCAGTCGAAGCAGTCAAACATGGCAGGATGTGTGGTCCGATGAAAATTCGTGACGTTCTACGTGACCAAGCCAGTTTCTTCGAAAGAAACTGGGCTCTTAGTGGGCTATTGGGCCAGAGACGAATATACGCGATGTAAAACTAGCAAAAAGTCGCGCAAAACCAGTCTACAACGGACCAAACCAAAACGTCGAGAGCAAACTCCACTTTTCAGCCATCCGCGACGGAAACACGCGACGTTATTGAAACGTTGCGCTCAAAAGGTCCCTGATCGCACGGAATTTGGCAGTGTTAAGAGTGCGGCAAAACATAAATGCCAAAACACCTTGAAAGTTTAAGATGAAGACTAGAACAAATAATTTGAGTGCAAGTAATAACACATCATGAAGCAATTAATAATGTTTTTGGGAAAAATTCTCATTAAACTCAAAATGGCAACTATGCTCTCTCAATTGTGCATAAAGTTAGAAGATGGAGACTCACCATAAAAATAAAAGAAAGGCCCTTCGTAGAGGGAGGCATAGATCATTCATGTGCTAGAGATTTTTATTTTATTAAACAGAGGTATAAAATGTTTAACACTCCTCCCAACCATCTTACACTAACCATGGCTAACTGAGTCCTCGGGTGCCTGCCAACAATCACATACCGTGGAGGAGTGTCTAGTTTTTAGAGAGGTGTATGCTTATGTCAACGAGTGGTAAACAGAAAATACAGTACGCCACAAGCCAACTAGACTTCACAAGAGTGGATCCCATTGAAGGACGCAACTGGTGTAGAAGGTCATCCCTCTTTCTCTATTGTTTACACAATTATGCTTTGACTAATAAATCAGGGGCAAAAATAGTGAAGAGAATTTTTTTGTATTAATTTGGGGCTGGGCACCCCGCTGTCAGCTCTTCTATTAATTGGATAAGCGGATGAAGCCACTAGTCCAGGTTGTGAAATCCAATCAACAAGTGAGATAAAGATTCTATATTTACTTCCTCATGGCATAATTTTGTTTTTGGGAGTTGGATGCACGAGTAGAGCTCATACTCAGTACAGGTGGAGGCTAGCAAAAGATTGGGAGCGACAAATCAAGAGAGCATAAATGCCATAATCATGCATAGCGACAAAAACATCATTAATCAACGCATAAGTGGTACTACAAGTTCAAAAACTGATTGATCATAGATTCTATAAGTGACTGGTTTTTAGTCATAAACATGGTGTAAGCATGCGCCAAGTCAACCAAATAAAACATTCAAAGGAGAACAACACGAATTTATGCTTCAATATGACAAGAACAACTCATGATTCTTTCAATGGCCATTAAACACTCTCAGATATTTGAGACAAATCATGCTCCAAAAATAACCACTAGGATTTAGAATTAAAATAATATCTAGTATGACATGAAAAAAGTCTAGACATAGTCTGTACAAGCTTCTATTTGCATTGTTATAAATTCTACCACATGCAGCAGTTTCTTTTCCCAACAAGCACCATACAAAGTATGTTTAAAAATACTCTCTAAATGATACAACAAGCAAGCATGAGATTACTCACATAAATCTACTAAAACTAATATCTCTCAATAAGAGATGCATGAAAACATGAGCTAAACAGGAATTTTGCAGCAGCTAGAAGAAAAACTAAGAATACGAGCATAACGAGTATTCAAACGAAAAAGAGAAGCGTGTCTCTCTCCCAAAAAAAGGATGCTAGGTTCCAATGATGTTTGTTGCAGCAAGGAAAACAAAAAGAAAACAAAGGAAAAAAAGAAAATAAACAGACGCACCAAGTAAATTTCATATGATGTGACCGAATAAAAATATAGTTTCACTAGAAGTGACCTGATAAATTGTTGATGAAGAAGGGGATGCCTTGGGCATCCCCAAGCTTACATTCTTGAGTATTCTTAGAATTTTCTGGGATGAACCACGGGGGCATCCCCAAGCTTTTACCTTGCACTCTTCGTGATCACATTACATCACCCTCTTCTCTTGGCCCTTGAAAACTTCCTTCACACCACACTCAAAGAGTAATTCACATTAGAGGGTTAGTGCAACAATTATGTATGGGCACAGGTGCTATTGATACTTTTAAACATTAGCTATAGCCACTGATGTTTCGTGAAGCAAGGAAATCCACTTGACATCGTAAAAGAGCAAATGTAAGAAAAATGGCAGAATCTGCCAAAACCAGAACAGTTTATAAAGACGAATTTGTTCGGGGCACTTATGTTACTCAAATAAAAAAACTTAAGTAACTAAAAAGTTTCAGAATTAGCTGAGGAATAAGCACAAAAAGTTTCAGGTCATGCTGATCTTTCTGGATATTATACGATTTTTACGGTGGACAGAGGAAATCTGTTTCGTGCGCAGAAATCCAAAACCAACTCCAACTTTTGTTAGAAACTTTACTTGGCACAACTAATACATAAAAATAAAGATACAAAGGAGTTTGTACAGAAGTATACAACCTCTTGACTCAAAGAAAACAGAGAAAACCAAAGCAAAAATAAAACCATGGGTTATCTTCCAAGAAGTGCTTTTCTTTAACGCCTTTTAGCTAGGCCCAGAAAAGTGGATTCACGTAGATGCTCACATAAGAAATATGAATTAAGAAAAAGAGAGCATCAAGAAGCAAGTATAAGACAAATTTAATTCTAACCCACTTCCTATGCATAGGAATATTGTAAAGAAATAAATTAAAGAAGCTCAAACTAGAAATCATGGGAAGGTAGAACAAGAGCAATTTCAAATCTTTCAACACAAAGAGAGGTGTTTTAGTAACATGAAAATTCCTACAACCATATTTTCCTCTCTCATAATAATTTTCAGTAGCATCATGAATAAACTCAACAACATAATTATCACATAAATTATGTTTTTCATGGTCTAAAAGCACCCAATTCATATCAAGCTCAAAAATTATGGGATCAAAATTTAAAACCAGCTCCTCTTTTTTTCTACTTTTAGCAATAGCAAAAAAATATGATTGATCACTCATAAAAGGTACGAGACACATTATAGCAATCATATTTTCAGTAGCATTATAATTTATAACATCAAGTAACATATGACAATTATCTAGAGCATTATCACATAAATTTTCCAAACAGACTTCCTCATTATCATGCATATCAATAGTTGGAATACATAGAGGATTATCATAAGATTTATCAAAGTAGCATGGATTATCGTAAATAACAATGGCAATATCATTCTCACAAGTTTCATTCATATTAGTATCAAGGTCACAAGTATAAAAAGTATCAACTTCATCAAAAAGGGATATTTCAAAAGAATCAATAGGATCATCACAACTATGAGTTAAAGAGTTACTATCATTGGGAGGTAGACATGGGTAGATCCATTCTTCCTCCTCTTGATCATCACTCTCCTCCTCTTTTTCATCCAATGAGCTTCCAGATTCAGCAATTTCTTCTTCCATAGGCTCCTTCATACGGGCATCTACTGGTTAGCACGCTAGGACAATAAACTACGATGTATAATGTCTAAGGCCTGCGAGCCGCATGTTTTGCCCGAGCCTTCTAAATGGGCCGGTTTGTATCCATATTGAGTCCAACTAGGTTTAGGTTCAAGTAAGTTTTGGTTTGGGTATGTCCAACCGACTAGGGGTTGGCCTCTTATATAAAGAGAGCCAAGGCCTAGGGTTTTAGAGAAGTTGAAAATTATGTAGAACATTGTGTGCAGGTTACCATCGTCCGTAGGGGATCGGCGTGTAGACGATGACTCAGACGTTTGTCGGTTATCTTTGCAAATAAAGTCATGAGTGTTCTTGGATCTGTCAAGGGGGTTCGTGCGTGTCTAGGGGGATCTTGGATCTGCCTAGAGTTGTCAAGCTTGGCGTGAGGCGTGGTGTTCATCACCTTGTTGCTCGCCTGAATCTATCAAGCTCTCTAGTGTCGGATATATACTGAATAGGGGTATAATTGGCATTGGCCTAAGAGCATGATTACTAGGGTGGCCTGTTGGTAATGGATCATAGTCCATTGGGTGGCCCAGTAAGATAATGCGCAGGAAGCCGGATTCTAGAAGAACCCGGACCATGGCCCAAAGTGGTGCGGCTTGGATAATAAGATGGATTCCTTACTTTCCAAGTTAGATACTTTTCGTAGTCTTCTAGGTTTCCTTTCTGTAAGCCCTAACCATACTATTCATATAAAGCCGGACGGGAGAGAAGAAAGATAGAGACAATTTAGCTAGAAGCCAACTCGCCGAGAAGTTGATCCTCACCGAGTTAGCAAAACCCTACTCACATTGTACTTTGTATACTTCAGGCTTCAGCCTTGATTTAGTGAGATTGCAGGAGTAGGAACGCCGCCTTAGTTGCGATGTACCGAACCTGGGTAAACCTGGTGTTCTCGTTACAGTACTTCCACGTTCCCCCCATGATTCTACCAGTAGTCTCATGGCACCCCCGTCTATGAATTCTACTACGATGTCTTGACAGTTGGCGCCCACCCTGGGGCAGGCGACGTCGAGAGTTACGTTCCGAGCGGGAATACTCGGCGGAATCGGTAGTACCATAACTGTCGGGAGCCTGAAGTTCGATGGTGATGTCGGACGCTTCCTCGACAACGGATCATACATGCCAGCACGAAATCACCTGGTAAGTGTCTGCGTCTTACCGATTGGATATGCTAACATCTTTATCGGATTAACAGCAGAAGCTATGGGATTCTGTGGTGGAAGTAAATTTATCCCACCCGCCCTATACCCAAATAAGAAAAACTATGATACTGGATTCTGCTCAAATCGCCAAAACAATGCTGAATTCGCCGCCTCTACGGAGATGCCTGCAGTCAGATCTCACTTTATAGGCATGGTGCAGTCCGAGATCGCGGACAACACAGAAGAAATTAATCCCGTGGAAGAAGCGGTAAACAATAAACCCACAGAATAAGTGGAAGATCCGAGACCCTTCAGTGAAACGACGAACTAGGAAGCCGACTCTATGTTAGCTTCTATGGAAGCAAGATTGGAGTCGGAACCCGGATCTGAAGACATAGATTCCGAAGATGAAGATGAGGACGCTTTCGAGAGAAAGGTCAAATCTATGCAGTGGAGCTTCCATGAAGTACTTATGGAAAAACCGACTGAAAACTCGGATGCCAAAGACGATGAAGACCCCAAAACACCTCCGCCAGACGAGGAAAGAGAGGATGGAAAAAACTAGTCCTACTTACCCTGATGTCAAATAATTGACAGAGGACGAACCTGGCAAGAAACCTCCCTCTTCCAAAAAGAAAAAGAAGACCGCAAAGAAACTCCATTATAAAATACAGAAGAAATTTGGAGGATATTGCCAACAAAAACCTGGAAGTAGGAGGAGGAAGCAAAGTCACACCTGCGGAGAAGAAAAAGAAAGAAATGCCCGTTCCACAAATGTCACAACATGAAGAAACTGATCTAATTCAAACCCCAGTGAGACGAGATGAACCCCATGAAGTGCCGGAAGCCAGGAGACAAGCTCTACAGCGGCAGCAGCAACATATATTCCGTACTCGCGAAAACCTCATGAAAACCCAGGCTGACATTAAATTGCAGCAGGAAGAGATAGAGGAATACGAAAGAAGGAATAGATCTGGGATAAAACCTACGCGGTTACCCAGAATTGCCAAACCAGATGAACTGCCAGCAAGAAAGAGGTTCAAAACCCCTTCTTGGCAAAGGCAGGTTAGCGGCACCAATGCCAAGAGCGAACGCATATACAAAACCACAGCTAAAAACACGGAAGCCGCGTTCACCATCCTTAATGATGATCTGTACTCCAATGGCGAAAAACTTCAGGGAGTGTATGATTTCCTAGGAAAAGCAATACAACATCAACAGCAAGGACAGGCAAGGTCAGGGAAGTTGCACGATGACTCGGCCTTATGCAAAACTGCCACATGCGCCACTGGAGCTCCTGGACCTGGCGAACCTAGAGATTCAGGCGATTCTAAGAAAAAAAGGTAGATCCCAGGAAGGGCCAGAAAATCCCGGACAACAAGGATGCAGCGTCCAGGACCGGATCCCATCCGCCGAAAGATGGAAATAATCCCCGTGATTACAAAGAACGGGAGGAACAAAACCGGAAAGACGGAAAAATGATGCTGCCTCCGAGATGCCCAGCTGATAAAGCTGGAAGATATGGCAATCCTCACAGGCGTGAGAGATCCCGTACTCCTCCTAGGAACAAAGAAAGGCCAAGGAGTAGAACTTCACCTTATTCCAAAGGACACGACAACGGACGAAACAAGGATAATCTCGGAAAAGCGCACTCGCGCAACAATCTTCTAGAAAGGAGCAGATCCCCTTCTGTCCATTCAGGCGACAGATATTCCGCTCACGTAGATAAGGCGGAAAGAGATGATCTATACTTTGGACCTAAGTGCTTCACTGACAGGATCCGAAGAATAACTCTATATTCTGGCTTTGCCAAAGTTGGTCCAACTTTTCAAAAGTATACCGGAAGTACAAACCCAGATACATGGCTTTCGGACTATTATACTAATATTCAGATCAACAAAGGGACAGACCTAGAGGTAGTAAAATTCCTCCCCCTAGTGTTGCTGGATGGAGCCAGAGATTGGATCAACGGGCTTCCGTCAAGAACCATTGATAGCTGGGATGACATGGCTAGAGTGTTTGCTCAGCATTTTTGGGGTACGTACAAACACCCTAAGAGCATTAACCAGCTGAATCACTTTATATCAAGATGGACAACAATGAAGAATAGTTGCTCTGGAGTAAGTGATGTACAATCAATGCATGCTTTCATAACCGGCTTGAAACCCGGCCTCGCGGCGTTCATGGTTAGTTCAAAGGAGCATAAAGATCTCGGATCTATGCTTACGACCGCCAATGAGCATGCAGCGGCCGAAGATGATATTAGAGCGAGAGGGGGAATATTGATGCTTTGGTCCAGGACAAAAAGATGCCATGTTCTGAAAACAAAGCTACTCCAGAAGCGCAGCCAAAATCCAAAGACGTCAACTTATAACCTTTGGAAAGGATAATGGCAGCAAATGGAAGGGAAGGAGCATAGAGCCTATCTCCTACTCAAAGCAAGAGTAGGAAAAGATTAAGTCGAAAAACTATGTCCACCATCGCAATTTGGGAAGCCTACCCACACCAATGCGCAATGCCGGCTTAATAAGCACATGAAAGGCACTTCAGGATCCGGGAACAAAGGAAAAAATTCCAAACGGAAGTTCTCCAAGTAAAAGCCAGAAGCAGAAAAAGAAGAAAGTGAATCGGACACTGATGACAAAATCAAGGAACGACAGCGAAACGGCGAGCCAAAATTCCCGAGAGTTGAAGGAGAATGTAACTTAACCTTCCTGGCAACTCCCTCAGCAAAGGCGAAAAGAACACTTCGAGAAATCAACGCGGTTGTACCTCCAACCCCAAAGTTCCTGAAGTATTCAAATACGCCAATCACCTGGGATCAGTATGATCATCCCGAAAACATCCCACAACCCGGAACACATGATTTAGTCGTATGCCCTATTGTTCAAAACACTAGGCTCAAAAGAGTGATGATGGATGGAGGATCTAGTGTCAACATAATGTACTTAAGTACATTGAAGCATCTACGCATCTCCGAGACCCAACTCAATCACAGTAACATACATTTCCATGGCATTGTTCCTGGTAGACAAGCACAATCCCTAGGAGAAATTTCCCTATATGTAATCTTTGGAAAAAGAGAACACTTCGCCAGGAAAATATCTCATTCCAGTTGGTGCCGTTCGAAAGTGTTTACCACGCAATACTCGGGCGTCTGGCTTTCGCCAAATTCATGGAAAGATCATGTTATATCTATAACAAGCTGAAGATGCCAGGGCCAAAAGGAGGAGTAATCACCATATCTGGAGACTTCAAATTGGTGAACGCGCTGGAAAAAGGAAACGCCCTTTGCGCCAAACAGGTGATTCGAAAGGAAGAATTGATAGAGCTTGCTAAGGAAGTATCGCCGACAGAAATGCCGGCAGGAAAAGAGAGCCGGAAGCCGGCGGATAGCTTCAAAGCATCATAGAATACAAGACAAGTTATCCTAGATCCCAAAGATCCAAAATAATTGTCGTTGTGGGAACCGGGATGACGGACGCGTAGGAAAGCGCGCTCATCAAGTTCCTCTGTGAGAAATGGGATATTTTTGCCTGGTGTTCTATGGACATGCCGGGTGTACCCAGGGAACTTGCTAAGAAACAATTGAAAGTGATTCCAGGATCAAAACCTGTCAAGAAAGGTCTCCGTCGTTTTGACGGAAGAAGACGAAAGGCTATTGGCAAGGAAATTATCCGGCTTCTAGCAGCCAATTTTATCTGGGAAGTAATACATACTGATTGGTCTGCGAACCCAGTATTAGTCCAAAAGATAGCACTATTCTTAGGATGTGTATAGACTACACGGGATTGAACAAATTGTGTCCAAAAGATAGGTTCGCGTTACCACAGATCGATCAAATAATAGACGCCACTCCTGGCTCTGAGCTTTTATGCTTTTTGGACGCTTATTGCGGGTACCATCAAATACGCATGAAAGAAGAAGATCAAATGAAAACCTCTTTCATAACACCCTACAGAACATACTATTACATAACCATGCCTTTTGGCTTGAAGAACGCAGGCGCAACATACCAGCGTTGCATGCAACGTTGTTTGCATAGTCAAATTGGCAAAAACGTGCATGTTTACATGAACGACATTGCCATGGTTTCCAAGGAATAGGATACACTTCTTGAAGATCTACGAGAAATTTTCGAAAATTTGCGCACCTATAAAATAAAGTTGAACCCATTAAAGTGCGTATTCGGGGTTCCCTCAGGAAAGCTTCTGGGTTTTATCGTTTCTCATAGAGGAATAGAGGTAAACCCGGAAAAGATCAAAGCAATCTTAAACATCAAAAGACCTACGTGCCTAAAAGATGTCCAAAGATTGACGGGTTCTGCAGCCGCCGTAAGCAGGTTTATAAGCCGGCTTGGGGACAAAGCTCTACCATTATACAAATTGTTGAAGAAATCTGACAAATTTGAATGGACAGAAGAGGCGGACAAAGCGTTAACCTAGTTAAAAGAAAATTTGATGAAAGCTCCGGTTTTGGCATCGCCAAAAGACAAAGAACCCATGTTATTGTATCTTACAACAACCAACAGGGTTATCAGTGCGGTGATAATCGTGGAAAGGCGCAAGGATGAACAGAGCATACCAGATCAGTATCCAGTATATTATGTTAGCGAAGTATTCTCTCAATCTAAGCAAAGGTATCCACATTATCAAAAACTGGCATATGGCGTGTTTTTCTCATCTCGGAAACTTCGCCATTATTTCCAAGGACATTCCATAAAAGTGGTAAGAAAATCACCACTAGGGGATATCATCAACAATGCGGACGCAACAGGCCGAGTTGCCAAATGGGGCATTGAACTGACTGCGTTCGACATTAATTACGAACCCAGGACGGCAATTAAATCCCAGATTTTGGCAGATTTTGTCGCGGATTGGACAGAAGCAATGGAAAACACACCAAAGCCGGAGTCGGAATATTGAATCATGCATTTTGACGGATCCAAAATGAAAGAGGGCGCCAGAGATGGTGTAGTGCTAAAATCTCCAAAAGGTGACATTATGGAGTATGTATTACAAATACACTTCAACGCCAGCAACAATGTGGCAGAATACGAAGCATTGCTTCATGGCTTCTATATTGGAAAAGAAATAGGAGTTAAGCGTATACTTTCCTATGGTGACTCGGATTTGGTACATCATCAGCTAAACCAAACATGGGATGCCAAAAGTCCCATCATGGCTGAATATCGGAGAACGGTGGACGATTTTGCCATTTGCTTCCTAGGATTTGAAGTAATTCATATCAAAAGGGAAGAAAATTGGAACGCGGATGCTTTAGCCCGCTTGGGCTCGAAAAGGGTTAAAAATCTACCGCCTGGTGTGTTTGTCCAACATTTGCATGAACCATCAATAAAAGCTGGAGATGTTGACTATCCTCTAGTTTCCGAGTCAATAGAAGTTTTGCTCGTTACCCCGGATTGGGAAAATCCATACTTAAACTTCTTAGTTAGTCAGAAGTTCCCGGATGGAGCAGACGAAGTCTTGTAAAGGCAGATACAACGCCGATGCAAAGGATACACGGTAATCAATGGTTGCCTGTATAAGAGCGGCACAATCGGAATTTTTCATCGATGTATTTCGCCAGAAGAAGGACGAGAAATTTTGCAAGAAATCCACGCAGGAGATTACGGACATAGTCAAAAAAGCATTCCGTGCAGGGTTTTTCTAGCTCACAACCAAGACAGATGCGGAACACATAGTAAACATATGTGTCGGATGTCAGTATTACGCCAAGCAGACGAATATGCCAGCCCAAGCACTAAAAAATATCCCTATTACATGGAACACATAGATATGATGGGACCATTCAAAACTGCAAGAGGCGGACTTACACATCTACTTGTTGCAGTGGATAAGTATACCAAGTAGGTGGAAACAAAACCCATCAAAAAACTTGACAGTGTGACTGCTAGAAATTTCATCATTGACATCGTCATGAGATACGACATTTCACACAGCATGATCACGGATAACGGGACAAATTTCTCTATTGGAGAGTTGGCAAAATATTGCTGACAAACGGGAATTCGCCTAGATCTTGCATCCATGGCACACCCGCAATCCAATGGGCAGGTTGAAAGAATGAATAGCTCAATCCTGCAAGGAATACGCCCAAGACTCGAATCTCCTATTCATAGAGAAGTTGGTGCATGGGTAGAAGAACTACCCTCTATACCTTGGAGTATTCGAACGACGCCGAATAGATCAACGGGGAAAACACCCTTTTTCCTAGTTTATGATGCAGAAGAAGTGCTTCCTACGGACATGATCCATGATAGCCCAAGAGTGCGAGCTTACGATGACTCGGATGCCAAAAACACACGACAGGATGCCGTTGATCTCTTAGAAGAAGAACGAGATCTTGTGCTACAAAGTTCCGCCATTTATCAGCAATGACTGCCACGTTATCATAGTCGGAAAATCAAACATCGTTCTTTCAAAAAAGGTTTTTTGGTGCTAAGATTGGTACAGGAAAGGAAGTACAAATCAGCCCCAATTTGTGAGGGACCGTTTGTCATTAGCAAAGCTATGAAAATGGATCATAATACCTTGTAGATATTCGAGGCACGGAAGATGACCCTAAAAATTTGAATCGCAAGAGAAAGAGAAAGATAGATATCGAACTAGGAGAGACAAAGAGACCCTAGAACATCCAGTAGTTACGTCCCTTCTACACTTAGTTCAATTTCTATGTAAACATCTTTGAGATCATGAAATAAAGTTGTCGGAATTCATGCATTCCTGTTTTATCTGATTATTCTCATTCAAAGCATAATTCTGTATTATCTATTTCCCAATGATCTTTCAAAATGCTTCAATGTTAACCCGAATTGTGCCTACGTGCTCGGTGTTAAAAACTAAATGCTTTCACAGCCTAAAAGGGCTAAAGAAACCCAGATTGTGCCTGCGTGCCTGAGTTTCAAAATTTTCCAAAATTCCTTACTATTTCCTAAGTATTATTTGTTTGTTCGTATGTTGGATCAATGAAATTAGTAAGTAAAAGTGCCTAAGTATGATCCATGTTTCCGATTTTCGACTGATTGGTCTATACCCAGTCACTCGGCGTGAAGATTAAATACTTTCGAGCCACTTCAAACGCTAAGGAAAGTTAAAACATACAAAATAGAGAACTTAGAAGGAAAGGAATTAAAACCCAAAACAAACTTTGCAAAGACTTAGAAATTTTACTGCAAAAGGGGGTACTTGTTTATACAAAAGGTAGATCGCATTAAAAATGATATTAGATTCGAAGAATAGTAATGCTTTCTATGATCTAGCCAACTATGCAGGAATCAGGCAGCTTCAGATGAATCCGAGTCTTCCTTCTCGTTGTCGCTGGGGTTCTCAAGAGTTGCCGGAATCTCTTCCTCCGGGTAGAAGGTCGAGATTGACACAATTTGAGCTATCTTGGTGGCATGCCCCTTGACAGACTCAAAAATGTTGGCTCTCTGTGCCTCAGTGTACCCTTGAGAGACGTCGGTCGCAACACGCCAGGATTTCGCGGTGGTATAATGCATACGCATCAGCCCAAGGGCCATGCGTGCACCACCGCGAGCAGCAGAGCGGAACCAAAATTCTTTCTGGGCCGCTACCTCCTCAATTGCCTCCGGAAGCTTGCTTACTTCCGAGAATTCTTCAGCTTTGTCGGGAATGTACTTGTTTACAAGCAGCATCCCCGTAGTCTTCAAGGCAGAGAAGATTTTCCCGAAAGCCCGGATTCTGTCAATCCGGGCAAGCAAGGGTTTCCCTTTTGTTTAAAATAAAAGGAAAAATTAGAAAAACAAAGAAGGAGAAAATAAACATACTGTAAAAAGTATAAGGAGAAAAACTCGGTAAAAGGATCTAAAACTTACCGAGAATCCTATCCATCACAACGCCTTCTTCAAGACGTTGGTTGAGAGAATTCTCCAAGTCCTGGATAGTCGCGACATCCTTCTCAGCTTGAGAGGAAGTGTGGGACTCGTCAATTCCAACAGGCAGTTGGCTGGCTTCCAAGTCCTTTTGAAGCTTTAGATTCATCTTGTAAAGCTCCGAGTTTTCCTTACAAAGGTTCTCGGTGTTGCCAGCATCTTCAGCAATTTGTTTATCCTTCGCCAAAGAAGCTGAAAAGCAGGGAAAATGAAGAGTTTGAAACTCTAAAAATGACTTAGAAAAATTTCATAAAAACAATAGTGCGAATAGACATTTACCTGTTGCGTCCTTCAGCTGCTGCTGAATTGAGGACAACTCTGATTCTTTATCATCAAGAATGCCAAGGAGAGTTGTAACCTCCTTGTTCTTGATGGTGGTAAGCTTGTTGAAAACTTCCATGTTTATTGTCTCGGTAGTTTGCTGAAACATAGATAAGGGAAAAGTCGCTTAAGTCAAAAAACAAGCAAGCATAAGAGGAAAACATTAAGTCAAAAAGAATGCATGTGTCTAAATGCTTGGGGGTAGAGGTAATTACCTGGCTCATTTTTTGCAGGCTTGCCAGATTCTCGGTAAATTCCTTTGCATACTCTGCAAAGGTAATTCCGACATGGCAAAGGTCATCTTGTGTGACCTGGCGAGCCGAGAACACGTAATTATTCCTAACTATAAGTCCGCCTTGCGGCCATGGACGGATTAAAGGAGCACGAGCGAAGTATTTTTTTCGCCCACGGATGAAATATATCCGTGTTTGTCAAAATGCTCTTCTTGTTTTACCTTGAACTCCCTGTCATAGTTGGGGATGGGCTCCTCCTTCGGGATGTTCGAAGGCCCACCCTCATCCGGCATCGCCCTTTCCCTCGCATCCGTGTCGGATAAAATAGGCTGGCTAGACGAAAAAGGATGCTCGTCTTCTCGGGCAGCCGAGTTTTCTTCCCTCGTCGCTGTCAGAGTATCTGGCGCAGCAGCGGGAGATGGCTTTGCTCCTCTCTGAGCAGCAGCCTTGTGCTTCTTCCGGGCTTTCACCTTCAAAGTAGTAGGGGCAAGGCTAGAAAGGGAAAGAAAGGAAAATTCCGAGAAATAAGATTCCGAGAAATAAAGAACATGCAACAAAAAGCATAGAAATGAAAACGAATGGGTTCATTACCTAGAAGTTGCGACGGCCACGCCGTCAACATCCATAACCTCCTAAGTGTTGGATGGCTTCTTGCGCTTCCGTTCTCCAGACTGGAAGTTAGCACGAAGCGCGTCCAACTCTTCGTCTGTAGCAAGCTCGGCCTCAGGAAGATCGAGAAGCTGTGCGAAGAAACAAAAGTCCAGGTAAGAAACAAAAAACATCTGAGAAAAAGATGACACAAGAAAATTCACAAAGAGACAAAACTATACCTTTGGAGCTAGGTTTCCGGCGTGGTACATCTGCCGCCTTTCCTCGTACTGATCACGGGTGCAAAGCAGCTGGTTTACCCGCTTCTTGAAGTCCTTTTTCATCAAAGCCTTGTTCGTCGCCCTCATCGCGTCGTCCGGTCCCGTGTATTCATACATAAGTCATTTTCTGCGATAGGCCAAAGGCTGGATCTGCCTTCCGAGCTAGCAAAGGACGGTGTCCATGCCGGTCAGAGGAGGAGTGGCGAAAACAAGTTTGACGATTCGCCTCTTGATCCTCATCAGACCTGTAGGCAGAGTCTGGACCACGTCCAGCGCCCAATTGTCTTGGGGCGTGGCCGCGGAATTGACAAAAGGCGGAATGCCCATTTCCTTTCCAGGAAACGGGACATTCGCATGATAAAAGAATGAGCCCATCCAAAACTTGATGGACTCGAATGTCTTAATTTTGGGAAACCAATTCTCCCTAAACCTACGGAGGGTGAACGAGATGGTCCCGCATGTCAGGAGGGCGCCCTCGGAGGGGTTGCGTTTGACGCCGAAACAATACTGCCAAAAATCTAGTCGGGGCTCTATCACTAGATAACCGTCGAAGAGGGCCTGGAACCGGCTAAGTAAAGAATAGAGTTGGGTGGAAGATTATGCGGCTGGATTTTGTAGTGATCTAAGATTTGGCTAAAGAAGGCGGAAGGGGGAAATCCCATACCTCGATTGATATGGGATGCCAATATAACCCGTTCGCCGGGTTCCGAGGACTGCTCGGTGTCGTCTTCGTTGTACCGCCATTTGCCTTCCACTACAAATCCCTCCTTCTCCAAAGCAGGGAGAAGGGAAGGAACCACATTGCAGTGGCTCCAATTCCCGGCGTTCTCCTCGCCTTCGTCTTCACCACCATCGATGCCAGAGGCGACAACGTCCTCACCGCCGTGAGCGACATTTTTTTCCGGGCTCGGAGGAAGAAGGTGGGGGAGGAGCAGTCGAGTAGACGGCGGCGCGTTTCCGGCCGCGGGAGACAGATCTCCGCAGGACGGCTCGCTGGCAACCCCCTCCGGTGCGGTCGCCACGGCGCGGACCGGGGAGTCGAGGAGGGGGTCCATGTTGTTGATAATGCTCTCGATATCCACGACGGCGCTCGCCGTGTTGGAGGCACGTTGAGAGTCTTCGTCGACCATTTTTTGGCAGCATAGGCGCGAACTTGATCCTCCGATGGTTCTTTCCGGGGAAGGGCTAGGTTCTCTGTGCTCACTCGTGTGGTCGCTCTCGTGGTCTCTGCGTGCTCTCGAATTGTGGCTCTGGGCGCTGGGGCTCTGAGTGTGCTCGAGGAAGAAAAAGAAGAAGCATAAGAGGATCCGGAGTACCCGAGACGGCTATTTATAGCCAGATGTGCGGAGATTAGCTCCAACAGCTATTTTGACCGTTGGATGTGCGATGCGTGTTACGCCCGAAAATTCCGGGAAATGAGGGGACGGGTGATAATTACTATCTCCTCGTTTCCCGCGAGAGAATCTGTCAGAAATACGTTTCAGGGTTTTGACTGAACCCAAACATCCGTGACGTCGGCAGGATTTCATCGCTGATGTCACGAGGTTCTTTCTCCTCGAAGGCTCGTGGAAGAAAAAGCCAGATTTTGATAAAATATTGGTTATGGGTTATGAGATTTTGGAAAAAGAAGAATCAACACGAAACGCCCACATTTCTCGAAAAGAATGCTAATCGATGAAAGGCGACAGAATGAAGTATTAATCCTTCTTGGGGGCTACTGTCTGATATATACCGAATAGGGGTATATCCGGCATTGGCCTAAAGAGACGGATTACCAGGGTGGCCTGTTGGTAATGGATCACAGTCCATTGGGCGGCCTAGTAAACTGATGCGCAGGAAGCCGGATTCTAGAAGAACCCGGACCACGGACCAAAGTGGTGCGGCTTGGAGAAGAAGATGGATTTCTTACTTTCTAAGTTAGATACTTTCCGTAGTCTTCTAGGTTTCCTTTCTGTAAGCCCTAACCCAGCTATCTATATAATCCAGACGGGAGAGAAGAAAGATACAGACAATTTAGCTAGAAGCCAACTCGCCGAGAAATTGATCCTCGCCGAGTTAGCGAAACCCTACTCACATTGTACTTTGTATACTTCAGGCTTCATCCCTGATTTAGTGAGATTGCAGGAGTAGGAACGCCGCCTTAGTTGCGTCGTACCGAACCTGGGTAAACCTGGTGTTCTCCTTACAGTACTTCCACATCCCGCCCCCCCCCAAGATTCTACCAGTAGTCTCATGGCACCCACGGCTATGAACTCTGCTATGATGTCTCAACATCCAGGTTGCGTGTATTGCACGTGATTCGGAGAATAATTATCATTGGGGGTTCTTGCATGAAAGATCGGGCCCGTATCACTCCTGCAAGGCATCGGTTACTTCCTTTGGTGGAGAGCATCTTTTAAGATATGGAATTATGTAGTAATTACAATCCTTGTAATTATCAAAGCAATACTCAAGTATACCATAAATCTCATATTTATAAGGTGCATCATCTATACTATCGAGCAAATAGGCAATTTCGAATGCACCGTTCCAAGCAATAAATTCCTCAATTTGTTCCAGATCATCAAAGTCACAATTTCCCTTAACATAAGAAGATATGGTAACATCATCATTATACTCACATTGAAAAGGGAGCTGTTTACACCTCCTACGGCAACAAGATTTATGAAAGAAATAAGTAACATTATAAGTAGAGCACAGGTTTCTAGCAATGATATATAACTTATTAATTTGTTTCCATAAGTGTTTCTCTTTCTGTGACAAGCGGTGTTCCTTATAATATTTTTTTTGATCTTCCATGAACCCACCTTGCCAATAAGAACTAGTTTGAAAGAAATCAACCATTCATAGCAAGCATGATAAAGCAAATAACAAGAAAAACAATAATAAAGTAAAAATGATTGGAATTGAGAGACTCCCCGTGCATAAACTCTCTTCCTCCCCGGTAACAGCGCCAGAAATTAGCTTGATGCGCGTGTAACACACGTTCTTTGGGATACCCCAAGAGGAAGGTATGAAGAGTGTCGTGGTGTGGAGAGGACAGATGCCATGGGATGGCTTAAGTGTTGGGGCCGATGGACGCTGTAGGTATCCGGGGAGGGATCGCACGGCGAGTAGCCGCGCTCAGGTATCACAATCACTGCAAACAACAAGAACTACCCAGGTTCGGGGCCCTCGTGTGGAGGTAACACCCCTACTCCTGCCTATCTCTCTGTGTGTATAATCTCCGAGTAGCCATAGTACAAGTTTGCCTCTTAGCCGAGTAGCCACTCGGCTGTTCTCTCTCGCTCTATTGCTGGTCCTTGTAATAAATGCGATCTGGAGCAACGTCCCTCGCGCAGGAGGGGGCAGGGCACCTTATATACTGGTGCCCAGCCGAATAAACAAACACTATAAGGTACAACTTGATGGGACACGCCTACTGCAGGACAGCGCACGCCTCCGGCTTCTTGCTGACGCGGGTTGGGGAAGTCGCCGCGCCGTTCGGCAGATGGGACCTGTCCACCCTGTCAGTCACATAGAGTAGGCCCTAGCTCATGTCCTGTCCCCTCTGTCAGTGACAGGACTTGCCAGGCGCCTACCTCACTGTAGCCACGCCGTATCGCGGATAATCACGCGCTCCGTAAGTTGAACCGCACGCCTGTACGGCTACATGATACGCGGATCTTGTCAGAACGGCTCCATTGACTCTTGGCCCGAGTAGGAACGCAACCCATCTACTCGGACCATAACTTCTCTATTCGGACGAATGCAATCTTCCTTAATATCTTCTCTTGGCCTTCAGTACTTATGACCGGATAGAGGGTACCCGGGTAGCCACCAACCCGGCCGACAGTACTCTGATCTTCACTTTTACCACTTGCCTTATCCCTACTCGGGGGTAGCCCCCCGACAATAGTCCCCGAAGCTGGTACGGTCCAGTGAACTTGTTCACGGGGCCCTGTCAGCTTAAACCAACTTGTCTTCTTGACGCAGTAACGCCGAGTTGCACCTCAACTTGAACCAAGAACTCCTTCTCAAATCTCTCCAACCGTGGCCACAAAAGAAACTTCCTTGTAGCCGAGTAGAGCAATCTCTCTACTGCGCGGCCGAGTAAATTGACTTAGCGAAATTTTGAACACGATCCCGCTGGATCGGACCAAATCCATCATCTCGTGTCGCTACTGGGCACGTGTCAAGCCCACGTACCCCCGACGCCTCGGTCCCAGGGACACAGCAGGCCACGCGCCAGTCTCTGCGCTTAGGGCCCACAGCCCGTTAGGTCACGTCGCACGGGTACTCGAGAGCCCACGATCTGGGACGTGGGATTAACTGCGCCCGTTACGCGCGCGTTTCGCGCTGTGTGCATTTCTAACGGGAAGTTAACCCACGCCGCACGATCAATGCCCACGATTGATCCAGTAGTAACTGCAGCGCGCGGGGAGAGATAAATACCCCCGCGCCGCCCACTTCTTCTCTTTCATGCCTGCCTTTCCCAATCTCGCATTCCCAACTCCTCTGTCGCCTCCGCAAGCACTCACTGTGCCGCCACCATGAGATCTGAGAGCAAGCGTCCCGGCGTGCCATCGCCGACATCCTCAATCTCCACGAGCTCTTCTTCTCCGACCAGCAACCTCGATTCCATGGCTCCGCACGGAGACGAGGCGGCTTCCGCCCGAGCCGGCTGGGAGGGCTCGGACATCACCGCCGAGGACTGCCAATGGCTGGTAAACACCCGCCGTGTTCCTCCCGGAGTGGTTTGCCGGCATCCAGGCACCGAACTCGTCCCGGCACCTAGGAAGGACGAGTACGTTGTCTTCCTTTCTCACTTCAAATGCGGCTTCGGCCTTCCCATCTCGAAATTCCTCTCCGATTTCCTCCGCCACTTCGGCCTCCAGCCACACCATCTTCCACCAAAAGCTATCGTCATGCTCTCCATACACGCCACTGTGTGTGAGGCCTTCCTGGGAGTCTACCCCACTGTCCACACATGGGCAAGATACTTCTTTCTCCGCAAGCAAAGCGTTCCCGATCCGGGTAACACTGACGCCCCTCGCGCGATGACCCAGACGGGTAGTGCGATGATGTTGTAGCGCAAGACCAGGCACCACCCGCGGGTGCTCGGATTGGAAACCGTGTGCAAGTGGCAGCGCGGCTTCCTCTACGTGAAGAATGTTGCCGCCGAGAAGGGGAAGCCCATCGAAGACCGGATAGGGCTCCCAAAGTTCAAGAACGCGCTGCCCACCGGGCAGCACTAGGGCAACGATCCAAAGAAGACCGTCCCAGACGTCCTCCAGGTTGAGAGACGCCTGACCGAGTTGATCTCGGAAGGGCTCCTCCAGGACGACCCAATTGCCTGCTGGATCTCCCGCCGAGTACTCCCGCTCCAGGAGCGAGCACACAAGATGTGCTACATGGGAGGTCCTCGGGACTGCACCAGGACAAAAACCTTTGAGCTCAGCAAGGCTGAGGTGGCCATCTGGGTCAGGTCTATCATGCAGACCGCGCTCACGGATACTTGGGCATACGGCTTCATGCCGTATAGCCGCACCAAGAAGATCCCTCAGGTTAGTGCTCTTCTCTGCACCCTTATGATTTGTACTTGACACCGAGTAGGACTCCTCTTAGCTTTATATGCTTTGTATTTGCATGCTATCCCGAGTAGAACCACTAGCTTAATGTGCTTTGTGTTTGCACGCTTGTTCCGAGTAGAACCATTTATCCGAGAACTTAACTCATAGTGCTTACTTGTACCAACAGCACATCGACCGCCAGAGAGAAGAGGACAGTGAGATCTTCGAGTCCAACTGGCACGATGAGGACTGAGGATGACGCCAAGGCCTACGACACCCAAGACACCTTGTGCATCCATCACGCCAATCAACCCGGTAAGTCCCGAGCAGATGCCTCTATTCGGGATTGGTCCGAAGACGACGAAGGTGACTTGGTTCACCTTTCTGTTTACTCGCAGTTTTCTTTGCTTCCTTTCTTTTTTGCTTATTCTGAATTCTCCCCTCTTCTCTGCAGAAGAGCCTGAGGTGGACGAGCTGGAGGATCCCGTGGACGCGGTTCCTGTGTCCATGGCTGCTCCCACTACCCGGAAAAGGGTTTGCAGTGGTGCCTAGGCACCTCCTCCCAAGAGAACCAAGAAGCAGCCAGCGAACAAAGCCCTCGCTTCCCGTAAGAGGAAGGTCCCCACCAGCAAGAGGTAAGTGTTCTCCGAGTAAACCCTGACTTATTACCGTTTTCTGTGGTGCTTTTCCCTTCTTCCTTTTTCTGCTTTCTTTCTGATCCTACTTCTTCTTCCAGCGCGCCTCTCGACGCTGATGCCACTGCCGCACCTCGTCCCAAGAGGAAGACAAATACCGTGCCCCCAGATCAGCTCGTAAATCTCTCGGATGAAGAAGAAGAAAAGGAACCGCAGGGTAGGACGCGTGTGTCCTCCCCTATTGATGAAGAACAAGATCTCGGCGCCGAGAATGACGGCGCCGGGGACGACACCGACCAAGCCCCCGAGCAGCAGCAGCCGGAAGCGCATCAGGCTGCCCAAGACGCTACTCACATCGAGAAACCGCCAACTCTCCCAGCTGCATCAGCGGAGGAGAACGTTGAGCGAGATGCTGAGTAGCAGCAAGGAGACGCCGCCCTGGAGCGTCCAGAGTCTGATGCAGAGCAGCAGCGTGAAGACAACGCTGCAGAGCAGCATGACCCCGCGGCCGAGCCGCGGGTAGAAGGCAATGTCGCCGAAAGGCCTGACCCCGCTGCGAAGCAGCGGGTAGAAGATGAGGTGATGGACCCAGCCCACCAAGACCAAGCGCAGCCAGATGCTGCACCGAGTAGCCGGCCACCTGGGCCGCCAACTCAGCAGGCGACTCCACCCTGCGCCTCAGTTCCTCCACTAACGCAGCAACCCTCTCTGCCAATTCAACAAGTGCCACCACCTTCTCGGCCAACCCCCACGCCAAGAACCAAGAAGACCACCAAGACGGGAGCTGAGGCAACCCGGACGCAGCCGAAACGTGTTTCCTCACAGGCTGGGCAGGCGCCGCCGCCTTCCAAGACGCAAGGCGAGCCGTCCAAGAAGCCAGTCACGAGCACCCAGCTCACACTCACTTCAAGCGCCAACCCGATTGCCTCCGGGGTTACCTATGGCCCTGCCGAGAAGTCAAGTGCTGGTGCTGGCGCCAGCGTGCAGCGCAAATATCTTGAATACTGGGTAGACCTGTCGCAGCGCCACCAAATCCCGCTATCCAAGGAGGAGAAACGACAAGTCGCTCTCAAAGAGCGCCAAGCCGTGGGAACCTCCAAGTCCAAGGTAAAGAAGGAAGCCGTGGTAGAACTCTCTTCCCGCGGCGAAGGCGAGGAGGAGCTTCCCGAAGAAGGCCTTCGGCCATCTTGGACCGAGTAGGCCACATCGGGAAGGCCTGGGACATCAAAGTGCTCGGCAACAATGCCTGGGATGGTACCGAGTTGGGGAAACTCGACCACTATCGAACGGACTGGAACAAGGCCGACATTGGCTCTGTTGGCATGACGGTCGCCAGCCCTTGCTGCACCTTGGCCGGGAAGCTGTTTGTCATGCGCAAGAACGCCGAGGACATCGAGCAAAGCTATATTGTAAGTGTCTTTCTCTTCTTTGTATTTTCCGAGTTGTTGATTTCTTCTTTCTCTTCTCTTCTTCTCTTCTTCTCTTCTTCTCTTAGTCATTCCCCGAGTCCCCGAGATTCGGGCCGAGTAGGTGAAGACTCAACCGAGTTGATATTTACTCGGGCCAAATCTTCCAATACTCATATTTTCTTTTCTACTCTGCAGAATAGCGTCCAGAAAAGGACACAGATTTTCCGTCAACTTCTCTGGAACCACCGCCAAGCCAGGGAGCGGAACCAAGCCCTGGAGGCCGAGAAGAAAGACAAGGACGCTATGGAGGAGCAAGCCCTGGAGCGCACCCTGAAGCTTTTTGAAATAGAGAGCAAGCTTTTAGCATCTCGGTTTATGCGGTTTGTACTTACGCCCGTTATTTGCTTTTTTGCTCAATTGTTGTCTTCTCTGCAGGCGAGCTCAAGGCTCTGGTGGAAAGGCATCAGGACTGCGAGGTCTTCGCTGCCTCTGCCCAAAGCAAGATCACTTCTCTGGAAGGTGAACAATCATCTCTCTTCTCTGTATTTGTCTTCTCTCTGTTGGCTACTCTGCTGATAACGCTCTTCTACCCGCAGAAGAATACAAGAAGTTCCGGGAGCAGCATCTGGACTGCCTCACACCCGCTGAAGCTAACCAGCAAGTGCAGGCCCGGGAAGCGGAGATTGAGAAGGAGCGCGCGGCCGAGAAGACAGAGATGGAGAAACTCCAGGTCGATCTTACAGACGCGCTCCAAACCGCAATCAACCAAGTCCGCGAGAAGCAGGAGTTTGAGGCAACACCCAAAGCTGAGAAGCGAGCACTCGAGCTGGAGATCAGCATGCTCAAGGACAGGAATCGAGCCCTCGAGGTTCAGATCAATGACTCGCGCCACGTCCATGACAAATATCTCCAAGAATCAGAGGACTGGAAGGTCAAGCTGGGGCAACTGCTGGTAGAAATGCAATGTGAGTTGCCGCTACCCCCTTCTTCTTTTGTTTCCTTCTTCTCTGCCTTCTTCTACCCGGTTTTACTTCTTCTCGGTCTCCGTTTCTGACTCAACTTAGTTCCTTATGAAGATATCTTCCCGGAACTCCGTTCCGCTGACGTGCCCGCTCTGGACAATGCAAGACAGGCTAGGGCTGCCTCTGGTCTGAACATTGACAACACCTCCAGCATCAATGACCATCTCCTCAACATCAAGACACGGATCCGCTCTCTCAAGGGCCTAGGAACCTCCATGGTGTCCACTGGTATCAAGTTGCACAAGCTCTTCTGGCCCGAGAAGGAGGTGTCGGAAACCTTCCGAGAAATCGATGATCACTTGGATGAGGTCAAGGTGGAGCTCAAGAAATGGCGTGCCTCCGCAGCTCGGGCAGGAGCTGACGAGCTGCTGCACTTTGTCTTGTCCTGGTACGAGAACCTGGATCTCCAAAGGATTAGTACGCGCCGTGAAGACTCCAAGTGGACCGAAGATCCGGATTGCGTCGCTCTCCGAAAAGAGGTGGCTTATGAGCTTGCTTCCTACGCCTACACCAGCGTCTTCATCGACGGCCCCACTGAGCCAGATATGGATGTTGGCGAACAGGACGATGACGAGGATGATGATGAGGATAGCATCACTGATGAAGACTTAGCCGACTTCGCGGAGGGTGCCGAGGACGAGGGATCCAAGAAGGAGAAGGCCAAGGGGACGGAGGGGAACGAGCAGGAAGGCAACGCCAAGGACTCCGATTTGGCAGCCAACTCAGAGGCCAAGCAGCCGCAGTCCGCCGCGCAGGAGGCCACCATCACCACCGAGATGGTGATCCAAGACCTGGCTCCTGAGTTGGGCGCGACTGTTGCTGCTACGAACGTTCTTTACCCCCTAGCCTCCGACTCCGCAATGGATCCCATCTCTGTGGCTACAGCAACTTCCGATCAAGCTGCCTCTGCCAACACTGACGCAGACAACACAGCTTCTACTGTTGTGTAATTCCTGCAAATCTTATCTCCAAACTTTTATCAGATCCCCGGGATGCCAGGTGCATATGTAATCAGTACAATTATGTCCTTTGCTACTCAGTTTTTATTTCAGTTAACAGTTTAGCAACTCTGGCTCAATGCCGGGTTGCGTTTCCATGCGAGTCCCCGAGTTGCATTTTTTATCCACTCATTCTCTTTGTCTCAGCTCTTACCTGCCACTTGTGGCTTTTTTGGTAGTCGAGTCACAAGATTTCAAAGTTTGAGTTTCAAATACTTAGCCACTTAGAAAAATGCATGGTAACGCTGCCCACCATTTAGCCGAAAAGAGACAATAGAAACAGAAAAGAACACCCTACTCGGTTGCTACACCTCTCTTCTCCTTAGCAATTTTTCGTGTGCTCATTGACCTTTGGCTTGTTCTCTTGCTTGCCATGAAGCCGGGTTGCGGACAGCAGCAGAGTCGAAGAGTTGGCCCTTGGGTTTAAACACATTACTAGATATGCTTATGAAATTCTAAGTAGAGCAACCGAGTAGACAAAGGTAAACAGAGTAGAACAACACAAAACAAATTTGGACAAGGGAAGTCCCCGAGTTTGAATTCGGAGTGCCGACTAGAATTTTAACTCGGTTCAGGAGATACATACAATTTTCTGCTCATGAATGAAAACGGCGGAGTAGAGCTACATTCCAGGGGCGCTTACATTCCTCTCCGGCTCTATTCGGCATGTTCTTCTGGGGTGCCTGTGCGTCAACTAGGTAATAGGCATCATTGTGCAGAGCCTTTCTCACAATGAAAGGCCCTTCCCACGGAGGGGATAGTTTGTGCATCCCGGCCGTGCACTGCACGAGCCTAAGGACCATGTCTCCTTCTGGGAAAACCCTTGGGTTTACTTTCCGGCTATGATAACGCCTCAAGTTTTGCTGATAGACAGCTAAACGTGACAGAGTTAACTCTCTTGCTTCTTCTAGCAGGTCAACGTCATTTTCTCGAGCTTCTCTCGCCTCCGCCTCAGTGTAGAGGGTTACTCGAGGCGAGTCATGCTCTAGGTCAGTGGGCAACATGGCCTCAGCTCCATATACCAGGAAGAATGGTGTGTATCCGGTTGATCGGTTAGGGGTAGTTCTTACACTCCATAACACCGCCGGCAACTCGTCCAGCCAACAACTAGGGGTTCACTGTAATGGCTCCATCAGCCTTGGCTTTATGCCGGATAGCACCATGCCATTTGCTCTCTCAACTTGCTCATTGTAGGCCGGATGCGCAACATATGCAACATCTAGCCGGATCCGCTTCTCTTTGCAGAATCTCGCGAAAGCACCCTCAGCAAAGTTTGTGCCATTATCAGTGATGATGTTGTGCGGGTAGCCGTATCTCAGGATCACATCCTTCAGGAAACTCACAGCTGTGACTCCATCACACTTCCTAATAGGCTTGACCTCAATCCACTTGGTGAACTTACTTGCAAGATGTGAGTCATGTTGCCTCTAGCTGGCTTGAAAGGCCCCACCATATCCAAACACCAAACTGCAAATAGCCAAGTAATGGGAATGGTCTTCAACTTGGAAGCTGGCATATGAATCTTACTTGCAAATCTCTGGTAACCGTTGCACTTTCTCACTATATCTTTAGCTTGCTTCAAGGCAGTGAGCCAAAAGAAACCATGCCGGAAAGCCTTGTTGACCAAAGCCCGAGAAGAGGCGTGATGCCCGCATTCCCCCTGGTGTATCTCTACAAGAATTTCTTCTCCTTCTTCTGGCTCAACGCAGCGTTGCAGCACGCCAGTAGGAATCCTTCTATGCAACACCTTGTTGAGGATAGTGTAGCCCTTGGATCTTCTCTGTATCTGTCTGGCTGTGACCTTGTCACTTGGCAATGTGCCATCCGTTAGAAAGGATAATATGGGCAGAGCCCAACTCAGTGTCTCCCGTGTGGGAAACACTGGTTCGTCCACTTCCATTGGATCAGCTACCAAGACCTCTTCTGAGTTGGGGGCGAGTCCCCGAGTACTGAGAAATGATCCCCTCGATGAATGCGACAGTCCCCGGGTTGAATGGAGCAGTCCCCGGGTTGCAGGTGCCAGTCCCCGTGTTGGAGACGACAGTCCCCGGGTTCTCTTTTGCAGCCTCCCAATCAATCTCCATTGGAACAGCTTCCTCTCCTGGCAGAGAAGGAACAAAGATAGATTCCGAGTTGGGAGATGGCTTGATGGATGGCTTTCTCAAATGCTCCAAGGCAATCCCAGCCGGGATGAATTGCCGAGAAGACCCCAACTTGGACAGTTCATCAGCTGCATCATTTCCAGCTCGGTGTATATGATGGAACTCACACCCTTCAAAGAAGCCAGTCATGGTTTGCACCAGAAACCGGTAGGACGCCATGTTGGCATCCAAAGCATCCCAGGTGCCAGATACCTGCTGCACCACCAAATCCGAGTCGCCATAACATACGATGCGCTGCACCCCAATCTCCTTGGCTACCTTCAGGCCATGCACCACTGCCTCATACTCGGCCACATTGTTAGATGCCTTGAAATGAATCTGCAGCACGTACTTGAGTTGATCTCGCTTGGGTGACGTAAGCACTACGCCAGCACCAAGGCCTTCCTTCACTTTGGAGCCATCAAAATGCATCTTCCAGTAGTTGGTTTCCGACAAGGGAGGCTCATACTGCATCTCGGCCCAATCCACCAAGAAATCTGCCAGAGTTTGTGACTTGATTGCTTCTCTTCTCGCATACAGAGGAGTGTACGCGGCTAGCTCAATTGCCCACTTGGCTACCCGGCCGCTTGCTTCCTTGTTGCCCATGATCTCCGAGATGGGAGCAGTACTCACCACTGTGATGGGATGCTCTTGGAAATAATGCTTGAGCTTCTTGGCACCCAGGTACCCAGCGTAGGTCATCTTCTGGTAGTGCGGGTAGTTCTGCTTGGAGCTGGATAGCACCTCACTGAGATAGTACACTGGCCGCTGCACAGTCTTGCCTTCCTCTTCTCTCTCCACCACTATCACCACACTGACTACCCGGTTGGTAGCCGCAATATAGAGGAGCATTGGCTCTTTGGGTAGCGGGCTAGCCAGGATGGGAGCGCTACCCAGCATGGTCTTCAGCTCCTTGAACGCCACATCAGCTTGTGGTGTCCATACAAACTTGTCACTCTTCTTCATGAGTTGGTAAAGAGGCAAGGCCTTCTCGCCCATTCTGCCCAGGAAGCGGCTCAGAGAAGCCAGGCATCCGGTGAACTTCTGCACATCCTTCAGCGATCTCGGCAAAGACATGCTCTCTATAGCTTTTATCATTGAAGGATTGGCTTCAATGCCCCGACTGGATACCAAGAAGCCGAGTAACTTGCCATCCGGGACGCCAAAGATGCATTTAGTCGGATTCAACTTCATCCTGTATTTGCGCAAGTTGGCAAAGGTTTCCTCAAGATCACTAAGCAGAGTATGTCTTTTATTCGTTTTGATGACAATGTCATCTACGTACACCTGCACATTCTTGCCAATTTGATCATGCAAGAATTTCCGCATGCATCTCTGGTAAGTAGCCCCAGCATTCCGCAACCCAAAGCACATAACACGATAGCAATAAGCCCCGTACGGGGCAATAAAGGCAGTTTTTATTTGATCATCCGGGTTGAGAGCTATCTGATGGAAACCAGAGTAGGCATCAATGAAAGACAAAATTTCACACCCGGCCGTGGAATCAATCACCTGATCTATGCGGGGTAGCGGGAATGGATCCTTGGGGCAGGCCTTGTTCAGGTCGGTGTAGTCCACGCACATGCGCCATGCAGTATCAGCCTTGGGGTCCTCCTTCTTCTTCTCAACCATAATCGGGTTGGCCAGCCAATCCGGATGCAGTACCTCCATGATAAATCCGCTTGTCAGCAACTTGGTGATCTGATCACCGATGGCTTTCCTCCTCTCGTCACCAAAGCGGCGCATAGCCTGCTTCACTGCTTTGGCATCATGCCGCACATGTAGCGAGTGCTCAACCAACTCCCTCGGGACACCCGGCAGGTCCTCATTGGACCATGCAAAGACATCCCGATTCTCACGGATGAAGTGGATGAGCTCGCTTTCCTATTTCTCTCCCAACCCGGCGCCAATGATGGCAACACGGTCTGGGAACTCAGGATCAACCTGGACCTTCTTTGTCTCCTGGGACGCTTGGAAAGCAGTTCCATACTGGGAACCCGACATGCCAGGCGCACCACCATGTGCTGCTTGAGCCATAGCCACCACCTCGTGTATCTTCTTCTTCTCGGCAGCAATGACCATGGACTCTGTCAGCTGAGAACTAGCAGACGCGCATTCCAAGGAACGCTTGTAATCACACGAGATGGTGATGACACCATTGGGACCAGGTAGCTTCATCTTCAGGTAGGTTGCATGGGTTGAGGCCATGAACTTGCTGAGGGCGGGCCTACCGAGTAGAGCATGGTAGGGGCTCTGAAGATCAACTACTTCAAATTGCAGGCACTCGGTGCGGCAGTTCTCCCTGGTGCCGAATAGGACATCAACCCAGATGCGGCCGATTGGAGCACAAGATCCTCCCCGCACAATGCGATGGACGGTGGTCCTGCTGGGTAGCAACATGTTCTCGGCAAGACCGAGCTTCTCCAGCGTATCCCGGTACATGATGTTAATGCTGCTGCCGTTATCGATCAGCACCTTGCTGAACCTGACATTCTTCTGGGTTCCCAAGAAAGTGGGATCCACCACCAGAGCATAGGTATCCGGATTGGGCATCACCTTGGGATGATCAGCTCTGGACCAAGTGATCTCTTGGCCGCACCAGTGCAGGTAGTGAGGCACAGCCGGGATCACTGCATTTACCTCCATCGCGCGCCTGCGCAGCGACTGCTTGTCGTCTGGCTCGGTGGTGAATATCATGTAGCTCTCATGGTGCTCCTGGTACTGGTTGCAGTCTCCACCACCATTGTTGCCGTTGTTGTTGTTGTTGTTGTTGTTGTTGTTGTTGTTGTTCCTGTTGTTGTTGTTGTTGCGGTTGTTGTTGTTGTTGTTGCGGTTGTTGTTGTTGTAGTAGTTGCGGTTGGCTCCCTGAGCCACTTGGTTCACGTTCTCCCTTCTCGGATTCACTGCAGGCCTGGGAGCAGCTGCCCGAATAGGCTCCACATTGGCATTCGCAGACGGCATAGGAGGAGGAGGGGCAGTTGACCAAGGTCTTCACTCTTGATGCGGTCCCACCAGCTGCACTGCCGGGTAGTGTGGTTGGCTGGCCTACTCGGATGCCGAGTATGGAAGCTGCATGGCCCGACCTTCATGTTCTCAAAGACAAAAGTCTGAGTGTCTCTTGGATCCGGGTTGCCGCTACCCTGCTGGGGAGCATTGTATGGCTTCTTGATGCCTTGGCCCTGATTCTGGTTCTGCCCGTATTGGGCTCCAGCAGTTTTTTTGCCTTTGGCTACTCCCAGCAGCCGTAGGGTCTTGAATCACAGCATTCACCTCCTCGGGATCATACCGAGTATCTATGCAGCCACCTCTGCGCTTGTTGCGGAAATCTCACGAGATCTAAACATGAGGCATAAAGTGGAGAAGACAACCATCTAGCTACTGCTATGGACCCATAGTCCAGGGATGAACTACTCACGCATCACTCCGGAGGTGGGCATGGTGGTGTAGACCCCTCCGGTGATTAATTCCCCCCCCCCCCTGACAGGGTGCCAGGGAGAGCTCCAGAACCCTCCCGATCTCGGATTGACGATGATGGCGGCCTCAGGTGTTTCTCCGGGAAAAGTGGTATATTTTTAGGGTTGACCGTATCGGGGGAATAAATAGGAGAAAGGGCGATGGTGGTGGATGCCCGAGGGGCCCACCCCCCCAGAAGCAGCCAGGGGGAGGGGGCGCCACCCTATGGTGTGGCCCTTCTCCAGGTCTCTTCGGAACTCTGTGGAACCTTCGGGAATTCTAAAACTTTTGGGCTTCGTTACCCCGCAGGTGGACCCTGGCTGCAGTGGGAGAGCGCTTCGTTTCCCCGGCGCCTCATTTCCCTCCCAGCGTAATGGCAACCGCCGTTCGGTCTTCTGAGACGAGGAATAGCGACGCCGCACACTCCTGCCCCTTCATCCGCCGCCTTTAAAAATTCCACAACCGCATATCGCCACTCCGCACGCCTCCTCTCGCCTCCCTCGCATTCCCTCACATCCCCACATCCACCTGCTCGCCGGAGATCAATGACGGAAAGTTTCCCCGGAGATGGCGCAACGGCCAACGGTTTTGGCCGCCGCTGGCTGTAGAAGGAGGATCTTCGACTCCTCTTCGTGGCGGGGTACCCCGTCCCGCCGGACACAAGCGTCGGCGGTAGGTGGAGGATTAGCGCGGCGGGCTACCCCGTGCCTCCCGTGCCGAAGCCGAACGAACCCGCGACGGCGATCTAGGAAGCGTGCGCCGCCATGATGCCCGAGCAGCGCTTGGAGCCAACCAGGCAGCACCAGAATCTCCCCCGATGGCGCGCCTTCTTTTGCGACCTCCGCGACAAGAAGCTCGCCGACTATGACGGCCCGCTGCCGGCCCCGGCCAGCAAAAACTCGGCGGGGAGGACAATGTGGTGGAGTGGCAAAGGGCTCACCCTCGCCGACGTGTTCGCCCACATCGAGGCGGGAAACAACCCACCGCTGGGCTGGCCGGAGGCACCCACCGCCCCTCTTCAGCAGGGGCGCCGTTCGTGGACGCCGAGGTCCACGCCGACGGTGGCTGCTTCGGCTTCCTCGTCTTCGGCGCGTCTCTCCACCATCTATGCCCCATCGGCGAGGGTGAAGACGGAGCAGGCCAATCCCCCGCCGCGCTAGAGAGGCATCACCATTGCGCGCGTCTAGGCGAAGCCTTTGGCCACCGTGTAGAAGGAGGGCGTCATCACCTCGCCAAAGCAGTATGACGACATGGCCGCAGACCTCGAGGACAACCTCTCCTGGTGCAGGGAAGACGTCGTGGCCGGCGAATTGGCGCGTTAGAAGGAAGCCACGGAAGAATTTGAAGCCCGACGCCGCGGCCATGACGAGGTCAGCATCGTCATCCTCGACGACAGCGACAATGAGGCGCCACCAGCAAAGATTCCCTTCCGCTCCGGCGACCTGGGCCAGAGATCCAGCCGCGCCCGAAAGGACAGGCCGCCCAGTGACAGCAAAGAGGACGACGACTACGACGAGGCAATATATTGCAACCTCGGCATGGAGTAGGTTTTTTAGTTTTACATTTTTTAATTCGTAATTATATCGAACTGACCTATATTCGGCCGTTTATTTATATAATTGTAGAGGCCCCAAACTGGTGGTCCAAGGCCCCTCATATACATACATTCACGATCCCAGAAATTCAGTCGTAAACAACATATGAAGTTGGTACACGAAAAACAACATCCATTACACGAATAGGAAGGTCTTCCTGTAGGGCCTGCCCTTCGAACCACTGTTCAAGGACACCCCTGATATGCATACATTCACGATCCAAGGAATTCAGTCGTGAACAACATATCAAGCTGGTACACAGATACAATATCCATTACACGTTTACGCAACACTTACAAAGACGCATGGTCACATGACCAAGACTACACGGTTGTCACGCAGGACAACACACAACACATACATCGGAAGACTAAACACACACAAAACGCGGTAGAGCCCAAGTCACGCCTTAACCTACAGGCTGCTGACCCGGAGACGATCCTAGTTCGCATAGCCATCAGCTCCGTACTCCTCTTCGTCGATCTTCTCCTGAGACTCCTTCTCGAAGTCTGGCAAGTAGATACCAGGGGCGAGACCATAATGAGTACATTTGAATGTACTCAGCAAGACATCCATCATGTACTTACCAAAGATGCAAGAAAGCTTATATGGTGTAATCGGTAGGCTATAAATAGGGTTCACTATCAATGGTGGTCATATAGGATGACACCATAGTTGCAGTCAGGTTAATCTGTATCTTCGCTGAAGAAGATACTTCAGAAGAAAATAGTATAGCTTTGTTTCTCTTGTCGATATCGCATGTACAAGAGGTTTTGTAAAACTTTATTTTTCTCTCTGCAAAACTTTTTGGAAATCAATTTCCAGATGTTTGCTTAGAGAAGAAAGATTTTCTCTGCAAAACTTCTTGGAAAAACAACTTCTGGCTTTTCATCATCGGTACCTCCACGGTACAAGGTTTTTCTTCTTTTCCGAACTTCCCGAGTTCAAACCCTCTTTTGAGAAACATCCTTTTGAAAAACATTGACACAATGCTAGCTACATGGCCATTCAACTGTCCATATCCGAGGACGCGGCTTCTTCGAAAAAGTTGTACTCTGCAGAGGTGTACACATCCACCAGATCCAGTACACCTGCCGTGAATAACCACGGACTGTAACAACAGTATGTGAAACATCAGATCACTGATCATAACCTTCCACTATGTTCAAGCTAGAATGTGTCTATCTCTCAGTTGAGTTTTACCGGTCATCCCCGGCACCGAGCTAATCCCCGCCAGCCAGGATGCCTCAACTGATGCAACCGGAGGTGAACTTAATCCCACACTTTTTATGTCTCAACATTGGGAGTTTTGGCGACAATCGGTTCGAGGGATCCCGACCCTTATAGCGTTTGAGATAGAACACACGCTAACAAGAACAAACTTCCAGTTAAGCCCCGTGCCCATGTTGGGGTAGGGTGGCAGTACGGTAAAGGTTGTCCGACGAAGACTAGGTTATGTGTCATTTTTGAAAACACCATTTTCCCAAAAATGACCACTTCCACATTCCTCCGGAGAATAAGGATCCGCCTTTTCTCCGGGTTTTCCATAAAGCCTTTGTTTTGTAAAAACACAATTTTAAGGTGTCCACTTAGGGACTAATATATTTGATGGTAATAAATACCATATGATGGCTTATGGGCTTGGTAACACCAAGTACCAACTACTGGCATAAAAGTAGTATATATATAGTAGTAGTATCCACTCAAAAATAGTTTTTTTGGAAATCAAAGTTTTTGTAAAACTTTTCAGAAGTAAAACATGCATGATAGATAATGATAAGTGTATTATAACAGCAAGCATCAGGATGGCTTGCCTCAAGTCTCTTAATGTCCCTGGCCTTGAAGTAGCTTGAACTTGACGCACAGCTCCACAACTGCTTCTTCCTCTTCTTTGTTTTCTAGTGTCGTAAAAGAATACAAGACACACACTCAGGTCTAAAAGACACACAACTAAGCTAAACAACACATACATCAAGCAAAGGTACAATAGTGCAACTCACAAGCGTTATCGAGAAAACTGTCTCACGAAGTTCTCAGGGTACACAACTATCGTCAGACAAGCATATGGTTCAGGAAACCATATCCCACATCTTACATACCACATATGGGGTGGTGTACCACTCTCATAACAAGATATATAAGAATCTAAAAATATAGCTTGTGGGTGCAAAAGGTTAGGTTACTAAGGTAAAACAAACAGACAGAACAATACCCAAGGCAGTGGGTATTACTCACCACAAGCAACTATCACTAAATGAGTTCATGATTTTAGTTGGATGTTTTAGTTTCATAAGATACTCTTAAGCACAACAACAACACTAGTCCAACAAATAACACAAGTATGACACTCATGCTAAGGTGCACACTCAGACAATTTTCAAACAGCAGGTAAACACATCACAAATGAATAGGCTATTTATTTACTACCTTAGTATTTACTTGAAGTTTTGAAATCCATCAATCATGAAAATTTAACAAACAACCAGTAGCTAATAACCAAGGAATCAAGTCATAAAAATAATCTAAAGCACCATCTTCACTCAAGATAATGCTCCTATCAAAAGCATAGAAATAGGACTGCACTAATAGCATACTAGTATGGAAAAATCTACACAAGCATGCTATAAGAAATAATTATATCCTATAACTATAGCACATGCAACTAAAGAGTTCAAGGCATCATAACAGAAGTAATAACTTCCTAAACATGCTATAATAAACTCATACACTCATAAAATAAGAGATGACAATACTATAGCAAAAATCACCATTTTCTAGTGGTGACACTAGTTCAATACTAGGGAAAACAAACAATGCTACCATGATTTGTTTAAACATAATCAAGCAAGTCATGAATATAAATGTAACTAATAACAATACACAAATCATACTCATGCTAGGAAGCAAGAACATCAAAATAATTCCATGAAGCAACTATTAAGCATGCACAAATTAATTCTAGCAATTTATGTTTGCTTAAACAATTACTAGCAAGCAAAACATGGTATAACCTACACAACCAGTGGCTATGCACTTGATGAAAAGTTATATAAACCTTTTAAAAAATCCAAACACTCAATCTGAATCACTCACAAACAATCTATCCATAAAGAGGAATTTAGTTTATTGCAAACTATATAATTTAGCACTCAATAGTGAACCATTTCTTAACATGATACCCCTAAGGAATATTATGTTAACAAATTGGATCACATCTAACATACTAGTATCCTCTGATAGGAAACAAACTTCTCACTTGCATAAGTGAAAACAAACAATTATATTTTCCATGGTGGAAAAATAGAAATCAATCATATAATTAAACATGTTCATTCCTCACATGAGCATGGTTGGGAATTTTCATCCTCAACCAAGATGAGATGGGACCAGTGGGTTATGGGCCCACTAATACCAAGGCAAAAGAGGTACTAAGCCTCTGGTCAATTCATGACAAAATTAGTATAACAAAAATGAAATTAAGCAAGCCATTATCTCTAGTGAAAACAATACTGGTGTATAAGAATAACAAAACCTATACATGCTTCACTATCAAAAAAAAAAACATGCAAGCTAGTAGAGGTATTAACTTCAAAATAACAGTACCAAAATGGTACTGGATCCATAGCAATCATAGCACAAAATTTAATATAGCATTCACCCAAAGATCTAGCTCTCACAAAAATTCCAAATAATAAAACTAGAAGTTATCAACTGCTATCTCATTTTTATTTTAGTTTCCAAACATGCACACACTTTCTAGGGTAGAGGTACTGTCAGAAAACAACTTAATAACAAGTACTAACAACTTTATACAAGCTAGGAAACAAGATCAAATCATCCACACAATTCATTTCAAACAAGAACATTATTAAAAATAGAAACAGAAAAGTGCTGTTTCTAGATCTGTCCACCAAAAATTATCTAGGGCATCAAAAATTAATCTAAGCTAGGATATGATAGATCTAGTCAATACCAAACTCATCCAATTGGATTTTCTCTAAAAAGCATTTTTAAACTCCTTAAAAAATCATATAAAAGGCTACTGGACTTTTAGTAAACTGGATGGCATTTTCATGTCATAACTCACCTTGATGTGAGGTTAGGTTCATTGGATAGATATTTTCAATACCTATCCAGAACAGTTTAGTTTTTTTCATTTGGTCACATATTTTTAAAGTTATGGTCAAAACATTCTCACTGACAGTCTGAGGCAAAACATTCATTGTGCTAAAAATAATGGTCCAAAAGTAGATCTGCAAAGTTCCCATGGTTTAGATTTCATTCCTTAAGGTTCATGAATTTTTACATATTTTATTTCACACGTTTAGTATTTTTACCACGTCCAAAGTGGAGGTACAAGTTTCTGGTGAAATTAAATGAATAAAAGATAACTGCCACGCGGGCCGGTTCTGCGAGGCTGCGGCCCAACTGGACGCGAGCGCGGCCCGCTGCGCTTGCGCGCGCTGGCAGGCGCGGGAACGCTCCGCTTTGAAAAGCGACCGTGGATCTCGGATCCAACGGTGCTGGTGCATCGCCTACCTCACGATCCTCTCTCCTACAGACCCGATAACCGGCGGCGAGAAAAAGCACGGGAAGCTCACCGTGGGGCTCGGGAGGGGGTGGCGCGGCTCGGGGAAGGCTGCTGGGTGGGAGGGGCTTCGAGAGGCGGCGACGGCGGCGCTCGGCACGGCCTCACGGGGTGGAACGCGACCGGCGCCCTGGGCGGTGACCGCGGCGGTGAGTGGACGGCGGCGGCGTCTCCGGGGCCTAGAGGATGGGGGATGTTGTCTGGGAGGTTCAGGGGAGTGTGGGGAGTCGAGCTAGGGCTGTGGGAGGGGTTGGAGTGGAGGGGTGCGAGCAGGTTCTTGTCGGGACCGAGGTGGCCACCGATGGGCTAGAACTCGAGCTCAAGGGGCTCTAGGGGCAGGGCTCGGGGTCCAGATGATTTGGGGAGGCTAGGAGGGAGTGTGGGTGGTGCAAGGATGCAAGGGCACTGCCCTGGTACTTATAGCTAAGGTATGAACCTCAAGGGCAAAATGGGGAGCTCGGGTGGATGCCAATAATGGCATAGAGCAAACCCTAGGGTTTCTGGTCTTTTCTACTTCGTGCACTGGCTTGCCCTAATCATCTAGCCGGTGGTTGCAGGTCTTATCCTGGCCAAAGGTGCAAGTGGTGCAAGTGGCAACCAAAATAGTCAAAGGCGTGGGCTCCCACTTCTGCCACATCAACACCTCTTCTCTCTCTAATAAGTTCAGGCCTAGGGCTTCTAGAAGTAACCCAATGCATTATTGGTCGAGTAGGAATGCTGGTCAACACACTAGGCTTGGTTACACTTCCAAAAGATCAAGGGATCAGCAAGAAATCAAAGGTGCAAAAGTGTATCTCCTGCTGTTTACTGCAAAATTCAGAAAATTCAGACTAAGGACTTAGAAATTTTCTAAGTGTTGAAAACAGACAGAAAGTTGAAAAAGTTGGGTTTGTTTTCAGGGTGCAAATGATTCTCAAAATTTGTTTTCAAGGTATGGATTTTTTAACCATGTTATATACTTTCATAAACAACTTTTGAAAACAAATTTGAAATAAGTGAAGGCCATGAAAACATTGGAGGAAAAGGTATACTTCCCGCTTTTATCTGTTTCTCAAAAATGTCATTTCCTGCCTTAATTTTATACCACAAACACATCAAGCAAAAGATAGTTTTTATTTCTCCAAAAATAAAAGTGAGCTTATAGCTTTGTAGTATACATATCAAGGATTAATTAAAAGTCAAGAAATCATAAAGTAACAATTTGTAGCTTGGTGAAAACAATGGTAGAAAACATGTATTTGGCTTTATTCTCAGACATTGTTTTCTATAGGAAAGTTAAAAGAAAACTTTCATAGATCATCTTGGAAACTTGTTTTCTTGGATCCAACAAAGTTAAAAGTTTATTTTAAGTTGCAAACCATAGAGATCCAAGTCTTGGAATAAAAATTCTCTCAAGTAACATTATGAAAACATCAGGGGAAAATAAAAATAGGAATATCTCTCAGAAACATAAGGTATTGGTTTTATATGGAAACAAGACTTGTGTTGCAAATATGTTTAACATTACAAACACATGTTAGTTCAAACAATCATGTTGTTAAAAAAAATTGTTGGCCCTAATTTTTGTCCTCTTGAGCACAGTCCAAGAGTCCAAAAACTGGGGTGTGACACTTCCAATAAATGGTCACATGACCAAGTCTTAGACAACTACCACGTAGTGTAGGCAAATGACACACACACAACAGAAACGGTCCCGGTCAGCATCCTCCCCTCTCTCTCTCACCCGCGCGCGGCTGAGAAACTGAGGCGGCGGATTGCTCACCTAGGGGCGACATTGGGCAGTGGCGCGGTGTCGATGTGGGCGCAGGTTGTCGGGGCTATGCAGGCGAGCAGTCGGCGGCGGCCGAGGTGGCTCCAAACGGCGGCGTGGTGCAGAGTGGCAGCGATGGCTCCGACGACGTACGGCGGCGCTGCTCCTGCAAGCGAATGACCAAGGGGAAGGGTCAGGGATGGTCGCACGCGTACGGGGAGCGTAGCTAGGGTGCAATGGAGGGCTAGGAATGCTCGGGGTGAGAACAACCTTTTCGGGGTGCTCTCGCTGGCCGGCGGCAAAAACTCTCCTGTGTCGCTCACTAGGAGCGATCGGGGTCGAGTGGGCGCGTTGAGGTGAGTGCGGTGGAGGTGGAGAGGTGTGTGGCGAGGCAGAGGGGCGTGCGGTTCCTTATAGGCGTGGGCAGGGGGTCGTGGGCGTTGGGTGCTCTCGGGCAGGGAACGGCGGTGTGGCACTGCAGCAGGGAGGCGAGGAGACGATGTGGCAGTTGCCTTTGAGGCCACAGTGAACGTGGCGCGGCGTGCACTACGTGTCGAGCTGTTTTCCCCCCCTCTCTGTTTTCTCTCCCTGTCCCCCCTCTCTTTCCACTCCTCTCTCTCACTCTTTGATCGACCACAAATGGCATCAAAGGTACGAAACCCAAGTACAAACATAGGCAACCATGTTTGGCAGGGTCTCGTCTCCCCATTGGGACAAAAACCAACAAAATTATCCACTCCATTTTCTGTAAAAATAAAAGTTCAGAAAAAGTGACTTAGCAAAATTGCTAAGTGTGGAAACAGATCAAATCATCAAAATGTTCAATCAAGATTAAGTTAGCAAATGAAGTCAAAATTTGTAATTCTAAGTTGGACAATGTTAAACATGAAATGAACTTTCATAAACATATTTTAAAACCATTTTTGGAATTGTGGAAGGTTTTGAAAAGAAGGTGGAAAAAGGTCACCTTTCTGGTTTTCTCTGTTTTCCAAATTGTCTGTTTTTCTGTCTTATTTTCTTTCCACCAAAACAAGCATGCAATGGTTTGTTTTCAAACTCCACAAATCAAACCAATGTTATAGCTTCATATTACATACATCAGAGAACAATTATATGCCAAGAAAACATAAAATTTGATACTCTAACATGTTGAAAACAAGTGCTAGAAAATGTTACTTGGCTAGTTTTTCAGGGATACGCCTTAATAGAAAAACTAAAAGAAAACATCCATATTTTCAATTGCCATTTTGTTTTCTTGAATCAAAAAAATCCAAGAAATGTTGTTAATTTGAAAACATCTTTGATCCAACACTTGGGACAAAAAATTACTCAAAGAATCATATGGAAAACATCACAGAAACAACTAGTGATCATGAGAGAAAAATTGGATATTTGATTTAAAAGAAATTGTTTTGAATTGCATAGATACTCATGGTCACATACATATGTTGGTTCACACAAACATATTATAAAAAATAATTGTTGGCTCCCAAATTTGCCTCGCATACTATATTACAAATGTCCAAAAATTGGGGTGTGACAGATCTTCCCCCTTCGCCCCGAGATTCGCAGGTCTAGTTCTTAAGGAAACCAGAGAACTCCCTCCTGATGTAATCCTCACGCTCCGAGGTAGCTTCTTTCTCAGAGTGATTCGTCCACTGAATCGTAAGGAATTTGAAAGCAATCCTCCTCGTCGCAAGAACATTCTCCTCAAGAACATGCAAGGGTCTATCACGGTAAGTCAGGTCATCATTCAGGTTAATGGTCCTGAAATCAACGTCTTGGTAGGTGAGATCTTTCTCAGGTACATGAAGACACTTCCGGAGCAAGGACACATGAAAGACATTGTGAAAAGTTGACAACTCTTCTAGCAGTTCTAACTGATAAGACACTTCACCGCGGAGGGCTAAGATCTTAAAAGGGACAATATATCAGGGTGCAAGCTTTCCATTGACAGGAAAATGTTGCATCCCTTTGAGTGATGTAACACGAAGATACACGAAATCTCCAATACTGAAAGAGACATCGCGACGCTTTGTGTCCGCATAATTTTTTTGGCGAGATTGAGCTGCCTTGAGACGATCACGAATAAGCTGGACTTGCTCTTCTGCAACATGTAAAGTGTCTACTCAAAGCATCCAGTTTCAGTCAAGTTCGGTGGTGTACGGCATTTACGACCATACATGGCTTCAAAAGGGGCCATTTGTAAACTAGACTGATAGTTGTTGTTGTACGAAAACTCCGCAACTGGCAGGCAGTCTTCCCATTTGGCTCCATAAGATAAATCACAAGCACGTAGCATGTCTTCCAATATCTGGTTCACACACTCTATTTTTCCATCAGTCTGCGGGTGATAGGCGGTACTAAAGGCTAACTTGGTTCCCATTGCTTCGTGCAACTTCTTCCAGAATCGAGAAGTGAACTGTGATCCTCTATCAGACACAATCCTGCTAGGGACTCCATGCAGGCTAACAATCCGAGTAATGTATAGATCAGCAAGCTAGTCCCCACGATATGTAGTCCGGACAGGAATAAAATGTGCAACTTTTGTGTCCCTGTCCACGACAACCCATATAGAATCATTTCCTCAGTTGGACCTAGGAAGTGTAGTAATAAAGTCCATCCCGACTTCATCCCATTTCCAAACAGGCACTTTCAGTGGCTAAAGCAATCCAGCAGGACGCTGGTGCCCAGCTTTTACCTGCTGACATATATGACACTTGGCTATAAACGAGGCAATGTCTCGTTTCATTCTATGCCACCAAAATTTCTCCTTCAAGTCCTGATACATCTTGGTTCCTCCGGGGTGAATAGAATACAGGGTATCATGAGCCTCGGTCATGATGGCCTGCTTTAACTCAGATTTGGTAGGAACACAAATGCGACCTTCATACCACAAGACTCCCTCGGAATCAATGGTAAAACCAGAAACTTTCTCCTTCTCCATGTGGGTCTTAATTCCATCTGTACTCTTCTGGCCTTTCTGAGCTTCTTTGATTGGATCAACGAGAGTTGGTTTAACTTCCATTGCATCCAACGTACCATAGCTGACCACTTCAATACCAAGCTGGTCAAATTCTTTCCACAACTCAGGTTGCCTAATCTGAATCATAGCATTCACAGAGACTAGTTCTCGACTAAGAGCATCGGCAACAACATTTGCCTTTCTAGGGTGATAGTGGATACTTAGATCATAATCTTTGATGAGTTCAATCCAATGGCGTTGCCTCATATTGAGTTCATGCTGAGTAAAGATATACTTCCAGCTCTTATGATCTGTGTATATTTCACATCTTTTTCCCATAAGGAAGTGTTGTCATGCCTTGAGGGCATGTACAACTGCAGCAAGCTCTAAGTCATGCGTGGGGTAGTTCAGCTCATGAGGTCTCAACTGGCGTGAGATATAAGATAGGACCTTCCCTTCTTGCATGAGAACACTTCCAAGACCAACCTTAGAAGCATCACAATAGACATCGAAACCCTTGGTGACCTCCAGCATAATAAGTACCGGGGCAGACACGAGTCGGTTCTTCAAGTCTTGAAAACTCTCGGCACATTTGTCCGTCCATACGAAGTTACTATCCTTCTTGAGCAACTCAGTGAGTGGTCTGACGATGCTCAAAAATCCTTGAACAAACTTGCGGTAATATCATGCTAATCCCAGAAATGATCTGACTTCAGTATAATTGGTTGGAGCAGCACGCTTCGCCACAGACTGAACCAGAGCAGGGTCAACAGAAATCCTCCTTCGGATACCACATGTCCAAGCAATCTGACTTCCTTCAACCAAAATTGGCACTTACTGAACTTAGCATACAGTTGATGCTTACGAAGTGTTCCGAGCACGGTTCTCAGATGTTCTTCGTGTTCTTCCTCACTCTTGGAATAAATAAGAATGCTGCCAATAAACACCACGACAAACCTGTCCAAACAATCCATGAACACCTTGCTCATGAGATTCATGAAATAGGCAGTGGCATTGGTCAGACCAAAGGACATCACGGTGTACTCATACAACTCATAACGAGTGGTCAATGCGGTCTTGGGAATATCGGTCTCACGAACCTTCAACTGGTGATAACCAGTGCGAAGATCAATTTTTGAGAAAATTCTACCCCCATTTTGCTAGTCAAACAGGTCTTCGATTTTTGGCAATAGGTACTTGTTCTTGATGGTGACATCATTCAACTTACGGTAATACACACATAAGCGAGCGGTACCGTCCCGTTTGTCGAAAAAATGATAGGTGATCCCCATGGTGATGCACTAGGGCGAATCAGACCTTTCCTCAACATTTCATCCAGTTGTTTCTTCAACTCATCTAACTCCTTCGGATTCATCTGATAAGGCTTCTGTGTAATAGGTCCATTTCCAGGTACTAACTGAATAATGAACTCGATATCCCGATCAGGGGGCATACCGGGCAATTCCTCTGGAAAAACATCCAGGTAATCACATACTACCGGAACTTCCTCAAGTGTGGGTTTGGCTAAACCGGTGTGGCAGTGAATCTCTGATGAAGGCTTGGTTGCGTTGTAGGCAAATTTTTCTCCACCACTAGTTTTCAGTGATATGGACTTCTTGGTGCAATCAATAACACCCCTATACTTGGCCATCTAGTTCATACCCAACATTACTTTTATCCCTTGGGATCCCAGTACTATCAGGTCGGCATGAAAAGTTTTCCCAAGTATTTCCACGGGTACTTCATTGCAAACAAGGTTGGCTTTCTCACTAGCTCCGGGTATTTGTACTAACATAGGGTTGTGCATACGTGTATGTTTCATACCACTCCTTTCAGCAAACGACTTAGTGACAAAAGAATGCGATGCACCAGAATCAAACAGTACTGCAGCTGGTACAGAGTTGACAGAAACGTACCCATCACTATGTATGGTGCCTCCTGTACTTCCTCAGCAGTGACATGATTCAGATGTCCCTTCATCACATTATTCCACCTCGTGACTGGACCTCGGTTCATATTGGTTGCAGTGGGCTGGGCTGGAGAAGCATTCTTGGTAGGGCACTCACAAGAAAAGTGTCCTTCCTTCCCACAAACAAAGCAACCTCCATTTGACTTCGGGTTCGAGTTAGGCTTTGCAGCACAGTTGAAGGTGTTTCCATTCCCATTTCCTCCAGGCTTCGGTGCATAAGGTGCACGGTTGTTGTTGTTGTGGTGGTTGTTGTGGTTGTTGTGATTGGGCCTTGGTGCATACTGGTGATTTGGGCGAGGTGCATAAGAAGGCGCCCTTGGTGGTGGTGGTCTCGCATAAGGAGTAGGGCGAGTCCTTGGTGCTTTAGATCCTCCATGAAGGCATTCTGGCGCTTGTGCTCCCTCATCATGGCATCATCAGCAAGCGACTCCAGATCCTGGAATGGTATCACAACCAGTGTACATTGCAGGTCATCATGCAATCCATTCAGGAACCTTTCTTTCTTCTTCGCCTCAGTGTTAACTTACTCTGGGGCATACTGGGACAGAGTAGTGAAATCCTCCCGGTACTTAGACACTGACATCCCTCCTTGCCTCAGCTTCAGAAACTTGTCCCGCATAATGTTCATCACACTCTGGGGGATATGATATTTGCGGAACCTAGCAACAAAGTCCTCCCAATTGAAAACATGACCAGCGCAACAGTGGCTCGAGTTGTCTCCCACCAAGTTCTTGCCGGTCTAGCAAGAAAATGAGTGGCAAATATAACCTTGTCATTCTCCTCCACTGAAGCTACTTTCAGGTTATTAGCAATTGTGCGGAGCCAATCATCAACATCAAGTGGCTCCACAATCTTGGAGAATATCGTAGGGTTGGTCTGTTGAAAATCCTTCAGCTTTGAACGAGCACCAGTTCCATTGCCATTGCCATTGTTGTTGGCACTGGCCAAAAAACTGCAGTGCAGCAATGGTAACTGCGCTCTCAGCACGTGTGGCTTGACGGTCCTCAATCATCAGGGCCAACAATGCCTCCATTGACGGTGGGGGTGGTGGTGGTGGTTCCCGACGAGGCGGCATGCTGTAGTGAAACATGTGTACGACTATGCAACAAGACTTCTTTTTTAAAAAAAAAACTAGGAAAAAATATAGTTTTATGAACAAAGGAAGACAAGTGATAATTCACAAGTAAGATACAAGTAGAGAAAATCACAAAAAAAGTATAACACAAACAACATCACATACATAACACATACATAAGTCTCACAATACAAACTAGGCTCCTTAGAGCTGCATAGGGGAAACAACTTATGGGTCATCGCAAGGCTAACTACCAAACTAACTGGCACAATATCCATAAGCTCAAAAGCTACATCTAGTCTTGGTCACTGTCTCCATCGAAAAGGATCCCCTCCAGATACTCCTTGTCCTCTACATTCTTGTTGAGACGGTCACGGCCAAAACGGGTGGTCCACAACTGTCCCGCCAAGGCGCGGTTCCTCGCAGTCACAGTCTCGTGCTCAACTGTCAGCTTACCTAGGGCTGCTGTCAGGGTGCGTTACTCTGCAGTGGTGGTGTGGTGCATAATCCTCAGATCATCCAGTCTACACTAGGTGCGGTGCAACAGAATATCCATGTCTTCCAGGAGAGGACCCATGCTATCAAGATCCTGAGGCATAGGAAGTGGTAGTCCCACCTCATCGCGTCTCCCAAGCAACTCAAACCGGGTACGAAGGAACAAGTAGTCCCTCAAGTACGCCAAGCGTGCAATCGCCTCCTGGATCAAACGAACAGATCCCTCATGCCAGGAATGCTCAGCAAATGGTGCAGTGAAAGGTGGACGGATGGTACACTCCACAAACCAATCTCCCTCGACTGGTGCACCTATGACCATTCCTCCTGTCAGCTCAGGAACTGGGCGGTCAAGTAGCTCAGTCATCTCAACAAACCTCTGCTCGAAGAGAAAAGACACGTTCCGAGCTAGTCCCAACTGACAAGCCTCAGTGAAGATAACATCCATCTACACAAAATTTTAAGTATAGTTTAAGTTAGACCATAGTGTGCAAAGTTTTAGATTAAGCAAGATGTAACTTAATGTAAGTAGAATTTTATAACACGTAGAGGATGGGATATATAGAATATTTTGGCACTTAGTCATATCAGTAACTTAGTTTTATAAGGTAGCTTTGGAGTACTCGCTAACGTCCATGCTAACTAATGGCTCCTAAGGTCAACATGGCTCTGATACCAACTTTGTAGAGGCCCCAAACTGGTGGTCCAAGGCCCCTCATATGCATACATTCACGATCCAGAAATTCAGTCGTGAACAACATATGAAGTTGGTACACAGATAACATCATCCATTACACGAATAATAAGGTCTTACAATAAATGGTCACATGACCAAGTCTTAGACAACTGCAACGCAGGGCAGGAAAATGACACACACAACGGAAGATAGAATAACACAACGTAGTAGCGCCCAAGTCACGCCTTAACCTACAGGTTGCTGACCGGGAGCTGGGCCTAGTTCGCGTAGTTGTCAACTTAGTACTCCTCATGTGGTTGCTCCTCATAGTCTGGCAAAGTAAATAGCCAGGGACGAAACCAATATGAGTACATTTGAATGTACTCTGTAAGACATCCTTTAAGTAGCTTACGAAATGCAAGTATGCTTCTATGGTGGAATGGGTAGGCTAGATACATCATGGTTGAGTTTGACATCTCTATATCTTTGTTGAAGATGATACTTCAAAAGAAAATAATATAGTTTTCTTTCTCGTGTAGATATTGCATGTCCAAAAGGTTTTATAAAAACCTTCTTTAGAAAAGAAAGTTTTTCTTTGCAAAACTTCTTGTAGAACAATTCCCAGCTTTTCTTCATCCGTACCTCGCAGGTACAAAGTTCACATTCCCAGTACCTCACAGGTACAAGTCCTTTTTCATAAATATCCTTTTGAAAATATTGATACAATACTAGCTACATGACCATTCAACTGTCCATATCCGAGGACTCAACAATTATGAATAGATTTACTCTACAGAGGTGTACACAATCCACAAGATCCACATCATCTGCCATGAATCACCCATGGACTGTCCACAACAATATGCGAGCATCAGATAATTGATCCTAGCTTTCCACTATGGTCAAACTAGTATATGACTATCCCTTCAACTGGGTTTATTCTCCCTGGCACTGTGTCGCACACTGCCATGACAGGAGACCCAACTGTTACAACCGGAGGGAAAATTAATCCCACACTTTTCATGTCCCGCATCTCCCACCTGGCGACACTTCGGTTCAGAGAATCACATTCTCTATAGCATTTGGGATAGAACACACATTAACAAGAAAAAGTTTCTAGATAGGCCTCTTGCCCATGTTGAGGTAGAGTGGCAGTACGTTTTGGTTGTTCAGCGAAGACTAGGTTGTGTGTCTTTTGTTAAACATTTCAAAAACTTTCCTCTTTGCCTCCTCTAGTGAACAAGGTCCCACCTTTCCACCGAGGGTTTTTCATAAAGCATTTGTTTACAAAAGCACATTTTAGGGTGTCCTCTTAGGGACTTCAAGATTATTAATATTGGGCGTATTTATATTCCATATTCTGGCTAAAGTCTTGGTAACACCAAGTTTGACTATTGGCAATGTAATAGTTACATATAATATTAATGGTAATAATAGACACATCAAACATAGTTTTGTTAATCCAAGTTTTGTAAAACTTCAGAAGTAAAAAAACTTGCATGATAGATAATGATAAGTATAATAACAACAAGCTTTAGGATGGCTTTCCTTGGTATGAGTTCAAGTCTTGCTCTTGGAAATAGCAAGAGTGAAAATATCCTTCTTCTCCAATAACTTCCTCCTCGTTTTCTAACGTCGTAAAAGAAATAAATGACACACAATCAGAACCAACTAAGGCAAACAATGGTACTAAGAAATACATTCAGCAAGCAATGCACAAAACAATTCGTCGCTCAATTTTCCAAAGGCAACAATTCACATGCACACATACCACTAACAAGATTAATTGCAAACATGACTATGGTGGAGAAATTGTATTTCTCAACAAAATGCAATGGCATCAGTGGGTATTCCACTAGCCTACCAAGTCATTTGGAGGTCACAATGCCTCTGGTTATACTTGTGGAAAAATAATATTCCACTAAACGACAATCAACACACTACTCATGCTAGTGAGAAAATAATAGGGTGCAAGTAATCAAATAAATATTACTCATGCTTTCCTATAAATTAAAGTGCAAGCTAACAGAGGTGACAACATCATAAATTCAGTACCAAAATGGTATTGGACTCATCACATATACCTAAAAAATCTAGGTACTAAACTTAATAATACTTTGCCCACATTTTCTATTCAAGAAAAATACTACCCCCTCTGTATCAAAATATAAGATGTTTTAGCATTTTCTAGACAAAACGTATCTAGACATGTTTTACTGTATTGATTCATATGAATCTTACACTAAAACATGTCTAGGTTCGTTTTGTCTACGAAATGCTTAAACATTTTACATTTTTATATGGAGGGGGTAGAAAACAATACTATGCTATTTCTTATTTCTATTTATTTCCAAACATGCCCATTTTCCTAACATGCTAGTAATGTAAGAAAACAACATTATAACAGAGAGTAACACATCTACACATGTTATAAAACAAGAATCTAATGCACAAGTATTTAATTAAAACTATTTACACAAGATTACCTAAAACAGAAAAGAGCTAAAACTAGTTATGCACACCATAGTTATTCTAGAGAACTAAAAATTATACCAAGATAGGATTAGGTAGATCTAATAATACACAAACTCATCCAATTGGATCCACATAAAAACTCATCATCAAACAACCTACAAAAATACTAGAAGGGCTCTCTGGTATTTTCCCAAAATTCATGGCCTTTTCTCTATGAAGCTCTCCTTAATGCAAGTCCAAGTGCTACCGATAAATATCACTAAGGGCTATCCAAAATAATTTAGTTTGCAAAATTTGGATTCATATTTTGAAAGTTATGCCAATAATGACTTAACAGATAGTCTCTGCCAAAATAAATGCTACTTCAAAAATAATGCACAAAATGTAGATCTATCAATTGGATGTGGTTAAGAAAATGTTAACCTACAATCATGATTTTTTTTGGGGCGAGAATCCCCTTTTTCTATTTTCCTAGGCCAAAAGCTAGGGTTCATATTTCTGTTTATTTCAAAAATAATAAAAAATACAGAGACTACATACGCACGGGCCGGATCTACATGGGCACGACCCATCTAGCGCGGGAAACAGCCCGCATGAACGCGCGCGCGTGCTGCGCGGCAACGGCGCGGTTCAAAGGGATATGTTGATCGCGCGATCAACGACCTTGGTTTCTTCTTCTTCCTGCCCTCTCTCTCTCACCCGCGCGCGGCCGAGAAACGGAGGCGGCAGATTGCTCACCTAGGGGCGACGCTGGGAAGTGGCGCGGTGTCGATGCAGTCGCAGGTAGTCGGGGCTGTGCAGGCGAGCAGTCAGCGGCGGTCAAGGTGGCTCCAAACGGCGGCGCGGTGCGGAGTGGCCGCGGCGGATCCGACGACGGCGGCGCGGCTCCTACAAGCGAATGACCAAGGGGAAGGGTAAGGGACGGTCGCACACGTACGGGGAGCATAGCTAGGGTGCAATGGAGGGCTAGGAATGTTCGGGGTGAGCTCAATCTTTTCGGGGTGCTCTCGGTGGCCGGCGACAAAAACTCTCCCGTGTCGCTCACTGTGAGCAATTTGGGTCGAGTGGGCGTGTCGAGGCGAGTGCGGTGGAGAGGTGTGTGGGGGGCAGAGGGGCGTGCGGTGCCTTATATGTGTGGGCAGGGGGTCGTGGGCGCGGGGTGCTCTCGGGCACGTCGCGGGTGGCACGGAGCGGCGTCTCCGGGCGTGCACACGCCGTGCAACGGGCGGCTAAGGGACTAGGGTGGTGTGGCACTGCAGCAGGGCGACGAGGAGGCGATGTTTTCGTGGGCGTTGAGGCCATAGTGCACATGGTACGGCGTACACTGCGTGTCGAGCTATTGTTCCCCCGTTTTCTCTATCTGTCCCCCTCTCTTTCCACTCCTCTCTCACACTCTCTTATCGACCACAAATGGCATCCAAGGTATGAAACCCAAGTATAAACATAGGTAACCATGTTTGGCAAGGTCTCATCTCCCCATTTGGACAAAAACCAACAAAATCATGCACTCCATTTTTTGTAAAAATAAAAGTTCAGAAAAAAGTGACTTAGCAAAATTGCTAAGTGTGGAAACAGATCAAATCATCAAAATGTTCACTCAAGATTAAGTTAGCAAATGAAGTCAAAATTTGGAATTAATGTTAAAAATGAAATGAACTTTTAGGAACATCTTTTTAAAAAAATTGGAATTGTGGAAGGTTTTGAAAACAAGGTGGAAAAAGGTCACCTTTCTGTTTTTCTCTGTTTTCCAAATTGTTTGTTTTTCTGTCTTATTTTCTTTCCACAAAAACAAGCATGCAATGTTCTGTTTTCAAACTCCACAAATCAAACCAAGCTTATATATTTGTAGTCCATACATCAGAGAACAATTATATGCCAAGAAAACATAAAATTTGATACTCTAACATATTGAAAATAAGTGCTAGAAAATGATACTTGGCTAGTTTTCAGGGATAGACCTTAATAGAAAAACTAAAAGAAAACATACATATTTTCAATTGAATTTTTTTTCCTGGAATCAAACAAATCCAAAAAATGTTGATAAGTTGAAAACATCCTTGATCCAACACTTAGGGACAAAAATTACTCAAAGCATCATATGGAAAACAGCACAGAAACAACTAGTGATCATGAGAGAAAAAATGGATATTTGATTTAAAATAAATTGTTGGTTGCATTGCATAGATACTCATTGTCACATACATATGTTGGTTCACACAAACATATTACAAAAAAAATTGTTGGCTCTTAAATTTGAGTTCAATTTGAAATTTAGCTAAATTTGGTCGGAATTTGCCTTTGTTCATCGGGTTGCTTCGGCTCAACGAGTGGGAGGAATCCCCCCCCCCCCCCCCCCCGAAATTTACGCCATCACGCTTCCAAGCGACGATTTTTCGACCGAAAAAATGCCCTAGGGGCCTAAGGAGTGCAGATGCTCTTACCACGTTATCATAGGGTAAATGCTGTTGTGACGATAACATACAACTCTTTATGTAGTCATGCGCAAAAACCATTGTTCCACTAATACATGAATGAGGAAATTTTGAAATGTTGCGTGCTCACATTTTTGGTCAATTAGCACTTTCGAAATGTTGCCTCATTTATGGTAGGTTTTGTCCCGAAGAAAAAGAGATACAAGGACGCTGCAATAGTATACAAAATTTGTTGCACAGTTAAGAGTATGCTACACGGATCGGATGAGATTTCACGTTTTATGAGGGCTAGACTACACATCATGTCCATCATTTAATAATATTTTACCTTGAAGAGTAATTTTCAACTCTTGCACATCGAGGATCCAAATTTGTGGTCCTCCGTCGACTCAAGAGCTCAGAACACATTTCCGTATTCAAGAAAAAAAATGGAGAGCTTGTCACGACTAAGATAAGGGTGAAAAGGAAACGTTGACCTAGAGTTAGAGGCCCCCGGGAGCGGCCCTAGAAAGACGTGTTAAGGGAGTAGTGGGCTTGCCCACCTAAGGGAGCGGGCTCGGCAAGCTGGTCACCCTCTGCTCAACTCCTTTCGCACAAATGGTGTGAGTGCGACTTAGGGTCATACATGTCTGGCACCTGCTCGCTTGTCATTGGCGAATTCTGAGCCGAGTTCTTCAACTATGTTGCTTTTCTTGTAGCAAGCACTTCATGTGGTTATGCCACCCATCTACCTCTCATTTAGTTATTTCCTTCACGGGCGCGAACACATTCTTCCATGTGCCTTGTGCACCTTTAGCTCTGCAGACGAAACATTTAAACACACGATCTTTATTTGTGTGCATGCATCTTCATATAACTTGGGATATTGGTACCTAGCAGTGTGTGCGCATTTGCGGCATCGCCTCTCTAAGACCTTTGGCAGGGGACATCTACCCCGTCTCCGCCTTCTGACTTCAAGTTTTCATTAATGATGATCGTCGTCTTCTTGTAGAGCATATTCAAGAGCCATAGTGCAACAATTTTCCACGCGTTGTTGATTTCTTAGTCGACAATTTGCTCTGGAGGTGTTTCTGTTCTCATACGTTTTGCAAATCCATCTGGAAGCCGGAAGCATGAGTCTAGAGTTTTGCCGCATCATTGTAGGCGTATAAAGCAGCCTCCATTTCATAATTTATATAAAAAAAATATAGCTCATAGCAATTATGACCGTGCCAAATTAGACGCCTTAGTTTTCACATAGACCATAGCTAGCCGCTATGCTGAGTCATGACCCTTTTGCTGCTCCAATATTCATACAAATAATCGTAAAAGGACACGGTGGAAGCTATTAGTATGCACAATTCAAAGTTAAGTACAAAGACCATTAGTCAGAAAAATGATTTGAAGCGTATTGTTCTGAATAATATATCGAAGGAAGCATAATTTAAATGGTCTAGATAAAAACTATATTTATTAGGAAATACATAACCCGGGGCAGATAAAAAAGTAGTTATGTTCGAATTTAAAAAAAAAATGTTAGCAGCCGGTAGAGATGGGTCTTGCTCCCTTCACAAATGACCTAGGGTTAGGGGCCCCCGGGAGCGGGCCTAGCAAGACACGTTGAGTGAGTAGTGGGCTCGCCCCCCCTAGGGCTAGGAGCCCCCGGGACGGGGCTCGGCAAGCTGGTCACCCTCTGCTCAACTCCTTTCGCGTCATTCCAAACTGCCGCTCCCGTCCATCTGGGTTAACCCGGAAGACTTAATCCAGGTTAAGAGCCCACGCTACCGGGCTCAGCTCTTTGCTAATGGCTACTTACGAACCCTTTTATGTTGGGCGTAACTCCCTTGCGTATCCGATGTGGGACAAAAAAAAACGAGCGCGTCCGCCCTGCGCGCTGCCTTCACTTCACGCGGCGATGTGCTGGCTGATGTGCGCTCACGAGTGGATCAGCGGGATAATCTCGGCCTGTATGCACGAGTTGATTATGGGCCGGAAGGTATGTTCGGTCCAAAGACCCAGCCCACGTTCGCTCCATTAATCTGGACTCTGGAACATGCGAGCTTCCTCCGTAAGCTTTTTCGTCTGGCCGTACTCCAGGGGCCATCCATGACTGATTTGTCAGGCACAACTTGATCAAAGCATGGAACAGATAATCGACCTCACCTGCCCAATATGCTACAAATATGTGCATTGGGTACCTGGAACTCATACACTTTGAATTTGTTTGGAATTCTTTTTGCAACATATATTTATTTATACATGCTGCTGTAATTTTATATACTAAATGGGAGTCTAAAATAGAGCACCACCTATATCCACGTCATTAGAATTATTTTAACTATTATTTCTGTAATTTACGGCGAGGATTGCGTAACTTTATTGTTGATTCTAACATGTACACTGAACACAAACCATACTTTGTGTTGCGCCGAACAAACATATTGTCAAGAGTCCCTCTTGCACGTATGTATCTCCCGTAGCAACAAGGAGGCAACTTTCAGTTCACCACTACCATTGGATCTTACTTAGGGTATGCATACAACACTTCTTCCTTCCGTTCCCTTGTCACGTGCTATGGTGGTGCCCCAGATTCGACTTAAACCGGCGCCCTTCACGCCTTGCCATGATTTGGTTCGGGCCATCTCAGTTCAAAGGAGAGACGAGCAGCAGGTGGATAGGAAGGCAACACTGAATTGTCACTCTAGCTAGGAGGAAGCATAAGCATCAGCAGCAGATAAGAACATGTGATTTAGCTTTTCATATTTTTGCTAATTAGTCTCTTAAAGTTTTAGCAGGATAATTGGCTGTCGGAAAGTTAGGATATGGCATCGATAATCGCTCGGTCTGAGGTCAAGTTTGTCATACCAAGGGATTTTGGATCATCACAACTATCTAACCAATAAAACATTGAAGGATCTAATGTCTTGATTTCAAAAAAGAAAGACGCCTTGCCATGATTTGATTCGGGCCATCTCGGTTCAGTGGAGAGACGAGCAGCAGGTGGATAGGCAAGAAGGGAAGGAAATTCTTAAGCTAGGCGGAAGCATAAGCGTCAGCACCAGATAAGCAACTGTGATTTAGCTTTTGGTACTAATTCATCTCTTAAAGTTATAGCAGGATAATTCGCTCGGCCTGATGAGGTCAAGTTCGTCATACCTAGGGATTTTGGATCATCACAATTATCTAAACTAGAAAACATTGAAGGATTTAATATCTTAATTTGAAAGAAGAAAAAAATTGTATAGCTTCTCACCCTCTGTATCAAAAGAGTACGCGCATGTGTAAAACTTTGCAAAGAGGCAAGCACGTACGTACCGATGACTCAAAGTGTGAGAAATAGAAACATAGTCAGTAGCAAATTACAAATATGATGTTATTTATTTATTTTTCAAAAATGAGTGTGCGATACCCAATTAAGTAATTAGATTGAGAACATGACTTGTTTATTTTGTTTTGAAAAGAAGAGATGAGAAACTAAGGCCGCCCGACCTTTCTATCATAGCTTTGTCGGGCATGTTTGCCATTCCAGTTGCCCACTAGAACTACATTTTTTTTCAACCATCTGTACCTTGATATTCTATTAGATTCAAATTTTATGTCATTTTTGGATTCTAAGAAATTTTATCACAAAATGTAATTTTTTTTTATCAAGTGGCATGTACCATAAAAGGGAGACCATTGATCTTTTTTAACTATGTTTCCATATAGATAGGCAGTAGAGAAACATATTTTACTTGTCTTTGACAATCTAAATGAAAATGATTATTCCAACAGCCTATTTAGTAAAAAAAATCTTATGATTGGAGTCCTCTGAATTAAATCCCAATGGTAGTCTTGCAAGGAAATCTTACATATTCCACTCTGTCTATCATCGGACCTACTTATTCATAAGCATTTATCTTGATAGTAACTCTACTGGACATAGTGTGATATCATTCTATTCCATAACGGATAAAGCACCAGTTGTTCTGTACCATGTTAATATGGAGTTTCAAATTTAGAGGTAAAAAAAGCTAAATGAATGCAAGTGCCTGATAGTGAATTACATATTTGAGAAATTTTGAATTTGCATGATAATGAGCCGGAGATTACTAATAATTTGCATTCAGAAAATTGCTTTTTGAAATAATATGATACCCATGAGATTGTACCTTTATTTCTAGAAATATTCAACCCACTATAGAAGATGCCCTCGCACCGCGCTAGTTCTGGTAAAAAGATATTTCTAATTTTTTAGCACCATGAACTAAGTACTTCAATTGATTTCGACCACTCTGCTACATTCAGAGTGTTACCTGTGTTTCTGCAAAGTGCAGACTGGGTGGCGGCTTGAGGTAAAGCAGCGGAAGCTCGGCTGGGAGGGAATTGTTGCTGCCGCTGATGATAACGATCCAAAATCCTACAATACATGCGTGTTAATTCTTTTACGGAAAAAACAGAAAGAGTACAAATTACATAAGTAAAATCTGGAAAATTAACGAAGAAACTTAGTGTAAGCTGAACACACGTACCATAGACAGATAACAAGATGGATGAAGCTAGGTGTCGCCTCTCTTCACAGGCTGCTTTAGTTCCTTCATCTTTAGGCAGCCAGAGACGTGCAGCGTCTTTAGTTTCGCAACGGCCTCTGGTCCACCAATCGACACAAGATCCGGACAATCTCTAATATACAACTGCTCCAAAGATGAAAGGTTCCTGCTCCAAACATCACCTGGAATGGATATTATGTGCTGGCATTCACATATCTCCAGCGAACGAGTGACGCGAGGTTCTGCAGGCAGCTGGGAATCCATTCAGAAACATCCCCACATTGACCCAGGAAGAGCCTTTCAAGCATTGATGGCAACACCAATCCCCTCTGCCAGTTAAGAACTGTGCAATCATAAATCTCCAGGTCCTTGAGAGAAAGAAAACTTCCGAACCTTTCACCGGGCAGCGAGAGCAACTCGTCGCAGTGCGCAACATAAATCTTCTCAAGTGCAGGCAGAAATTCTTGTATTAGGAGATCATCAAGGATTGATAATTTATTGCAGCCGCTAATGTATATCACCGTAAGGGATGAGAACGACTTAATGCTGCCCGCACTGCACCCGCAATGGGATAAGTTAGTGAAGGCCGCCAGTCTGGCGGACATAAGAGACTCGCACCTTGCAATTTCCAAACTCTGTAGGGCTGGCAGATGTTGTAGGGGTGAGGAGGTGCGACGGGAATAATATAAAAAAAACTTAGTGAGGGAGCAGCACTCAATATTGTCTCCAAGATTCCCAGAATTACCCAGCACAAGCCTCTTGAGGGGAGGCGAAACCAAACTCCCGGAGCAGATATTAGGGCAATGAACTACCTCCAGTTCTTCAAGGCAATGTAAATCCACGAACCTTTCAGTTGGTAGAGACAGTAGCCTCTTGCATTTTTTAATTGTAATTTTTTTATGGCTGGTACATAAGCTGGATGTAGAAAATGTTCGAGGCTTGACAAATTTTGGCAACTGAAAATTGCTAATTCCATCAGGGAGGATGAAATTCCAATACTGGCAAATGATATTATGCTTGGCAACGGCTTAAACCAGCTTGGAAAAGACACACCTGGATAACCCTGGAGTACCAATGATCTGAGACCTGTGGGAGGCTGTAAAAGTTGAGGAGCTTCTGTCCGATTATTCTGACAAGACATCAGCGAAGGCCAATGCACTTTCAGACTGTGAAGATATTTCCACTTTTTTTCGGATCCTAGTGCATAGTTTAATTGATACTCTAGATAATACCGAAACCCAAATAGTTCAGATCTACGTAAACTGGTCAACTTACTGAAGTCAATGGGTAAGCCTTCTAGCTTGCATTCCCCAACAGAAAGAATCTGCAAATTATAGAGGTGATAGAACGTGGAAGGAAGGCTCTTCAAAGCACGAGCACTGGAGATTACAAGGCATCGAATATGCTTCAGGTTGCCAATACTATCTGGTAACACAATTGTAGAGGCACAAATAATCACACGCATAAGCCCAAGTTCACTACACCAACGGCCCATTACAGAAGCTGCGACTTTATCCTCCAAGGACATGCTGCAAATTAGGGTACGCAGCTTTCCATGTTTGCATAGCTTCAACAGCTTTGAACAGTCAAAGTTTGTATTAGAGAGTACTGATAGGTGACGAACATTCTGAGGAATTTTCTGGAAGTCGCTTATGTTTTTCAATATGAAGCAGTCATGTTTGGAAACCATTTGGACCATGTCATGAACCAGGTCATGGATTACATATTTGCCACACACTTCTAGAAAGAAGGATCGACTTACGAGGTCTTCAAAGTACTGGCAGGCAATATCTTGAACTGGAATATCCCCCTCTGGTCCACATAGCCTTGTGCAACTCAAATTTCAGCTAAATAATCCTTTTTAAAATCATGATCTTTAGGGCACACAGCACATAATGAGAAACATCTCTTCAAGTAGAATGGTAAGTACATGTAGCTCAACCGAAGGGCTGGTAAAATGTGAGTTTCCTCTTGTCTTAACTCCCACAATTCACTCTCTAGTACATTATTCCAATGTGTTGCATCAAGGTTCATTTTTAACAGACGACCAATAGTTTTGGCGGCTAAAGGTAAGCCCTTTAGCTTAGGAAGTATGCTTCTACCAATGCTTTCCAAATCAGGGTCGCTGCTAGAACCCTCAGATCCAAAAATGCATAGTTGAAGAAATTCCAAAAGACGTCATTATTCAAACCCTCCAGCAAAAAAGGATTCATTGTGCACACCGCATCAGCAACCTTTTGAGATCTAGTGCTGACCAGCATCATACTTTCTGACAGAAAATTTGTTAAAGGTGCACAGAAACTTTTCCAACACTGCCCGTTGTTCTTGAAGGCATCCTCCCACACATCATCAAGGACTATCAATAAACTTCCTTTGCCCCCGACGTTGTCAGAAAGATTGCTCACTTTTTCAGAAAGGTCGTGCTGAAGAGAGTCCAAATGATCGCTTCTTTCCTCTTTACCAGAAAGGGACTGTATGGCCTCCTTAGTTAACCTCTTGACGTCAAAGTCATCTGAGACACAAATCCAAATTATCTTCTTGAAGTGAGACTTCACGTTCTTATGATTGCAAATATGCTGAGCCATAGTGGTATTTCCAACACCTCCAATTCCAACTATTGGAAGAACATCAAGACGCCTGTGTTTGCTATGGATTTGATTGATTGCTGCTGATGTGTTTTCAGATGCATGAACTCCATAACTTGCTCTCTTGCGTTTCGAATGATCCCTCCTACAATAACTATTTTCAAGCACACCAAGCAATTTCATAACCTCCGTCAACTCCTGGTCATGGCCAAATATTGTTGTATCAACAGGAAAGGAACTAGTCTCTGGCCTGGCCGACTTGTCAAACCGTGGTGACGCTTCACGCAAGCCCATCTTCTCTAGCAGATTAGATAGGTTTTTCAGCCTTTTCTGGACCTCCGTCACTTTGTTGAAACTGCCATGAATAACACTGTCAAAGAAATCAATGAAGGGGGACTGGCTTGCATTTCCCTCCACCATCACCTTCCGCTCGTATCACCTGAACTCATCGAGAAGGTCATCCGCATCAGCATCATACACAGCATCCTTGAACTCCGGAAGGAGCTCAGCCACACAGTGTTCATGGCTCTTCCACTCTGCTCGATCAATGAGGTTGTACATTGCGGGAAGAGTATCGCTGAGATGCTGCAGACCACTCTGAAGGTGCAACAATTTGTCCTGAAGATTCTGCTCCTGCATGCCGCTCCATCGGGAGCGTAGAGATGAAATAGCAGATCCAGCCCATTGGAAGAAATTGACACACTCATTGATGCCACTGATGAGTGATGACCCTAACAGTACCTGGATATACTCATGGTGACTGGAGTCTGAAGTTTATTTTACGTCCTGTTGACAAACAGTGGAGGCAGTCAGCATTGTGGAATCCTAATTTGTGGCCAGAGACGCAGAGTACCATTCACTATGTAATAATTAACACTGACATTTTGTGCTGAACGAATATAGGAATCATAATTGGGATCAGGATAGAGCACAAGAATGGTAACGAGAATGATGTCACAATTAACATTCTCCAGAATCGTTTTTTTCCAAAGAACCACATTGTCACGGAGCGGTGGTCAACATGACAAACAACAAAGAACATCCCTGGATTGCGTAGGGGGAACTTACCTGACCTGGAGCCCTCCGGCGGGCTGGCCTAATCAGCTCGGTTAATCACCGCCCGGCCCCGATCTCATCCGTGCACAGCCGAGAACGGGCAGCCACGGGGTGGCCTCTCAATGAATCTCCGCTGCGGCGGCGGCCACCAGATTCTTCCTCGAACGCGGCCGCGGCCGCTGGATGGGGTCGACCAAAGCCCGGTCTCCGCCTGATGGAGCCGGAGGGCCCTATGAAGCTCCGCCAGCGAGGGAGCGCCATCACCGGGTCTCGATGTCTTCGCTCCAATCTCGCGGGCCACAGCGGAGCCTCGCCGCATCCGCCCTAGAATCGCCACTCTCGTGTGTACGTCGCGCTCCCGCCGCGGTGCCTCGTCAACGTCCGTAAGCAAAAAAATAAAAAAAAACTTTTTTGGTTTTGGATTTTGGTTTAGCTACATTTTTCTCCTTTTTAAAGTTTCCTACGAGATTTTTCTATAATTGGAGAATCCCTAAAAGCCTCAAACCTTAAAATTACCCTCTTCGCCAAAATTTTCGTCACGCGTAAAATCTCTTATATCGGTCCGGTCCTTAATTTTTTTCTAGAGAAACCTCGAACGGGGAACGGAAATCTATATATACTCCCTCCCAGGGAGTTCAATGTTTTGGTCATGGATTTTTAGGTTTTCTTATATGCACCAAGCTTTGACTTGACGGGAGGGATATTCCAGCGTGCCTCCTTTTCCCTCCCACGCCGATGTCGCCACCGATCTGCTTGCTCCCACATGGTGCCTCATCCCCACGTTGTCAGATCCTCGCCATTGGATTCGTACTCCTATAGTGGGAAGGTTCCGCCGCCGGGTCAAGGCGTTCCTCTCTTCTTCTACGAGGTTGGGGCCTTCCGCCGCCGGGTCCGCGCCTTCAGCTACTCCCCACATCGGGAGCACACTTCGTCGCCGAGTCAGGGACTGTCGCGCCTTCTGCCGTCCGATACTACCCTCCCTCCTGGTACAACATTGCACCGCCCGTCTGGTACGGCGCCTCCCAGCGGGTCCGCGCCTCCCGCCTAATCCCTTGACGAAGAAATTGACTGGTTCAATTTTCTTTTCATTATATAGTTTGCAAGAAGCATCATATATGGGATTCGCATGTAGAGCTAGAAGATGATCCGATTGGTAGCCTGACTTTGGAAGAAGCAATGGACCTATATCAACCGATGATGAAGGATTTCATGGAGCAAATGTTGTATGTATTGACATGGACCAAGAATTGAATGCTCTGGGAATGCAGATCATCCAGAAGAAGATATATCTCATGAGATTGCAGTGTTCTGTAAGGGTATGTTTGGTTTGAGGAACCAAGTGGAATGGAACAGGTCTGACCCGCTCCTGGGCCTAACTCTCGTGTTTGGTAGGAAAATGAAACATGAACCCACACGTTCCAAGAATGGAATATTCCACCAAGATCTGAAATTTGCTGGTTCCGCTGATTTGGTGGAATCGCCTTGTTATGTTCCAGCCGAGGCGGGCAGCGGCGGCCAACATGAATGGCAGTGGAGAGAACCAGCCAACGTGGCCGCAGATAGCAGGCGCGATGGCGATGGGAACCAAGCACGATTTACGACGAGCAAGGAAGCGGGCATGGGGACGGACGGAATCACTCTAATTTTGCCTTTGATTCACGCCGATTTGGTCTCTGTCCACTCTTATTTCACAAGATGGGGAAGAACATGTGTTGTTGTTTCTCTGATTTCCCTGTCAACTAAGGTTTTTGAGGTATTAAATCAAGTTTGCGCTCAAAATTATGGAATGTTTTAGCAATATAGTGTGTTAGATTCTACTATTCGATTATACAACCAAACACAGAATGGAATCATTACATTCCACCTTTTTGTGCAACCAACCATGACATTCATCTCAAACTCAAACATGCCCTAATAGAAGAATTATGGATGCACATACTTGCCAGCGTTGCAAAACTACAACTCGCATAGAGAGATGCGAAATTTTTTATTGAAGGGTGATGGTCGATGGCCATCCACTGCCAGCTCCGCATTGGTACTAGATTGTTCTGTGTCATATAAAAAAGTTATAAACTACTACTATATTTTCGTATGCCATATATTTTTATGGGCTACTACTTTCTAGATTGTCGTTTGTCGATAATTGTTAGTTTTAAGGTATTTCGCGGCTTCAGCCAAAGAAGACCCTGATGCGCGTGTAACACACGTTCGTTGTGATACCCCAAGAGGAAGGTATTAAGAGTACAGTAGCAAGTTTCCCTCAGAAAGAAACCAAGGTTGAATCGACCAGTAGAAGGAAAAAAGCAACTTCCAAAGGTTGATGCAGCTGAGATGGCAGGGCGCACAACCGGTTCAGCAGCAACGTGGAACCTACACAACACAATCAATTCACTTTGCCCCAACAAAGCAGTGAAGCTGTCAATGTCACCGGTTTTGCTGAACACAAAGAGGTTAAACGCATGATGTGGAAAATAGTATGAGAATAATACGAAAACAGTAGTAGCAGTGTGAAAACAGTAATTGATGGGGTTGTATTATCAGTTTGAGAAAATGGACCGGGGTCCACAGTTCACTAGTGATGTCTCTCCATAGAAGATAAATAACATATGTGGTGAACAAATTATAGCTGGACAATTTATAGAAATGAAGGCTGGACCGTAGTGCATATGCAAGACATAAAAATTACTATGTGATTCATGCGGGCATTACAACAAAATATATAGACCGTCATCCAACTGCATCTATGACTAATAATCGACCCTCCGAGTATCATCCGAACAAACGTTGGGTATTAAGTTGCATGCAACAGATAATCACAGTAAGCAAAGTGTGTAGTGTAAACAATGTAAACGAATTAAACATCGTTGTTTTCTTCCCAATGGCAACATCACATCCTCCATCCGTCACGTTTCCGTCACTCCAGCACAGATGCAAAGGAGACATGAACCCACTATCGAGCATAATACTCCCTCTTGGAGTCACTAGCATCTACTAATAACGGAGAGCATGGAAGATCATAAATAACATATGCATGGAGATAACATGATAGATTGATAATCAGAAGACATAGCATTCAACATTCATCGGATCCCAGCAAACACATGTAGAAAATAATATGAAAACAACATGGAACATCAGAAATTAAGGATACATTTATGACGTATCAACATCCTCAAGCTTAGTTCCTACTCGTACTCGAGTAGGTAAACGATAAAAACACATAATTTTTGAGGTGGCATGCTACCAACATAAGCACTATCGTCAATATTGTAAAAGCATATGTAAGCTAAGATCATAGTACTTTAAACACAAACATGATAGATATAATTCTAGCAATAAAACATAGCAATCACTTTGCATCATGAGAAGTAACACGAATAAAAGATCATAAATAATAATGCACTCGAAAGTTATACGTTTGTTTGAAGTATAGAGATAATATAGCAAAGTGATATTTCGTTTGTCATTACACTACCAAATTCCGCGCGGTCTGGGACGTTTCAATAACGTTGCGAATGAGCTCCAAACCATCGCTAAGGGAAATCCATGACGAAGTGAGAACGTGTCTGATCGACTGTTATGGACGATTCTGCGACGTTAATTTGAACCGGAGAACGTCGAGGCGATCCGCAACGTTCAGACAATCGTCGCGAGCAGCTGGGCCGTCCGGTCCCGACCCAATAAGCGACAACGTTTTTATTTTGTCGTTGTCGGCTGACACGTGGCAAAGGATTAACTGACGGTCATTAGCATAATCAGCTGACATCACATTACACGCAACTTATGTCATTACGATCGCAACATTTTTTCCGTCAAGAATAGATATTGTTAAGGCCTAGTTTATGAAATCATCGATCTGTCCATGACGTCATAACCGCTGATCCCGTTCATGAGGTTTTTTTTGTTGTCGCGGCCTCGACCAATCAGGTGAAACCATGTGGACGCCATCTGCGTCGAACTGCTAGCGTCGTGGTATGAGATGACGCAACAAGATGATGCCACGTGGAACAATCGTATGTCGCCATGTGGTTTTTTCTGGGACAAATCTTCGGTCGTCGTGGGCTACGCGGTGACGTATTTTTTTCCGACGCGAAGCGAGCGGCAAAGCGACGCCACGTGTACCAAATACACGGTGCAACGTGGCGCCCTTTCCGCGACGTTTTGTTTCGTTGTGGAACTGCCCAATCGTAAAACGACACGTGGGCATGGTATACGACCACGTGTCCTGATTTCGGTCTCTTTTTACGTTACGGTACTACGACGTTTTTGTTTTCGTGCCAGATCGGTGCTTAAATCATCGTTCAAATTGACCTTTCCATGTTCCATATGTAGAAAAGAAAACCACATAGCAGTCATCAAATACAGAAATTTAAGCACTACTGGTTCATTTTACAGAAAAGCAAACCAACATACAGAAATTCAGTTTTCAGCAACACGACCACAGTTTTAATTACCACATATGCACTGAACTAACTGCTCAAGCAGGACAACTCCTTCTTGTTGGCACATTTTTAGCTCGTCTTGTTCCTTCCGTATTTCTTCCATTTCAAATACGAACCGGAGGCTCATTCTCTCGGATTCTGCATCCGCCACCCTAAAATCAGCAATTGTGATGTGCATATTGGCATGCCCCCTCTCTCAACATCAGTTTGCACTTCAAGTTCAGACTTTGAAATACTTGTTTCTACACGGGATTTCTTCGATAAAGTATGCTTTCCACGATCCAGCATAACACCTAAAGTATCATCCTCATCCTTTGAAGCTGATTTCGACATCATCATTTTCTTGCTTGCCTATCAAGCATGCAAATAAAATAGATGTAAGTATGTACAGAAAACATATGAAACTAGCAGGTGACCAGGAATGTACAGAAAATAGATGAAACTAACAGATGGTCAGCAATGTACAAAAAAGATATGAAAAATAGCAGATGACAATCAAACAAACGTGTTTGTAATGACCTAGCAGATGTCAAGCATGTCAGGAGCATAGATGGAAATCATGTTGAAATGATAACCACAACCTTAATTAGCTTGCCAAAACGTCTTATGATATGGAATAGATGAAGTAGCACAAAATATATAACAACAGTAATCAAACTGTTCAACACAAGATAAGTAAGTTGCGCCTAGTTGTTGTTTTTTCACTAAAGGGAGTTTTTATTACTGAAAGAGTTTCAAGCATTGCACCCTAGTTGTTGTGATATCATGGAAGAATGCTGAGCTGCCGAATTAGGGAATAACATGCAGCTCATTGTCCTCACTGAATAGTGATTGACATGACCAGTCTACTTCACTGGAATCTGATTCCTCTTCAACATCATCCTTAGGAGTGTACTCAAATCCAGAGTCTTCCTTCTTGATCTTTTTGGGTGTGAATACAGTAGGACGTGAAAGAATACTTGCTAAAGACTTTACACCCAGTTGATGCATCCCTGCATTGTTTGCCACGATAGTTCTGGCACACTCTTTTTCCATGGGGTGTAGTGGTGATCCTAACATGAATAAATAACTCAAAGTAAGCTCCAAATATAACATTTGGTAAGAAACTAATACAACATCAGAAATTGAGGTACTCGTCCTGTAAGAACAGTCTAGTGTAAGTAATATAAATTCTGATTGTAACATAGACTGATAGGATCATAAGCAAAGTGAGCTTAAACCTAATAGTATACAAGTTGGAAATAAGTAAACTTTTACCGTAGGAAAACAAATCTGGATACTTGTATTTTTATTTTTACGCAAGATTAGCAAGAATGTCCCCTTCCGATTTCCATTAAAAGAAACCATGCAGTCTTTTGTTACAACTCTACTACAAAAGCAAATAATTAAAAAAAGGAGCATCAGGAGGAAAACACACCCATTTCCGCTAAAGATTTGTCAGAATTAACACATGGACAAGCCTCTGTTTACCACTATACAAAGTTATAAATGCAAAGCCAGGAACAAAGACGGATATAAGGAACCATCAATCATACAACTAAACAGAGAAACGGTTTAGAGAGATTTATTACATCAAACATTAGCAGGATAGTTAAGAAGCATAGATCAAACAATTTAGAGAGATTAATTGGATCGAACATAAGTAGGATCAAGCATACAATTAAACAGACAACTAATTCAGAAAGATTAATTGCATCGAAAATATGAAGAACCATCAATCTTACTGCGTTTCTCGCCTTCAACCTTTACCCGTCTCGGCGTGTTTGCAGACATTGACGGTGAAGTTGCGGCGAGGTTGGAGACGAGGTGGAAGATCTAGGCATATGGCGAGGTTTATGGCGAGGTGGCACACCAGCGAGCACACGAAGGCGAGGTTGGTGACGATGTGGCAAACCGGTAAGAACGACGACGAGGTGGCACACCAGAGAGCACACGACGACGAGGTTGGTGACGATGTGGCAGACCGGTGAGCACGATGGCGAGGTAGTAGTCCTGGACGGCGACCTGGGCAGCGTGGGGGATCTCGACGTGATGTTGGAGATCTGGAAAGCGAGCTATGTGGCGATGTGTAAGAGGGATGGGATCTAGTCTGGAAGGACGGGGACTGGAGGGGAGAAGGGGAGTAGTCGATTCTTTGGGCGAGGGCCGAGGGGATAAGGGAGGGTTTCGAAATGATTACAGAAATTTCCTCCGCGATAAAGTTTGACCGTTGTGTGCAGGAGGGCTGAGAAGTAATATTCTTGCACGAAAAAATTTGGGTGGGCTGTCCTGGCGCGAAATTTTCGGAGGGACGCGAAATTTTGGCGGAAGTGTGGGAAACTATGCTAGCCGTCGGATGCTGATGGGTGGCTTAAACAAATTTAACATTTATGCAATAATATACTAAAGGGACCTTGTTAGGAAATAAAAAAGTATTATGAAATAATTTTGGAGTTGAGGTCGTCGGGCATAAAACGCGTTAGAATATGCAGAACGGTTCTCTGTGAAACCAACAGTAACTAAAAAACTACAGATAACTGAGTACTTGCAACACAACACTGATAACTTAATTATAGAGTAGCAATACACAATCACAACACACACAGACGTGTCGACAAGTAAAACACGATGAGTCAACAACGTAGAAGGTTACACACATGCTCTATAACTATACTAGTTGCCGCGATGGAGGACACGAACAATCGGACGCACCAGTGGGACGGACTTGTTCTAGAGGAGCAAAGTGTTGACCTGGACGCGGCACACCAGGGTGTCGTTCAGCCAGTAGAGGCCGCCATGCAGATTTGCTCCCGAGCCATGCTCCCAAAGCCTAGCGTATACCCCTCCGCCATCCTTACCGTGGTCGATGATGAACATCCGCCGATCGGCGTACTTTGCGCCAAGCACGATGTGCGCGGCGCTCTAAGCATAGATATTTCCACCAGCGGTGAAGAACTGCACCATGTCGGAGTGGTCATAGCCGTCGGGGCCGACGTACTCCACTTGGTGTGTGACCTCGAGCGGTTCCTCCTCGATCAGCTCGATGGTCGTCCAGGCCATGGCGCGCGCAGAGAGCACAAAGTTGACCTCTTGTGTTTTGCACAAACTATCTATTCGAGAGGTGTTGATGAAGGGGGTGTGTTTTGCAGAGGCCCTCCAAATGCACCGATCAGGTAATATAGAGGCGGGGAGAGGCTGGCCGACGGATCACGAAACACCATTAATTGGTGTTAAGGCCGTCCTTTACCATTGAATTTGTTGTCCAGGCGCAGCAATGACAACGAGCACACACAAACGTCCGGGTCATGTAGGCATGGAGCAACACGCATGCAGCACGGGGCCCGCAGGCACGCATTAAGATCAAAATGCGACGGGTCACGCAGGCACAACACGCAGCGCACGGAGGCAAAGAGTGCACATCTCACGTGACATGCAGCTAGCTCGCCCAAAGTTTGCAGGCATGACGTGCAACAGCTAGCTAGCCCAAAGCAGGCTCAGCACGCATGTAGACAGAACTGTGGCGACGTCCCGTCTTTCCCACTGAGACGTTAATGCACGTACCATAGAGAGCTTTTTTTTGCCGGAGTTAAATTTTAAGGGGCCGAGCATCTCTCCTCCTCCACTCCTAAATTCAACTCATCAATTAGCTAGCTTCTCTCGGCCTCCACTATGCACCAATGCCGATGCGACGCGGCCGGCCAACGAGCTCCCCGTAACCCTGCGGGTGCCCACGCGCCTCCATCTGATGAGAATCTGCTAACGGAGGAGGACGTGCGCGCACTTATCCGCACGAACACTACCGTGCCGGCTGATTTACGCCTCCCGGAAGGATGGAAAACCAACGCCATCTTCGTCCCGGTGGCACCGCGTCTCTCCGGCCAGGCACGGGTTGACTACATCAACCAGTGCTACGAGAACATGCCGTGGCAGACGAGGCATCATCATCCCAGGACGCCATGTCTTCGTTGTACTGGGACCAGCAAGTGGAGCTGGAGTACTTAGGGCGGCTCCACTCCTACCGCATCGACAACAACATGCACTCCAGCGACACGGATTGTTCCGACGAGGAGGAGGAGGAGGAAGAGGACTCGCCCGAGACAGAGTGGCGCCCCTTGGCACCGCCGGAACCTGCCACCCCGCCAGCAAACGCCTTCTTCCTCCCATGCAACTGCCCCATTTGCAGCCGGGCACTTGCACAGCCGGGAACTTGCCCGAACTACGGGTCCGAGGAGTGCCACCACCTAGTTTAGGCTTTTATTGACTGTAATAATTATTATCTTAATTAAGTTCCCTTCAGTGTGAATGTATTATCTTTATTTTGACTCAAGTTTGATTGAAACTCCCTAAATTTCAGCTCCGAAGGGGGTGTCCTAATTGTATATTTAGTTTGCTTGTGGTAGGCTTCTCATGCTTAAAGTCAACTTTTTCGTCTACCCCTTCCACCGGCGTCGGAAGGGGGTGTCCCAATGGGATATCTTGTTTGGTTGTGTTAGGGTAGGCCATAGGTACATGGAGAACTAATATCTACCACTAGTTCGGATAAGAGATTCGCTCAGGCTCGTCTAAAGGGGGAGTTTCGAGATGTAGTGGAAGAACCTTCCTCTGTACAAGTGATGTTGGTGAGACCGGTCACACCTCTTATTAGGATCTTGGATCTCTCTCCACCTCCAAACACACTTGCATAGACATGATTGGACTCCATCTCGGTTTTGTAGGGATTCCTATGCTCTGGAGCCCCCGCTTCAGCGGAACTCTGGCATGTTGACCAAAAAGTCAACTTTTTCGTCTACCCCTTCCACCAGCGTCGGAAGGGGGTGTCCTAATGGAATATTTTGTCTGGTTGTGTTAGGGTAGGCTATAGTTAGATGGAAAGCTAATATCTATCACATTTTCTCATAGTATTCCATCGGGTTCTTCCGAAGGGGGAGTTTTAAGCACTAAGTAGTCTTGGAACCCACGAGAGAGAATCTGACGTCGGTGAAGCCCTAACACAAAAAGTGAAGGAATATTGGGCATCCAAGTCCCATGCCACACTTAACACACATGTTATGGAAAACCCTTGGTTTAGGTGGGATTCAGACGCTCCGGAACCCCTCTCTGGAGAAACCCTAGGCCCGTTGGAGAAAAGGACGAAACTGTCGTTCTGGCCCCTCTACGTGAGCCGGAAGGGGGTAGCAAAGTGGAACTGGTTGCTTGGTTGTGTTAGGTTAGTCCCAAGGAACACCCAAGAAAATGTTAGGGCCCACCTCTTGCCAAGATTCCCCCCGTTCCGTCGGATCCGGGAGTTTCAGGCTCTGAGTAGTCCTAGAACCCGAGAGAGAGAGAATCTGACGACGGTGAAGCCATGCCACACAGAGTGAGGGGGTCTTGGGCATCCAAGACTCATTCCCCCACACTCTAACACATATGGTATGTAATAACCTAGGATTGGGTGGGATTTACACGCTCCGGAGACCCTCTCCGGAGAAACCCTAGGCCCGCTGGAGAAAAAGACGGAACTGTCGTTCTGGCCCCACTACATGAGCTGGAAGGGGGTAGCAAAGTGGAACTAATTAATTAGTTGTGTTTTTTTAGGACCAAGGAACAACCAAGACGATGGTAGGGCCCACCTCTTGGTAAGATTCCCCCCGTTCCGTCAGATCCGGGAGTTTCGGGCTATGAGTAGTCCTGGAACCCACGAGAGAGAATCCGACGCTGGTGAAGCCATAACACAGAGAGTGAGGCAATATTGGGCATCCAAAACCCATTCCACACTCTAAAACACACGGTATGGCATACCCTAGGCTTGGGTGGTATTCATACGCTCCGGAGCTCCTCTCCGGAGAAACAGTAGGCCTGCTAGAAAAAAGGTCGAAACTGCCGTTCTGGACCCTCTACTTGAGCTGGAAGGGGGTCGCAAAGTGGAACTAATTGCTTGGTTGTGTTAGGTTAGGACCAAGGAACACCCAAGACAACGGTTGGGCCCACCTCTTGACAATATCCCCCCGTTCCGTCAGATCCAAGAGTTTTGGTCCTTGAGTAGTCCTGCAACAACTAGAGAGAATCCGACGCCGGTGAAGCCCTAACACAAAGAGTGAGGGAATCTTTAGCATCCAAGACCCATGCCACACTCTAACAAACATCTTATGTGATACCCTAGGCTTTGTTGGGATTAAGACGCTCTGGAGCTCCTCTCCGGAGAAACCCTAGGCTCGTTGAAGAAAAGGACGGAAGTGCTGATCTGGCCCTCTACGTGAGTCGGAAGGGGATAGAAAAGTGGAACTAATTGCTTGATTGTGTTAGGTTAGGCCCAAGGAACACCCAACACAATGGTAGGGCCCACCTCTTGGAAATATTCCCCCCGTTCCGTCAGATCCGGGAGTTTCGGGCTGTGAGTAGCCTTGGAACCCGCGAGAGAGAATCCGACGCCGGTGAAGCCATAACAAAAAGAGTGAGGCAATCTTGGGCATCGTAGACCCATGCCACACTAGAAGACACATGGTATGGAATACCCTAGGATTGGGTGGGATTCAGACACTCTGAAGCTCCTCTCCGGAGAAACCCTAGGCTCGCTAAAGAAAAGGACGGGACTATCATTATGGACCCTCTACGTCAGTCGGAAAGGGTTAGCAAAGTGAAACTAATTGCTTGGTTGTGTTAGGTTAGGCCCAACGAACACCCAAGACAATGGTAGGGCCCATATCTTGGCAAGATTCCCTCTGCCCAGTCAGATCCGGGAGTTTCGGGCTTTGAGTAGTTCTGGAACCCGCGAGAGAGAATCCGACGCCAGTGAAGCCATAATACAGAGAGTGAGGGAATATTGGGAATCCAAGACCCATGTCACACTCTAAAACACATGGTATGACATACCCTAGGCTTGGGTGGGATTAAGACTCTCTAGAGGTCCTCTCCGGAGAAACCCTTGGCCCGTTGGATAAAAAGGACGAAACTTATGTTATGGACCCTCTACGAGAGCCAGAAAGGGGTAGCAAAGTGGAACACCCCGTACAGACAGATCTAGGAGTTTCAGGCTCTGATAGTCCTGGAACCACTAGAGAGAATCCAACGTTGGTGAAGCCCTAACACAAAGAGTGAGGGAATCTTGGGTATACAAGACCTATTACACACTCTAACATACATGCTATGTGATACCCTAGGATTGGGTGGGATTCAGGCTCTCTAGAGCTAGCCCCTCTCCGGAGAAACCCTAGGCCCGTTGGAGAAATGGACGAAATTGTCGATTTGGCCCCTCTGCATCAGCCGGAGGGGTAGCAAAGTGGAACTAATTTCTTTGTTGTGTTAGGTTAGGACCAAGGAAAACCCAAGACAATGGTATAGCCCACCTCTTGGCAATATCCTCCTCCGTTCCGTCAGATACAGGAGTTTCGGGCTCTCAGTAGTCCTCGAACCCACGAGAGAGAATCCGATGCCGGTGAAGCCATAACACAGAGAGTGAGGGAATATTGGGAATCCAAGACCCATGACACACTCTAACACACATGGTATGGCATACCCTAGGCTTGGGTGGTATTTAGACGCTCTGGAGCTCCTCTCCGGACAAACCCTAGGCCCGCTGGAAAAAGGACGGAAATGTCGTTCTGGACCCTCTACATGAACCGGAAGGGGGTAGCAAAGTGGAACTAATTGCTTGGCTATGTTATGTTAGGACTGTCGAGACATCGTAGTAGTTTTCATAGACGGGGGTGCCATGAGACTACGGGTAGAGACGTGGGGAAACGGGATCGCGTTGGTGACAAAGACACAGGATTTACCCAGGTTCGGTACGTCGTAATAATACGGCGTTCCTACTCCTGCAATCTCACTAATCAGGGCTAAAGCCTGTGTAAACAATTACAATGTGAGGTTAGGTTTAGCTACTCGCGGAGGATCAACTTCTCGGCGAGTTGGCCTATGGCTTCGTCTCTCTTGTTATCTCATCTCCCGTCCGGCTTTATATAATAGCCGGATTAGGGCATACAGAGTAGGAAACCTAGAAGACTACGATAGATAGTAACTTGGAAAGTAAGGAATCCGTCTTCTCCTCCAAGCTAGACCACGTGGTCCGTGATCCGGGTCCTTCTAGAATCCGGCTTCTGCGCGTTAGCTTACTGGGCCGCCCAATGGACCATAGCCCACTACCAGTTGGGCCACCCTGGTAATCCGGCACTTTTGACTACCATCTGATACACCCCTAATCAGTATATATCCGACAGTAGCCCCCAAGAAGGATTAAAACTCTGATTTGCCGTCTTTCGCCAAATGCATATTGTCCGAGAAATATTGGCCAGCAGTCTTGATTCTTCTTATTCTTCTTTTGAAAAGAGATGGTAACGTAAAACTCGGAATTCGGGAAATCCGGCTTTTCTCTCACGATCCTTCGCAGAGAAGGAACTTCCTACGTCAGCACTTTAATCCTGCTGACGTAAGGGACGTTTGGATTTTGAGTGGGAAACCCAGAAACATATCTCTGACAGATTCTCGCGGGAAACGAGGAGATAACCATAATCACCCTGTCGATTCATTTCCCGGATTTTCCGGCGAGTGACACGCGTTGATCATCCAACGGTCAAAAGAGCCGTTAGCACGTATCATGACGGATTTCCGGCTATAAATAGCCTTCGTCGTCCTCCCGGAAAACCTTCCGCAACCATTCGAACGCCATTACAGCGCCCAAGTTCCCGAGCAGAGAGAGAGCACTCCCGAACGCACGCCGCATTCAGAACGTCACCGGAGACGAGCTGCACTGCCACCTGATGGCATCCTCACCGTCTGCCCCTGCCCACACCGTGACGCGCGACATCGAGCAAATCATCAACGGCATGGATCCGCAGTTGGACTCCCCAACGCGCGCCGGCAGCGAGCCGACAAAGACCATGGGTTCCGCGGCGGACGGAGGGAATCCTTCCGCCGCCGCCGTGGATCTTGCGGGCTCAAGCTCCAAGCCCTCTCCGCCGTTTGCTCCCGAAACGGCGGAGGAGAAGATCACGCTTCTCGGCAACGAGCTCGCCGCTGCAGAGGCTGCTGCGTCCGCCGCCGCCGGAGCGGACGAAGCAGTGGAAACTGCCGGCAACTGGGTTGCCTGCAGCATTCCCCCATCCCTCCTTCCAAACATGGAAAAGGAGGGGTTGGTGCTCAAAGGGAAATGGCGGCTCCCTGAGGACGAGAACGAACCCCTGCCAAACGACGGCGAGCGGGTTCTTCTCTCCTCCCATCTCCTAAGAGGTATGGGATTTCCACCTTCCGCCTTCTTCCTCCAAATTCTCTCCCATTACAACATCCAGCCCCATAACCTGCCACCCAATTCCATTCTCTAAATGGCCGGGTTTCAGGCCCTCTTTGAGGGTTTCCTAGGCATAGAACCTAGGTTAGATTTATGGTTGTACTGTTTCGGGGTTAAGCGGAACTCTTCGGAGGGCGCACTCCCGACTTGCGGGACCATCTCCTTCACTCTTAGGAGATTTATGGAGGAATGGTTCCACAAGATCAGAACCTCGGAATCCGTCAAATTATGGACGGGTTCCTTCTTCTATCATCCCAATGTTCCTTTTCCGACAAAGGCCATCGGGGTTCCACCTTTCACCAACACCGCTGCTGTTCCCCAAGAGAATTGGGGAACAGAAGCCGTCCAAGTCCTGCCGCCTGATCTACTAAGGATCAAGCGGCGCATCGCCAAACTCACCTCCTTGGATCCGCCTCTAACCGGCATGGACACGGTCCTTTGCTGGTTGGAAAGGCGGATCCATCCATTAGCCAATTATGGCGGCCGTCTCCTCTGCGAGTACACGGGCGCCAACGACAAAATGCGGACAACCAGCAAAGACTGGACCGCGAAGGATCTGCGGCGGCGCGTGAACCAGTTGGTCGCATCGCGCGACCAATATGAAGCGAGTCGGCCAATGTATACAGCCGACAATCCGGCACCCAAGGTATTTTTTCTGTCATTTGGGTGGTTCTTTGTCATGCTTTCTCGGACTTTTCACTTCTAACCCTGATTTTTCTTTTCGACAGCTTGCTGAACTTCGAGACTCGGAGATTGCCTCCGAAGCTGATCTGGAGGCGTTGCACGCCACCTTTGCAGGTGGGCGCAAGCGCAAGAAGATTTCCTCCTCTGAGGAAATCATCGATCTTGACGGCATTCCCGTCGCAACCTCCAGGTTAGTACATCCGGGTTTATTTCTTTTGTCGAAGTTTTCTTTTGTCTTCGGAGTTTTAACTCTTCCGGGTTTTTGTTTCTTGCCTTTAGCCTGCCTCCCTCCACCTTAAAGCCAAAGAAGCTAAAAAGGCATAAGGTTGTGACCAACAGAGGCGCTCAACCTTCTCCTGTCATCGCACCAGACACGCCGTCCACGATGCCGGAAGAGCATGCGACAGCCCCCACCACCGAGTCGTTGGAGCCCAGCCAGCCCGTTGTGCCGGACACGGACACGAGGGAAAGGGCGGCTCCAGAGGTGGGAAATTCTTCTCGGACAATCGATGAGGAGATTCCCACCTTCGAAAGGAATTCAAGAATCTCAACGACGGCCTAAGCGCGGCCGGAATTCTTTTTGCGGAATACGCAAAAGAGTTCAATGAAAACTTGGCGGGGTTGCAGCGAATGAGCCAGGTATTTAACTCTAGCCCCCAAGCGTTAAGCAAAATGTATACTTTTTGCCTTGATGCTTTTTAATTACTCTTTTCCTTGTCGTGTTCCAGCAAACCGCCGAAACCATTAACATGGAAGTTTTCAATAAACTTTCCGTCAAGAACAAGGAAGTTAGAAATCTTCTTTCTATTCTTGAGGTGAAAGAGACGGAGCTGGCATCATCTCAGCTGCAGCTGAAGGAAACAACAGGTAAACTTTTTCCCTCTGAAGTTTATTATTCATCTTTTTGTCTAAGTACTTTTCCGGGATTTTTTTCTAAACTCGGAATTTTCCTTGCTTTCCAGCTGCTTTGGCTAAGGCCCAGCAAATAGCTGAAGATGCCGGAAACGCTGCCAGTCTCCGTGAGGAAAACCTGGACCTTCATAGGCAACTTATGAAGGCCCAAAAGGATCTGGAAGCCAGCAATCTGGCCCTTGGAATTGCTCATTCCAAGGCTTCCGAACAGGCGGAAAAAGACAAGTCCACCATTCAGGACTTGGAAAATGCCCTAAATCTGCGCCTGGAGGAAGGCTCCGAAATCGACCAGATCATCGGTAAGTTTTACTTCATTTACCATTTGTCCATGTCTTTCTTTCTTTCTCTGTTTTGTCGCCTAACCTTTTTGGAGGCTTGTTTCGACAAACAGGAAATTATCCAGGTCTTTCTCGTATTGAAAAAATCCGAGCCTTTGGTAAGGTATGGAATGCGATCAGAAATGCTGGAATGCAACTGATCAGCAAGTTCTTCCCTGCGAGTACCATAGAATTCTCGGAGATTTATAAACTTCCGGGTGTTATCCTGGAGGTGGCGGAATCCAAGGAGTCCTCCTTACGCTCCGCTGCATGGGGTGGTGCACGCATGGCCCTCGGCCTTATGCGTATGCATTACCCTGGTGCCAAATCTTGGCGTGTGGCATCCGGTATCCCTCAAGGATACACAGAGAAGCAACGGGCCAGCATCTTTGATGAAATCAAAGGCCATGATACCAAGATTGCCTCTATGGTAAACATCTCTATCACCTATCCGGAAGAGGAGGTCCCTGAAGCCCCCGAGAATGATAGCACCGAGGATGACTCGGATGCTTGAAGGGCTGTCCTGATCCTGGATGGCGGAACTAGACAATAGGAGCATTACTGCACTTTTACAATGTAATTCATATTGTAATGCTTCTATTCCTTTTGTATAAACAAGAACTCCGCCTTTTGCAGTTTTAATTATGAAATTCTTTGCAAGGTTTCCGGGTTTTAATATTCCTTTGCCTTCTAAGTTCTCTGGTTTATATGTTTTAACTGTCCTTAGTGTTTGAAATGGCTCGATAGTATTATGAATCATCATGCCGAGTAACTGGGTATAACCGATCAGTTTAAACTCGGAAGCATGGATCATACTAAAGGCATTTTTACTAACTAGCTCCAGTGATCCAACACATAAACAATCAGATAATACTTAGAGAAAAGTAAGAAATTTTTTGAAACTTGGGCACGCAGGCACAATCCGAGTTTCCTTTAGCCGTTAGTAGGCTGAAAATCATTCAGTTTTTAAACACCGAGCACGCAGGCACAATTCGGGTTAACATTGAGTATTTTGTAAGATCATTGGGAAATAGATAAGGTGGAATCATGCTTTGTACTATAATGAACTTGTAAAAACATGGATATCAAAATTCCGACAACTTTATTTCATGATCTCAAAGATGTTTACATAGAAATTGAACTAAGTATAGAAGGGACGTAACTGCTAGATGCTCCAAGGCCTCTTTGTCTCTCCTAGTTCATCATCTATCTTTCTCTTTCTTTTGCGATTCGGCTTCTCGGGATCATCTTCCGTGTCCCGAATATCTACAAGATAATATGACCCATTTTTCATAGCTTTGCTGATTACAAATGGTCCTTCCCACACTGGGGCTAATATGTGATTTGTTTGCTGCACCAATCTCAGCACTAAGTCACCTTCTTTAAAAGAACGATGCCTGATTTTCCGACTACGATAACGTCGTAAACCTTGCTGGTAAATGGCGGATCTTTGAAGCACAAGCTCTCGTTCTTCTTCTAAGAGATCGACGGCATCCTGTCGTGCTTCTTCGGCATCCGAGTCATTGAAATCCCGCACTCTTGGGCTATCATGGATCATGTCCGTTGGAAGAATAGCTTCCGCACCGTAAACTAGAAAAAACGGGGTTTGCCCAGTTGACCTGTTTGGCGTTGTTCGAATGCTCCAAAGCACGGAAGGTAGCTCCTCTACCCATGCTCCAGCTGCTCTATGAAGAGGAGATTCGAGTCTTGGGCGTATTCCTTGCAGGATTGAGCTATTCATTCGCTCAACCTGGCCATTGGATTGCGGGTGTGCCACAGATGCAAGATCTAGGCGAATTCCCGTTTGTCGGCAATATTTTGCCAACTCTCCAATGGAGAAATTTGTCCCGTTGTCGGTTATTATGCTGTGTGGAACGCCATATCTCATGATTATGTCAATGATGAAATTTCTGGCAGTTACACCGTCAAGCTTTTTGATGGGTTTAGCCTCCACCCACTTGGTATATTTGTCCACAGCTACAAGTAGATGTGTAAGTCCGCCTCGCGCAGTTTTGAACGGTCCCATCATATCTAGCCCCCAGACCGCAAACGGCCATGTAATTGGGATAGTTTTGAGTGCTTGGGCCGGCATATTGGTCTGCTTGGCGTAATATTGACACCCTTCACATGTGTTAACTATGTGTTCAGCGTCTGTCTTGGCTGTTAGCCAGAAAAACCCGGCACGGAATGCTTTTTTCACTATGCTTTTTGATTGAGCATGGTGTCCGCAATCTCCGGCATGGATTTCTTGCAGAATTTTTCGTCCTTCTTCTGGTGAAATACACCGCAGAAAAATTCCGGAAGTACTGCGTTTATACAGGCAATTATCAATTACCGTGTATCCTTTGCATCGACGCTGAATTTGTCTCTGCAAGACTTCGTCTGCTCCTTCCGGGTACTTCTGATTTACTAAGAAGTTTAAATATGGGATTGTCCACTCCGGGTTAACGAGCATAACTTCAATTGATTCGGAAGCCATGGGGTAATCGATATCTCCACCTTTTATAGATGGCTCGTACAAATGTTGGACAAACACACCTGGTGGTAAGATTTTTACTCTTTCTGACCCGATGCGGGCTAACGCATCCGCGTTCCAATTCTCCTCCCTTTTAACGTGGAGTACTTCGAATCCGAAGAAACAAATGGCGAACTCGTCCACCATTCTCCGATATTCGGCCATTATAGGGCTCTTTGCATCCCAGGTTTGGTTGAGCGGATGCTGTACCAAATCCGAGTCACCGTAGCATAAGATGCGTTTGACCCCTATTTCTTTTGCAATGTGCAAGCCATGAAGCAATGCCTCGTATTCTGCCACGTTGTTACTGGCGTTGAAGTGTATTTGTAATGCGTACTCCATTGTATCTCCTTTAGGGGATTTTAAGACTACCCCAGCTCCGGCGCCCTCCTTCATCTTGGATCCGTCAAAACGCATGATCCAGTACTCGGACTCCGGCATTGGTGTTTTCTCCATTGCTTCCGTCCAGTCGGCGACAAAATCTGTCAGAACCTGGGATTTTATTGCCGTCCTTGGCTGATACTTAATGTCGAAGGCTGCTAGCTCGATACCCCATTTGGCTACTTGGCCCGTTGCCTCTGCATTGTTTATTATATCCCCTAGTGGTGCTTTACATACCACTGTTATGGAATGTCCTTGGAAGTAATGATGTAACTTTCTAGATGCGAAAAATACACCATATGCCAGTTTTTGGTAGTGTGGGTACCTTTGCTTGGACTCGGAGAAAAGTTCGCTTATGTAATATACCGGATGCTGGTCTGGTATATTTTGTTCGTCTTTCTTCCGTTCCACAACAATTACTGCACTAATAACCCTGTTTGTAGCCGTGAGGTACAATAACATAGGTTCTTCGTCTTTTGGGGATGCCAAAATCGGAGCTTTCATCAAAGTTTCCTTTAACTGGGTTAGCGCTGCGTCGGCCTCTTCTGTCCACTCGAATTTGTCGGATTTTTTTAGCAACTTGTAGAGTGGTAAGGCTTTATCCCCCAGCCGACTAATAAATCTGCTGACGGCAGCAGCGGAACCCGTCAATCTTTGGACATCTTTCACACACGTAGGTTTGGAGATGTTCAAGATGGCTTTGATCTTTTCCGGGTTAACTTCTATTCCTCTATGAGAAACGATGAAACCCAGAAGTTTTCCTGAGGGAACCCCGAATACGCACTTTGATGGATTTAACTTCATCTTGTAAGTGCGCAAGTTTTCGAACGTCTCTCGCAAATCCTCAAGGAGTGTGTCTTTTTCCTTGGTTACGACAGCAATATCATCCACGTAAACGTGGACGTTTTTGCCAATTTGACTATGCAAACAACGTTGCATGCAACGCTGGTAAGTTGCGCCTGCGTTCTTCAGGCCGAATGGCATGGTTACATAATAATACGTCCCGTATGGGGTTATGAAAGAAGTCTTAATTTGATCTTCCTTTTTCATGCGTATTTGGTGATACCCGGAATAAGCATCCAAAAAGCATAAAAGCTCAGAGCCTGCAGTGGCATCTATTATTTGATCGATTCGCGGTAACGCGAACCTATCTTTGGGACACAACTTGTTCAAGTCGGTGTAATCTATACACATTCTAAGAGCAGTAGTGTCTTTCTTCGGCACTAATACCGGGTTTGCAGACCAATCAGTGTGGATTACTTCCTGAATGAAATCTGCTGCTAAAAGCCGAATAATTTCCTTGCCGATAGCCTTCCGTCTTCTTCCGTCGAATCGACGGAGACCTTGTTTGACGGGTTTGGAGCCTGGAATCACCTTGAGTTGATGCTCAGCAAGTTCCCTGGGTACGCCTGGCATGTCAGCTGGACACCAGGCGAAAATATCCCAGTTCTCACGGAGGAACTTGATGAGCTCGCCTTCCTATTTGTCGGTCATCCCAGTTCCCACTACGACAAATTTTGTGGGATCTTTAGGATCTAGGATTACCTGTCTTGTATTCTCAGATGCCTTGAAGCTATCTGCTGGCTTCCGAGTTTCTTTTCCTGCCGGCATTTCTGTCGGCGATACCTCCTTAGCCAGCTCTTCCTTTGCTATGATTTTCTCAGCACAAAGGGCGTTTTCTTTTTCCAGCTTGTTCGCCAGATTGAAGCCTCCAGTTATGGTGATTACCCCTCCTTTCGGCCCTGGTATCTTCAGCTTGTTATAGATATAACATGATCTTGCCATAAATTTGGGGAAACCTGGACGTCCGAGTATCGCGTGATACACGCTTTCGAACGGCACCACCTCGAAGGATACTTTTTCCTGGCGGAAGTGATCTTTTTCTCCGAAGGTGACATCTAGGGAAATTTCTCCTAGGGATCGTGCTTGCCTGCCGGGAACAATGCCATGGAAGCGTATGTTGCTGTGATTGAGCTGGGTCTCGGAGATCTTCAGATGTCTTAATGTATCCAGGTACATAATGTTGATGCTGGATCCTCCGTCCATCAACACTCTTTTTAGCCTAATGTTCTGGACAATAGGGCTTACAATAAGAGCTTGTGTGCCCGGTTCAGGGATATTTCCGGGATGATCAGACTGATCCCAGGTTATTGGTGTGTTCGAATATTTCAAGAATTTCGGGGTTGCCGTAACAACCACGTTTATTTCTCGAAGTGTTCTTTTCGCCACCTTTGCTGATGGAGTTGCTAGGAAAGTTAAGGCGCATTCTCCATCAACTCTCGGAAACTTGGGTTCGCCTTTCCGCTGTTGTTCCTAGATTTTTCGTTAGTGTCCGATTCACTGTCTTCTTTATCAGCTTCTGGCTTTTGCTTGGAGAATTTCCTTTTGGAACTCTTCCCCTTGTTTCCGGATCCTGCACTGCCTTTCATGTGCTTATTCAGCCGGCATTGTGCGTTCGTATGGGTGGGTTTCCCAAACTACGAATGGTGGACGCAGGGTTCCGACTTAACCTTCTCCCACTCTTCTTTAGTGTAGTTGATTGGTTCTGAACTGCGTTCTTTCCATCTGCTCCCTTTTTCACTTCCAAAGGCTATATTAACTTCTTTGGGTTTTGGTGTTGCGTCTGAAGTTCCTTTTTTCTCAGAGCGAGGGTTTTTCTTGGCTAGTATCAGTCTGTCGATATTGCCACCTCTTGCTCTGATATCGTCTTCGGCTGCAGCATGCTCATTGGCGGTTGTAAGCATAGATCCGAGATCTTTGTGCTGTTTGGAACCAACCATGAACGGTACTAGTCCGGGTTTTAGGCCATTGACGAAAGCATGCATTGCTTGTACGTCAGTTACTCCAGAACAACTATTCTTCATTGCAGTCCATCTGGAGATGAAATCCACGTATGGTTCATCCTCGAATTGGGTGCAACGGTTCAGCTGGTTGATGCTGTTCGGACGCTTGTACGTTCCCCGGAAATGCTGAGTGAATACTCGAGCCATATCGTCCCAGCTATCGACAGTTCTTGACGGCAATCCATTGATCCAATCTCTGGCTCCATCTAGCAACATTAGGGGAAGAAACTTTACAGCTTCCAGGTCTGTCCCATTGTTTATCTGGACGGCTGTATGATAGTCTGAGAGCCAGGTATCCGGGTTTGTACTGCCGGTATATTTCTGGTACGTTGGACCGACCTTGGCGAAGCCAGAATGCAGGGTTGTCCTTCGGATCCTATCAGTGAAACACTTAGGTCCAAAGTATAGATCATCCTTTTTCGCTCTATCCATGTGTGAGGAATATCTGCCGGCTGAATGGACAGAAGGGGATCTACTCCTTTCTTTTCCATTGTTGCGTGCACGCGCTTTTCCGGGATCGTTTCTATTTCTTTCAAGATCGTGCCCTTTTGGATGAGGCGGAGTTCTACTCCTATGCCTTTCTTTATCCTTAGGGGGTGTCCGAGATCTATCACATCTGTGAGGTACATCATGTCTTCCGGCTTTTTCAGCAGGGTGTCTCGGAGGTGGCATTGCTTTGCCATCTTTCCTGTATTTTTCTTCCCGATCATGGGGTTTACTTCCACCTTTCGGTAGATGAGATCCGGTTCTAGACGCTTCATCCCTATTGTCTGGATTTTTCTTGTCTTTTCTCGGATCCGCTTTCTTATCCTTTGAATTACCTGAATCTCCAGGTTCTTCCGGTCCAGGTGCTCCAGCGGCGCAAGTAGTTGTTTTGCATAGGGCGGAGTTATCATGCAACTTTCCTGATCGCTCTTGGGCTCGCTGTTGTTGTTGCAATGCTTTTCCCAGGAAAGCATACACCCCTTGGAGTTTTTCACCATTGGAGTACAAGTCATTGTTGAGGATGGCAAACGCTGCTTCCGCATTTTCTGCTGCGGTTTTATATATTGGTTTGCCTCTGGCATCTTTGTCGTTTACCTGCATTTGCCAAGATGGGTTGTGAAACCTTTCTTTTGGCGGCAGTACTTCCGGTCTTACGATTCCGGGTAACCTTGTAGGTTTAATGCAGATCTATTCTTTCTCTCGTATTCCTCGATTTCTACCTTCATGAGTTTGATGTCATCCTGGGTTTTTTGGAGGTGTTCACGAGTTCTGAATAGATGTTGCTGCTGCCGTTGGAGAGCTTATCTCCTGGCTTCTAGCACTTCAGGGGGTTCATGTAATCCCACTGGCGTTTGTAACAATTCCAGTTCTTCTTGCTCTGTCATTGGCGGAACAAGGATTTCTTTTGTTTTCTTCTCCGCAGGTTTTGTTCCGCTTGCATCTCCTACTCCGGGCTTTCATCAGCTGGATCAGCCAATTTCTTCTTCCGGAGTTTGTATTGGAGTTTTTTAGCGGCCTTGTTCTTTTTCTTGGAAGAGGGAGGTTTTTTAATAGGTTCATCCTCTGTCAATTCCTTGACGTTGGGAAATATCGGAGAGGTTTCTCCATATTCTCTCTCTTCCTCTGGTGGAGGGGTTTTAGGGCTTTTCTGACTGCCGGCGTCCGTGGTTTCAGCCGGTTTCGCCATTAGTACTTCATGGAATCCCTCTTGGAAAGATTTAACTTTTCTTTCGAAGGCGTCCACGTCTTCGTCTTCGGAATCAAAATCATCTGATCCGGTTTCTGACTCTAATCTCGCCTTAATGGCGGCTAGCACAGAGTCAGCTTCCGAGTTCATCGCTGGATTGGCGGGTGTCGGATCTTCCACCTCTGTAGTGGGTTTGCTATTTTCTGCCTCTTGCACGGGATTACTTTCATCCGTGTTTTCGGCGAAAGCTGGATCGTCCACCTCTGAAGTGGGTTTGTTGCTTTCTGCCTCCTGCACGGGATTTCCGTCATCCGTGTTCTCGGCGACTTCGGATTGCACCATACCGATAAAGTGTGTATCACTTTTATGTCGGCGATCTGAGCAAAATCCGGGATCGTAGTCATCTTCGACTGGGTATAGGGCGGGTGGGATAAATTTGCTTCCACCGCAAAACCCCATGGCCTCTGCAGTTAATCCGATAAAGATATTAGCAGATCCAATCGGTAACACGCATGCACTTACCAGATGATTTTGCGCCGGTATGTAGGATCCGTTGTCGAGGAAGCGTCCGACGTCATTGTCGAACTCCAGGCTTCCGACAGTTATGGAACTGCCGATTCCGCTGAGTATCCCAGATCGGAACTTAACGCCTGACGTCGTTTGCCCCACGGTGGGCGCCAACTGTCGAGACATCGTAGTAGTTTACATAGACGGGGGTGCCATGAGACTACGGGTAGAGACGTGGGGAAACGGGATCGTGTTGGTGACAAAGACACAGGATTTACCCAGGTTCGGTACGTCGTAATAATACGGCGTTCCTACTCCTGCAATCTCACTAATCAGGGCTAAAGCCTGTGTAAACAATTACAATGTGAGGTTAGGTTTAGCTACTCGCGGAGGATCAACTTCTCGGCGAGTTGGCCTATGGCTTCGTCTCTCTTGTTATCTCATCTCCCGTCCGGCTTTATATAATAGACGGATTAGGGCATACAGAGTAGGAAACCTAGAAGACTACGATAGCTAGTAACTTGGAAAGTAAGGAATCCGTCTTCTCCTCCAAGCCAGACCACGTGGGCCATGATCCGGGTCCTTCTAGAATCCGGCTTCTGCGCGTCAGCTTACTGGGCCGCCCAATGGACCATAGCCCACTACCAGTTGGGCTACCCTGGTAATCCGGCACTTTTGACTACCATCTGATATACCCCTAATCAGTATATATCCGACAAGGACCAAGGAACAACCAAGACAATGGTAGGTCCCACCTCTTGGAAGGATACACGCCGTCCCGTCAGATCCAGGAGTTTTGGTCCCTGAGTAGTCCTGTAACAACTAGAGAGAATCTCACGCCGGTGAAGCCCTAACACAAAGAGTGAGGTAATCTTGGGCATAGAAACCCTAGGCTCTTTGGAGAAAAGGACGGAACTGCTGCTCTGGCCCTCTACGTGAGCCGAAAGGGGGTAGCAAAGTGGAACTAATTGCTTGGTTCTCTTAGGTTAGGACCAAGGAACACCCAAGACAATGGTAGGGCCCAGCTCTTGGCAAGATCCCCCCCAGTCTATCAGATCCGGGAGTTTCGGGCTCTGAGTAGCCCTGGAACCCGCGAGAGAGAATTGACGCTGGTTGTAACACCTGGGGTGTTCTCCCTAAGTTAGGAAGTTGGTTGTTTTTCTTTTTGCTTTGCATCACATGCATCATATGCATTGCACCTTGTTTTCAAAACAACTGAAAAGTTCAAACTAATTTAAACTTTCAAACATGTCCAAGTTCCTAATTAAAAGTTGCAAACTAAACAGCTCAAATTGTTTTCAATAGTTTTGAATTTGAATTATTTAAATTTCCTGGTTAATAAAAACCCCTTTTATTAAAACCCTAAGTCCCATTCAAATCCAAATTCAAATTCAAATGCAAACACATGAGCACAATTTGAAATTTTGAAAACAAAACATCATGCAACTGGGCTTTTGTAATAAATAATTTATACAAAATAACCCCCCCCCAAGCTCCAAACCCCAAAACCCTATCTGAATTTTAAATAACAATTCAAATCATTTGGCAATTTCAAATATTTGGAAATAAGCACACTTACTTTGGAATCTTGCTGTTTTGGTAATTCAATAAAATTATTACTAAAATGCAAGCACCAAAAATCCTATTCCTTTTCTCTCCTTTTCTATTTTCATATAAAACCCAACTTTAATTTTGGTGAATTTGTTTTGCAAACTATTTCAAAATCTAAATAATACTTCTAAATTATATTATGTAAAATCTTTACCCTTTTTTATTCTCCATCCTCTAATACTTTTCTCCCTTATCGCCCATCATGTTTCTCTCTTTTCCTCTCCTAATCTTGTCCTATCTCTTTTATTTTTAAATAAACGAGAACACTCGCTGTAACTCTGTAAGGACTCGAGGAGCAATTTTGGCCCATATCACTCCCGAAGCCCATGCCCTCCTGGTCATCTCCCACCTATACGTCACCTCCTTGTACGAACCACCACAACACCGCATGATCCCCCTCTCCTCCATCCGATGCCCTGCCGTACAGCTTTGGCCCTCCATACAAAGCACCACCACCCCCTCCTGCATCCATAGCTCGCCCTAGACCCTCGCCCCATCCCCTGCAGCGCCGCCCTTTTGTTCCTGTCCACCAGAAAAACGAGGAGAGAAGCTACTGCCTCCCCGTCGCCCCGCTGTCACCAACCTCCTCGACCAAGGTCCAGACTCCCCGGAGCTTCGCCGTGAAGTCCTCTACCTCATCGTGCAAGGGATCGGGTCGCTCTGCTTCCGTTCGTCACCGGCATCGTCGTCTACCTTCCAGGCCGAACTCCTCCTCCGTCGAAATTCGTCGCCTCTGGTCGCCCTCAAGCTGAAAACACCTCTACATAACCCTCAAGGTGATCTTCTTGTCCGATTCCGGTCATCTCCCATCTCGTTTTCCTGCTATTGTCGACGTGGGTTACTGATTCTTGTCCGGGCCGCCATGAACGCTGTAGAAGAGAAGCTCCAACACGGGGGTTAGGTCCTCTGTTAATCATCCGTGCACAGCGCCATGATGGGCTAGTCGTCCCACACACCCCAGCACCCCGCTGTGTCACGTGCCGCTCCGTTCTGGTCACCCATGTCCTGATCGAGCCGCCACCAGAGCGCCTCTGAAGATCGTCGCCGTCCGGTGCGTTCTGTCCGTCTGTTTCTTTCAGTTTTGTCAGTTAAACTTACCGAAACAACTTCAAAAGCAGCGCGTCGCTTTCTGTATCACTAGCGCTCGCTTACCCCAGTGGTTTGGTTCCTTTGTGTGGCGCAGCGAGTCGCGGGTTCGAGCCCCCGGGGAGGCTTTTGCCTCCCCTTTTTCTTCTTTTCCGCGCGCAGCCCTGGACCCACCCGTCAGCGAGCCCGTTGCCACCTCACCTTCCAAACCCGCCACGGTGGCACTGGCCCCGCACGACAGAGGCACAGGCCAGGGTGCACTGGGTGAGAAACACCCCAGGGGCCTGTCTAAATTCCTGTTTTCTTTTAAGTCCTCAGAAATAACAGATTGGCCCCTGTGATTAAAATGCTTGTAAATAATTCATATAAACTCCAAATTTAAATTGTAAAATATGTATTCCATACTAAATTAAATTCTCTACATGTTTAAAACATTTGTTTACTGTTTTGAACCTTTCAAATGGTTTCAAAAATTCAAATTCAAACCACTCTTTCAAATTTGGTCAAATTCATAACTAATTCAAATTTAATTCAAATGGCCCATATAAAATATGTTTTCCATGCAAAATTGAACAAGCTTTCCAAATATAAAATTTGTTTCCTGTTTTGAATAATTAAAATTGATCAAATAATTTAAATCTTGTTTAAATCATTTAAAATTGCTAAATCAATAACTTGGTCAAACTAAATCCTTTTTGAACATATAAAATATGTTTTCCATCCAAAATTTCATGCTCTTTCCAAATATAACAATTGTTTTCTGTTTTGGATAAATAAAACTAATGCAATTACTTAATGCTTTAATTAAATCATTTAAATGGTCTTGCTCAATTAAAATCCAATTTCAACAAATAAAATATGCTTTCCACTCAAAATGAAACCACCTTTCTGAATATCAACTTTGTTTTGCAATTTGGACAATTAAAATTAATGTCATTTAAAAATGCCTTAATTAATTAATTAAAAGTCCTAATTAATAAGTTTCACATGCTTGCTCCAAATTGAAAACCCAAAACATGAAATCCATCCAAAATGAAATGCTACACTTGAATATCAACTTTGTTTTTCTGTTTTGAATAAATTAAATTGCTGAAAACAACTGTTTCTTAATTAATGCATTTAAAATTGTCAATTTAATAACTTGTTCATTTTAATTCCAAATTCAACAAATGAAATATGTATTCCATCTAAAATTTGGTGTTCTTTCCAAATATGAATTTTGTTATCTGTTTTGAACAATTAAAATGGGTGAAAACAATGAATGTTTGTGTAACTCACTTAAGAAGCCAAATTTCATAACTTAATAAATAAAATTCCACACTTGGTAAACAACATATCAAACGGAAGCTATTGTTGTTTTCTTATTGTTTTCATCATCCATGCGTCATTCTAATCAAATTTCACATGATGGTCATTTGTAGATCATTTAATTCAACATTAATTCATGGGCTTTTCCATATGCAATCCAAATTGCATATGGGCCCATTTAAATATGTTTACCATGTCAACCAGTTATCTTTGATGCATCCTTAAACTTGTCATGCATCCATATCTTAATCATGCTGGATCTTTTGCCATAGAAGTAATTGTTGCATCCGGTGTTTGTTCGAGGTTCGTTGCTTCTTCGCGGATAGGACGTTGAGATGATGTGAGCAACGACAAGTTCTGCGGATGTACCTCTACTTGCTGGATCTCAGGCAAGTATACTCACTTGCTACCTATGGCTGCCTTTCATCACTTGTTACCGATTCTTCCCATTGCCTTTATTCTAGCCTTATGATTCGATGCTTGTGTCCCGATCCTATCATATTGTTTACCTTGCAGCCATGATATAGCCTTCCTTCCACTTCCTATTAACTGTTGTTTGTTTACCCTGTTGGCCTTGTGTCGTAGTTGCATGCTTAGTGTTGTTTGCGCTCAAGTCTTGTTGTCCGTCTTATCACCTGTTTAGTCGATAGTTGGGTTTCAATTCAATCAACAACATGTTAATGTTTTGGGTAATAATAATTTGATGATAAGGCACCGGCAGGAGGCCCGGCGTGGTTTTGAGGCCTGCTAGTGTCGACCCTAATTAGGAAAAGGGTCTTGTCCATTGATCCATGATGAGCGCACTAACCGCATGTGGGAAGCGAGTATGGGCGCCCCTCGCAATTCTGATTCGATTCGCATCTCGTCCAAATCGCCTCATTTAGTTTGGGTTTTCCATTTGCCGCATGCATATGCAGGTGCGAACCCTTGGCGCCAGGGTGGAACTTTTGTAGTCGGCATTTAGGGAGACACGTTCTTAGAGTGCTATGAGGGTCCCCTTTTCTTCGTGGGGCTTGATTAGCCGTGCGCTCAACTGCACGGGGTTCTTTGGGCTTGATGCGAAGAAGAGTTGGGTTGTGTTGAGTACCTCGCTTGGTGGGTTGATCCCCCGTCTGGCGGGATATTCTTACGTGTACGGCCAAATTGGTGCATCCCTGCAGGGTTAAATCTTCTCGAGAAGCCGTGTTGTCCGCGGTTATGGATGACTTGGTGAAAGTGCTGGCTAACAAGTACTCAGACAACTTACACTTAACGATAATAACTTGGTTAGTAATATAGATTACCTCCACCATGAAACTGATTGCCACCTTAGTCAACCGTGTGAGTTTCCTTGGGTTGCTTCCTTAGTAGGGGGTAACATTGGATGGGTATTGCTTGGTGAGTAGTTATAGTTGGTTTTGTCGCGCTATCTTATCCCTTTCTTTTAGCCGGAGGTTGTAGCGAGTCTATGTAGTTAGTTAGTGCAGCCCGCTGCCGCTTCGTTGCAATAATCCCTTCCTTCCGTTGTACCCAAAGTATTTGTATCTTGTGATGATTGGTTACGCTGGTATCTTGTGAGTATGGGTTATCCACTTGCCAGTACTTAACCGTACTGACCCACGAATCCTTTTCGTGGCTGCATATTCCACATTGCAGTCAACAGGTTTGAAGTCTGACGACGTTAGCTTGGGAATCCCTCCGGCTTGGCCTGGGCAGGGATTGGACGCCATCGGTTATCTTCAGGACTCTTAGTCCCATTTGTATCTTGTCCGTAGTCGGACACTATGTTGTTTCTTCCGCTGTTATTTGGATCTTTGTATGGTATCAGTTGTATCCTTGGCTCGTTTGAGTCTTCTTGTATATATCTTTTCTGTTGTTGTTGCGGAATATTCGTGAACTGTTGTAATGTTATCACAAGTGGCAACCTGGAATCGGTTATTATGTGGATTTTGGCGGAAATGCTGAAATCTGCATAGTGCCCGATCTCGGGGCGTCACACTGGTGAAGCCATAACACAAAGATTTAGGCAATCTTGGGAATCTAAGAGCCATGCCACACTATAAGAACATGGTATGGCATACCCTAGGCTTGGGTGGGACTCATACGCTCTGAAGCTCCTCTCCGGAGAAACCCTAGGCCCGCTAAAGAACAGAACGGAACTTCCGTTATGGACCCTTTATGTGAGTAGCAAAGGGGTAGCAAAGTGGAACTAATTGCTTGGTTGTGTTAGGTTAGGCCCAATGAACACCAAGATAATGGTAGGGCTCACATCTTGGCAAAATTTTCCCCGTCGAGTCAGCTCCGGGAGTTTCGGGCTCTGAGTAGTCCTTGAACCCGTGAGAGAGAATCCGGCGCCGGTGAAGCCATAACACAAAGATTGAGGGAATCTTGGGAATCCAAGACCCATGTCACACTATAACACACACATGGTATGACAAACCCTAGGCTTGTGTGGGATTAAGAATCTCTAGAGCTCCTCTCCGGAGAAACCCTAGGCCCGTTGGAGAAAAAAGGATGGAACTGTTGTTCTAGACCCTCTAAGAGAGCCAAAAAGGGGTAGCAAAGTAGAACTAATTGGTTGGTTGTGTTAGGTTAGGCCCAAGGAACACCCAATACAATGGTAGGGCCCACCTATTGGCAAGATTCCCCCCGTTCCGTCAGATCCGGGATTTTCGGGAACTGAGTAGTCCTGGAACCACTAGAGAGAATTCGACGTTGGTGAAGCCCTATCACAAAGAGTGAGGGAATCTTGGGTATCCAGACCCATGCCACACTCTAACAAACATGTTATTTGATACTGTCGTTGTATTGTCATTGCAAGTGTCCTCATGCTAGAACTAGATTGTGAGGCCATTGCTTCTAAGCGAAACTTTGAAAGCGTTAAGGCGGAAACGAGAGACGTGAGTTTACCCAGTTCGGCCCCTCAATTGAGGGTAAAACCAACTCCTACTTTCTTACTATCGGGGAATAAGGTCTCGATTACAAAGGGAAATTACGGCTCTCTATGTATCGAGCTACCTTGCTATCAACTTAGAACATGTATTTCTACGTCCTAGTGTCTCGCCTTATATAGTGGTCGAGTTCCCGGGTTACAAGGGGATCCGGGTTATACCCGTCGTCGGAGTCCTAGTTATCTCTGGTTCTTGGTCGTCCCGTTCCGGTTCTCCTCGTGACCCGGTCGTCTCCGTCCGGCTTTGGGCTGATCTCCAGGCCTTGGGCCCTTAAGTCTTCCAGCTTGGACCGTGGGCCGGTTCATCTGTCTCTTCCGGGTTACGTAAACGGTAACCCAGGTCTTCTTTCTGTCAAGTGACCATCTCGATCCGGTTCTTTGTGAGATAAACCGGATCAGCTTCTCTGAGTCGGATCAAGTAGATTCCGGTTCATGTGGGCGGCTAGTGAGGCTCCCCCTCACCTATTCCCCCAACATTAGCCCCCAGGTTAATATGAACACTTAAGTTCAAACTTACGCTGTTCACGTTAAACTTTCAAGGAGAAACTCATACTTGAATCTGTTAGTTCAAGATATAATCTCCTAGAATCTCTGATCCGGATTATCCGGGGGTCATCATTATCGCCGGGGTCATATCTTTCCATTTATCTCGAAAGATAACTCTGCATCTTATCACCAAGATTTCAGAAACCAAATTTTTTTTGGTTTATCCCGGAGTTTTCTCCGCGTATTTTCCTCAGAAAAAATCTTCATTCGTAGATCCAATCTCGTCGTATTTTTCCCATAAAAAGATTAATCTTAAGGGGCCTTTGTGTAAAATTACCCCTTTAACCTAGGGTTTAGGCCCCCGCTTATAAATAGCCTCCTGGTACGGACCCTGGGTCACTATCCCCCCGTGCTCCCCACTTCTCCTTCTTCCTCCGAACAGAGCTCAAGAGCTCCATTTTCTTCCTCGCGCCGCCGCGGCCGGAGCTTCGCCGGCGTTCACCGCAAGATGGTGAAGGAGAAGAACCCAGCGTTCAAGCCTGGGGGAACCGAAAAGAAGAAGAAAGCAGGTGGCGCTTCCGGCTCAGCCGTGGCTAAGTCTGGTAGGGCGATGATGCATGTGAATTAGTGCAAGTCAGAAATGACCCAGGGCCGGTTGACCGAAATGGAGGAATCCGGTTTACTTCCGGATAACATATCCTGGAGAACCCCAGGAAATGAGACTCGTCCTAAACCTGGGTCGGGCGAGGTAATAATTTTTGAGGCCCACATTCTTCGTGGGTTTCATCCTCCTGGATCTCTTTTTTTCCGCCATCTCATAAGTTATTACAGTCTCCACCTTTAGGATCTTCCACCAAATTTCATTCTTAACATTAGTAACTTTGTAGTTCTCTGTGAAGATTACCTCCAAGTAGAGCCCAATTTAGATCTCTTTCTTGAGTACTTTTACTTCAACAAACACCCAAAAGTAGTCGAGGGTGAGCTCATTCACTACGGTGGTGTCTCGTTTCAGAGACGAAAAGACATCGCCTATCCGGGTATTCCCCTTGCTAGTCACCCCAAACTATGGAAAAAAACCTTCTTCTACATAAAAAAACACCTCTCCTGAAGGTGAACCTGCACTCCCGGGTTATCTCCCTGAACGTCTAGTCTACACCAGCACCATGAACTCTTACACCAAATCAGACCCCTCCTGAAGCGCGTAACTTCCTTGATAGTTCACGGGCTAACTGGTTTAGATCTAACCAGGACTTGGGTGGACTGGCGTATCCAACCCCTCAATATCAGGAACCGGCTGTTTCATGAATACAACGGTTTATCAGACCCCATGCGATATTCTGAATCTCCGGTTTCCAAGTCTGATATGGTAACCGCATTAAAACTCTTGGTTGGAATAAAACAAGACATGTTTTTTGACGTTGGCCTTGCTCCCTTTTGCACCTCTAACCCGGCTCCTCCAGTATGTTTATCCTTTATAAGTAATTTTCATTCCTCAATACTGCACACATTCTAACCCTGAATTTTTCCGGTTCACAGCCCACGGATCAGTTCTGGGTTACCAGGGAAGAAACAGCTTATCCTCCTGAGGAAGATGAATCAGAGGAGCAAACTGACGAAGAGGATGAGGTTTCTGAATTTGACCCCCCTCGGTCACTTGCACAATCAATTCGCTGACGCTGGTTACTCGCAGGATGAACCGGCAGAGCAGGAGGGCACCAGGTTAGGCCAAGGAAGAGCTAGTGAAGAGGCGCCGGATGTGGATGCTTCGGATCAGACAGCTCCAGATCTCAATCCCTCCACCCCCATCACTGGTTCTAATTGTCACACCCAGACTTCTAGAGGATACTCACAGCCCGCTAAACAGTAGGTAAATGGCTTACGGGGCATACCGGCACCCACATCTCAATATGAGCAGGCCAACACGTAAACGTGTGACAACCATTCTCTACTATCCATCGTCTGCGTAAACCATCCCATAGAAATCCGACTACTTCCATTGACGTACTTCATAACATACACACATGGTACGTCAACGGCATTTGAACAAGTGATATCACAACAAATCTCTAAGACACAAAGAAATAGAAATAAGTGGCAAATAGCTCTCACTAGAGCAGAGATAGCAAATACAATCATCCAGAGGACACATGTCCCAACAATTCATCATTACATCACAGCGGAAGCATCCAAAGTGTCTGAGTACAGACAAGATCCAAATAGGCCTAAGAGGCCGGGAACGAAAATACGGAGCCCATCCACGATGTCTCGGATCCTGCCCGGGTCCGCTATCTACTCGTCAGCAGCCTCGTCATACTCCACGTAGTAGCCACCATGGGGATCCTCGGAAACGTAGTCTGCGGAAACCACAGCCCCAAAGGGGTCAGTACAGACAAGTACTGGCAAGCAAGACTCACAAGATACCAAAGTGTACCCGGCAACACCAAGTACAGATGCTTTGGGTTCAACGGAAGAATAGGTGATACAACAAGTGCGGCAGCAGGCTGCTCTAACCAACTACAGAAACATGCTACAACTTCCGGCTAAAAGAAGGGGATAAGATAGCGTATCGTAACCAACTACCACTATCCTCAAACAAACCCATCCTGGATCTCTCCCCTTATCCAAAGAAGCAATCCGAGGATAACTCACACAGTTGGATTAATGATGGTTCAAGTTATTGTGTCAATAAGGTCTATTACTAGTCAGCGTTAGTATTAAATTAGGTGTAAGTTGTCTAATCCTTGTTAGCCAGCCCTATCACCAAGTCATCCATAACCGCGGACAACACGGCTTCTCGAGAAGATTTAACCCTGCAGGGGTGCACCAATTTGGCCGTACACGTAAGAATACCCCGCCAGGTTGGAAATGCACTTCCACCAAGCGAGGCACTCAACACAACCCAACTCTTCTTCGCATCAATCCCAAAGAACCACGTGCTGTGCGTGCGTAGCTAATCGAGCCCCCACGAAGAAAAGGGGGACCCTCATAGCACTGGAAGACCACGCCGCCCTAAATGCCGACTACAAAAGTTTCCACCCTGGCCTCGGGTTCGTACCTGCATATGAGTGCATCAAATGGAAAGTCCGAACTAAGTGTGGCGATTTGGACGAGATACGAATGGAATCAGAGTTGCGGGGGGCGCCCATACACGCTTCCCACATGCGGTTAGCGCGCTCAACATGGATCCAGAGGAAAAAGACTTTTCCTGAGTTCGACACTAGCAGGCCTCAAAACCATACCCGGCCTCCTGCCGGTGCCTTATCATCAAATTAGCATTACCTCAAACATTAACAGGTTGTTGTTTAACATCGAGCCCCCAGAACATAATAAAATATGGTAACAGAAAGTAACGGACAACAGACTCGAGCATAAACAACCCTAAGCATGCTAGTAAGACACAGGCTACAAGCAAAGGGGTTATAGGTATGGAGGTGAGGCTATATCAGGGTTACAGGATAACATGTGATAGGATCGGAACACCAGCAACGAATCTTAAGGCTAGCATCATAGACAACGGAAAGTATCGATATCCAGTGTGGAAAGGACACAATGGTTCATGTGAGTGAATACTTGCCTGCAAACTCAGTAGCCTGGTACTGGGCTAACTCCTTAGAAGTAGTGTCGTAAACCTCGTCTGTCTCAACGTCGTCGTCTATTCGAGAAGAAGCAAACAAACAACACAGAGAGACAACAATCAATAACATGGCATAATGCACAATCATGGGATGATTCATGACAATTTAATTGATGCATCAAAGATAACTAGTTGACATGGTAACATAATTAAATGGACCCATGTGCAACTTGGATTGCATATGGAAAGCCCATGAATTAAAGGTTGGATTAAATGATATACAAATAATCATCAGGTGATAGTTGATTAACATGATGCATGCATGAGGAAAACAACAATAAATTCAATTTGAAAAGGTGTTTACCAAGTTTGAAAATTTTATTTATCAAGTTATGAAACTTTGGCTTCTTAAAGGAGTTACACAAGCATTTGTTGTTTTCACCAATTTTAATTGTTCAAAATAAATAAAAAAATTCATATTTGGAAAGAACACAAAATTTTAGGTGTAAAACATGTTTCATTTGTTGAAAAAGGATTTAAAATGAATTAATTATGAATTAAACAAGTTTAAACAAGATTTAAATGAATTTAATTCAAGTATGAATTTATTTGAATTTTTATTTGTTCAAAACATTTAATAAAATTCATATTTGGAAAGTTTATACTTTTCTGGTTTGAAAACATATTTTATTTGTTCAAAAAGAAATTAATTTGACCAAGTTATGAATTTAGCAATTTTTAAATGATTTAAACAAGGTTTAAATTATTTAACCCATTTTAATTATTCAAAACATGAAACAAAGTTTATATTTGAAATGGTGGTTTAATTTGGCATAGAAAACATATTTTATATGTGGCATTTAAATTAAATTTGAATTGGTTATGAATTTAACCAAATTTGTAATGAGTTGTTTGAATTTGAATTTTGAAAATATTTGAAATGTTCAAAACAGAAAACAAATGATTTAAACAGGTAGAGAATTAAATTTGGTTCAGAATACATATTTTATTTATATTATTTGGATTTGAAATTCAAAAGTTATTTGTATTTGGAAACCAGGGACTATTCTGCAATTTTAAAACATACAGATCTGGTCCAGGGGCTTAACTGCGAAAAAGAAATCACACAACGGCCCCTGGAAACGTTTTCTACGCAGCAGATCGACCCCTGGGTCACTGGCCTGTGGGCCAGTGCCCAGCTGGCGCTGCGTGGGTGCCTGCGTGGCCACCACTGCCAATGGCAGGTGGGGCCAGCGTGCACGCGTGGCATATAGCGCAAAAAGGGGTGGATTAAACGCGCTGCGGGGGTTCGAACCCACGCCCTAGCGCTGCGAGCCGTGCGATCAAGCCACTACGGTGTGGATGCGTTTGGTGATAGCAGATGCACGCGCGTGGTTTTGAGACAGATCTGCGCCTATCTGACGAAACTGAATAAAATTCAGTCTTGAACCTGACAGAGGAACACGGTGGTCACAGGCGGCGAGGATCTGCTGCTGTGTGTGTGCACGGGGATAGTTGCAGGGCACCGTGTGCGTGTGCGTGCAGGCGACGTGGGTGCAGAGGGAAGAGAGGAGGGGATGGTGCTCACCGTGAGGGAAAAGGAGGAGGGGATGCTCGACGGCGACAGAACGGAGGACGGCGGCGACGATCCTGGGCTGCTCGTGCCCTGGCGATGAAGCGAGGAGGACGACGGAAGCACGGTGATCACGTTCCCGTGCTCGCGGAGTCCTGACGGCGACCACAACCCCGTACTCCAACCCCTACTAAGCTCCGGCCATGGCGTGGTGCAGGAAATTCAGAAAAATTCAGAAGCGATTTGGCGGTGATCTGAGGGAGAGGAAGGGGAACGGCGGCGGCAGGGAGGAGGGAGAAACCTAGGGCTAGGGTTTGGGAGCTTGCGGGCTAGAAATAGGGGAGGAAAAGGAGCAGGTGGCGAGGGGGGAGGTGCGTGCTGCGTGCTGCTGTCGTCAGGCGCGCCGTCAGCTGTACGGAGGTGGACGAAAGGATAGCAGGCCGCGCGCGCTGCGTGCTGGGGTGGAAGTGGGCTGGGCTTGGCCCATACTGCCTTCCCCAGCCGTTTTCTTTTTATTTTTTCTTTCTGTTTGTTTTTTTTTTGCTGAAAAGGAAAAGGGAGAAAAAGGAAGGGTTTTAGGGTTAGAAAAATTAGGGAAAAAATTTGTATAGGTTAGTTATTGTAACAACACCAATGTGCAAACTTTTGTTTTTCAAAAATTTGAAATTAGTTGCTGTTTGTATTTTAATTGAATTTTGAACAAATTTGTTATTAAGTGAATTATTGAAAAGAAGCAATTCAATAGTTTGAACTTTATAGTTTAATGGAAACAATTTGATGTTTTGATTTGAATATTTTATTTGAAAATTGTAACAGAACAAGTATGAAACAAGAATTTGAAAATTTGGTTTGAAATCAAATAGGAAAACAAGGGAAAACAAATGAAAACAAAGGAAAACAAATGGAACACAAATGCAAAACTTATGATGACATGATGCAAAACATAAATTAACAAAAAGCAAACATACTAAAAGGTGTTTTTTTTTCATACTTGGGATGTTACAAAACGCCCCCCTTGAAGGAATCGCGCCCCGAGATTCCTACTGAGAAGAGAAAAGGTCCGGATACTTCTTGCGAAGATCCTCTTCGGTCTCCCATGTTGCCTCTTTATCAGAATGATGAGACCACTGCACTTTTAAGAACTTGGTGCTCTTGTTGCGAGTTTTGCGCTCGGTCTCATCGAGAATTCGAACAGGGTGCTCCTCATAAGAGAGATCTTCTTGCAGTTCAATGGAATCATGATCAACTGCACGATCTGGATCTTTGAAACACCTCTTGAGTTGTGACACCTGAAACACATCGTGCACCTTGGATAGCTTTTCTGGAAGTTTAAGACGATAGGCATTTTCTGCACGCCTTGAGAGAATGTTGAAAGGACCAATGTATCTTGGTGCAAGCTTTCCTTTTACACCAAAACGATGAGTACCTCTGAGGGGAGTTACACGGAGATATGCTTTGTCACCAGGTGCATAGATCATATCCCTGTGCTTGCTGTCATAGTAGCTTTTCTGACGAGACTGAGCAATCTTGAGATTGTCACAAATGATTCGAACTTTCTCTTCGGCTTCCTTAACAATGTCAGGGCCTAAGAGTGAACGTTCACCAGCTCCAGACCAATTGATTGGACTCCTGCATCTGCGGCCATAGAGAGCTTCAAATGGTGCCATGCCTAGGCTTGCCTGGAAGCTGTTGTTGTAGGAGAATTCAGCATATGGAAGACATTCCTCCCATTTCATGCAGAAGGAGAGACCACAAGCTCTGAGCATATCCTCGAGAATCTGATTGACTCTCTCGACTTGCCCTTGAGACTGAGGATGGTAAGCTGTGCTGAACAGAAGTTTGGTGCCCAATGCTTCTTGAAAGCTTTTCCGGAAATGAGAAGTGAATATGCTTCCACGGTCTGAGCTTATTTCCAATGGAACACCATGAAGAGGAAAAATCTTTGCTGTGTAGAGCTCTGCTAACTGGCTAGCTGAGATTGTTTCTTTGACAGGAAAGAAGTGAGCTACTTTAGTGAGTCGATCAATGACAACGAAGATTGCATCGTTGCCCCTCTTGGACTTTGGAAAACCAGTGACGAAGTCCATTTCAATCATGTCCCACTTCCACTCAGGGATCTTCAGAGGTTGGAGAAGACCGGCTATTTTCTGATGAACTGCCTTAACACGTTGACAAACGTCGCATTCAGAAACGTATTGAGCAATTTCATGTTTCATGCCAGGCCACCAATACAGCGTCTTGAGATCCTGGTACATCTTTGTACTTCCAGGGTGTATGGAGAGAGGAGTTTCATGAGCCTCCTTGAGAATGACATCTTTGAGACTTTGAATTTGAGGAACTGCAATGCGTCCTTCGAAGAACACAGTTCCCTTGTCATCCACTGAGAAGGACTTAAATTTATCCTTGCCTTCTTTGATGTGTTCTACCATCTTCTTGATTTCAGCATCACGAAGTTGTTCAGAACGAATCTTGTCCTCGAGAGTTGGACTGGTTGTCAAGTTTGCAAGATAGCCTTGAGGAACAAGACCAAGGTTCAGCTTCTGGAATTCTTCATGAAGAGGAGGTTGGCTTTCCATGATCATGAGATTATTGCAATACGACTTGCGACTGAGAGCATCGGCCATAACATTAGCCTTGCCTGGAGTGTAAGAAATGGTAAGATCAAAGTCTTTGATCTTTTCAATCCATCTCCTTTGCCTGAGGTTTAGATCTGGTTGAGTGAAGATATACTTCAGACTCTTATGATCGGAAAAGATTTCAGTGCGATTACCCAACAAGTATTGTCTCCATTTCTTGAGGGCAAACACAACTGCTGCAAGTTCAAGGTCATGAGTGGGATAATTGAGCTCATGTGCGTTCAACTGACGTGAAGCATAAGCCACAACTTGACGTTCTTGCATAAGAACTGCACCTAGACCTTGGAGAGAAGCATCACAGAATATCTGGAAAGGTTTGGATGGATGTGGGCCAACCAGAACTGGTGTAGAAGTGAGTTTAGTCTTCAGGAGATTGAAACTTTCATCACATTGTGGAGACCAAACGAACTTCTTGTCCTTCTTTGTGAGGTCAGTGAGAGGTTTGGCAATCTTGGAGAAGTTTTGGACGAAACGACGACAATAGGTAGCCAAGCCAACAAAACTTCTTACTTGCTTCACCGTCTTTGGAGGTTTCCAATCAATAATTGCTTTAACCTTTTCTGGATCAATGGCTATTCCCTTGGCTGAGATGACATGACCAAGGTAAGCAACTTCTGAAATCCAGAACTCACATTTGGAGAACTTGGCATACAGACGATGCTCGCGAAGCTTCATGAGAGTGAGACGAAGATGTTCTTCATGCTCTTCCTCGGATTTTGAGTAGACAAGAATGTCATCAAGATATACCACAACGAACTTGTCGAGGTATTCATGGAAGACAGAATTCATGAGTCGAGAGAAAGTCGCCGGTGCATTGGTGAGACCAAAGGACATGACGGTGAATTCATATAGACCGTAGCGAGTGGTGAAGGCTGTCTTTGGAATATCCTCTTTTCTGATCTTTATTTGATGGTAACCCATTCTCAAGTCCAACTTTGAGAATATTGAGGCTCCAGCAAGTTGATCAAAAAGATCATCGATGCGAGGAATTGGATACTTGTTTTTGATGGTTTTCTCGTTAAGAGGACGATAGTCAACAACGAGTCTCTTTGTGTGATCCTTCTTTGCAACGAACAGAGTTGGGCAACCCCAAGCCGAGGAGCTAGGTTGAATGTAACCTTTTTCCATGTACATATCAATTTGTTCCTTTAACAACTTCAGCTCGGGAGTTCCTATCTTCTAGGGATGCTTAGAGATTGGAGCAGTACCTGGTTCAAGTTCGATCACGAACTCAACAGCTCTGTCCGGAGGCATCCCTGGCAACTCTTCTGGAAAGACGTCAGGGAATTCGCAAACCACCGGAACATTTTCAAGTGAAGGTAGAGGTTTTGCATCGAGGTTGCACAGCTGAATGGAACTTGATTCATTTGGAGAATAGACTATCTGGCCAGAAGGGTGGGACAGAGTTATTGACTACTGAGCATAGTCAATTCTAGCTTTATTGGCCTTCAACCAATCCATACCAAGAATGACATCAATGTCAGAATTGCCAAGCAGTATGAGAGAAGCAAGGAATATGTGGCCTCCAATTAGAATTTGATTTTTGTGACTGATCTTGGAAGTTTGCATAGTTGCTCCAGGGGAGTTTACCACTAGCGGGGAACCCAAACCAACAAAAGGGAGTTTAATTGCTGTCGCAAAGATCTTTGACACGAAAGAATGTGATGCTCCGGTATCAAACAACACTTTAGCTGGAATAGAGTTTACGTGAAATGTACCGAGAACGACGTCAGGAGCTTCCTCAGCTTTGTCGATCTTGACATGATTCACCCTTGCGGTCCTCCCGATAGGCCTGTTGTTGGAGTTGAAGGCCTTAGGCGGGGGAGCGCGCACAATTGCCTGGTTTGTGTTGGGACGAGGTGGTGGTGGAGGTAGCTGCCTCTGCGTGCACTTGTCAGCGTAGTGCCCCGTCTGCTTGCACTTGTAGGAAGTGACGACACGAGGAGGCCCTGGCCTTGGCTGCCCCATCGAAGCCCTCTGATCATGCATCTGAGCAGGGTTGGGTGGGTGGGGAGCGAAGCCTGGAGAAGCTTGGGCGTATGGAGCCCGAGTGACAGCACCATTTGGCACCAAGATGCGGCGCTTCTGTGGAGGGGTGGTCATGTTGGAGGAGGAACCACCCTCACACGAGTTCTTGCGAGACTCCTCGAACGCCTTGCGCCCATTTTCTTCATTGAGCGCGGTGTTAACGAGATCCTCGAAGCTGTTGGCCTTGACGTTTGTGAGGGCATACTTGAGTTCCGGGTTAAAACCTCTGCGGAACCTTGCCATCTTCTTAGCTTCAGTGGACACCTCATCACCAGCGTAACGAGCGAGGCGATTGAACTCACTCTGATAGCCGATGACGTCCAACTTGCCCTGCTTGAGTGAGAAAAACTCTTCACGCATCCTTTCCATGAGACCATCTGGAATGTGGTGCTTCAGGAAGGCTTCCTTGAAACAACCCCACGTGATTGGAAAGCCAGCTCTCATGGCCTGGTAGTTTTCCCACCAAGTAGCTGCCTGACCCTTCAGCAGATAGGAGGCATACTTGACCTTGTCTTCTTCAGCTACATGAGCAATCTCCAGAGCCTTAGCTATCTCACGGATCCAGTCATCAGCGTCTAGAGGCTCGCGTGTGGCCACGAAAGCTCTCGGACCCAGACTGAGGAACTCCTTGATGCTGACTCGTGGAGCCGTCTGGTTGTTGTGCTGATTAGTCTGAAACTGGGCCATCTGAGCCATGACTTGGGTCATCTGAGTCAACAGCTCCGTGATTGGCGGTGGCTCAGGCGGGTTATTCCTTGTTGGCGGCATCCTGAATGGAAATGCATTTTAGCACAACAATAGAAAAGGATAGACTTGGAAACCGAAAGAGAGATTATTCCGACGCATGAATAGATAACCAACAGGTACATCATCACATGTTCAAATACATCAGAATATCCAACACACCATAAATGGTTCGAATACCAAAGGATAACTAAACATAGCTAAGAATGGATACATCGGTACTCCCATGCTCATCACGCAGGACGACGACTAGGAGTACGGCGAGAGGTACGGTGAGGAGCACGCCCACGAAAGTAGGTAGAACGACGATCCACGTAGATCTGACGTGGTCTGAGAGCGACTCTAGGTGTGGTGAAGTACATAGCGTCGACTCCCTGTGGTCCAAAGCGTGGAATCCCAATGTAACCAGCACCGAGGTTGAGGAGTGGACCTCTGATCGGCTCGTAACCTCCAGCATCTGGCAGATGACGACCAACTGGCTGATCGAAACGTGCAAAGCGCTCATCTCCAACAAAGTCTGTGGTGTAAGTCGCCAGACGAGTCAAAGCAAGGTAGAGCTGCTCTCTGACTGAAGCCAACTCCTGAGTTAGTGTGCTGGCAACTGCGTCACTGTGCCTCACGAACTGAGCGGTGGTGTGCAGCCTGGAGTTATCATGATCATAGACATCCAAGTTGTCGTAGAGAGTGAAGTGAGCTCCCTCCGAAGTGATGTAACCACTGGGGATGTGGCGGTAGATAGAATCGTCAAATCCCCAGTAGTCAGCACGAAGGACGGTGAGACTCACATAAGCTGCCTGCTGCACGGCCATATCCACTGTGGAACCTACTGCCTCGTAGCGGTGGACTACGCTCATGCCATCATCTGACAGAATGTAGACGATAGCCTGGTAGTAGGTCTGGTCAAACTCTCGCTGCTGCTCGTAGACCTGGTACTCTGGTGCCCAACGGAACCCCAGAAAAGTGACCATGTCTCTCAGCATCTCCGGATAACCGGCAGTGCTCTCGCAACGAGTCATACGAACCACCTGCGGGTAGAACCTGAGATCCATCTGCAGATGATCGGGGAAGTTTTGATTAGACGCCGGTAGAAGAACTGAAGTGGAAAGCAACAACAAGGTTTCAACGGACGAAAAGGATGTTGAGAAGAACAGGATATCGAAGCAACATTGGGGAAACACGAGACCAAACAGTCCTGAGGTACTACGGAAAACCCATCCGGGCTTCTAAAGGATCAATATCTACTGCTTAAGGAATAGAGGATCTGCTTCCGGGGCTTGCACGCCTCCGTTCTCAATCGTGAGTAGGCAACATGATAAATCATGTCACAACCACCTCCATTCCTATGGTCTAGTAGATATAACTATCCTAAAGAAACCAGGATACGAGAAACCCTAACTTGAAAGTACCAGCACCCGCATCTCAATATGAGCAGGCCAACACGTAAACGTGTGACAACCATTCTCTACTATCCATCGTCTGCGTAAACCATCCCATAGAAATCCGACTACTTCCATTGACGTACTTCATAACATACACACATGGTACGTCAACGGCATTTGAACAAGTGATATCACAACAAATCTCTAAGACACAAAGAAATAGAAATAAGTGGCAAATAGCTCTCACTAGAGCAGAGATAGCAAATACAATCATCCAGAGGACACATGTCCCAACAATTCATCATTACATCACAGCGGAAGCATCCAAAGTGTCTGAGTACAGACAAGATCCAAATAGGCCTAAGAGACCGGGAACGAAAATACGGAGCCCATCCACGATGTCTCGGATCCTGCCCGGGTCCGCTATCTACAAGTCAGCAGCCTCGTCATACTCCACGTAGTAGCCACCATGGGGATCCTCGGAAACGTAGTCTGCGGAAACCACAGCCCCAAAGGGGTCAGTACAGACAAGTACTGGCAAGCAAGACTCACAAGATACCAAAGTGTACCCGGCAACACCAAGTACAGATGTTTTGGGTTCAACGGAAGAATAGGTGATACAACAAGTGCGGCAGCAGGCTGCTCTAACCAACTACAGAAACATGCTACAACTTCCGGCTAAAAGAAGGGGATAAGATAGCGTATCGTAACCAACTACCACTATCCTCAAACAAACCCATCCTGGATCTCGCCCCTTATCCAAAGAAGCAATCCGAGGATAACTCACACAGTTGGATTAATGATGGTTCAAGTTATTGTGTCAATAAGGTCTATTACTAGTCAGCGTTAGTATTAAATTAGGTGTAAGTTGTCTAATCCTTGTTAGCCAGCCCTATCACCAAGTCATCCATAACCGCGGACAACACGGCTTCTCGAGAAGATTTAACCCTGCAGGGGTGCACCAATTTTGCCGTACACGTAAGAATACCCCGCCAGGTTGGAAATGCACTTCCACCAAGCGAGGCACTCAACACAACCCAACTCTTCTTCGCATCAAGCCCAAAGAACCACGTGCTGTGCGTGCGTGGCTAATCGAGCCCCCACGAAGAAAAGGGGGACCCTCATAGCACTGGAAGACCACGCCGCCCTAAATGCCGACTACAAAAGTTTCCACCCTGGCCTCGGGTTCGTACCTGCATATGAGTGCATCAATTGGAAAGCCCGAACTAAGTGTGGCGATTTGGACGAGATACGAATCGAATCAGAGTTGCGGGGGGCGCCCATACACGCTTCCCACATGCGGTTAGCGCGCTCAACATGGATCCAGAGGACAAAGACTTTTCCTGAGTTCGACACTAGCAGGCCTCAAAACCATACCCGGCCTCCTGCCGGTGCCTTATCATCAAATTAGCATTACCTCAAACATTAACAGGTTGTTGTTTAACATCGAGCCCCCAGAACATAATAAAATATGGTAACAGAAAGTAAGGGACAACAGACTCGAGCATAAACAACCCTAAGCATGCTAGTAAGACACAGGCTACAAGCAAAGGGGTTATAGGTATGGAGGTGAGGCTATATCAGGGTTACAGGATAACATGTGATAGGATCGGAACACCAGCAACGAATCTTAAGGCTAGCATCATAGACAACTGAAAGTATCGATATCTAGTGTGGAAAGGACACAATGGTTCATGTGAGTGAATACTTGCCTGCAAACTCAGTAGCCTGGTACTGGGCTAACTCCTCAGAAGTAGTGTCGTAAACCTCGTCTGTCTCAACGTCGTCGTCTATTCGAGAAGAAGAAAACAAACAACGCAGAGAGACAAACAATCAATAACATGGCATAATGCACAATCATGGGATGATGCATGACAATTTAATTTATGCATCAAAGATAACTAGTTGACATGGTAACATAATTAAATGGACCCATGTGCAACTTGGATTGCATATGGAAAGCCCATGAATTAAAGGTTGGATTAAATGATATACAAATAATCATCAGGTGATAGTTGATTAACATGATGCATGCATGAGGAAAACAAAAAGAAAACAACAATAAATTCAATTTGAAAAGGTGTTTACCAAGTTTGAAATTTTTATTTATCAAGTTATGAAACTTTGGCTTCTTAAAGGAGTTACACAAGCATTTGTTGTTTTCACCAATTTTAATTGTTCAAAATAAATAACAAAATTCATATTTGGAAAGAACACAAAATTTTAGGTGGAAAACATGTTTCATTTGTTGAAAAAGGATTTAAAATGAATTAATTATGAATTAAACAAGTTTAAACAAGATTTAAATGAATTTAATTCAAGTATGAATTTATTTGAATTTTTATTTGTTCAAAACATTTAATAAAATTCATATTTGGAAAGTTTATACTTTTCTGGTTTGAAAACATATTTTATTTGTTCAAAAAGAAATTAATTTGACCAAGTTACGAATTTAGCAATTTTTAAATGATTTAAACAAGGTTTAAATTATTTAACCCATTTTAATTATTCAAAACATGAAACAAAGTTTATATTTGAAATGGTGGTTTAATTTGGCATAGAAAACATATTTTATATGTGGCATTTAAATTAAATGTGAATTGGTTATGAATTTAACCAAATTTGTAATGAGTTGTTTGAATTTGAATTTTGAAAATATTTGAAATGTTCAAAACAGAAAAAAATGATTTAAACAGGTAGAGAATTAAATTTGGTTCAGAATACATATTTTATTTATATTATTTGGATTTGAAATTCAAAAGATATTTGTATTTTGAAACCAGGGACTATTCTGCAATTTTAAAACATACAGATTTGGTCCAGGGGCTTAACTGCGAAAAAGAAATCACAGAACGGCCCCTGGAAACGTTTTCTATGCAGCAGATCGACCCCTGGGTCATTGGCCTGTGGGCCAGTGCCCAGCTGGCGCTGCGTGGGTGCCTGCGTGGCCACCACTGCCAATGGCAGGTGGGGCCAGCGTGCACGCGTGGCATATAGCGCAAAAATGGGTGGATTAAACGCGCTGCGGGGGTTCGAACCCACGCCCTAGCGCTGCGAGCCGTGCGATCAAGACACTACGGTGTGGATGCGTTTGGTGATAGCAGATGCGCGCGCGTGGTTTTGAGACAGTTCTGCGCCTATCTGACGAAACTGAATAAAATTCAGTCTTGAACCTGACAGAGGAACACGGTGGTCACCGGCGGCGAGGATCTGCTGCTGCTGCTGCTGTGTGTGTGCACGGGGACAGTTGCAGGGCACCGTGTGCGTGTGCGTGCAGGCGACGTGGGTGCAGAGGGAAGAGAGGAGGAGATGGTGCTCACCGTGAGGGAAAAGGAGGAGGGGATGCTCGACGGCGACAGAACGGAGGACGGCGGCGACGATCCAGGGCTGCTCGTGCCCTGGCGATGAAGCGAGGAGGACGAAGGAAGCACGGTGATCACGTTCCCGTGCTCGCAGAGTCCTGACGGCGACCACAACCCCGTACTCCAACCCCTACTAAGCTCCGGCCATGGCGTGGTGCAGGAAATTCAGAAAAATTCAGAAGCGATTTGGCGGTGATCTGAGGGAGAGGAAGGGGAACGACGGCGGCAAGGAGGAGGGAGAAACCTAGGGCTAGGGTTTGGGAGCTTGCGGGCTACAAATAGGGGAGGAAAAGGAGCAGGTGGCGAGGGGGGAGGTGCGTGCTGCGTGCTGCTGTCGTCAGGCGCGGCGTCAGCTGTACGGAGGTGGACGAAAGGGTAGCAGGCCGCGCGCGCTGCGTGCTGGGGTGGAAGGTGGGCTGGGCTTGGCCCAGTCTGCCTTCCCCAGCCGTTTTCTTTTTATTTTTTCTTTCTGTTTGTTTTTTTTTTGCTGAAAAGGAAAAGGGAGAAAAAGGAAGGGTTTTAGGGTTAGAAAAATTAGGGATGAAATTTGTATAGGTTAGTTATTGTAACAGCACCAATGTGCAAACTTTTGTTTTTCAAAAATTTGAAATTAGTTGCTGTTTGTATTTTAATTGAATTTTGAACAAATTTGTTATTAAGTGAATTATTGAAAAGAAGCGATTCAATAGTTTGAACTTTATAGTTTAATGGAAACAATTTGATGTTTTGATTTGAATATTTTATTTGAAAATTGTAACAGAACAAGTATGAAACAAGAATTTGAAAATTTGGTTTGAAATCAAATAGGAAAACAAGGGAAAACAAAGGAAAACAAATGGAACACAAATGCAAAACTTATGATGACATGATGCAAAACATAAATTAACAAAAAGCAAACATACTAAAAGGTGTTTTTTTTTATACATGGGATGTTACACTAATGTGGTAGCTGAGAAGGATTCCCCGCAGGAAAAAAGAGGACCTGACAAGCCGTTGCAAAGGTGCCTATCTCTAGACTATCAAATCATCCCTTGAAACCATCCTCACCTATAGAGAAAACACAGGACGATGAAGAAGGTAGCAAGAGAAGGAGGACCCGGAGCTCTGGGTCAAGTGACTTAGAAGCAAGTTTGCCTAAGAAAACTCCTCTCCGCCGGGTTTCCAAGGCTCGAGTTTCACCTACTCCTTCACATCCCTTGGCCGGAAAAATCAGGCCTGAGGTGAGTCGTCCTTTTCATCAGATTCTCCAAACTCCAACTCATCCCATTTCAGCGGGGCTAGTGAGTTTTCCATCAACTCCGGGTAAGATAGCTTTACTACCTTTGGTTCATCACTACTAATATTTAATCATGCAATCTGGCTTATGATTCTCTTTTCATTGCAGAGCCCAAGCTGTATTGAAGCTTAACCCTATCTCAACTGCTGCTCCATCTGCTAACCTTGAGGAGAGGGTTTTTGGAGAAGAAGAAGATGAACCGGCTGCTCGTTCGCCGGTTTATGTTGATGATGTTGCACAAAACGTTGAACAAGAGGTGAAACCGGTTCATGAAGGACCGGGTAATGATCCCCCGATTGAAGATGTGGTTGTTTCCGACCTAGATGTAGTCGTAACCGGCTCTCAAGCTGCCAGGTTGTTGGAACCTCCACTGTTCTCTCCAAAGTCATAGAGGATTTAAAGGTAAAACCAGAGGAAAAGAGGGATCCCTCCAACCTAAATATCGAAGGCCAGGATTTTGATACACTGGCTCATGAACTCTCCGAGAACCGGCGCCGCGCCGATGGGATCATAGAATTTCTAAAGAAAAAATATGAGGTAACCTTGATATCCATAACCTGTAGCCCTCAATCTTCCAGTTTATATCTGTAATATGAACTTGAAGATTTATCATTGATTGTTTTGAACTGAATAGCTGTAGCCCCCAAGTGCCGGTTTACAATATTATTGTGAACCGGGACTTGTTCTGCTTTTATACTTAACCATTGAAATTTAAACTGAAGTAGTGTAGTCCCCAAGTGCCGGGTTGCAGGCCTGCAGCTACTCGGGACTTAATTATAGCTTATATCCCACTTTTTGGAACTGAAATGGTGTAGCCCCCAAGTGCCGAGTTGCCATCCTGCGGCTACTCGGGACTTTGAAAACATTGCCTGAACATAGGCTAGATATTTTTGCAGGTTCCCAATATTCCGGGTTGTGTTACTAGGATCCGGAATTTCCTCAAGTCACAATTGTAATCTGACGATAACTTGTTTTTATGTAACCAGTAATTTTGCAGAGTCTTGAATCTTCCTCTCAAAAGGATATTTCAAACTTGAAGATCCTGCTAGCACAAGAGGCTCGGAAAACTGAAGAGGCCGGGACCCGGCAGAAGGAGCTGGAAGATCAAGTTACTGAGGCAGCCAACACTTGGTCTGTTCTCCAGCACGATTTCAAGAACCGGGAAAAGGCTGTTATTACAAGCGCAGAAAATGTTGAGAAGGATTTAGAGGAAACCCGGAACAGCTTTACCCAGGTGAGGACCTTCTAAGAGATATCACCTGTAGGTGTTTGGTAAGTTTGCTCCACATGCCTTGCTTTTATGTCCTTCTTTTCTGGTTCATGATCTCATAATTATCCTGATTCTGATCAAAATGTTCTTGTAACTTGCAGGCAGGATGCATAGCAATAACCTCCAACTTCCTGACCTGAAATTAAAGGCTCTATTCACCTTGATCCGGCAACTATATGTTGGAGGAGGAGAATGCATTAAGGCCGTCAGGAACTAGGACAACCCTCCCAAGAAGGTCCATGAGATGCTTGTTGAACTAACTCAAGTTCCACAATGGATAGAAGAACACAAAATGTCATCCTGCCGTCGTGGAGCCGTCAAGGTTATGTCCCTTGCCAAGGCTTATCACCCGGAATTGAATCTGGATCTCCTTGTGAAAGGTTTCTCAGAGTATCGGGCGTACAGGACCAAGTATGCGAGGAAAGACTTTGCCAAGATTGAGAAGGAGTGCTGGTTCCAAGAGTGCACCATTGCAGAAAAGTGAATCTTAAGGAACTCTATCCGGGTTACACTTCCTCGGGTGAGCGCAAAATCTCGTTCTCTCCTCAAGTTGTAACGGTTGTCCGCCAAGCTCCGCAGAAGAGCCAACTTTCTATAGCCTCTTCATCTGGTGCGCCTCAATCCGTTACTCCTTCAATTTCTGCTCCACCCCGCCCTTTATATGAACCGGAGAATACCAATTATGCTCTAGCTCAGCTGGAATGGAAGTATGTTTCAGCTGATGAAGTTGGAGGAATAGAAAATGTCCAAGTGGATGTTGAAGATCACCCGAAGGCTCAAGACCCAGAGACTAAAGACCCGGAGACTCAATATGCTACCCAACAAAAGGGAAAATCTGCTGTAGAATAAACGTTTGGTTCCTGCAAAAACAATAATTCAACCCGGATGGGTTTGTAAAAGGCTAGATAAACTGTTTTATTTCTAGCTCTATTTTTTGAAGTGCGTATGTGCACTTATGCTACAATTGGTACGTAATAACTCGGTTTTCTTGCTAAGTTATGCAAAAACTTTCCGGGTTACTTACTTTTGCAACATCTTTGATTTGTTTTCAAAGCTTTTGTTAACTTGGTTTTTTCTTTGCTTTCTAGCTCAGCCGTTTTTTCGCACGACTTACTCTAGTGTTTGCAACTATGGTAAGTTCAGGGTCATAGTAACCCGTTTTTGTCAGGTTATACATGATTGACTCAACCAGGTTTTAACATCTAGGTCATAAAATTGCATTTAACCACTAACTGGCAGGAAAGTATAACCAATATAGTTTGGCCCATGCCAGATTCTTGAGATATAGACTATGCTCTAGCATCAGCCCCCAAGTAATCATATATGAAAAAATTTAACTTTCTGGAACAATGATAATTTCCTGGAACAAATCTCAATAACTCAGATTTGTCAAGCTTGCCTTTTATTGTCCATATAACATAGTGATTACAATGATCCTACATATAATATGGTCTCAACTGGGCTATATTCCATGGTCTTCCAGTTTCTTCCTCACATGTTCGTGATTTATCAGCATCACGCATATCAATGAGGTAATATGATCCATTGTGTAGTTTATTGCTTACTACAAACGGTCCTTCCCATGGTGTACTTATCTTGTGCATTCCATCCTTTTTCTGGATCAAGCGCAACACTAAGTCCCCTTCCTGAAAACTTCGAGCTTTAACCCTGCGGCTAGGGTAGCGACGCAAGTCCTGATGGTATATGGCTGACCTGGATGTCGCGAGGTCACGTGCTTCTTCCAAAGCATCAAGTGAGTCTTGACGCGACATATCATTCTGGGTTTCCACATAAGCAACTACTCTTGGTGAATCATGACAAATATCACTTGGCAAAACTGCCGCAGCCCGTTAAACCTGAAAAAACGGTGTGTAACATGTTGATTTGTTTGGGGTAGTTCTTATGCTCCATAGAAGAACAGGTAGCTCTTTGACCCAACACCAACAGTCTTTTCTAATGGGACCCGGAGTCTAGGTTTGATACCTTTTAGTAATTCTTGATTAGCTTGCTCTACTTGTCCATTAGATTGTGGATGTGCTACTGAAGCAAGGTCAAATCTGCAATTTCTCTCTAATGCATGCTATGACTGCTTGCTGGGCAGTGAGTCCGACAGATGAATGAATAATTTCCGCGATGCGCCGAGACCAGTGTTGGGCAGACTCCCCTTCCTTCTGAATACAATTTTCGAGGTCTATAATAGTCGTCGTACGTTTACATGTTTCCTGAAATTTTTTGATGAACTGGTCCTACAACTCTTGCCAGCTATTAATTGAATTTGTGGGCAAGTTCTTTAACCAGGATTTTGCAGGTCCTTCTAACATCACGCTTAAATACCGCGCATACTGCGTCACTTACTTCCAATATCTCCATGGCCTTCTCGTATCCCTCTATCCAGTCTCTAGGCTCCATGTCTGGTGTATAGTTTACAACCCCGCGAGGTCCTTTAAAATTTGCCGGTATTCTCTCGTTCCTGATTGCAGGACCAAGGCACTGAATTCCAATTCTATGAGACTCAGCCAGGACTAGGTTTGCGACTGTATTTTGAACTGGGATTTGAACATGACTCGAATTTCTGCTTTCTGGTTCTGCAAATCTATGTCTTGTATTTACAACTACAGGCGCGTAGGACACATTCTTCCTGGGTGGGATAGGTTGGTGCCGGTTTGCGTTGCTAGATCGAGCCGGAACCGGTGAATTTCCATGGTGACTTCTTGGCAAAGTGTTCCTACTATTGTAGGGAGTTGAGTGCATCCTGTCCTGGTTACTATAATTCATCTGCTGAACCACCGCCATTTGTAACATTTTGATGGCCCTCCGGGCTTCAATTTCAATAGGATCGTTGGGATTGACTGGAATCCGTGCCAGGTTATTTGTTGCTACCCAAATGTTATCCATTGGATTGTTTAAGTGTCCTGGCGGTGTATGGAACCTTTCCTGTTGGGCCTGTTCTCGCACTTGAACAGGGTTCGGGTCACCATGCAGTTGGATAGGTGGTTGGAAACGTGTCGGGTGAACTGCAATGGGAGCAACTGGCGGGTTCATTGGGTGAACCGGGCCAGCCGGGTTAGGTGCCCCGGGGATCCCAACCGGGGACGCGAATAGATTCTGAAGGTTGGTTGGTCCTAGTCCTGCACCAAACTCATTATTCAACCGGGTATGATAATTTCTATTATGTATCGAGGCTAACTACCTCTGTCTGAAGCTTAGGTGAATTCCTTCTCTTTCCAGACGTGTTGCTTCCTCCAAAACCTCTCACCGAGCATTATTTATGTTTGTTACCTCCTTCTTGATCTCCCGATGGGCGCGACTTATTTCCTGTCGAAGCCTCTCAATCTCTGCATTACGTTGCACGAGGTTCTCCGGGGTGATCGGAGTTGCAAAGACCTCATTCAATGAATCCATTGCGGCCATCAGCTCAGGCCTTGGGTTATACGGTGCGGGCTCTGTCAAGTCGATTACTGCTTCTGTTGGCCCACACCTCGCCGACCCAGGTCCTGTTGGAGGTGCTGCTGATGGCCCGACTAGGGCTACCGTGGCCCAGTAGGTGATGTCACTGAGACGCTCGGTCCTCCTAGAACTGGATTTGAAGTTGAAATATCATTTGTAACTAAATTTCCACTGGCGTCATACCTGGGCTCCGTAGGCCATGTTGATCCAGCCATGTAAACAGTCGCATGATGAGTTGTTTCCGTCAGACTCTGCGGATCCAGTTCGAGGTCTCCTCCTAACCGATCTCCAAAGAGCTGGTAGATAGAGACCGTTTCGTCACGATCTTCATTGTTTCACACTGAGGACTCTCCGTCAGAATGCATCACCATAGTTTCCTCAGAGACCGAATCTAACAGCTGGTCCGGTTCTGAGATTGTTGTTCCTACATACCCAATGAAGACGTGGATCTTGCCAAAAGGGACGCGAATTCCTGACCCCAAGGAAGCAAACTCGGGACCCCACATGCCGTGGTTATAGTAATTTCCTCGTCGAATCCTCCTGAGCCGGCCTATCGCGAGCTTCTCAATTCCAGGTAAGGCTCCTTCCGAAAAAACGGCGCTTCCGCGAGAAGGCCCCACGGTGGGTGCCAACTATCGTGGTATTGTCACGACAAATGTCCTTGTGCGATAACTAGATTGCAAGGCCATTTCTTATAAGAAAACTTCGAAAGTGTTAAGGCGGAAACGAGAGACACGAGTTTACCCAGGTTCGGCCCCTCTATTGAGGGTAAAACCTACTCCTGATTTCTTACTATAAGGGAATAAGGTCTTGATTACAAAGGGAAATTCCGGCTCTCTATGTCTCGAGCTGCCTTGCTATCAACTTAGAACCTGTCTTTCTATGTTCCATGGTCTCTCCTTATATAGTGGTCGAGTTCCCGGGTTACAAGGGGATCCGGGTTATACCCGTCCTCGGAGTCCTAGTTATCTCCGGTTCTTGGTCGTCCCGTTCCGGTTCTCCTCGTGACCCGGTCGTCTCCGTCCGGCTTTGGGCTGATCTCCAGGCCTTGGGCCCTTAAGTCTTCCAGCTTGGACAGTGGGCCGGTTCATCTGTCTCTTCCGGATTACGTAAACGGTAACCCGAGTCTTCTTTCTGTCAAGTGACCATCTCGATCCGATTCTTCGTGATATAAACTGGATCAGCTTCTCTGAGCCGGATCAAATAGATTACGGTTCATGTGGGCAGCTAGTGAGGCTCCTCCTCACCTATTCCCCTAACATATACCCTAGGCTTGGGTGGGATTCAAACTCTCCTGAGCTAGGCCCTCTCCGGAAAAACCCTAGGCCCGTTGGAGAAAAGGACGGAATTGTCGATCTAGCCCCTCTGCGTGAGCCGGAGGGGGGTATAGCAAAGTGGAACTAATTGCTTTATTGTGTTAGGTTAGGCCCAAGGAACACCCAAGACAATGGTAGGTCCCACCTCTTGGCAAGATTCCCTCCGTTCTGTCAGATCCGGGAGTTTCGGGCTCTGAGTAGTCCTTGAACCCATGAGAGATAATCCGACGCCGGTGAAGCCATAACATAGAGAGTGAGGGAATATTGGGCATACAAGACCCATTACACACTCTAACACACATGGTATGGCATACCCTAGACTTGGGTGGGATTCAGACGCTCCAGAGATCCTCTCCGGAGAAACCCTAGGCCCGCTGGAAAAAAAGGACCTGCGAGAGAGAATCCGACGCCGGTGAAGCCATAAAAAAAAGAGTGAGGCAATATTGGGCATAGAAGACCCATGACACACTGGAAGACACATGGTATGGAATACCCTAGGATTGGGTGGGATTCAGACGCTCTGAAGCTCCTCTCCAGGGAAACCCTAGGCCCGCTAAAGAAAAGGACGAGACTGTCATTATGGACCCTCTACCTAAGCCGAAAAGGGGTAGCAAAGTGAAACTAATTGCTTGGTTGTTTTAGGTTAGGCCCAACGAACACCCAATACAATGGTAGGGTCCATATCTTGGCAAGACTCCCTCCGCCCAGTCAGATCCGGAAGTTTCGGGCTCTGGGTAGTCCTGGAACCCGCGAAAGAGAATCCGACGCCACTGAAGCCATAATGCAGAGAGTGAGGGAATATTGGAAAATCCAGGACCCATGTCACACTCTAAAACACATGGTATGACATACCCTAGGCTTGGGTGGTATTAAGACTCTCTAGAGCTTCTCTCCGGAGAAACCCTTAGCCCGTTGGAGACAAAAGGACGAAACTTATGTTCTGGACCCTCTACGAGAGCCGGAAAGGGGTAGAAAAGTGGAACTAATTGATTGGTTGTGTTAGGTTAGGCCCAAGGAACACCCAAGACAATGGTAGGTCCCACCTTTTGTAAATACCCCCCCCGTTCCGTCAGATCCGGTAGTTTCGGTCCTTGAGTAGTCCTGCAACAACTAGAGAGAATCTGATGCCGGTGAATCCCTAACACAAAGAGTGAGGGAATATTGCGAGTCCAAGACCCATGTCACACTATAAAAAACATGTTATGTTATACCCTAGTCTTGGGTGTGGGATTAAGACGCTCTGGAGATCCTCTCCGGAGAAACTCTAGGCCCGTTGGAGAAATGGATGGAACTTCCGATCTGGCCCCTCTACGTGAGACGAACGTTGGTAGAAAAGTGGAAATAATTGCTTTACTGTGTTAGGTTAGGCCCAAGGAGCCCCAATACAATGGTAGGGCCCACCTTAAAACTTGGGGGACTAAAAATATCATATTCATCAAAACTAGCTTCCCCAAGCTTAGAATTTTCCATAACATTAGAAATAATAGTGTTCAAAGCATTCATACTAACAACATTGCTATTAGCATGCAAATAAAGTTCCATAGGTTTTTTAATTTTCTCTTCAAACACTTCATGTACTAACTCGAGATAAATATTATAAAGCTCTCTCATATTTGTTGTTGTTTTCCATTAAGCCTAACTAGTGAAAATAAAAACAAGAAACAAAAAGATATAATTGCAGAATCTAAAGGAAATAACTTCGAGCACTCATACCCGAGTACGTGAGAACCTTTTACCTTACCTCCCCTGAAACGGCGCCAGAAAACAGCTTGATGTCTACGCACGCTTCTATTCTTGTAGACAATGTTGGTCCTCCAAGTGCAGAGGTTTGTAGAATAGCAGCAAGTTTCCCTTAAGTGGATCACCCAAGGTTTATCGAACTCAGGGAGGTAGAGGTCAAAGATATCCCTCTCAAGAAACCCTGCAATTAAGATACGAGAGGTCTATTGTGTCCCCAACACACCCAATATACTTGTCAGGTATATAGGTGCACTAGTTCGGCGAAGAGAGAGTAAAATACAAGCAGTATGGATGATTAATATAAGTGATCATAACAATCTGAAATATAAATGGCAGCAAGGAAACATGTAGCAGAACAGGCGGAAAACGGTGTTTCAATGCTTGGAAATAAGGCATAGGGCTCCTACTTTCACTAGTGGACACTGATGACCCACAAGTATAGGGGATGGCAACAGTCTTCGAGGGAAGTAAAGCCCAAATTTATTGATTCGACACAAGGGGAGCCAAAGAATATTTGTGAGCCTTAAAAAGTGAGTTGTGAATTCACTTGCACCTGAAAGTGGACTAGTTCGAGTGGTTTATCAGTAGTAATAGTTTTATAGCAGCAGCAGTAGTGAAATAACAACAACAGTAGTACAAAAACAACAACAGTGATGTTTGAAGTGAACAACGGGATTAAATACTATAGGCATAGGGATGGATGAACAGGCGTTGCATGGATAATAAAGTTCAAATAATGATCATGTTAGGGGCATTGCAGATAAATAAGATAAAGCATCCAAGTACTAAGCAACCATAGGAATGTGTTCCGTAAATAGTCGTACGTGCTCGCAATGAGAACTTGCACAACATGTTTTGTCCTACCAGCCCGTTTTCAGCGAGGCCTCAAGGGAACTACTGGTAATTAAGGTGTTCGTTTTAATAGAACACCGGAGCAAAGCATTAACACTCCGTGAACACATGTGATCCTCACATCACAGCCATCCCCTTCGGTTGTCCCAATTTCTGTCACTTCGGGGCCTCGGGTTCCGGACAACGATATGTGTAACAAACTTGTAGGTATGATCAAGAAACAATAATTATCATCGTGATTCAATAACATGTTCAGATCTGAGATCATGGCACTTGGGCCCAAAGTGGCAAGCATTAAGCATAACAAGTTGCAACAATGTCAATAACACTAATAGAGGATACTAGGCACTATGCCCTAACAATCACAGCATTATTACATGAACGATCTCACCCAATCCCTACCATCCCCTTCAGCCTACAACGGGGAATTACTCACACATGGATGGGGGGAACATGGATGATCGATGGAGATGCGTTGGTGATGATGGTGGCAATGATCTCCTCCAATTCGCCGTCCCTCCAGGCTGCCAGAACAGGAACTTCTGATCACCGAATCAAGGTTCGGGATGGCGGCGGCGCTCTGTTGTGTTTCTGTGGAATATGACAAACCCCCCTCTGGTTTTAGGGTTGGAGGCTACTTGTAGTCTAAAGGGGAGTCCGAGGGGGGCTCTGGGGGGTCCACACCCTATGCTGGCGCGGTCAGGGGGACCCGCGCCAGGGCGGGTGGGGCCACCCTGTGGCTCCTCTCCTGGCCCCCTTCTTGCTCGTGGGGTCTTCTGGGGTGAAAACACCAATAGGCTCTTTTCTGGGCATTTTCCCGAAAGTTGATTTTTCTGCACAAAAACAAGACACCAAGGTAATTATGCTGAAAACATCGTTAGTCCATGTTAGTTTTATACAAAACACACAAGTTTAGAGGAAAACAATAAGAAAAGTGTTCGGAAAAGGAGATACATTTTTGATATATCAACTCCCCCAAGCTTAGCTTATTGCTTTTCCTCAAGCCATTCAGTGACAACTGAGTGCGATAAAAGAATTTTACAAACACATTTATTTCATATGATGTAAATATACTCGCTATATGATCAGATACTTAGTTATGCTCATGATAAGATACATGCAAGATATTGTCACTTAATAGCTATGCAAACCATGTAGAGACAACAACATATTAATAATAAACAACATGAAGCATAACTATTTGCAAGATTGAAGCATTCATAATAGGATCTGATAAAGTGGTATCTCGCTTGCCCTTAAGTGTGGGGCAAAACATAAATGCCAGGGCACCTCTGAAGTTCAAGGGAAGACTAGAAGTAAAGATATCAAAGATGCAAGTATCAAGAGTATACCACAATCAACCGTGCTTTGGGACAAACATATTACACTAAGAATGATAACTATGCTCTCAAGAAAGTGCTTAAAGAATATGGCGGAGACTCAACATAAAAATACAAGAAAGGCCCTTCGCAGAGGGAAGCATGGATCACTCATGTGCTAGAGCTTTTTATTTTGTTAAACAGAGATATTGAAAACATTTTTAAGAGTGGTGTATGCTTATGTCAACGAATGGTAAACAGAAAATACAGTACGTCACAAGCCAATTGGATTCACAAGAGCGGCTCCCATGGTGAAGGACGCAACTGGTGTAGAAGGTCATCCCCGTTTCTCTTTTGTTTACACAATTATGCTTTGACTGATAAATAAGGGGCAAAAATAGTGAAGAGAATTTGTTTGTATTAATTTGGGGTTGGGCACCCCGCTGCCAGCTCTTCTATCATTTGGACAAGAGGATAAAGATTCTCTATTTACGTCCTCATGAGCTAAAACAGTGGCACAAAACAGGAGTAGTTTTTTTTACAAGGTTTTAAAGGTAGCACATGAGCAATTAGCTTTGGAGTGGCGGTTAAATACCACCTATAGGTAGGTATGGTGGACACATTTGGAAAACTTTGGTTTTCAGGGATTTGGATGCACGAGAGCTTATACTCAGTACATGTGAAGGCTAGCAATAGACAGGGAGCGACAATCAAGAGAGCAACAACTATCATAATCATGTTTGCGACAAAGTAAAGTTAACTGAGGCATAAAATTGATACTAGAACTCTGAGGCAAAATAAATCATCGAGGCTTATTGAATTTTTGTTTTCAGTCTTAGCATACGTGAGCATGTGCCAAGTCGATTCAAATGAGACAGTCAGAGGAGGCTACCACAATGTCATACTCTTCTTATGAATAGAACAATGCGAACAAATATTTATGCAACATGTCATTTACTATTAATGAATTGGAACAAAACATGAGAGAGCACAAACTATTAAGGAGCCATTAAGTCACATATATCTTATACGAACAAACTAAGCATGCTCACATAGATGGATATATGTACAAAAAATGAAAGCAAATAGAATTCATACCAGCCTCTCACCACACTTGAATTGTCGTAAATCGTCATTATTGCCCTTCACTTGTGGCTCGAATAATATATAATGAAAACCAAGCTCCAATGGAATAACAGACGACTGTTGAACTCTGCAGCAAACTTTACAAAACCAAAGAAGAACAACAAATATTTTTGGGATTTTAAATTAGAGCACGAACAAAAAGAGAGCAAGCAAACAAAGTAAAAATATTTTTGGGTTTTTCGAAATGAAACAAGAACAAAAGAAAGCAAGCGAACAAATAAAACAAAATATTTTTGGATTTTTAAATATTAAAGTGCAACTAAAGAATAAAGGAAACCAACTAATGTAACAAATAGAGAGAAACATTTTTTTTTTGGTCTTTTTGTGTTTTAGAAAGCGAAAACAAAACAATAAAAACAAAAGAAACGAAAAGAAGCGAAAGAAAAGAAAACATTGATATACAAAGAACCGACAGAACATGATATGTAAATGAGCGTGATGTCGGTATACCTCCCCCCAATCTTAGGCTTTTGGCCTAAGTGGAGATCAATCACCAAGGGGACCATGCGGTGGCGCCCCCATAGTATCCTGAGGAGCAACCCTCCTCCTGATATGTTCCCGAGGATGCGCCGGTGTACTACGTGTTGTGGTCCTCAGGAGGTGCGTCTCGCCTCTCCTGCTGCCGGTAAAACTCCATGGTGCTCAGATGCTCGTCTATCTGCTCCTTGGAGAGAGACCATGGTGACCTGTCAATCTTAAATAAAACAGGCTGTGGCAAAGTAACTTTCCTCTCTTCCCCATCAATATATAAAACTCTATAGACTAAATGTTAAATAGTAGAGTTAGAAGTGACAAACTGATGGGATTTCATAGCAGCAAGGTTAAGCCTATGTGGAGCAATTATTTCATCATTAGGAACAATGGGAAAGTGAAAATCCGTTGCGACATGTGTAGCAATAATGCCACAAAAAATAGGCCCATCAGCAGCAAGGCGGCGTGCAACAAGTGCACCAAGGTTATACTTTGTACTACGGTTCAGTGCAGCATCAATGAAAGCAAGGTGGTAGCTAGAAATATTGCTAGAGTTATCCCTGCCAAGAATACTAGTACCAATATAGTAAGCAAAATATCTAAGAGCAGGAAGTTGAATGTTCATTATCTTCCCACGTTGGGATGAACGACTGTCATCGTTAGTGACTTCTCGATAGATCCCCTGGAGGCCTGCTGGTCTCTCTTGAATCCTGCTTGCTGTCCCGGCGGCGTTGATACCTATAATAACACAAAAATCTCCCAAGGACAAAGAAAAAGGACTACCATATAGCTTGAATGCAACAGTTTTTCCATATTGAGTGTTCAGCAATTTAAAACTCTTAACAAAAGCTTTAGTGAGCGTGGCATATTGAGGACTTTCATCCCGCATAAAATCGCTGAGCCCAATTCTATCAATAAGCATAAGAAAATCATCTGAAAGACCTGCACTTCTTAAAAATGTATGGCAAGGGAAGCTAGATGGGTGAACGATACCATCATCTTCTGCATCGTTAATAGTGATGCCATAACATCCTCATTATACGATGGCCTTGCTGAAGTGGATGAGCGTGAAGGCCTTGTCCTTCTAGGAGCATCACTCCTAAATATCTCTCCAAAATGATAACTATCCATCTCTGAAATTTTTCAACAATCATCACAAAAATTAATTTCAAGCAACTATAAGGTGGAGACTACCATAGTGACTTATATGAGAGCTAAACATACATCAAAAATAAATTATTTCTAATCAAATCAAGCATGCAAACTCACATAAGCTGTCACCTACAGTACCAAAATACTCAAGAAATACTTCACTAAATAAAATTCTACTTGGACCATCGAAGGAGTCACATACCGGAGATCAAACACACCAAATATCATCACAAATGATGGGATGAAGAAGGAGATCAAAAATCCAGAGGCAAGAGCAGAAAGAACACGGGTTCCGGGAAATGTTTTCAACTTTGGGGTGAGTGAGAAGACTTTGGCAGTGGAGAGAGTAAGTGGAGGGACAGGGGGCCCCACACCTTGTGTTGGCGCCACTAGGGGCTGGCCGCGCCACCCTAGGGTGTGCCTTACTGGTGGGTCCCCCTGGGTTCTCCCGGGTGGCTTTCTGCCTCATTTTTGACGTAAAAATTTATTATAATTTTCTGGAATTTTTCGAGAATCTTTATTTTTGCGGTATTTCCAGAATTTTAATAATAAATAAAAACCAGGAAAATGAAAGTGAAAAGGTGGAAAACAAAACCAAAACCAGCACTACAGAGGTTCTATGACACTCTAATGAAGGAATAACCAAAGAAAACAAAGGTGATAGTGGTGAAAAAAAACGTATGGATGGTAAAAACATGCATAACCTCATAAATCAGAGTGAAAATAACAGGAAAACATGCATCAGGATGATGGAAAACATGACTGTACTCAAGTAGAAATGTAATAACAGAAGTAAGCATGGTGAAAACATAGTGGGGAAGGTGAAAACATAGTGAAAACAATGTCCTCTTCATTAAAAATCATTTTGTTAACAAGGGTGATCAAGTCTTGCTACCAAAATAATTTTCATATGAAGAAAAACTTTGCTAAACACTAAATAATTATGTTACCTCAACCTTGATAGGCATAGTCCCAATCATAATAATTTAATATTCTTTTGGTGGTGCTGGAATGGGACAATAAAAATTTCCAATCTTGATGGTCTCAACATTTTCAATTGAATTTAGACCATATATCTTATCAATCTTCTCGGGAAAATAAACAGTGTGCTCTTTATCATTAACACTAAAAGTAACCTCTCCTTGGTTGCAATCAATCACAGCCCTTGCAGTATTAAGAAAAGGTCTCCGAAGAATAATAGACATATTATCATCTTCAGGCATTTCCATCACAACAAAGTCAGTTAATAACAGACAATTATTAGCAACTTGAACAGGAACATCCTCACATATACCCACAGGAATAGCAGTAGATTTATCAGCCATTTGCAAAGATATATCAATTCGTATCAATTTTTCTAGGAGGAGTCTCTTATAGAGAGTAAAAGGCATGACACTAACTCCAGCTCCCAGATCACACAAAGCAGTTCTAACATAATTATTTTTAATAGAACAGGCAATAGTTGGTATACCAGGATCTCCAAGTTTCTTAGGAACCTTGCCATTAAAAGAATAACTAGCAAGCATAGTGAATTTCTTCATTAGGAATTTTCCTTTTATTAGAGACAATATCTTTCATATATTTTGCATAAGGAGGCAATTTAATAGCATTAGTTAAAGGAATTTGCAAGAACAAAGGTTTCATCCATTCAAAAAATTGTTATAGTGTTCTTCTTCTTTTGATTTGTGTTTCTTATTAGGAAAAGGCATTGGTTTTTGTACCCAAGTTTCTTTTTCATTACCATGTTTATTAGCAATAAAATCTTCCTTAGTGTACTTTGCAGTTTTAGCTTGCTTTTCAGGTTCAGCTACAGGTTCTTGTTTATCAGAAGCATCATTCTTTTTATTACCACTTTCAGTTTCAGCATCAGAGATAGATATACTATTAGGATCTTTAGCAAGTTTAGAGGACTCTACAGCAGTTTTATGTTTCTTCTTCTTTTTCTTCTTAGTATGAATAACATCATTATTAGTTTGCTGAGAATCTTGTTCAATTCTTTTAGGGAGTCCCTCACGATATAAAGGATCTTGTGTAGCAATACCACTTCTAGTCCTTATTTCATAAGCATGTTTTTCTTTAGAAGCATTAACTAGCAAATCTTTTTGCACTTTAGCAAGTTGATCAATTTGAGTTTGAACGATTTGAAAGTGTTTAACAAGCATTTTAACATCATTTGAGGTTGTTTGTATAATACCATGCAAATCATTAATAGCTTTAGAGTTTTCCATTAGGTGATTTTGCACTCTCATATTAAAATTATCTTGCTTAATGATATAATTATCAAATTCATCTAAGCATTGATCAGGAGGTTTTCTATAGGGAATATCTCTACTATCAAAATATTGGAGAGAGTGTACCTCAATGGGTGATGAGTGAGGGATTGGCTTATATAATTCTTTTATAGGTGGAAGATTCTTCACATCTTCAGATTTAATACCCCTCTCTTTAAGATATTTCTTGGCTTCTCTCATCACTTCATCATTTAATTCAATCATTCCCCTCTTCTTGGGTGTTGGTATTGGTGTAGGTACTGGAGTAGGGGTCGGCTCAGGCTCAACCATAGTCCAATCATCATGATTTTGGCTTATTTTATCCATTAATTCCTCATCTTCTTCTAGAGTTCTTTGCCTGAAAACACAACCAGCACAACTATCCAGGTATGTCCTAGATTCAACAGTTAGTCCATTATAGAATATATCAAGAAGTTTATTATCTTCTAGTTTATGCACAGGTCTAGCCTTTACCGAAGAACCGAACCTTGCCCAAGATACAGGCAATTTCTCTTCTTCCAAGTGCTTGATATTAAATATATTTTGTAAAGCAGCATGTTGAGCACTAGCAGGAAAATATTTCTGAAAGAAAGCATTAAGAAAACCAATAGGACTATCAATAGATCTAGGGGACAAATTGTTAAACCAAGTTTTAGCTTCATCCTTTAATGAGAAAGGGAATATTTTAGCAACAAAGTAGCTACATTTTTAAGATCATCAGAGAATAAACTACTCAAAGAGGAGAGCTCATTCATATCTTTCACAACAGTTTTATCTTCAATTCTACAAAAAGCTTCTTTCTCAACAATAGATATATAAGATAAATCAAGAGAGAAATCATAATACTTATCCCTAGTATGAATAGGAGAAGTGGCAAACTTAGCATCAGGAGATAATTTATATTTAACAGCACGGCTTTCCATAAGACGTATAGCAGCATCTTTATCCTTCATAGCATGCATTTCATCAATAAGATCATCACTCAGTTCAATATAGGCATCATCTAAATCATCACTAGAATTTTCTCTAAACTCAGGTGAGAAAGCAGGAGTAACAGGATTTTTATCAGGAGTTTCAGTGTTTGCAATATTTTTAGCTTTAGCAATAGTAGCATCTAGGAAAGGACCGAGAGAACCACTCTCATCAAGCACAGTAGAAGCATCATCAAAAGTATCAAAAGTATTTTCAGATTCAGCAGAAGTAGCATGTGTAGCATGTGTATGTGGTGGTGTAAGCAGCTTACTCATAATAGACGGTGAATCAAGAGCAACAGAGGTGTTCAGAGTTGTACCTCTCCTTGTAGTGGATGGTAATATAGGAACTCTTCCATCACGAGACTAACCCATGATGAATGATTGGCAGTAGATAATAGTACTCTCCGGTGAGCTCGCACATAATGCCATGCTCCCCGGCAACGGCGCCAGAAAATAGTCTTGATGACCCACAAGTATAGGGGATCGCAACAGTCTTCGAGGGAAGTAAAACCCAAATTTATTGATTCGACACAAGGGGATCCAAAGAATATTTGTGAGTCTTAACAAGTGAGTTGTCAATTCACTTGAACCTGAAAGTGGACTAGTTCACAGTGGTTTAACAGTAGTAACAGTTTTATAGCAGCAACAGTAGTGAAATAACAACAACAGTAGTATGAAAACAGCAGCAGTGATGTTTGAAGTGAACAGCCGGATTAAATACTGTAGGCATAGGGATGGATGAACAGGCGTTGCATGGATAAGAAAGTTCAAATAATGATTATGTTAGGGGCATTGCAGATAAATAAGATAAAGCATCCAAGTACTAAGCAACCATAGGCATGTGTTTTGTAAATAGTCGTACGTGCTCGCAATGATAACTTGCACAACATCTTTTGGCCTACCAGCCCGTTTTCAGTAGGGCCTCAAGGGAACTACTGGTAATTAAGGTGTTCCTTTTAATAGAACACCGGAGCAAAGCATTAACACTCCGTGAACACATGTGATCCTCACATCACAGCCATCTCCTCCGGTTGTCCCAATTTCTGTCACTTCGGGGCCTCGGGTTCCGGACAACGATATGTGTAAACAACTTGCAGGTATGATCAAGAAACAATAATTATCATCGTGTTTCAATAACATGTTCATATCTGAGATCATGGCACTCGGGCCCAAAGTGGCAAGCATTAAGTATAACAAGTTGCAACAATGTCAATAGCACTAATAGAGGATACTAGGCACTATGCCCTAACAATCATGGCATTATTACATGAACGATCTCACCCAATCCCTACCATCCCCGTTAGCATACATCGGGGAATTACTCACACATGGATGCGGGAAACATGGATGATCGATGGTGATGCATTGGTGATGACGGTGGCGATGATCTCCTCCAATTCCCCGTCCCGGCAGGGTGCCCGAACAGAAACTTCTGATCCCCGAATCGAGGTTCGGGATGGAGGCGCGCTCTTTTGTGTTTCTGTGGAATATGACGAACCCCCCTCGGGTTTTAGGGTTGGAGGCTACTTGTATTCGAAAGGAGAGTCCGAGGGGGGCTCTGGGGGCCCACACCCTGTGCTGGCGCGGCCAGGGGGTGTGGCCACCCTGTAGCTCCTCTCCTGGCCCCCTTCTGGCTCCCGGGGTCTACCGGGGTGAAAACACCAATGGGCTCTTTTCTGGACATTTTCCCAAAAGTTGATTTTTCTGCACAAAAACAAGACACCAAGGTAATTCTGCTGAAAAAAACGTTAGTCCGTGTTAGTTGTATCCAAAACACATAAGTTTAGAGGAAAACAATAAGAAAAGTGTTTCGGAAAAGGAGATACTTTTTCGAAGTACCAGGCACCTCTCAACAATGAAAACATAATTGAATGTATACATATCATTTCTTCACTATGCTACTCGAACCACTCTCCAGTCGAATAATGAACACTAATCATTGCGTAGGGCTTTAACAACACTCCTCAGAGTAAGAAATTTCCCAACCAAGTAACCCCCATGCTATCACCATGGGACCCAGATGGTTCCACGCAAACATCACAATTTCATAGGTTCATCTTCCAACACAAGATATAAATATCATGCTAAACCACACGGTGCACACACTATCACCTTTACCCCGTGATAAAAGTGTTTATGGAGATAACAAAACCACTTGAGTAGCATAACATATGAAGATCAATCTACATATTCAACTAGATTACAAAGCTCATGATCACATAAAGATCACACCATGGAAGAGAGAGATGAACCACATAGCTACCGGTAGAGCCCTCAGCCTCGGGGGAGAACTACTCCCTCCTCATCATAGGAGACATCAACGGCGATGGAGATGGCGGTGGAGTCGAAGGAGATGGCTTCCGGGGGCACTTCCCCGTCCCGGCAGGGTGCCAGAACAGAGATCTGTCCCTCGAAACTTGTAAGTGGCGGCGGCGGAGCTACAGATGTATTTTGCGGAAAAAGTCGATTCCCCTAGGTTTTATGCATCGGGGAGTATATATGGGAAAAAGGGCGATGTCGGGAGGTGGCCAGGGGGCCCACACCCCTAGGTGGCGCGGCAAGGGGGGCGCGCGCCACCACATGGTATGGCCACCCTGTGGCCCCCCTCCGGGGATCTTCGGGACTTCTGGAAGCTTCCGAGACTTCTAAGATTTCTGGCTTTCGAATTTTCCAATTCCGAGAATATTTCCAGAACAACTTTTCTGAAACTAAAAATAGCAGAAAACAGGAACTGGCTCTGTGGCATCTTGTTAATAGGTTAGTCCCCGAAAACGTGTTAAAATGACGTAAAAAGTGTAAGGAAAACATGTGGGAAACAACATGAAAACAACACGGAACATCAGAAATTAGGGATATGTTTATGACATATCAAGCATCCCCAAGTTTAGTTCCTACTCGTCCTCGAGTAGGTAAACGATAAAACAAAATAATTTCTAAGGTGACATGCTACTATTATAAACTTGATCATTATAATGTAAAAACATATGTACGCTGAGATCATAGAACTTCAAACACAAACATGATAAATTGAACTTTAATAATAAAGCATAGCAGTCACTTTGCACCATTAAGAGTATCTTAAATAAAGGATGATGGATAATAATGCAAAGAAAGATAAACGTTTGTTTCAGGTATAGAGAAAGCATGGCAAAGTGGTATTTCGCTACTCCTTAAGAGTGGGACAAAACATAAATGCGAGGACACCTTCAAAGTTCAAGAGGAAGACTAGAACAAATAATATCACATCATGAAGTAATTATTGATATTTATGGGACAAATGCACATAGAGCTCAGAATGGCAAAAATTCTCTCTCAAACGTGCATAAAGTTAGAAGATGGAGACTCAACATAAAAGTAAAAGAAGGGCCCTTCGCAGAGGGAAGCAGGGATCACTCATATGCTAGAGCTTTTTTTTTAACAGAGGTATTAAAAGTTTGACACCGTGGAGGAGTTTCTATTTTTTAGGAGAGGTGTATGCTAATGTCAACGAATAGTAAACAGACAACACAGTACGTCACAAGCCAACTGGATTCACAAGAGCGGCTCCCATGGTGAAGGACGCAACTAGCATAGAAGGTCATCCATATTTCTCTTTTGTTTACACAATTATGCTTTGACTGATAAATCAGGGGGAAAATAGTGAAGAAAATTTGTTTGTATTAATTTGGGGCTGGGCACCCCGCTGCCAGCTCTTCTATCATTTGGATAACCGGATGAAGCCACTAGTCCAGGGTGTGAAATCCAATCAACAAGTGAGATAAAGATTCTCTATTGACATCCTCATGAGCAAAAACAAGAACACAGAGCACGTTGAAGGTTTTAAAGGTAACACATGAGCAATTTACTTGGAGTGCCAGTTAAATACCACATGTAGGTAGGTATGGTGTACACAATGGGAAAACTTTGGTTTAAGGAGGTTGGATGCACGAGTAGAATTCCATACTCAGTACAGGTGGAGGCTAGCAAAAGACCGGGAGCGACAAATCAAGAGAGCATAAGAGCCATAATCATGCATAGCAACATAAGCATCATTAACTAAAGCATAAGCGGTATCACAAGTTCAAAAACTAAGTAGTCATGGAGGCTATTCGTGACTGGTTTGTAGTCATAAACATGGTGTGAGCATGCGCCAAGTCAACCAAATAAAACATTCGAAAGAGAATACCATATATTGATGCTTTACTATGACAAGAACAACTCATGAATCTTTCAAGACATATTAAAAGCTCTCAGATATTTAAGGCTATTCATGCTACTCAATAACCACAAGGATTTAAAACTAAAATAACATTTAGCATGTCATGAAAAAGTTCTAGCCACATTCTATACAAGCTTCTACTAGTATTGTTATAAATTCTACATCAAGCAGTAGTTTTCTTTTCCCAAAAAGCACCATACAAGATATGTTTTAACAAAAATACTCATTATGATACAGAAAGCGAACACGCGAGTACTCAAATAATACTACTAAAACTAACAGCTCTGATAAGAGATGCATGCAAAATAGGAGCTAAATAAATGCAGTGGCCAAACAGAGACTAAGAATACAACGTATTCTCATGAAAAAGCGGAGCGTGTCACTTTCCAATAAAGAATGCTGGGTTCCAACCAAGCTTATTATGAAAATAAAAACAAACTGAAAACAAAAATAAAAGACTCTCCAAGTAAAGCACATAAGGTGTGACCGAATAAAAATATAGTTTCTCTAGAACTGACCAGATAATTTGTCGATGAAGAAGAGGATGCCTTGGGCATCCCCAAGCTTAGACGCTTGAGTCTTCTTGGAATTTGCTTGGATGTACCACCGGGGCATCCCCAAGCTTAGGCTTTTCACTCTTCTTGATCACATCATATCATCCTCTTCTCTTGACCCTTGAAAACTTCCTTCACACCGAACTTCTCACAATCTTCATTAGCAACGTTAGTGCAATCAAAATAATAAAGTCACATGGTTCTGTTTCAACACAAGCGTAGCACTCAAAAAAAAATTAGCTACTGTCACAACTTATTTTAAAACTCTTTTTTTCAAAAGAACACCAAAAGAAAGAGATTAAGATGCAAATGCAATAATTGGCAGAAATCTTTCAAAACAGAACAACAGATAAAGATGATTTTTTTCGAAAATCTTATGTTGCTCAAATAAAAAAAAGTGTTCAGCTAAGAAAAGTTGCGGAATTAGCTGAGGAATAAGCACAAAAAATTTCAGATCATTCTGATCTACTGTGATTTTATACGTAATTAACTGTGGACAGCGGAAATCTGTTTCCTGCGCAGAAATCCGAAATATAGTCTCAACTTTCCACTAGAGGCGTTACTTGGCTCAACAAAAACACAAAAGAAAAGATACAGAGGGGTTTCTAAGGAAATAGACAACACCTAGGTGCAAAGATCACAAAAGAAAACAAAGGAAAACTGAATGAAAACAGATAAATAAAACGGGTTGTCTCCCGGTAGCGCTTTTCTTTAACGCCTTTTAGCTAGGCATGATAATTTGAGAAGATGCTCACATGAGTAATATGAATTGAAGCAAAAGAGAGCATCAAGAAGCAAATGTAAAACAAATTTAAGCCTAACCCACTTCCTATGAAAAATATTCTTGTAGAAAAACAAGTCATGAAAACACAAAGCAACAAGCATAGGAAAGCAAAATAAGCGCAACTTCAAAAATTTCAACATAAAGAGGGGAAATAAATATTATTGAGATGCATAAAACCATGTTTCCCTCTCTCATAATAACTTTCAGTAGCATCATGAATAAAATTAAAGTTATAGCTATCACATAAAACATTCTTATCATGAGCCACATGCATAAAAGAATTATTACTCTCCACATAAGCATAGTCATTCTTATTAATAGTAGTGAGAGAAAAACCTTGCCCTCTTCTCAAAACTGGTGTTCGATGTACGGATCATCGCCGCGGGGGTGGGAATTGGAAATTGGAATTAGAAGGTTTGACAGCCAAGGAGCGGCAAATAAGTAAATCTCTTCGACATAGCTGAAGATAACTAGGAAAAATAATAAAACAATGAAAGTAAATAAAACAATGAAAAATCCATTCAACAAAATAGCTATCATTATTATTCTCAACACCATAATCATTAAATATAGGAGGCATATTGTAGTCATAATTAATATTTTTCTCTATTGTAGGTGGACTGAAAATATCATATTCATCATTGTAAACAGGTGGAACTAGAATACCACAATCATTATAATCATCATATATTGGAGGCAAAGTATCATCAAAGAAAATTTTCTCCTCAAAACTTGGGGGACTAAAAATATCATATTCATCAAAACTAGCTTCCCCAAGCTTAGACTTTTCCATAGCATTAGAAATAATAGTGTTCAAAGCATTCAAACTAATAGCATTGCTATTAGCATGCAAATAAAGTTATAGGTTTTTTAATTTTCTCTTCAAACACTTCATGTCCTAACTCAAGATAAAGATTATAAAGATCTCTCATATTTTTTAGTTTTCCATTAAGCCTAAATAGTGAAAATAAAAACAAGAAACAAAAAGATATAATTGCAGAATATAAAGGAAATAACTTCGAGCACTCACACCCGAGGATGTGAGAACCTTTTACCTTACGTCCCCGACAACAACGCCAGAAAAGAGCTTGATGTCTACGCACGCTGATACGTCCATTTTGCATCACTATTTTTATATCATAATTTTCTGTTATTCATCGATATATTTCATGTTATGATGCATCTCTTATGTTATTTCATCTTATTTTGCATGTTTTATAATTTTGGGAGAATAAACACCGGGACCAGAAATATGATGGAAAAAACGATGTCGAGATACCATATTTCAGAAGATCAGAAGAAGAAGGGGGACATCCTGGGTTCCTAAAAGTCCATAGGAAGAACACAGCCAGAAGGGGAGCTAGAGGGGTCCACCAGGGGCCCACACCTAGGGCTGGCGCGCCCTCCCCTGGGCTCTCCACCTAGGGGTGTGGCAACCCTGGCCCACCTCTAGAGGTCATCTTTGGCGTGCTTGGCATTCCATCCCCGAAGAATTATTCCGCCGCCGCCTCGGTGCGGAAAACACCCAAGAGAGAAAAGCTCTCTGGCAGGGAGAAATCTGCCGGGGAAATTCCTTTCCGGAGAGGGGAAATCACCGCCATCGTCACCGTCATCACTCCAGGCATCATCAATATCGTCATCATCATCATCACCACCACCAGCACCATCACCCTCATCATCCACCTTCATCCCGTTGTAACAATTAGGGGCATCTATCGTTGTTTTGCATTAGATCTCTCTCCAGGTGTGGATTACTTGTTAGTAGTTGATGCTTGTGAGATTTATCGGCGTTTGCACTTTATGACCAGATTGTTATCATCCATTATATCACCTCTGATCATGATCCATATGATGTGTTGTGAGTAGTTCGTGTTGTTCTTGAGGACATGGGAGAAGTCAAGTTGTTAGTAGCGAAGTAATGTTGAATAATAATTTGTGTTTGATATTTAAGCTGTGGTGTTATTCTCCTAGTGGTTTCGTGTGAATGTCGACTACATGATACTTCACCATTTATGGGCCTAGGGGAATGCATCGTGTATTTGGCTACTAATTGTGGGGTTGCCAGAGTGACAGAAACCTAAACCCCCTTTAGGAAACCATTATACGAGGGAGCGTAGGATCCCGGAGTTTAAAGCTGTGGTTAGATTTATTTCTTAATTACTTTCTTGTAGTTGCGGATGCTTGCAAGGGGTATAATCACAAGTATGTATTATTCTTGGATGGGACGGTACATTAGCATAGGTCTACCCACACAACACTTATCAAAGCACAAAAATTATTCAACTGCATGGAACAAAAGCACTTGACAGAAACCTCTTGTGTGTCCTCGAGAGCATTTGTTAATCATAAGCAAACTCACCGACTTGTCCTTTGCTGAAGAAAGGATTGGGCCACTTGCTGCAATTATTATTACTGCATTTTATTTACTCGCACTTTGTTTATCTGCAATATCAAAAACACCTACAAATCTATTTTCCAGTATTTACAGTTATTCCTTCATCGAAACTGCTTGTCAACACCTTCTTCTCCTCGTTGGGTTCGACACTCTTATTTATAGAAAGTACTACGGTACACCCCCTATACTTGTGGGTCATCAAGACTATTTTCTGGCGCCGTTGCCGAGGAGTGAAGCGCTATTGGGAAGTGGAATTAATAAAGGAAGCTTCTGCTGTAAATGCTGTTTTTATTACTGTCCACTGCTTTATTACGCTATGTTTAGAACTCCTCTTGAGTCCTTATTGGCGGGAACTGCTGCCACTTCTAGGGTAGTAAGTGACCCACCACCTGATGATTTGGATCCTTATAAAATACCTATAAAGATTGTTAAACATGTTATGAATAACTGCTATTCAGGTGATGGAAATGTCCATCCTGGTGATCATTTGCTCTTTTTACATGAATTATGCGAGTTGTTCAAGTGTGCAGGTATTACGATGAGCCAAGTGAAGATGAAATTATTCTCCGTATCATTGACAGGCTGAGCCTCTGAATGGTTCAAACCGCTGAAAAATAGACAGACTATTGAATGGGAGGAAATTGTACCTCTCTTTTATTCTAGATTCTATCCTCCAAGTGAAATCCATAGAGATCGGAATTATATATATAACATGACGGAGAGAGTATTGCCCAAGCATGGGGAGATTGAAGTTACTAATGCTCAAATTACCCATTCATGAGCTCCCCAGTAATATTGTTATTAATAATTTCTATGCAAGGCTTGCTCTTCATGATAAGGATTTATTGGATGATTCTTGTTCTGGATCATTTACACGTATGAAGGATGAAGCTAAATGGGATCTTATTGACCGTATTCAAGAAAACACTGAAGCATGGGAGAATGACAAAGGTAGAAAGTCAGGTATAAATTATGACTAGAATGCATTAAAAACTTTATGTCATCTGAGGATTTTCATAATGTTAGTGTTGTTTATGGTATTGATTCTCAAGTTGCTGCAAATTTATATAAGGCTTTTGCTTCTTACATTGATATTCCTAAAAAGGAATGGGATAAGTACCATGCACCTTATAAAGATACTGTTAATTGTGTTCCTGCTAGAGATATAGAAATTCATACTGTTGATTCTATTGTGCCTGAACCTTATACTGAGAAAATGCCTTTCCCTGCTAAGGTAAAAGAACACTCTATGTTAGCTAGTGTGATTAATAAAAATGCAAAGAAACCTGTACAACCCGAGGAACAAATAACTGTAGAACCTACAGTAGCAATAGTAAAGGACCTTGTTTCTGAAAATGTAGAAGAGGGACACATTGTATTTTGTGAAGATGCTTCTAATATTGTCTCTCATCCTAGTAAATCTAGGAAACCTAGTGTTCTTGTGCTGTCTATTAGGATAGGTGATCATTGCTATTATGGTTTATGTGATATTGGTGCTAGTTCTAGTGCTATTCCTTATGAGCTTTATAAAGAAATCATGCATGAAATTGGTTCTTGTGAACTTGAAGACATTGATGTGATCATTCAACTTGCTAATAGGGAAACTATTTCTTCAATTGGTATTGTTAGAGATGTGGAGGTCTTATGTGGTAAAACTAAATATCATGCTGATTTTCTAGTACTAGGCACTTCTGCTAGTAATACTTGTCCTATCATATTTGGTAGACCTTTCTTAAATACTTGTGGTGTTGTTATAGATTGTAAGGAGGAGAAAATCCTTACAAAGTTTGATGGAGAGTCTTACAAATTTAATTTCTCCAAATTTACTAAAGCACCCTATGAAGCTGAATTACCTAATGAAAATTATAGAGTTGAACAGTTGGCTGCTATTGCTCTTGCTCCTAACAATCCTTTGCAGCAATACATGGAAGACCACGAAAGTGATGTCTTTATGGAAGAAAGGAATGAAATTGATGAGATTTTCCTACATCAGCGAGCAATGCTGAAACATAATTTACCCGTGGAAGACTTGGGTACAACATTACCACCCAAGGAAGATCCTGTTTTTGATTTAAAGCCTTTGCCTGATAATCTAAAATATGCTGATATTGATGATAAGAAATTATATCCTGTTATTATTAGTTCTTAACTTTCTGATAAAGAAGAGGACAGATTATTGGGGATATTGAAGAAACACAGAGGTGCTATTGGTTATACTCTTGATGATTTGAAGGGGATTTCTCCTGCTATATGTCAGCATGCTATTAATATTGAACCTGATGCAAAGCCAGTTGTTGAACATCAACGCCGTTTAAATCCTAAAATGAAGGATGTGGTAAGAAATGAGGTATTGAAACTCCTTGATGCTGGCATTATTTATCCTATTCCTGATAGTAGATGGGTTAGTCATGTGCATTGTGTCCCTAAGAAAGGAGGGATGACTGTTGTGCCAAATGAAAATAATGAACTCATTCCTCAAAGAGTAGTAGTTGGGTATAGGATGTGCATTGATTATAGGAAGGTTAACAAAGTCACTAAGAAAGATCATTATCCTTTACCTTTTATTGATCAAATGTTAGAAAGGTTGTCTAAGAAAACTAATTTCTGCTTTCTTGATGGTTATTCTGGATTTTCTCAAATTGTTGTTAAAAAGCTTGATCAAGAGAAAACAACCTTCACTTGTCCTTATGGAACCTATGCTTATAAACGTATGCCTTTTGGTTTATGTAATGCTCCTGCTATTTTTCAAAGATGCATGTCTTCTATCTTTCATGGTTTTTGTGAAGAAATTGTGGAAGTTTTCATGGATGATTTCTCTGTCTATGGAACTTCTTTTGATAATTGTTTGCAGAATCTTGATAAAATTTTGCAGAGATGTGAGGAGACTAATCTTGTTCTTAACTGAGAGAAATGTCATTTTATGGTTAATGAAGGAATTGTTCTTGGACATAAAATATCTAAAAGAGGCATTGAATTTGATAGCGCTAAAGTTGAAGCTATTGAGAAAATGCCCTGTCCTAGGGATGTTAAAGGTATTCGTAGTATTCTTGGTCATGCTGGTTTCTATAGAAGGTTTATTAAAGATTTCTCTAAAATATCAAAGTTTCTTACTAATCTTCTTCAAAAGGATGAACCTTTTGTTTTTTATGAAGATTGTAGAGAAGCTTTTTGAAATTTTAAAGAAGGCTTTAATATCTGCTCCTATTGTTCAACCACCTGATTGGAATTTACCGTTTGAAATTATGTGTGATGCTAGTGATTATGCTATAGGTGCTGCTCTTGGACAATGGATAGACAAGAAGTTAAATGTTATTCATTATGCTAGTAAAACTCTTCATGTTGCTCAGAAGAATTATGCTACCACTGAAAAAGAATTCCTAGATGTAGTTTTTGCTTGTGATAAATTTAGGCAGTATATTGTTGATTCTAAAGTTACTATTCATACTGATCATGCTTCTATTAAGTACCTAATAGAAAAGAAAGATGCTAAGCCTAGGCTTATTAGATGGGTGCTTCTTTTACTAGAATTTGATTTACATATTGTGGATAGGAAGGGTGCTGAAAATCCTGTTGCTGATAATTTGTCTAGATTAGAAAATATCCCTGATGACCCTCTTCCTGTTAATGATAGTTTTCCTAATGAACAATTAGCTGCAATAAAAGTGATGTAACATCCCAAGTATGAAAATTCCCCCTATTGCTTTGCTTCTTGTTCTTTCATTGCATCATGCCATCATAAATCATGTCATGCCACCTTTGCTTAATTCTTGCATAAATCAAGAAACTAAAAACTTGTGATGTTACTTCTAAGATTTTCAAATTGTAGAAACTTTAGTTGTTAACTCACAATTGCAAACCAAATAATTATGTTGGCTTTCATAAATAACAACCGAACCTTATAAATAATATTACACCTCTCCACCTTTCCTCTTGTTTTCGAAATGCAAATATTTTTAAAACTCAAACATGTGATTTAATAATTGGATTCTGATCCAATAAAACTTTTTGCAAAATATTTTTTTTACACAAACAAAATAGGGTGGCAACCCAGCTAGGCCTTTTACCAGCCCAAAGAAACATCCCGCATGAACCAGCCCACTTTTGGTGTTCATCTTCTTCCTGTACGGACACACGGGCAGAAGGCGCGCTCCTTCCCGTGGAGGAGAGTCGTCCACGTCGCCTCCTTTTCCCTCCTCCACCCCTCCTTATAGCCAGCCTTGGAGTGCGCCTAGAACCCTAGCTTCTACCTCTTCCTCCGCCGCCGCCATCGTTTCTCCAAGCTGCGCCGTCGCCATGGCCGCCGCGGACACGAGCTCGGTGCCCCGGTGAACCACACAATCCCCACCTCCTCCGTCGCGCCAGAAGGAGCGCGGCGACTAGCCACGCCGATTTCTGCCAGGAGCCAGACCTGGGACTGCAGAGGGTTGCCGCACCGTCCTCGCCAAGATCGACGTCCGTCCGAGGGGAGCTCCGCGGGGACGCCGTCACCTTCGTCTTCCATCGGTCCAGGTCGTCGCCGCCAAGCCACACCCTTGCGCCAACGACCTCCCTGAGGTGAGCCCAACCTCTGGGACACCCTTCCCTTCCTCCTCTTGCTCTGCGTCCTCGCCGTCGAGCGAGCGTTTCTTTCCGGTGTACTCTGTCCGCCATGGAAGGCGGAGCTTTGGGATCCTGCCTTGAGGGACCTGCACCTTGACACATGCACACACACCCTCCACACCGCAGCAGCTCGCCCAGTTGCCTCCTGCACCGTCGAGCTCGCGTACGTGACGATCAGCAGCGACCACTGCAGTTCGTCCCGTCCGTGCTCTGCTCCTGAATTCCGAAGGCCGACCCTTTCCTGTTAAAATTCAGTTAACGTACCCTACGCGTACATATACGAGCGGTTGCAGAATCAATCACAAACACGGAAATAACCCAGTGGCTAGCACCTTAGCCTTCTATCGTGTAGACCCAGGTTCAATTCCAATCGGGGCACAAGGCACTTTTATTTTCCTGTAACTGCTGCTCCTGTTTCCGTGGTGCTCTGGATTTTTATTCAGTTAACGTCAGGCAATTGGCCTTTAAAATTCCCATATGCTAGTTGTCATGTATTAGCACGTATTGCAGTGGTTCTACCAACTATCTGCCTCCTGGAGATCCCTGGTTCAATCCTCGTTCGAGGCGTAATCATCTTTTGAATGTCTGAATTTTCTGTGCATTAGTTCAGATAACATCTGCGCACATCTCTTGGCTTCAGTTATAGAATTCGATAAGAACATGCACATATCCCAGCGGTTCGAGCGCCGGTACCTCTTCAGCAGGCCTCGGGTTTGATTTCTGCTGGACTCCTTTCTTTTATTTTTCGAATTTCTGCGCGTGGCACAGACCCCAGTTCTGCACGTTTTACACTTCTGTACTAAGTTTAAAACAACCATAACTTTCTCAATTTTAACCCAAATATTATAAATTTTGAGCCTAGTTTGTTTAGAATTTCGTAAGCTATCCACCTAGCCACTTTGTTCACTGTTTTGAGTAATAAAACTGGTGGAAATAATTAGATTGTTCTACTCATTATTTAAAACTTGTTAAAGGCATAAGTTTTGTTTTACTTATTCAAATTGTGCAAATTTGGTATCAATTTGTAGAGGAGAGCATAAGCGTTCTGTTAGCATCATGGCATGCATGTTTAACACACTTAAAACCTATGGTCTTGTAGATAACCCTCGTATTTATGCATATGGGTAACCTCCAATTGCATCAGCTTATGCATCGGAACACATTTAATTTTGTGTAGATGATCTTAGCTTATCTTGCTGCACCAATTAAAATGTCATGCATCATCCCATGATTGTGCATTATGCCATGTTATTGGTTGTTCTTTTTTACTTTCCATGTGTGAATCGCTTCTTCTATTTAGACGACGACGTTGTGACTGACGATTTCAACTACTCCGAGGACCCCGCTCAGTACGTTGCTGAGTGTGCAGGCAAGCAATCCCTTCATGCCATATATCGCCTATTTTTTTTCACTTGCAATTCTTGCATTAGTTCTCGATTCTGTTTGTGTCCGATCCTATCCTTGCATAGCCTAACCCTCACCTGCCAGTTTCCCTCCTATGTAACTAGTTGTGTGTAACCTTGGTCTCGCGTCGTAGTTCACATGCTTAGGTTGCGTTGGCGAGACGGTTGTCTTGTTCAGTTCATGACTAGTATGACAGGTAGGATCAACGTACTTAACATGTTAATGGTTTGGGGTAATAATAATTTGATGATAAGACACCGGCAGGAGGCCCGGCGTGGTTTTGAGGCCTGCTAGTGTCGACTCTAGGAAAAGAGTCTTGTCCACCGATCCATGATGAGCGCGCTAACCGCATCCGGGAGGTAGTATGGGACCCCCCTCTACTTAGACCTGATCTGCAGCTTTTCCGAAGAGCCACACTTAGTTCGGGTGTTCCATTTGCTCATACGCATTAACATGTGCATGAACGGGTTGGTACCCCCGTGGAAGAAGATGATGATGATGACATTGCATACATACAGGATGAGGCCTGACGGTGCCGGGGTGTATAGTTATACACTTGCGCGGAGTATTCCGCTGCGTGGACGGGATCCTTATAGCTCCGTGGCTCCTAGGATGGGTTGTAGAGACGGTTTGGGTCGTGTCGAGCCAACCTGAGTTTTAGTTGGTGGCTCGAGTGTGTACGGGTACTGTAGCGCACCCTGCAGGGATAAATCTTCTCAAGAAGCCGTGTTGTCCGCGGTTATGTGGCGACTTGGTGAACGTGCTGGCTAACAAGTACTCAGACAACTTACACTGAACGATGATAACTTGACTAGTAATATAGATTACCTCCACCATCAAAAATGAATGTCACCTTAATCAACGGTGTGAGTTTCCTTGGGTTGCTTCCTTAGTAGGGGTAATCCTGGATGGGTATTGTTGTTGGTGAGTAGCAGAAGTTGGTTTTCGAAGCGCTCTCTCGTCTCTCTAATAGACGTAAGTTGTACCGTGTCTCTATAGGTGCTTAGCGCTGCTTGCTGCTGTTTAAGTAGACCTTGCCCTTCCACTTCACATCCAATGCATGTTCTCCTTCACGTTTGCTTGCCGGGTATATTTCATGTACTGACCCCGTTTGGGGCTGCAACGTTTCATGTTGCAGTCGTTGCGTCAGAGGCTCTTCAGGGCGGTTACTTTGTGGAGTTTGACGACACTGGCGACGAGTAGCTAGAGATCCCAGGTGGTGATCCAGGATCTGCGTGGTTGGGCTCCTTTTATCGTTTTCAGCCTCTTAGGCCTATTTGCATCTTGTCTGTACCCAGACATATATATGTGCTTCCGCTGTGATGTATTGATGACTTGTCGGGACATGTGTCCTCTGTATGAGTGCATTTGGATATCTTTGCTCTAGTGAGAGATTTTGGCTATATATCTTATTTAACTCTTTTGTGTCCTAGAGTTACTGTTGTGCTATCAATTGTTTCCAACCAAGTCGTGTACAATGCGTGCATGGATGAAGTACACGATTTGGTAGGATCTTGGTTTCTTTAGTATGCACTAGTGGTCCATACGTGACGGTGGGGAGTCGAGTGGTTGTGGCCGATGATCCACTCCGAGCCGCCTGCCTAGATTTGGCCTGGCATTGGTAAACCCAGAATCCACTCTTCCATGAGGCCCACCCGGTATAGGCTTTTTGCATACTTCAGAAATCAGGGTCTGACAAGTGAGCTCTCAAGAGAGTACATGGTATGCTGATTATGCTAACTTTATTGTTTCGAAGTATTTGCCTCCTACCTTTACAGTTCAGCAAAGAAGAAAATTCTTTTATGATTTGAGGCATTATTTTTGGGATGACCCACACTTATATAAAGAAGGTGTTGACGGTATTATGAGAATATGTGTTCCTGAAAATGAACAACGAGAGATATTAAGAAAATGTCATAGTAGTGCTTATGGAGGACATCACGCTAGAGATAGAACCGCACATAAGGTTCTAGAATCAGGTTTTTATTGGCCTACTCTTTTTAAAGATACTAAAAAATTTATTTTATCTTGTGATCAATGTCAAAGGGTTGGAAATATTTCTAGACGTAATGAAATGCCTATGAATTATTCTCTTGTTATTGAACCGTTTGATTGTTGGGTTTTTGACTTTATGGGTCCTTTCCCTCCTTCGCAAGGCTATACTCATATTCTTGTTGTTGTTGATTATGTTATTAAATGGGTAGAAGCTATACCTACTAAAAGTGCTGATGGTGAAACCTCATTAAAAATGCTTAAAGACATTATTTTCCCTAGGTTTGGTGTACCTAGATATCTTATGACTGATGGGGGTTCTCATTTTATTCATGGTGGTTTTAGAAAAACTCTTGCTAAATATGATGTTAATCATAGAATTGCTTCACCCTATCACCCTCAAAATAGTGGGCAAGTAGAATTGTCAAATAGAGAAATCATATCTATCTTGCCATGTTACATCTTCAGATCTAGGGCCACAATGTCCTCTCCTGGATCTCCTAAGGAAAATTTCTTTGAGAACTCCGTCAACCCGTATATGATCGAGTTGAAGATGCATCCCAAGGAATTGTTGCTTAAGGACGGGAAGGTGCAGATTGAAGATGTTCGGGGCCCTGAGGGAGAAGGCAGTCTGGAGGCTAGGATGAAGGAGCTGGAGCAAGAAGTCTTTAGGTACAAGAAGATGGCGGAGCGTGAAGTCGAGATCATTCACAAGATAAAGACAGAACAGATCGCTGAATACAAGAGGGTGTCGGGGGCTACCCCCGAGTAGGGGTAAGACAGGTGAGAAATGGGGTCCAAGATTAGGTTCTACCGAGTTCGGCCGTACCGAGTTGGTGCATGCCGGGTAGGCGGCTACCTGGATAGGAAGGTATCTGGATTGGCGCTACTCGGCAGGAAGAACAAGAGGCAGAAGGGAAGATTCGAGTACATATCTGGGTCAGCCGGGTAGCGCTCGGGTGATCCGGATAGAGGAGCGACAGTTCTACTTTGAGGCTAAAGCCAATGGATCCGTTGAGGTGAATCCCGCGTATCCGGGGGCCGTACAGGCGTGCGGTTCAACTTACTAGGTGCGTGGTTATCAGTATAGAGACGTGGGAGCAGTACGGCGTGGGAGCTGTCAAGTCCTGTCACTGACAAGAGGGACAAGACATATCAGCGACCTACCCTAAGAGACTGACAAGGTGGACAAGACATGTCAGCGACCTACCGCGGAGACTTTCGGCAACGTTGTCAGCGAGAACACGGAGGCGTGCGCCATCTGCACAGTGGAGTTGTCTACTCTGTCCTTTTATCTGTAAAATACTAGTTGGCCACCAGTATATAAGGTTGCCAACCCCCTCCTGCGCGAGGGTCGTTCGGTCGGTTGATGGTTCTGGCATTCACTTAGTCACGTACACGTTGAGCTGAGCCCGAGCTATTCGGCAGAGAGAGATACACTGAGAGATTGTAATTCCTGTACTCGGCACAACATAATATAGAGAGATAGGCAGGAGTAGGGGTGTTACCTCCACACGAAGGCTCTGAACCAGGGTAGATTGTGGTGTTTGCAGTGTTCTGTGCGCGCCTGTTCGGCGTGCGATCCCTCCCCGGGTACCTACAACGTCCATCGACCCCAAAACTTAAGTCATCCCATGGCATATGTCTTTACCTCACCACGAAAGTTGGTGCCCACCATGGGGCCAGCAGCAGCGCTGGCTGGGGTGCATATCCGGACGAAACCCGTTTCTCAGTCGGGGGAGTGCGTGGTTTGTGGCCTTGTCCACAGATTCGGCTCCTTCGACTTCGTCACCAACAACGCTGGAGATTTCAGCGGCGGGCCCATGCCTGTAGGCGGCTCCGTCCTCTCCTTCGGCGTGCATTTGGTGTACGTCGCCACCACCGTCATCCGCGAGTACCCCGAGGTGGTGCTCGTTGCTAAGGACCCTCCTGCTGTTCTCGTTGTCCGCGGGAAGCCGACCAGCTGCTCTGTGGGCAGCGTGGAGGTGATGATGACTGGCCCGGCTATCGCTGCCGGGAAAGGCGCGCCCGCTGTGCCTGAAGTCGTCGACGAGCCGGCTGCTCGCAGGGGCCACAAGCCCTACGACATGCCCCAGAACCAACCGGGCTACGTAGCTCCTTCCACATCGACAGTGATACCAGTACCTCTTGCTGGTGTCGTCGAGAACCTGGGCATGCCTCTCACCACAGATGCGGATCCGGTTGCGGTGAGGGCGCAGCTCGAGCAGCAGCGCCAAGCTTTGCTCCAGGAGGCCCAAGAGCTGGAAAAGGTTAGGCTTGAGCTTAACCTAGATCAAAATGAGTACAATAGGGCACATGGTTTTACTCCTATTGCTAGAAATCCTAGCAAAATAGGGATCATTCGTCGCAACCTAGGTGCTGAGCTAGCTAGAGATGGTAGAACAGCTAGCAAATATGATAGCATGACTTTGGCCGGTAGGCCAAAATATAGCTCTCCTGCCAAAACACTTAGAGCCTCAGAGGAAGTTGCCACCGAGTTGCCGCACCTATCCGGTGAGGCTCGCGCTAGGCAACAGGACCGGCTCAATGAGCTAGTTCTTGAAGCTGGCAGGCAGAATGAGGCTTTCCGGCAAGCAAATCCGGGAGATGGTGCGTCCCATGTTGTTCAATCGCATGTGGCAAGATCCGGAGGACATGCCTCATCGCCACTTCCTGGCGGTGAGAGGGCCCAGAGTGTGAATTCTGGGAATAAAAAACAGATGCAGGTGTACGATCCGGCTGTCGCTGGAAAACAGCACGCTGTAGAGCGACAGCCCGGTCAGAAACACAATGCTGCAGGTACTGGCTATCGGGCCGCCCGAGTTCACCAAGAGGGGCAAGGAGGAAACTGAGATGGCCCATCTCTGCGTCATGCTTCCAAACCGGTTCAGCAGGTGGTTCAGCCACAAGCAGTTGTTGCATTGGCCAACCCGGCAGCTCAGCCCGGCCCTGTGCATCAGGACCGCTACAATGATGGGTACTCGGCAATGGAGCAAGCCCGGTACGCCAACCCAAGAGATGTTGCAACAAGGTTAGGAGCAAGGATGCTGGAGACCAGGGATGCAAGGTACAAACTGGACCGGATCTACCGGTCAGAAGAGATAGAAGCAAGAGGCTCGCGCGGACCAAACTGTTTTGGTCCCAGAATCATGGGAGAGCCAGCTGTGTCCAAGTTCCAGTTGGCCAGGGGGACCAAGACCTATGATGGAAGCACCAAGCTAGAAGACTGGCTGAATGACTATGTTACAGACGTGTACGTCGTTGGCGGTAATAGGAGGTGGCAGTGAGGTATGTGCCCCAGATGCTGGAGGGCCCTGCCTAGATCTGGCTCAATAATTTGCCAAAGGACAGTGTCAATTGTTGGCGCGACTTCTCGGAAGCCTTCATCAGCAACTTCACCAGCACTTCCAAGAGGCCGAATAGGCCACATAAGCTCTCGGCGTGCAAGCAGAGGGAAGAGGAGATTGACCACGAGTATCTTACTCGGTGGAGCACACTGAGGAACACCTGCGAAAGTGTAAATGAGTCACAGGCAATTTTCTGGTTCTCTCAAGGATGTAGGCATGGCAGCATGCTGTGGCAGGAGTTGCAAACGGAGATGCCGAGTACGCTCGCTGAGACTATCAAGATAGCTAATATGTATGCTCTCGGTGACCCTACTCAGCCTCTGCTCGATTCCTTCGAGCCGAGAAGAAGAAACCAAGATGGTGTCCGGCGCAATGACCGCCAAGACTTCCGCAACAAGAGGAGAGATGATCGCCCGGATGCCCGATATGGATCGAAGCATGTAGCTGCAGTGAGCCAAGATACTGCTGCTGCCGGGAGCAGCCAGAGGCAAAAAACTGCTGGAGCCCAGTATGGGCAAAACCAGACTTAGGGCCAGAACTTCAAGAAGCAGAACAATGTCCCTCAGCAGAACAATGCCACCCACGAGTCCGGAGATGCTACTCAGAGATTTATCTTTGAGACCATGAAGGACGGGCCTTGCAGCTTTCATACTCGGCATACGAGTAGGCCAGCCAATCATACAACTCGGCAGTGCAGCTGGTGGGATCGGATTAAGAGTGAGGGCTTTGGCCAACTGCCTCCTCCTCCTCCTCTTCCGTTTTCGGGCTCGAATGCGCAGCCTATCCGGGCAGCTGCTCCCAGGCCGGCCGAGAACTAGAGGAGGGAGAACGTGAACCAAGTGGCTCAGGGAGCCAACCGCAACTACAACACCTGCAACAACAACCGGAACAACAACAACAACCGCAACAACAACAACAACAACAACAACAACAACAACCACAACTACAACAACCGCAACAACAACCGCAACTACTACACCCACAACAACAACCGGAACAACAACAACAACAACAACGACAACAACAACAACGGCAATGATGGTGGTGGAGACCGGAACCAGTACCAGGAGCATCATGAGAGCTACATGGTGTTCACCACCGAGCCGGATGACAAACAGTTTCAGCGCAGGCGCGCGATGGAGGTGAATGTTGTGATGCCGGCGGTGCCGGATTACATGCACTGGTGCGACCAAGACATCGTATGGTCTCGAGATGATCATACAAAGATCATGCCCAATCCGGGTACATATGCTCTAGTGGTGGACCCTATCTTCTTGGGGTCCAAGAAGAATGTGAAGTTCAGCAAGTTGTTGATTGACAACGGGAGCAACATCAACATCATGTACTGAGATACCATGGAGAAGCTCGGCGTTGCCGAGAACATGTTGCTACCCAGCCGGACTACCTTCCACGACATCGTGCCAAGTATCTTGTGCTCCTATAGGTCGTATTTGGATCGATGTGCTCTTTGGAACGAGGGAGAACTGCCGGACTGAGTGTCTGCAGTTCCAGGTGGTTGATCTTCAGAGCCCCTACGATGCTCTACTCGGCAGGCCTGCTCTCACCAAGTTCATGGCCTCAACTCATGCGTCCTATCTGAAGATGAAGCTTCCCGGTCCCAACGGCATCATCACCATCTCGGGTGATTACAAGCGCTCTCTGGACTGCGCATCTGCTGGATCTCGGCTAGCCGAGTCCATGGTCATTGTAGTAGAGAAGAAGAAGATACATGAGGTGGTGGCCCTGGCCCATGCGGCTCAAGTCGGTATGCCTGGCATGCCAAGCTCTCAGTACGGAGCCACATTCCAGGCCTCCCAAGAGACGAAGAAGGTGCAAATTGACTCGGAGTTCCCGGAGCGTGTGGCCATCATTGGCGCTGGACTAGAGGAGAAATAGGAAAGAGAGCTCATCCACTTCCTCCGTGAGAATTGGGATGTCTTTGCATGGTTCAATCAGGATCTGCCTGGTGTCCCGAGGGAGTTGGTTGAGCACTCGTTGCATGTGCGGCCTGATGCCAAGCCGGTTAAGCAGGCGATGCGTCTCTTTGCGGCAGAGAGAAGGAAAGCCATTGGTGACGAGATCACACGGCTGCTGACAAGTGGATTTATCATGGAGGTGCTGCATACGGATTGGCTGGCCAATCCGGTCATGGTGGAGAAGAAGAAGGATGATCCCATGGTCGTTGTGGTGTGGCGCATGTGCGTCGACTACACCGACCTGAAGAAGGCCTGCCCCAAGGACCCGTTCCCACTGCCCCGGATAGATCAGGTGATTGATTCCACTTCCGGGTGCGATCTCTTGTCTTTTATTGATGCCTACTTTGGTTTTCACCAGATTCCTCTTAACCCGGCTGATCAAATAAAGACTGCTTTTATTACCCTGTACGTGGCTTATTGCTATCGTGTCATGTGTTTTGGTCTGAGGAATGCTGGAGCCACATATCAGAGGTGCATGCAGAAATGCCTACATGACCATATAGACAAGAATGTGCAGGTGTATGTGGATGACATTGTCATCAAAACCAAAGAAAAACACACGCTGCTGAGTGACATTGAGTAAACTTTCGCAAGTTTGCGGAGGTACCGAATGAAACTGAATCCAACCAAGTGCACCTTTGGCGCCCCGACTGGAAAGCTACTCAGTTTTCTTGTGTCTAGCCGAGGCATTGAAGCCAATCCTTCCAAGATAAAAGCTATTGAGAGCATGTCTTTGCCGAGATCACTGAAGGACGTGCAGAAGTTTACCGGGTGCCTGGCGTCTCTTAGCCGGTTCCTGAGAAGAATGGGTGAGAAGGCCTTGCCTCTCTGTTATCTCATGAAGAAAAGTGACAAGTTTTTCTGGACCCCGCAAGCTGATGTGGCCTTCAAGGAGCTCAAGACCATGCTGGGTAGCGCTCCCATTTTGGCAAGCCCTCTGCCTAAGGAGCCAATGCTGCTCTATATTGCAGCTACCAACCGGGTAGTGAGTGTGGTGGTGGTAGTAGAGCGTGAAGAAGAAGGAAAGACCTTAAAGAGGCTGGTGTATTATCTCAGCGAGGTGCTATCCAGCTCCAAGCAGAACTATCCTCACTACCAGAAGATGACTTATGACGTATACCTGGGTGCCAAGAAGGTCAAGCACTATTTCCATGAGCATCCAATCACAGTGGTGAGCACTGCTCCCACCTTGGAGATCATGGGCAATAAGGATGCAAGTGGCCGGGTGGCCAAGTGGGCGATTGAGCTAGCCGCGTACACCCCGCTGTATGCAAGAAGAGAGGCCATCAAATCCAAGACTTTGGTGGATTTCTTGGTTGATTGGGCCGAGATGTAGTATGAGCCTCCCTTGCCGGAAACAAATTTCTGGAGAATGCATTTTGATGGCTCTAAAGTGAAAGAGGGGCTCGGTGCCGGTGTTGTGCTCACTTCGCCCAAGCGGGTCCAACTCAAGTATGTGCTTCAGATCCATTTTTGGGCATCCAATAATGTAGCTGAGTATGACACTACTAGGAAAAGGCTAATGCGCGACACACCAAAATTGCATACCCGTGACGCACCATGGTGCGCCACGCCTATCACGCCGCGCCTATTAAAATAGATGTGACGCACCACATTTTGGTGCGTCACGACTATCTCGTTTACCTGTGGTGCACCGCCTGTTTGGTGCTTCACGGCTATCTTTAGTTACCCGTGGTGCACCTCATGCCTGGTGCGTCACGGCTATTGATTTTGAAATTAGTAAAAAAGGCGGGACAGATCCAGATCTGGATCTGGCCGCCCAAAATTTTGAAATTTTGAAAAACGAAAATGGAGAGGCTGGAGTGGAGGGTGGTCGCCAGAGTGGAGGTGGCCACGGTAGTGGAGGAGGACACCGGAGAGGAGGTGGCCGCGGTAGTGGAGGAGGACGCCGGAGAGGAGGTGGCAGCGGTAGTGGAGGAGGCTGCCGAAGAGGAGGTCGCCGGAGAGGAGGTGGCCACCGGAGTAGAGGTCGCCGGAGAGGAGGTGGCCGCCGGAGTAGAGGTCACCAGAGTGGACACAAGGATGTGGTCTCTAGAGTGGATGTGAGGTGGTGGTGGTGGTGCTTGTTGTTGTCGTGGGATAATCACGGCAGACGTTACCGGGGGTAACTTATCTTGGGGCAAGACGAGACAGGTGTTTGGGAGAGGGTTTAGCTCAGAGGAAAACATGATGATATGCGATCTAGTAGCCGGCAAGCAAGTCGCCGAGTCTCCGATCTCGATATATTAATCTCAACTCTCGTGTTACACTAGATACTCGATACCTAGCGATACTGCTCGAACTCTTGGGGCCCTAAACCTAACCTAGGGACCGGCTTATAAAGCATCCGGATCCCTGGCCTGTTCCCCAAGGCGTACTCTGAGTCCTACCCGAACACTGCTTACAAAACCCTAAACTTCCTTACCGGAACCCACAATCCGGGTTACCAGGCCTACGATCTTGGGCCTTCTAGAAGCTCCTTTATCCTTAGCCGGGTCTTTGTGCAGCGTCCTTTGGGCCGAGTTACTCCTTGGCGTTGGGCTACCGGGTTATCATCCCTCCATCAGTAGTCCCCAGAATAGCTTGGTCTTCACGGGATCCTCCTTGAAGCGCTCGCTATTCCCTGCAAAAATATCAAACGTACAAGTCCATAGAGGCCGGGTTAAGGTGCTTTGATAAACAGCTAGGCCCAACTCCAAGGTGGCCATATAGTAACCCGGCTTTCTCTAGGTCCTTCTTTTACTTTTTCCGGATCAACGCCCTGATAAAAATGTCAAAGACCCGGCTCACTTTACTCGATAATTGACCCTGATGTTGCGGAGAAGATCTACTTCTTATCTCTGTCCTGATATCTCGTCCAGCACTTAAAGCGTATCTCACAAAATCCGGATAGATAGCCGTTATCCCGAAATTCCCGGTTCTCATTTCCCGTACCTCTTTGTCTTGTGCTTCACAGGTTGATCCCATGGCTCCCAAGAAACAAGGGAAGCAGCCAACCAAGGCCAAGACCACCCAGTCCATATCCGCCAACTGGGCACGATCCATGGTGACAAAGGCCAAGCTAGAAGAGCTGGCCGAATTGTGGGTTCTGCCCCCTCAGAAGGATATCCACTGGAGGGTGCCGGGTGACGAAACCCAGCCCACTCCCGCCGACAATGAGGTAATCTGCTTTGTAGAGCACGTGACTCGGGGATTCCGTCCTCCGGGTCACCCTTTCTTTAGAGAAGTTCTGAGCCATTATGGCCTCCAGGTATTCGACATAGGGCCTAACTCTATGTTGAATATAACCCATTTCATCGTTCTGTCCGAGTCATACTTGTGCACTCCGCCAAGTTTGGCTCTCTTTATTGAGCTTTTCCAGTGCAAGCCGTGCCGCGAAAGCGGTGACGGAGCACTTCTTGCTTGCGGCGGGGTCTCCATCCAACGTCGCAAAAATTCTCCCATGCCACCTCTCACACTCAATTCCCACGTCAAACACTGGCAACTCTCATACTTTTACTGCCGAGACACCTCCCCACCCGGCGAAAAGAAGCTGCCGGGTTACTCGGAGGGCCTCCTCGATATCTCCGAGACCTTCAACGCTTTTGCCCCTGACTCAGACAGGGAGGCAATCCAACCTTTGTTGGATAGAATTGCTATTCTTTCGGCCCAAGGTCTCATTGGTCTTAACCTGGTGAAAATTTGGGTTGATTTCCGGATCCAACCCAATTCCATCCGCAAAAAATTAATGTGCGAGTACTCGGGGCATACCACGGACGCGCTCCGATACTCCACCCACAGCTTTGCAGCTGGTGACACCAACAAGACTATCAAGGGCTTCTTGACAGAGAAGTTGGAGGTAATCCGGAATATAGCCGGGTTACAGCCCTTTACGCGCGAGAACCCGGCCCCTGAGGTAAAGATCCGGCTTCCATATTTTTACCTTCACACTTTCCACTTGATACAGCTGTTAACCCTCATTCTTATATTTTCATCTCAGGCCGATGATGTCTTTTGGAAGATTGAAACTCCCCCCAACTCTGAAAGCCCAGAGGAGAAAGAAGACGCCGTTAACTCGGATGAAGGTATATTCCGAGTTTCACTTAGTTTCTTTGAGCTTGTTGTTGCTCTTTCTTCATTTTCCGACTGTAAACCTTGATAATTTTCAGAACAAGAGGACAAGGACGAAGAAGAAAGAACTGAAGGCAAGGTAGAATCCGCAAGCGACGAAGATGAAGCTGAGCCGACGATCAAGGCCGGAATAAAGAGAAAACCCCGAGGAGTCGTCTTCAAGGTTCCATACCGTTTCCTCACCTCTAAACCATATTCATTTGATAACATGCGCGAGCTAAACCTGGAGTTATCCTTCTGGTCGTACCTGAAGGAATCGCCCATGACCAAGCGCAGAATGACCCGGAATTTTCCGGGTGATGCCGCTCTTAACCCGGGTATTTCGTCGTCTCCGGCTCGACGCGCTGGTACTCACCTAATCCTTTCTCGAATATCAAAGTTTTTCCAGTTTACCCCTTAGTAGAGTAGCTCCACATCTTACTTGCTTTGGCATTTTTAGCTTCGTCTGGGTCTAGCAGTGAGCTCCCCTCGGATTACGTGATGAATCCCGGGTAAGGCTCTTCTCCTGATGCTCTATCGCCTTTCCACAATTTTTCCTCAGTCGTATACTAACTGCTTATCTATACTGCTCATAGAGCTACGGTCACCATCAGCGAACAAGAAAACATGGAAACTGATGACCCGGGTAAGGAGAACCCGTTTGATGATATGACTACCGCAGCTGGCGGAGAACAAGTGCCACTAATAAACCCGACCGATCAAGAAGCCGAGTATCCAATAGCCTCGCACGCACATGAGGAGGATGAAGCTGCAGCCTTGGGCACGGGAGTAGGAGCACCAGACTCCGATACTCCGACGACCCGGATACCTTGTCCCACCAAGACGAGAGCTCCTTCTCCGAGTCTCCAAGATCCCGGATCTTCCAAATTGGGCAATGATACTTTCGATCAGATGATGAGCGCTCTCCTTGCTATGAAGGCCTCAGAGAGCAGTATGCTGGAGCGTCTGTCAGTGGAGCACCAGGTAATCCTTATTTGGTATCTAATAACATCCATCTAGTCCCCAAGTTCCGAGTCTAATTTGTCAAAGTTACACTCGGTACTTCTTTCAATACTCGGCTGACTGCAATATCCGATTAGTTTTTAACTTTCCATATCTTTAGGCGCACGCATCTCGGTCCGGGGAGATTTTGGCCAAGACCAATCAACTCCTGGACACTGAGGTTAAGCTAAGAGAGGCGCTCTAAGCTGAGGTGGCAACCTTGAAAAAGGATGTCGCAAAATACAAAGAGAGATACGCCACCGTCCAAGCTACGCCGAAGGAGCTATCAGCTCAAATTTCCGACACTTATCGTGTCCTTGTCGGTGAGATTTTGCTTCTTACCGGTTCGTGTCTTGGTTTTTTATTTCTTGATACGTGACACCCGGAATACTTTGAAGTAATCTTTGTGTTGTGCCCTGCAGATTCCAATCTTGCTCCCTCGGAAGAAAATGATATCCAAAAGATAATGAACTTGAGGAGCGTCCTCCGGAGGTTCTGTGCCGGCACTAAGTGGATCCTGGATGCCATTCAGTGGCCGACTGAATCGTATCCGGGTATGGAGACCCTAATCCATGCATGCTCCACTGTTCCTGCATGGATTGAGCTCTGGAAGCGCTCGTCATGCCGGATTGGCATGACCCGGGCCTTTATGCTGGCTAAAGCTTACTTTCCCAAATTTGAGCCGGCAAAAGTGATAGCCGGGTTTCCGGAGTTCAAAGCGGATGGCACAAAGTTTGGGGCTAAGGACTTCAAGGCCGTGCAAGATGAGGTACGACATTCGGCGACGACTCTTGCCGACAGTATGGATTTGAACAAGTTTATGTCCCCATACGATGCTAAGGGCAAGGCTATGATGGAAGACACGCCCGTGCCATTCGATATCCTGGAAAGATGGAACGCTGGCTCGGCCAGGCGAAGGGAGGAAGCTGCGAAGAAGGGGGCCGACTTGGAATCAGCACCAACTACTTCTACGCCAACCGTTCATCCACCTGTTCGTCCTGATGCTGAAATTCCGGATGATGATGCCGCGAATGCTTTTAATGAGCAAACTCATGGTCAAGACCCGGAGGACAGGGTTGGAGGTGTGGATCCCACCCGGGAGGCCGAGTAGATTATTATCTGATGTCATCTTGATACTTTGTTTGCCCGATGCCCTTGTAAAAGCAGATATTCTTTTGATAGTGCGTATGTGCCATTTTGATATTACCATCGCATTATGTAAACACATTGCGAAACTTGTAACGGCTTCAAAGCCCTTTGTGGCCTTTGGATGAACTTGATGCACGTCTGCCTTTAAGCTCGTTTATTCCCGACTTACTTTATGGTTCCGTATGTGAGACTCGGTTTCCGGGTCTCGTGGGTTTGACAGGTGGACTTTTCTCCAAGTCCCCAAGTCCCCAAGACCCGGATGTTTGGGTTTTTTGGACTTAGTGACTAAGCAACTTTGTTTCTTTTTGCGAAATACCCAGTCCCCAAAGCCCGAAATTCCGAGTCTGGGATACGTGGTCTTCCAGAGAGAACAAGTTGTCTTGCGCTAAGCCCGAACCTAGAGCCGTTTCACATAGGTATTGAAGTTATGCTTAATAGACGTTGAGTTTCCGGCTATTAGCCCCGTACTCTGCATAACTTGTGGTTTAGATGACCCTTTTGACTATCTTGTACTATAAGCCGGCTTTCGCGTGGATATCATGTTGTTACATCTATACGAAAACAGGGTCAGGCAAGTCCCATTGGGCTTCATGGCTGATTGTAATCGTAAGCGAGCAAATCATGCCACTTTAGTGCGAGTCACATCGAGCTTAAGTAAGAAAAGTCAAGAAAGTTTGGCTCCTTTGTCCGGTTATAAGATTGTAGCCATACTCGTTTGCGAGTAATCAGCCCTTATAACTCATAGGCATCAAGGCCGGGTCTTTGAGTTTGTAACTGTGCTATTCAAGCAATCAGCCCTCAAGACCTAGATATATGCAACATTCTTAAGGAAACTGATGTATTGATAGCAATAAACGATACTTACCTGTAAGCGAAGTAGAGATCATGACAAAATAAGGCTGGATAACGCATGTGAAGAAGATATATTGCTTAACCATCTCTTTATTGATACGAGAAAGTTTGGGTCAGCAGGCCGCCTCATTAAAAACCCTCCAGTCCCCTTAGGTACCCTGGATAGGAAAAGAGTGCGTCTGGAACCAACGTAGTCGATACACATTCTCCACTTGTTGGTCTTTTTTATTATGAGTGCCGGGTTCGCTAGCCAATCCGGGTGAGGCGTTTCCATGACGCGGGTGGTTGTAAACGGTCGTGTGACTTCTTCTCCTATGGCAGATTGTTTGGAGGGATCATGCTCGATGAAAGCCACCATCTTGGTGTCTTGTGACGCCTTGAACTTTGCCCTTTCATCTTCAGTACTCTGTCTTTTCAATGCTGTTATGTCATCCGGGTCTTCTTGAGACCGGTAATGCTTGAGTTCCTCTTTTCTGCAAGCTTGCTCAGCCATTGCTGCGTCTCCTTCATCGCACTCAGCCGCTATAACCCGGCTTCCATGTATGGTGATGGTCTACTTAGGACCCGGGATTTTTAGCTGTAGATACACATAACACGGCCTAGCCATGAATTTAGCATAAGCCGGCCTTCCGAACAGCGCGTGATAAGGACTGCGCAACTTGACCACCTCGAAAGTGAGCCACTCAACTCGATAATTATCCTTTGATTCTCCGAAAGCTACTTCCAATGCGATTTTTCCCTCGGGGCACGCTGAGTGACCCGACACTATCCCATGAAAAATTGTTGAACTTTTCTGCAGTTGAGACTCCTTGAGACCCATGCGTAGAAAGGTCTCCCAATACAGGATGTTAATGCTACTTCCACCATCCATCAGGACCTTTTTAAGCTCATACCCATTGACCTGTGGTGCAACTACTAATGCTAAGACTCCCGGGTGTTCTATTCTTTCCGGGTGATCTCTTCTGCTCGATGTTACATCCTGCTCTGACCACCTCAGGTATCTCGGAACAGCCGAGGAAACAGAGTTTACCGCTTGCTTCAATATCTTTTTGTCCTTATTAGAATTTCCTGTAGTATGCACGTGATATTGACCCAACTGCTTGGGGTTAGCCTGGAAACCTCCGGCTCCCCCTTGGTTGTTACCCTGATTTCCTGCTGCCGGGTTACCGGCTGGGGGTGGGCCGTTGCCCGGGTTTCCACCTGGACCCGGTCCCCCTCCCCGACCTGCGCCTCGCATGGCTCTGTTTACTTCCTCGTTCTTCCATCTCTGTAGGTCGGCGCACTGCTCCAAGGAGTGGTTAGTCGGCCTACCATTCCTGCTGTGTTTCGGGCACGCCATTCTGAAGATGTCCCAATTGTTACTCGGCCTTGGCGGCCCTTGATAGTTTCCTCCATTGTGATTTCCAGTATTGAAGTTTCCTTCTGCCCTGGGTCTCGAAGACCCGGCTTCTGTGCTGGCGACAAACTCGGAGCCTCCCTCAAACGGGCGCTTGTTCTGGCTGTTTCCGTTATTACCCGGCGCTGATCCATTGTCGGCTCTTCCATTATTACTTGTGTTCGCTTTTGCTTTTTTGTCATCAGCTTCCTCTTCTGTAGTGTCCGTTGCGGCGTGCTTGTTGCATGCATCCATCAGTTCTCCCATCGTAACCTCTGAAGCATTCCGGCTAGATTTCATGCAGGTTAACTTTTGCACTAAAGGTGTGTACTTGCACGTTTTTGCCATAGCTTGTAATGCATCCTTGGGCTGAATATCTGTGGATGAATGAAGTATTTCCATAACCCGGCGCACCCAGCTGCACGCCGACTCTCCCTTCTTCTGGACGCATCGTTCTAGGTCATCAATAGTGAATAACTTTCTGCACGTCCCATGAAAGTGCTTGATAAACGCAGTTTTCAACTCCTCCCATGACTTGATAGATCCCTCCGGTAGATCGGTGAACCATAACTTTGCTGCTCCTTCTGACATCATCAAGTACATGAACTTGGCTTGAAGATTCTCGGACGCATTGCGAATTGACATAGCCATCTCATAACTGCTCAACCATGTTTCTGGATCCATCGTCGGCTCATAGTTCACTACTTTACCCGGTTCTTTGAATTTTTCCGGGTACAGTTCAGCCCTGATGCTATCCGACAGACACTTAGGCCCAGCAAGATTAGTCGGGGCCAGCCTTACTCGAGAAACGTGTGATCCTGCAGGGGGTGCGGCCGGACGCGGGACCGCTGGTGGCCCATGCACTGCAGACCCGGCTGCGGCTCTCCTGGCTCTGGAACTGTCCACGATAGCTTGTGCTGCTGATGCTGCGGGTACTGCTTGAACGCGGGGAGGAGGCGGCATTTGCTGCTGCTCTTCCCTCCGCCGCGCTGAACTTGTCTGGATATTGCCAGTGTTGCCTCGTTGCTGACTGATATATGGCGTCCCATGCATTCCACTTCTGTGATCCGGGTAATTAACCTGCTGTGCCACCGCGGTACGCAATAGATCTATCGCTCGCCGGGTCTCCTCTGCGTGGGGTGACTCTCCCACGGGGATTTGGTTTAACGCAAGTGTTGCTGCGTACACGTTATCCATGGGGTTGTTGTAATGACCTGCTGGTGTGCGAAATCGTGATGGTGGTGGTGGTGGTGATGGTGGTACAGTATTGCCGGTAGTAACTCCAGCCTGTGGTGCGGGTAACCCGGCCTGCGTGTCTACTGGTTGTACTCCTCCAGTTGTTGGCTGAGGGGCGGTTCCTTGGTTTGCCGCTGGGATCGGCTGATCCTGAGGCGTGATGAATAGCGCAGCCGGGTTTATGGCTCCTCCCAATGCTGGTAATCTGGTTTGGTGCCTTTGATGTATTCTAGTCGTTTCCTCTCGGAGCCGGGTTTCCAGTGCATCCAGCTCGCGTTGTCGTGTGGCCATCCCTTGTCTTTCTGCTTCTACTTGTCTTCTCTGTTGCTCCAAAGCACGACGGGCTACATCCAGGTCCCTAACACGTTCCGCCGCGTTTTCTGGGGTGATAACGGTGGCAAGGACTGTGGGATCTAGGATCAGATTGTTGTCGAACAGGGCCGGGTGCTGGGGATTGGAAGGACCCGCTCCTGGTGTCCGGTTTGCTAGGAATCCAAACGTGTTAGCGTGTAGCTCGTTTTCCGCCGATTGGCTGGTAACCGATGCCGACTCTCCGTCAACCCGGGCCAAAACTGGGTTCCCGTTAGCCGGACCTTGCTGCTGGGCCAATGCTTGTGCTGCTCCAACCGCGGCTGCGGCCACGTTCTCCTGGTTGAGATTGGTCGCGGGAGCCGTGTAAACCGCAACCCGGCGCACAATGCTTGGCGCGAATTCATAGCGTTCCTCTTCACTGCTATTTTCCTCATACCGATTCTCTAGTAGATGCAGGATAGACTCGGTATCGTCTTCTTTTTCGACCCAGCCACGCGGGGTCCATGCCGGCTCCTCCAGCTGTTCCCTCTTCGTGGTGGGTTCTTCTGTTGGATCTGTCGTCCCAACTGATTCTTCTCCATCTGATTGAATGTAGGTGGCCTCCCCTGACACAGAATCAAATCCAAAGTCGTCAGGGATCGAACCGGAAGTACATACCATGCCGATGAAGACGTTGATCCGGCCGATTGTCACGATAGATCCGGATTCGAGGTGATCCGACTCTGGCCCCCAGCCGGAATCATCCACCATCTTCTCTCCTTCGCGGTCGGTGTAGATCTCGCCGATGACAAGATTCTCCATGTTCTTCCGAGCTTCTCCCGTAATGTAAACACCTTTGGACGCAGGCCCCACGGTGGGCGCCAACTGTCGTGGGATAATCACGGCACACGTTATCGGGGGTAACTTATCTTGGGGCAAGACGACACAGGTGTTTGGGAGAGGGTTTAGCTCAGAGGAAAACATGATGATATGCGATCTAGTAGCCGGCAAGCAAGTCGCCGAGTCTCCGATCTCGATATATTAATCTCAACTCTCGTGTTACACTGGATACTCGATACCTAGCAATACTGCTCGAACTCTTGGGGCCCTAAACCTAACCTAGGGACCGGCTTATAAAGCATCCGGATCCCTGGCCTGTTCCCCAAGGCGTACTCTGAGTCCTACCCGAACACTGCTTACAAAACCCTAAACTTCCTTACCGGAACCCACAATCCGGGTTACCAGGCCTACGATCTTGGGCCTTCTAGAAGCTCCTTTATCCTTAGCCGGGTCTTTGTGCAGCGTCCTTTGGGCCGAGTTACTCCTTGGCGTTGGGCTACCGGGTTATCATCCCTCCATCAGTTGTGGTGGTGGTGGTGGTGGTGGTGGTGGTTGTGGTAGTGTTGGTGGTAGGAGGAGGAAGGGAGAAGAGAGAAAGAAGAGAGAATGGAGAGTGGAGGAAGGAGAAAGAAGAAATGAGAGGGGAATGAAGAAGAGTGGAGGAAGGAGGAGGAAGGGGAGTATATATAGGTGGGGGCCTCTCCCAGGTTCGAAATTCAAAAATTCTGCCTAGACTTAGCCGTGACGCACCATACATGTGGTGCGTCACGCATATTTTTTTTCATTTTTTTTTGATTTTGTAGGAAAAAAGCTTCTCTCTCAAATAACTTTTTTTCCTTTCGGAATTTGGAGAATCTAAAAAAGGCTCATAGGCCGAAGGCCAGTGAGGTTGAGTTCCTTTTTTTCTCTAGTTTCCGTTGGTATATTGAACTCTAAATTCCGACATCGTATGTAAAAGTTATGCCCATTTTACTTTTTTAACGAACTTTTGCTCAGAAAGTCGAAATTCATATTTCAAAATTTGTTAAAAAAGTATACCTTAAACTCTCCGTGCATATATAAGGAATTTATTTTTTGATGATTTTTAGACATGGAACTCTTCCGTGACAAAACTAGAAAGGCGGTACGGGGGTGTGGAGGGAAAATATTGGTGGATGCCGTAGCCGTGACGCACCATATGTTTGGTGTGTCACGCCTATTTTAATACTCGTGACGCACCAAACATATGGTGCGTCACGACTATCTTTCCCCACGGCTATGCCCTTAGGCCCCCGGCCGCCCACCACCCACCTATAGCCATCACACACCGTATGTTTGGTGCGTCACAGGTATGCCCTTAGGCGTGACGCACCAAGGCCCACGGGTGTGTGGTGCGCCACGGGTACATAGCCGTGACGCACCGAGCATGTGGTGCGTCACGGGTATGATTTCTCCTATAGCTGTTTTCGTAGTAGTGTGAAGCCCTGGTCCATGGCCTGAGGATATCCAAGGAGATTGGAATCCGGTGGATTGTATGCTATGGCGACTCGGACCATCCCCATTACTTGGCCATTTGCCATATGGTGTTTGGATATGGTGGGTCCTTTCAAGCCAGCTAGGGGAAACATGACTCACATCTTGGTCATGGTTGATAAGTTCACCAAATGGATTGAAGTGAAGCCTATCCGAAGTGTGATGGAAACACGGTTGTAAGTTTCCTGAAGGACATCATTCTGAGATATGGGTACCCGCATGGGATCATCACAGACAATAGAACAAATTTCGCTAAGGGAGCTTTTGCTAGGTTCTGCAAGGAGAAGCGGATCCGGCTAGCCGTTGCGTTAGTCGCGCATCCGGCTTCGAATGGGCAAGTTGAAAGAGCTAATGGCATGATCCTGTCTGGAATAAAACCAAGGCTGATCGAGCCATTACAGCGAACCCCTGGTAGTTGGCTGGATGAGTTGCCGACGGTGTTGTGGAGTCTAAGGACTACCCCTAACCGATCAACCGGATACACACCATTCTTCCTGGTATATGGAGCAGAGGCTGTGTTGCCCACTGACTTTGAGCATGACTCACCCAGAGTAACCCTCTACACTGAGGCGGAGGCAAGAGAAGCCCGAGAAAATGACGTCGATCTGCTCGAGGAAGCAAGAGAGTTAACTCTGTCGCGCTCAGGTGTATATCAACAGAATATGAGACGTTATCATAGCTGTAAAGTAAGTCCAAGGGTTTTCCGAGAAGGAGACATGATCCTTAGGCTTGTGCAGCGCACAACCAAGATGCACAAACTTTCCCCTCCGTGGGAAGGGCCCTTCATTGTGAGCAAGGCTCTGCACAATGATGCATACTACCTCATTGACGCACAGGCAGCACAGAAGAACAGGGCAGACAAATCCGGAGAGGAATCCAAGCGTCCATGGAATGTAGCTCTACTCCGCCGTTTTCATTCCTGAGCAAACATTGTATGTATCCCCTTAACCGAGTTAAATTCCAAGTCAGCACTCCGAATTCGAACTCGGGGACTGCCTAAGCCAAACTAGCTTTGTGCCATTTACTTTATTTGCTTTGCCTACTCGGGTTTTCTTCTCAAAATTTCATGCACGTGTCTAGTAGTGTTCTTAAACCTAAGGGCCAACTCTTCAACTCTGCTGCTGTCCGCAACCCGGCTTCATGGCAAGCAAGAGAACAAGCCAAAGGTCAATGAACACACGAAAAACCGCAAAGGAAAGAAGGAGTGCATCAACCGAGTAGGGTGTCTTTCTTTTTTCTGTACTCTCAACTACGTGTGGGGCAGTGTTAATTTCAAATCTCAAAGTGGTTAAGTATTAGAAGCTCGGTTTTTAAAATCTTGTGACTCGACTATCAAAAAGCCACAAGTGGCAGGTAAGAGCAAAGACAAAAGAACTGAGTGGATAAGAAAAGCAACTCGGGGACTTGCACTTAACACAATCTGGCATTGAGCCAGTATTGCTAAAATCTTGATAAAACTGAGTAGCGCATGGAACAATAAAATGTTTGATACATCTGCACCCGGCATACCGGGGATGTGATAAAAAGTTTGGAGTTAAAGATACAAGCAGGAACTTAAGATGTTGCTGATGGAGTGAAATTGGCTTCAACGACGGATGGGTCTACGAACTCGAAGGCCGGAGTCGCGGAGGCAAGCTTGGAAGCAGCGGTGGAGGCCGAAGTCGCGGAGATAGGCTCGGAACCAGCGGTAGAGGCCGGAGTCGCAGAGACAAGCTCGGAAGCAGCATTGGAGGCCTGAGTCGCGGAGTCACCGGTTGGAGGAGTGGGCCCAGATGCGGCGTTCTCGGTCGCGGCCTCCTTTGCGCCAAACTCGGAAACCGGAGTATCGATCACCATCTCGGTGGTGACAGCTCCGGCCGAGGAAGTGGGCCACGGCTCAGTCCGGACTTCCTCGAAGCCAGCTCTCTGCTCGGTCGCCTCCTGGTCGACGTCCATCGCGGCCTCCTCCTCAGCGTTGTTCTGCTCGGCCCCCTCATCGCCAGCTTCGTCTTGCTCCTCCTCCTCGTCGCCTATGATCCCATCCTTGCCGGTGTCATTATCATCATTATCATCGTTGTCAATTTAATGGATGCATGACAATTTAATGGATGCATAGAAATAAACTAGTTGACATGATAAACAGATTTAAATGGACCCATATGCAATTTGAGTTGCATATGAAAAGCCCATGAATTATGGTTAGATTATTTGTTTTCCAACTAATCAACAGATGAAGGTGGATTATCATGATGCATGGATGAGGAAAACAACGAAATAACAACAATAGAACCAGTTGAAATAAGGTTTAACAAGTTTGGAAATTATTGGTTAAGTGTGGAAAGTTTGGTTACTTAAGCATGTCACACAAGAAATTGTTGTTTTCATCAAGTTAAATTGTTCAAAACAATTAACAAAATTTGTATTTGAAAAGAACATCAAATTTTAGTTGGATTACATGTTTCAAATATTGAAATTGGAATTAGGATAATTTAATTATGAATTAAACAATATTAAACAAGTTTTAAATGAATTTGAAACAAGTTTGAATTTAATTGAAGTTTTATTCGTTCAAAACATAATTTCAAACTCACATTTGAAAAGTTCACACTTTGATGGTTTGAAAACATATTTTGCATGTTCAAAATTATTTTATTTTGAGCAAGTTATGATTTTATCAAATTTAAATGAATTAAACAAGTATTAAATTATTTAGGCAATTTAAATTATTCAAACCATGAAACAAAATTTATATTTGAAAAGGTTATTCAAAATGGTATGGAAAACATATTTTATTTGTGGAAATTGGATTTAAAATGAGCAAGTTATTATTTTGGCAATTTTAAATGCAATAAACAAGAAACAATTGTTTTCAGCAATTTAAATTATTCAAAACAGCAAACAAAATTTATATTTGGATAGAACATTTAATTTGGTATTGAAAACATATTAAAAATGTTGAATTTGGAGTTAAAATGATTTTCTTATGCAATTTACAAGATTTGGGGTAAATCTGCCATTTTTATCTTATTAGGGACTTGGAAAAAATATTTCAGGGGTCTAAATTTATTTAATAGGGGCCTAGAAATAATTCACAAGGACTTGGTTGTGATTCTGCAGTTTGTTCTGGCTCTAGAAAAACAAAGCAAAAAGTGGGTTTTTATTCGCAGGGGGTGGGGATCGAACCCACAACCCCCTGGTTGCGCAGCGAGGGGCTTAACCACTGCGGTGGTGACTGTGTGGTGACAGGAAGGCAAACGGGGGGGTTTTGAGGTTCAGACAACCACTTCTGAACCAATCGAAAATAACAGGAAAAAGAAAGGTGGGGTGCGGGACTCGAACCCGCGAGCTGGGACGGGAGCGCGCGCGTCCGTGACCACTGCGCCTCGTCTGGTTTCGTGATTGGTTACAGGTACGAGCCAGATTGAGGTGTATTCCATGTGTGGTGTCAACTGAACCCAAAGGATCCGATCCTCTCTGACGAACCTGACGGCTGCGTTCGACCGCTGCTGCTCGTCGGGCAGAGATGGAAAGGATACGGCGGTGCACCCCGGCGTGGCACAAAGGCCACGCCCGCAGAGCAAGGAGGGGGGACAGGGGAGTGGTCCAGGGCGGACGGGAGGGATACCGTGCACTGTCGATGAAGAAAAAGGTCCCGCGAGCTGACAGAGGAGGAGGGCGGACTGCACCGACGGGGAAGAAAACGGCCTCGGCGGCGGCGTCCTGGAGAGCGAGGGTGGATTCCGTGGGGCGCAGGGGGAAGACGAAGCTGCAAGGGCCCCATTCCCGCGATCGGCCGTCCTCGGCGCCCACCCTTTCCCCTCCGCCGTGGTGCTTCCTCCTCCGGCCATGGCAGTTTCAGAGGAGAGACAGAAGGTGGGGGAGACAGTGGAAGTTGGCGGCGCTAGGAGGGGAAGGAGGAGATGGGGGGAAGGCGGCTAGGGTTTGGAGGGGCCTTGAGGGGAAGATATAGGGGAGGGGGAGCAGGGCACATGGGGGGAGGTGCTCGGTGACAGCGACAGCGACCTCTCCCCCGCGTCCGTACGAAGAAGAAGACCTAGGTGGGCCGGTTGGTAGCTGGGCTTGGACCTGGTCGGTTGGCCCCCCAAAAAAAATAAAACAGCTGTGTTTCTTTTTTTTTCTTTTTCTTTCTTCTTTTTCTCTGATTGTTATTATTTCCTAGGGATTATAAAAGAGAGATGTTTGGGCAAGGGTTTTAAATAGGAAAACCAATGTGTGTAAAATAATTTGGACAAAACAGTGACTTAGTCATCAGAACATTTTGAAAGCAGTCCAAGATATTTTGAGTTGACATTTAAAATAGTTTTGAGAGAAAAACATTTTTTTTTAAGGGTTGAACAAAAATGCAATGAAAGGCATGATGCATGATGACATGATATGCACAAAAAGAAAACAAACAAGCAAATTCTAGTTGGGGAAAACCCCGGGTGTTACAGCCGACACCACTAACAAGGGATTGCGCCCTCGCAATCCACTCACAACCACTGGAGAGGGAAGAAGTCAGATCTATCGAGTCTTCAGCCATATTGTTGATCTCCTCGACACCACTAACAAGGAGTTCTTGCTCGTGTTGATGACGATCTTCTTCCACCAGGAATCTTCCGATGAACGAACCTATTAGGTTAAAGGCTCAGAAAACGTCCACCCACGTAGAATCCTAACACTTTTGAAAGATTGAGTACGAGAGTAGACTCCAAAACAAATAAGATGGGAGGGGAAATAGAATAGAGGTAAGGAGAAAAACAAGAATCCTATTGAGATGTTTTTCCAAAATAGTCTAGCAGAAATAGTTTTGACATTCTAGAAACAACGACCGTTAGCGAGGTTATCCTACAGGCTTTGCGGACCCGTTGCTTCGATAACCATTCGTATCGAAACAATCTCGGGAATCGGAACCTAGGCTCTGATACCATTTGTGACGCCCCGAGATCGGGCACTATGCAGATTTCAGCATTCCCGCCAAATCCACATAATAACCGATTCCAGGTTGCCACTTATGATAACATTACAACAGTTCACGAATAATCCACAACAACAGAAAAGATATATACAAGAGGACTCAAACGAGCCAAGGATACAACTGATACAATACAAAGATCCAAATAACAGCGGAAGAAACAACATAGCGTCCGGCTACGGACAAGATCCAAATTGGACTAAGAGTCCTGAAGATAACCGAGAGCGTCCAATCCCTGCCCAGGCCAAGCCGGAGGGATTCCCAAGCTAACGTCGTCAGACTTCAAACCTGTTGACTGCAATATTGAATATGCAGCCACGAAAGAGATTCGTGGGTCAGTACGGTTAGGTACTGGCAAGTGGATAACCCATACTCACAAGATACCGGCGTAACCAGTCATCACAAGATACAAATACTTTGGGATCAACGGAAAGGAAGGGATTATTGCAAATAAGCGGCAGCGGGCTGCACTAACCAACTACAGAAACACACTACAACTTCTGGCTAAAAGAGGGGGATAAGATAGCGTAGCGGAACCAACTACAGCTACTCACCAAACAATACCCATCCAATGTCACCCCCTACTAAGGAAGCAACCCAAGGATAACTCACACTGTTGGATTAATGATGGATCAATTTATTGTGTCAATAAGACTATTACTAGTCAAGTTGTTATTAATTAGGTGTAAGTTGTCTGAGTACTTGTTAGCCAGTATTTTCACCAAGTAATCCATAACCGCGGAAAACACGGCTTCTCGAGAAGATTTATCCCTGCAGGGTGTGCTCCAGTACCCGTACACACTCAAGCCACCAACTAAAACTCAGGTTGGCTTGACACGACCCAAACCATCTCTACAACCCATCCTAGGAGCCACGGAGCTATAAGGTCCCAGCCACGCAGCCGAATACTCAGCGCAGGTGTGCAAAACTCCCGCAGGACACAACACCCCGGCACTACAGGCCTCGCCCTATATGCATCATCATCATCATCAGTAACCATGGGTGATCAACCCATTATGCAAGGAGCAAATGGAACACCCGAACTAAGTGTGGCTCTTCGGACAAGCTGAGATCAGGTCTAAGCCGAGGGGGGTCCCATACTACCTCCCGGATGCGGTGAGCACGCTCATCATGGATCAGTAGACAAGACTCTTTTCCTAGTTTCGACACTAGCAGGCTCCAAAACCCTAACCCGGGCCTCTTGCCGGTGCCTTATCATCAAATTATTATTACCCAGAACAATAACAAGTTGTTGATTGAATTGAAACCCAACTATCAACTAAACAGGTGATACGACAAAGGATAACAAGACTCGAGCACAAACAAACCTAAGCATGCAACTACGACACGGGGCCAACAAGGTAAACAAGCAACATGTAATAGGAAGTGGAAGGAAAGGCTATATCATGGCTGCAAGGTAAACATATAATAGGATCGAGACACAAGCATCGTATCAACAGGCTAGAATAAGAACAACGGAAAGCATCGGTAACAAGTGATGAAAGGCAGCCAGTTGGCAGCAAGTGAGTATACTTGCCTAGAATCCAGCAAGTAGAGGTACATCCGCAGAACTTGTCGTTGCTCACATCATCTCAACGTCCTATCCGCGAAGAAGCAACGAACCTCGAACAAACACCGGATGCAACAATTACTACTACGGCAAAAGATCCAGCATGATCAAGATATGGATGCATGACAATTTAATGGATGCATAGAAATAAACTAGTTGACATGATAAACAGATTTAAATGGACCCATATGCAATTTGAGTTGCATATGAAAAGCCCATGAATTATGGTTAGATTATTTGTTTTCCAACTAATCAACAGATGAAGGTGGATTAGCATGATGCATGGATGAGGAAAACAACGAAATAACAACAATAGAACCAGTTGAAATAAGGTTTAACATGTTTGGAAATTATTGGTTAAGTGTGGAAAGTTTGGTTACTTAAGCATGTCACACAAGCAATTGTTGTTTTCATCAAGTTAAATTGTTCAAAACAATTAACAAAATTTATATTTGAAAAGAACATCAAATTTTAGTTGGATTACATGTTTCAAATATTGAAATTGGAATTAGGATAATTTAATTATGAATTAAACAATATTAAACAAGTTTTAAATGGATTTGAAACAAGTTTGAATTTAATTGAAGTTTTATTTGTTCAAAACATAATTTCAAACTCACATTTGAAAAGTTCACACTTTGATGGTTTGAAAACATATTTTGCATGTTCAAAATTATTTTATTTTTGAGCAAGTTATGATTTTATCAAATTTAAATGAATTAAACAAGTATTAAATTATTTAGGCAATTTAAATTATTCAAACCATGAAACAAAATTTATATTTGAAAAGGTTATTCAAAATGGTATGGAAAACATATTTTATTTGTGGAAATTGGATTTAAAATGAGCAAGTTATTATTTTGGCAATTTTAAATGCAATAAACAAGAAACAGTTGTTTTCAGCAATTTAAATTATTCAAAACAGCAAACAAAATTTATATTTGGATAGAACATTTAATTTGGTATTGAAAACATATTAAAAATGTTGAATTTGGAGTTAAAATGATTTTCTTATGCAATTTACAAGATTTGGGGTAAATCTGCCATTTTTATCTTATTAGGGACTTGGAAAAAATATTTCAGGGGTCTAAATTTATTTAATAGGGCCTAGAAATAATTCACAAGGACTTGGTTGTGATTCTGCAGTTTGTTCTGGCTCTAGAAAAACAAAGCAAAAAGTGGGTTTTTATTCGCAGGGGGTGGGGATCGAACCCACAACCCCCTGGTTGCGCAGCGAGGGGCTTAACCACTGCGGTGGTGACTGTGTGGTGACAGGAAGGCAAACGGGGGGGTTTTGAGGTTCAGACAACCACTTCTGAACCAATCGAAAATAACAGGAAAAAGAAAGGTGGGGTGCGGGACTCGAACCCGCGAGCTGGGACGGGAGCGCGCGCGTCCGTGACCACTGCGCCTCGTCTGGTTTCGTGATTGGTTACAGGTACGAGCCAGATTGAGGTGTATTCCGTGTGTGGTGTCAACTGAACCCAAAGGATCCGATCCTCTCTGACGAACCTGACGGCTGCGTTCGACCGCTGCTGCTCGTCGGGCAGAGATGGAAAGGATACGGCGGCGCACCCCGGCGTGGCACGAAGGCCACGCCCGCAGAGCAAGGAGGGGGGACAGGGGAGTGGTCCAGGGCGGACGGGAGGGATACCGTGCACTGTCGATGAAGAAAAAGGTCCCGCGAGTTGACAGAGGAGGAGGGCGGACTGCACCGACGGGGAAGAAAACGGCCTCGGCGGCGGCGTCCTGGAGGGCGAGGGTGGATTCCGTGGGGCGCAGGGGGAAGACGAAGCTGCAAGGGCCCCATTCCCGCGATCGGCCGTCCGCGGCGCCCACCCTTTCCCCGCCGCCGTGGTGCTTCCTCCTCCGGCCATGGCAGTTTCAGAGGAGAGACATAAGGTGGGGGAGACAGTGGAAGTTGGCGGCGCTAGGAGGGGAAGGAGGAGATGGGGGGAAGGCGGCTAGGGTTTGGAGGGGCCTTGAGGGGGAGATATAGGGGAGGGGGAGCAGGGCACATGGGGGGAGGCGCTCGGTGACAGCGACAGCGACCTCTCCCCCGCGTCCGTACGAAGAAGAAGACCTAGGTGGGCCGGTTGGTAGCTGGGCTTGGACCTGGTCGGTTGGCCCCCCAAAAAAAATAAAACAGCTGTGTTTCTTTTTTTTTCTTTTTCTTTCTTCTTTTTCTTTCTTCTTTTTCTCTGATTGTTATTATTTCCTAGGGATTATAAAAGAGAGATGTTTGGAAAAGGGTTTTAAATAGGAAAACCAATGTGTGTAAAATAATTTGGACAAAACAGTGACTTAGTCATCAGAACATTTTGAAAGCAGTCCAAGCTATTTTGAGTTGACATTTAAAATAGTTTTGAGAGAAAAACATTTTTTTAAGGGTTGAACAAAAATGCAATGAAAGGCATGATGCATGATGACATGATATGCACAAAAAGAAAACAAACAAGCAAATTCTAGTTGGGGAAAACCCCGGGTGTTACAGCCGGGGTGACGCACCCTTGGTGCTGCGCAAGAAAGGCCTTGTGCTCATCTGTGCGAAAAGCAACCCGGTCAACAACACGAAGGAAAAACAGAAACTGAGTGGGAGGGAAGAGAAGCCAACTCACCCTGAAGACAGGAGATCTTGCTCTGCGCAGATGCGGCCATGACTTCGCAGTCCTGGTGCATATCAGCAAGCGCCTTAAGCTCACCTGCAGAGAGACAGAAATTGAGCAGAGATAGAAAATGGGCGTAAACACAAAACGCACAAACCAAAGTGATAGTACTTACTCTCTAGAGAGGAAAGCTTGGTAATGGTGTTGGTGACGCTCTGCTCCAGGACAACCCTCTCACCCTTCTCTGCCTCTAGCTCCCGATTCTTCGCCCTTACAGCCCGATGAGACCATAGGAGCTGGCGAAAGAGCTTGGTACGGGTCTCAGTGCATTCTCGAAGAAAAGAAGAAGACAATGTGAGTTGGAAGATTCGACGCGAGTAGATTGCAACTTTGTCGAGCTTTGTCTACTCGGCCCAAATCTCGGAGACTGGATGGTGGATAAAGCAAAGGAAAAGATGGAAAAATGGCAACTCGAAAATCCGGATAGAGAGGGGAATACACTTACCCGGTTGGTGTTCTCAGCATCCTCGGCAGCTTTGCACATGCAGTTCATTTTGTGCGCCAAAGTACTGCTGGATGCAGCCATTGCCATCGAGACGGGGCCGGCATCGGCCTTGTTCCAGGATTGCCGATAATTATCCAGGCTGCTGAGCCTCAGGCCGTCCCGTTCCGCGCGACCGAACTTCTTGCTGTCCCAATCCTTCTCAATGTAGCATATCCTGTCCAGGATAGTCTCCATATCTTCTCGGAGCTCGTGGACAAGCTCCAGGAGTGGGGCAGCAGGCTGGATCGTTATAGGGCACCTTCTTTACCCTTGGATCCAGAGAGGGACAGTTTTCTCCATCTCTTCAGCTCCTCCAGCCGCTTGGCTTCAAGCTCTTGCTTTTGCTGGTGCTGCTCCTGCAGTTCGCGCCAGTGTTCCGGGAAGTTCACCGGGATATCGGTTCCGCTGGCACCTGCTCCGGGAGCCTGTTGGTCCTTGGGAGCAAATTGGATATTAGTTTGGATAAGCTTGGAGCTCCGAGTAACCGGGCCACCCTTGCTGGGCACCAGCGCCTTGCTTGGTGCTGGAGGACTTGGAGTGTTTCCGGCAGTGGCGGTCGGTACCCGGTAGGTGTGGCTCAGACCCTTCTTGCCATCGGTCTTGGTGGCCCTGGCAGTCTTGCTGGCGGTCTTCTCGGCTGCAGCCGCAACATCCAAAGGATTGGAAGGTTTTGGAGCAAGTGGAGGCTTGGTTGCACCAGGTGCAGTAGAAGGAGCTCTCGGCAGTGGAGGCGGCGCCTGTTGTAACATCCCAAAGTTTGCTACTTTAGGGTGGGTGGTGTTGTGTTCATGTCATACATGCATCAAACAAAACTTTAAACCATGTTTTAACCAATTTAAATTTGGAATTTAAATGGTTTGAGAAAATCCCACAAAAAGTACTTAAAATGGGTTCCAAAATTTTGTATTGAAAAATAATTCAAATGCACCAACCCAAGTTATGGTTTTGTTGGAAATTTCATGGGCTTTCCAAAAAGTATTTTTTTTTGCCAAAATTTATCTTTGTAAAAAGGTCCTAAAAACTTAGTGTTCTGTTATGTTTTGTTTTAGAAAAGGATCTGTTCGTAAAATACAGAAGCTTTAGGGGGTTTTTGTAATCTCTTTTCCTTTTTCTGTTTCTCCTACCTCTGGCCAGAAAGCAGAGCAGCTGCGTGTCTTGTGCGCCCTCGTCGACGCCACGTCCTGCTTCGTTCTTCCGCGCGAGAAGTGGAGCGAGGAGAGGATGTCGTGCACAACTCCCCCTTCCTGACTCGCCCCCCCTCACCTGTCTCCCTTCCTCTCTGTATACCGCACGCAAGGGAACCCGAAGAGCAAACCCTAGCCTCCGGTCGTTGCTCGCCGCCGTCGTTCCCGACAATGATCCATCGATTCGAGGTTTCCACAAGCTCCGTCGAGTTCCTCTCCACCTTCTCCCCGCAGGAATCGGTCCAAGAAGCTCGGAATCGGCCGCGCCACCCTCTTCTTCCCCGCGGCCGGCGAGCCTTCCCGCCGCCGATTCGCCGCCCTCGGCCTCCCTCCGGCCTCCCCGGTACCTCCTCTGCAACCGCTGTGAGTCTAGGAGCACCCTGGTGCTCCCCATTTTCCTCCCCGCCCTCTGTATCGTCGGGCCGACGATAGCTACCGTGCACCGCCACAGCTCGCCGGCGCCGTTGGTGCTCCGGCGACCAAAGATGGGTGTCGCCACCACCCACGTGCTCCCCGTAGCCTCCTCTAGCTTCCTATCCAGCTTAATTTGTGAATCAATCAACAGATCGATCGATTTCTTCCACAGCAGTGCATCTGTGACCGTTGATGACGTCATCCCGACGTCATCGTGACGTCATAATCCAGTTTTTTCTATTTCCAGAAAATGGTTCTTAATTACAGAAAATGAATTAAATTTAGATACTTAATAATTTCTGTTTTATTAATCAGAAAAGTAAAATGAAAGTATCAAAATGTTCATAAAATTATTCTCTACCCAAATATGTAATTTCCACACATGTTTGACAAATTTGAAATTTTGGACATTATGTAATGCTGGTTAATTCATTTAAAAATAGAAAAAATAAGTTTTTATTCAATAAAATTAGAAAATTAAAAGTTATATACCAAATTGCTCAAAATGACAAGTACAATCTAGCTATGATGTTTTTAAACCTATTTGAGCTTTTTAAATTGTACCCACTTTCAGAATCGTCCGAATTGCCCCTCCGGGGTGTATTTCGGGTTAATTTTAGTAAAATTGCACAATTGCCATACGAACCCTAGCAACCCAACAAGCATGTTTAGGGCTTATTTCAGTGCATTAACTTGCTCATGCATACATATTGCGCATTGCATCGATGCCATGTTTGATTGTTGTCTTCTTGTTTTGGTGTTTGTTTCCCCCTCGGTAGAACGTGACTCCGAAGAGAAGGCCAGCAATCCAATGATGAATACTTGATCCTAACCGACAAGTCAAGCACTTATTCCTGAAGAATTTATCTGGTTTTCTTGAAGCAAGGCAAGCATAACCTCTTATCTGCTCATATATGATTTCGAAAGACTTTCGGTTCTCGTACAATGCATTCGATTCCAGTGTATCTTGTGTCAGTAGATAGAGTTATCCTATTTATTTGCATAACCCAGATATCATGATTCAATGCTCCTAGCAGACATAGGATTTGTTTGTGTGTATCGCCAGAGCCTCAATTATGCCATGCTTAGTCATACATGTCTGTTGATCTCTGCTCCATCCGGTTGATGAATCAGAGCCGCGAATGAATCTAGTATGATAGTATGTTGTGTAAAGTTAAGAGATTTGTTAACATGATTTAATGGTGTGGATGACGAGACCACAGAGGGTCTGTGGTGGTTGTCTCGTTCATGCCCCTAGGAGCGAGTTCTCGTCTTCGAACCAAGACTGAGCGTGCATCCACACGGCGATTGGATTCCCCTCGATCTCAACTTGCCTAGTTTGTTCCATGAGTTGCCTAGTTCAGGCTTTCCATTTGGATTCGCGGGGATATTAAAAACGTTTGCAAAACTAGGACGTGGCGGTGCAACAGCCTGTGGCGAGACAGTAGTTGAAGCACCGCTCACAACGATAGAGACCCGGCAGGAGATGGCCACTCCCTATTGGCGGTCCATCTCTACTCGGAGCGACTCATGGAATAGGCGAAGCAAGGGAAAGATCGTGGTCAACCTTCATCTGCCGGCACTTCCCGGACTAGTGCTAATCATGTGGCATTAAGAGTTGGTTGGTACGTGTGGTTAAAGTTGTACACCCCTGCAGGGTTAAATCTTTTCGAAAAGCCGTGTCCACGGTTAAGGACGACTTGGTGACGGATTCTGTGATCATAGATAACTTGAACGGAATGACTAAAACTTGTTGATAACGAATGAAGGATGCCTCCTCAGAGATGCCGAGAGGGGTTACCTTGTAGATTGAGTTACCGGAACAACTTGAGGAGGTGATCTTTGAAGCACGAGGTGCTGATATGAGTTGGTGGATTAAAAAGATGATGATTTCAGTAGTTGAATAGCTTTCTCATCTGTTTTCAAAATACTCCATGAGACGTGCTACTCCTTCCTCAATTTGAAAACAAAGATGGCTTTACGCAAAATAACCTCCATAACTCTTTCTAAAAGAAGCAGATATATAATAGGTTAACTAAGTCTTGTTGAGTACCTCCCGTACTCATGTTTGCTTCAACTTGGTTCAGGTGGAGTTCCTCAGTTCGGTGGTGTTTCAACTTGGACATCGACGAGTAGTTTGGGGTTCCCAGGTAGCAGCCTGGAATCTATGGGCTGGGACGTCGCCTTATGTTGCGGCCTCTTAGGCCTTTTTGGTTCTTGTTGATTAGCAACATAATTTGCTTTCTGTTGTCTGATGTAATGTTGGGTCGTGTGACCTCTGCTTGTAAGCTATACTCTAGTAACACCTGTTTAATGCAACTTCATGTCTAGAGTGTTGCTTTGATCGGTTGTTGGTTTCGAGCTCATTGTTATACAGTTTTGGCTATGCCTGCATAGTTGTCGCAGTCGAGGGGTTGTGGAGCCGATGATCCATGTCCGAGCCCGCCTGTCGATATGATCGGCCTGGGGCGAGGTAACCCCAGTAACCCTCGATTGTTGTTGCACTTTCTGGACACATAGCAGCTCTGTATAACTTTGGTCCTGTTCCTTCAGTTTCATCCGACTCGTGGATGCTTGGGTATGCATAGTTGGTTATGACTAGCATGGATACAAGGAGTAGTAGACCGGGGATCCGGACTACGAGCCGATGAATCCGGTCTGCCTGCCGTTGTTTGTTGCGGCCGGGGCTGGTAACCCTGAAGCCCTTGTGAGTCCATGGCTAGGAGCACATAACAATATGTATATCTCTGGGTCCGGGGTCTGACACCTGTGGCGTTGGCTGTGGCCTCTGGGGCTGCTGCTGGCCGGCCTGCCTCGCATCCGGCTGAGATGTTCTCTTGGGTGGCTCCTGCGGCTGTCCAGCCTGCCCAGTGCCAGGCCGGACTTGGTCCTGGGGCAGCTGTTGTTCTTTGGCCTGGCCCTGCGCGGGTGGGATCTCCTTCCGCTTCTCAGCGGGGGCTTCTTGTTGCTTCTCGGCGGTATCTTCTTGCCGCTTCTTGGCCGGGGCTTCTCTATGGAAGCCGCTGCTGGTGATGGCTGCCTCTCGGCGGCAGGCTCTGGTGCAGCTTGTTCAGAGGTGGGCTCCGGTGGCTCCGAAGTCCGGTCAGTCTCCATCTTGGTGCCAGTGTTGTCGGCACCGTGGTCCTGTTCCTCCTTAAGGGGAGAGAACATCTTGGTCCTCTCCTCTGGCTGATAGTCCCCTTCGTCAGGATCAAGATCCACGACGTTTTGGGGCACACTCAGTCTGGGTGGCGCATTTGTGGCGTCGACATCGAGTGCCTCACTGAGAGAAAACAAGAAGAAAAGTGAGATGGATGCAAACCCAAAGCATGGAGGTATGAGAAAACCAGGAAGGCGGTGGAGTGCAAACACAAGAGTAACAGGGCAGCTCGGAGGGACTTACCCGTCGACAGTGGGGCGTGCGGGCTTCTTGCGCCCAGTGGTGCGCTTGGTGTTCTTCTTCGGCTTCTTGGCAGGGGGTTCGACTGCTCCGCTGCCCGGTCTCTTCTTCGTTTCGGTGGGGGCGGCCATTGACACGGGTTGCGCGTCGATGGGCTCCTCCTCCTCCACCTCATCTATGAGCGAAAAATGAAAAGACCAATGTGAATAAGGATGGAACCTGGAAGAGAGGGAAGGACGGGTAATGAGGGACTCGGTCACCTTCATCGTCCTCAGACCAGTCCCGAATGGAGGTAGATACCCGGGACTTACCATCCTGGCCGGCGCGCGGGACGCAGAGCGTGTCCCGAACATCGAACTGTTCGGTATCATCCTCAGTCTGGTCAGCCTCCCAGTTCCTCTAGAAGATAGGATTATCTTCTGTCTTCTCGCGAGCAATGACCTATAGCATGCAAACACAAAAGCATAAAAAGCTAAGTCCCGATAGAGTAACCGAGTAGGGGACCTACTCGGTGTAGCATGCAAGCATAAAGCATAAAAAGCTAAGTCCCAGCAGGGAAACCGGGTTGAGACTCTACTCGGTAAGCCATGCAAGCATAGAATATACAGAGCTAAGTGCTACTAAACAAGACTGGGTCGAGATCCTACTCGGCCTAGAATGCAAGCACAGAGCATAAATGGCTAAGTCCATTCAAGGTGAACTATGATGGATCCTACTCGGTGGAATACGAAAGACAAGAAGCAAAATCAGCTAAGTAAGCATACAGAGTTGAACTGACCTTGCGGGCTGGATGATCTCGGCTATACGGCACAAAGCCGTAGAACCAAGTATCTGAGAGCGTGGCCTTGAGGATAGCCTGGGCCCAGATCGCCACCTCCTCCTTATTGAGCTCAAAGGTCGTTGTCCGGGTGCAGTCCCGAGCTCCCCCCATGAAGCACATCTTGTGTCCTCGGTGTTGGAGAGGGAGAATCCGGCGCTCCACGCAGGTGGCAATCAGGTCGTCCTTGCGGAGTACCTGCTGGATCAGTTCCTTCAGCCGGTCATCAACTTGATTCACATCCGGCACCGTAATCTTGGGGTGGTGTTGCCAGTTAATCATCTCGGTGGGGGAGAATTGACGAATGTTAGCAGCTTGAGGAGGTCCACTAGTGCTTCTCCTTCGGTCGGAGTGTTGGCGGGGAGATTATGAGGTTGGAGGCCAAAATGGCGGAGGAACTGTTGCATGAAATTGGAAAGAGGAAGGCCAAAGCCGCGCATGAAATGGCTCAAGAACATGACGTACTCACCAGGGCCTGGGGTCGGCTCTAGTTCGTCGCCCGACGGCCTGCAGATGACGCCGGGAGGCACCTAGCGAGTGTTGACTAGCCATTGGTAGTCACTCGCCTTGACATATGACCCCTCCCAGGCAGCGCGCATCGAGGGAGGAACCTCTGGGTTGGCTTCCGCGGCGAGCTCGATCGAGATCCATTGAAGCTTCTCCGTCAAGGAGGACCTTGGCAAAGGAGGCGGAGATGGAGGCGCGATGCGGTTAGATGGCGACGGCGGTGCGAATCGAGGACGATTGCGCCGCGTGGTGAAGGCCTTGTCGCTGTCGAGTACTCTCCGGCGAGCGGCGGCGCGTGGGGATGAATCATTCCTCTCTCTACGCACGGAGCGGCGGCGTGGTGCGGATTCGCGGTGGCGCTGGGTGTTCGCTGCGAGTTTGGAGGCAGAAAGGAAAGGGCGCTGGGGAAAGTGGCAAGGAAGATTAGATGGTGGGCGGCACGGAGGTATTTAAACCTCCTCGAGTGCAGTTATGGCTCGTGATCAACTGCGTAAAATATCGTGTGACGTGGGGAGTTACCAGGCCTGTTAGAAACGCACAAAGCGAGTTACTCGCGCGTAACGGGCGCAGTTAATTCCACGTTGCGCATCATGGGAAATCAAGTACCCTGTACGAAAGCACGCAACGGCCCGTGGGCCCGGTGTGCAGTGGCAGGCACGTGCCGTGCAGCCGCATCAAACCTGAGGCGTCTGGCTGCGGTTGCGTGACACGTGCCAAGACTTACACGAGAAGATAGGAACGCTCCGTTTCGAGCGGCAAAGCATTGAAAATTTTGCTAAGTGTTGAGATCTCGGCAAAATCCAAAGCACCATGCTCTACACGGCTCAGAGTAGAAAACTTGAGAGGCAATAATAAAAAAGATCCGGGTACTGATTGTGCTCAACCGAGTAGAGGTGCTACTCGGCTAGGAGGTGCCAAGGAAGGTTGTTGGTTTAAGCTGGCAGGGCCCTGCGTCTGGGTTCGCCGGACTCTACTAGCTTCGGGGATTAATGTTGGGGGGGGGGGTAGGGGTAAGACAGGTGAGAAATGGGTTCCAAGATTAGGTTCTACCGAGTTCGGCCGTACCGAGTTGGTGCGTGTCGGGTAGGCGGCTACCCGGATAGGAAGGTATGCGGATTGGCGCTACTCGGTAGGAAGAACAAGAGGCAGAAGGGAAGATTCAAGTACATATCTGGGTCAGCCGGGTAGCACTCGGGTGATCCGGATAGAGGAGCGGCAGTTCTACTCGGAGGCTAAAGTCAATGGAGCCGTTGAGGTGAATCCCGCGTATCCGGGGGCCGTACAGGCGTGCGGTTCAACTTACTAGGTGCGTGGTTATCAGCATAGAAACATGGGAGCAGTACGGTGTGGGAGCTGTCAAGTCCTGTCACTGACAAGGGGGACAGGACATGTCAGCGACCTACCCTAAGAGACTGACAAGGCGGACAAGACATGTCAGCGCCCTACCGCGGAGACTTTCGGCGACGTTGTTAGTGGGAACACGGAGGCGTGCGTCGTCCGCTCAGTGGAGTTGTCTAGTCCGTCCTTTTATCTGTAAAATACTAGTTGGACACCTGTATATAAGGTGGCCAACCCCCTCCCGCGCGAGGGTCGTTCGGTTGGTCGATGGTTCTGGCATTCACTTAGTCACGTACACGTTGAGATGAGCCCGAGCTACTCGGCAGAGAGAGATACACTGAGAGATTGTAGTTCCTGTACTCGGCACAACATCATACAGAGAGATAGGAAGGAGTAGGGGTGTTACCTCCACACGAGGGCCCTGAACCTGTGTAGATTGTGGTGTTTGCAGTGTTCTGTGCGCGCCTACTCGGCGTGCGATCCCTCCCCGGGTACCTACAGTGTCCATCAGCCCCAAGCCTCAAGCCATCCCATGGAATCTGTCTTTACCTCAGCACGACAGACACTAGTACAAACAGGGGCTTTTGTCCCGGTTTGTAAGGCCTGTTTGTCCCGGTTTTGCAACCGGGATGTTGCATCCGGGACATATGCCCCTCCCCCATTGGTCCCGGTTGTGCCAGGACTCGAGACAAATGGGGCTGACCATGTGGCAGTTGGGCTGGAACCTGGCCAGGGCTATTAATCCCGGTTCTTAACACGAACCGGGATGCATGTCCCTTCTGCCGCGGCAGGGTTTTTGCCCTTTTCTCTGCCGCGGCAGAGTTTTTATGTTTTGTGTTTATTATTTTCCTTTTTATGTTTTGCGATCCCCAGACCTCCCGGTGGCCCCTCCCCGGACCTGCCGGATCCCATGAGAAGAGAGGAGCCCCGGTGGCCCCTCCCCGGATCCTAGGAGAAGAGAGAAGCCCAGTGGCCCTTCCCCGGACCTCCCAGATCCCAGGAGAAGAGAGAGTAGCCCGGTGGCCCTTCCCCGGATGTCCCGGATCCCACGAGAAGAGAGAAGCCTCGGTGGCCCCTCCCAAGAGCTCCCGGATCCCACGAGTGATTAAGTAATACATATATATAGCAAAAGAAGGAACACTTATATTACAGAAACAAAGTATAACGAGCATATTACATGACCGATAAGGTGAATTACAAAATCAAATTCAGTCCCAACCGGCGCTATAGTACTCTCCATTTACATTTAGGACCTCTGCATCTAAGAAGCCCGCAATTTCCTCCTGAATTGCTCATATGCGGTAGAAGACCGTCCCGGAGCCGTTCGATCTAATATAAAGAAGAGTGGTCAATATATATTAATGAAACTAAGTAACTAAAATAGATGGTAATAAGAAAAATTGATGACAGACGTACATGAAGTTTGTTGAAATCTCTGCCCTTGGCACATGTCATCTGACGAATGAACTCGCAGACGTAGTATCCACACAAGTGATTTCCGTCTCCTTGTTGCAAGCACTTTACGAGAAATGGTTTCAATCAAAATAATAATCAACCAGTCACGATAATGGTATTGACACTAGAATCAAGGAGATGCGCGGATCCCGTAGCGAACTCCTATCTTTGTTCTAGTTGCTGTGTTTGTTCCAGCGCTATTCCTGTAGCGAACTCGTTGAAAAACTGTGAGGCATGTGTCTACTACAGGCACTGACAGAGCGGCCGCCTGCCTCGTAATCCCCAACCGGCCTCCCCTTCCCCAACCGCGGCCACGCGTGGTCAAAGGGGCCACTGGCCAGCGACCTAGCGGCCGCCTCGCCTTCCTCCACGTCCGCACGTCTTTTATTAATCCCCCTAACCACGGCCACGCGTGGTCAAGGGGCCCACTGGCCAGCGACCCAGTGACCGCCTCGCCTTCCCCCCGTCCCCCACTTCCCAACCCGTGGCCACGAACGGTCGAAAAGGGCCGCATTCAACGCCACCTGCCCCAGTGGCATGCAACCGCCGCCACATTCTCACCGCCGGTTGGCACGCCATCCCCGCCCCCCGGTCCTTTTTAAAGGGACCCCGCCGCCCGTACACCGGCACACCCACTCCCTCAACCCCAGCCCAAACCCTAAACCCTAGCCATGTCACCCCGCCGCTGGTTCAAGAAGGCCAAGAACGAGCACGAGGCCGGGTCCTCCAGGGCCGGACAGAGAGGCCGAAGCTCCGGAAGCGGCGGCGTCCCCCCCCCCCCCACGCGGGAGGCATTTGGCTTCGGTCCGGCCGGCGTGCGGATCGGCGCCAACCCGCGCCTCCCAGTACCACCTCCAGCCTCATGCCACCCGCCGCCTCGCGCCGCGCTGGGCAAGCGGTTCCGCCGGTACGTCCGGAAGGAGGAGTGCTATTGGCACTGGCAGAATGACAGGCCGGTCTTCTGGCCGGACGTCCACCTCCCAGACGGCTGGCACCTCAACCCGCAGCGGGTCCCGGTGCCGCCGGTCCCGACCAACGAACGCGACCAGGCCGAGGAGATAGCTCGCCGGCGCGCGCTCCTGCCGGCCGACCTCCTCAGGGACCCCGCCTACGCGCTGAACTCGCCGAACTGGGACGATTGGTTCCAGCAGGAGCACGACCAGCTCCGCCGCTCCTACTTCGCTACGCCCCCGAATCCTCCGGCCAACCCCGCCCCTTACCCAGCGCCGCCGCCCGGCAACGAGCCGGAGCTGTGGTTCGAGGAGGACATCGTCGACGACGACGAGGACCCCGACATGCAGGTCGCCTTCGAGGCCTCCCGCCGCTCCCTCGTCGAGGACGAGATCAAGCGCTGGGAGAAGGTCCTCGCCTGCGTGGCCGCCGCCGCGGCTGCCGACACCGACACGGCCGCGATGCCCCCCTGCACCGCCTGCGCCGTGGTGGCAGGTGATGAACGCCGCGCTGTAGGCGTCGACGCACGAGCCAGAGCCACAGCCGCTGCCCCCTGGCCTCGAATACGGCATGCACTAGACCTGGACCGGCGGCGAGTGGTCGCCGGAGGAGGAGCTGCCGCCGCCACCACCGCTGACAGAGGACTGGCCAGTGCCACCACTGGAGGACGCGCCCCCGATGCCACCGCAGCCGCCCAAGTTGCCTGCCCACATGTGGCTCCAGCCGGACTACCATTGCATCTCCTCCGACGAGGAGGACTAGGCCGACGCCGGCGCGTCCCCGGCCCAACTAGTTTGTTAGGTTTACTTCTACCCCGGCAAGAAACGGCCGGCTGCCTGTGGCCGTGCAACCGCCCCCATGTAAGGACCGACCACTAGGGCTGTCATCAAGAAACAGCCGACCGCCTGTGGCCGCGCTGCCGCCCCAATGTAAGCACCCGCCGCTCGGGCCTTTTATGAATGAAATCGCTTCCGTCCCAACTCGCCCCCGGCCAATCTATGGCCAATCTAATGCAATAAACGGCCAGAGCCGGCGCCGGTGGGATCTTTCTATCCATCCCCGCCGCCGGCGTGGATCGGCAGGGCTTCGCCTAGGCTAGTCCGGTCGGTCCCGGGTGGTTGCTCGGGCTGGAGAGAGGGCCTGGGCATTTATACTAATGGGCCTTTAGTCCCGGCCCGTGCAACCACCCGTGACTAGAGGTACCCCCTTTGGTCCCGGCTGGTGGCACGGGCCGGGACCAGACGTATTTCGAAATTTGGTGCTACCCTGCGCGCCCAAATGTTTTAGCGCCAAAATTTGAAAATTGTTTGAATATGCACATGAATAACTTCTATATACTTTCGAATTTGACAAAAATTTCAACATGAAAAGTGCTTGAATTTGCATAACTAATTCAAATCCATTTTCTGTTTAACTAAATAATTATTCTAACTATTAACTATTTTACTATTTGCATATAATTTGAATATAAATATCTTATATTGTTTTAAAATCAGTAACAATTACATTAATAGCAACATAATTAACAGACTCCTTGTCTCACTGGCCGTAGAGTGTTTACGTACAAAACCACAAATCAGTTTCTAGAGTTTTTCGGTTTGCGTCTTCTTCGTCTTCTGTGTCACTTTGTTCGGATTACGCAGCAACCATGGACAATCTTCATCATTTATTTTGTTTTCTATCATTTCCTTTATGTTTTCTATTGTTTTCCTTTATGTTTTCTATTGTTTTATTTTGTTTTCTCTTGTATTCTTTTTGTTTTCTCTTGTGATCCTCCGAGGGAGTCCAGAGCACCGTCCGACGATAGTGACGACGACGGCGGCGACTACGACGACTACGAGTCGGAGTACTATAGGACTAGGCAGGAGTATGACTAGCAGATATCAGATCCAGTCTTGCCATTATGTAGATCTATGCTCTCCGTTTAGGTTTAGATCCACTCTTTCCATTATGTACTGCCTTTTTTATCTATCCAAGATGCATGTTTGTGTGCAATATGGGCGCGAGCGCCGGTGCAACAATTTTTGTGAACACTTTTTCAACAGAAACTATGATCATGTATTCCACGTTTATTATTACACATCACCAACAACATCCCTATCTAGTCTTCTGAATTTTCTTCGTGTAGAGATGGTCCATGAACCCTTGTCCCTTTCTTATGATCGCATCGGCCGTAACCATGGATCATCTTTATTATTTAAAGGGATGGTTGGGTCAGCTTTCACTGTGAAGGGTGGAATTTCAACAAACTTATTATAATCTTCTGACATGGCTGTCGTGTCCTCGATTCCCACGATGTTTCTTTTCCCAGAAAGAACTATGTGACTCTTCGGCTCATCGTATGATGTATTTGTTTGCTTATTTTTTCTTTTTCCGGTCTGGAGGACATGTCCTTCACGTAGAAGACCTGAGCCACATCATTGGCTAGGACGAATAGTTCGTCATTGTAACCAATATTGTTGAGATCCACTATCGTGATTCCGTAAAGCGGGTCTACCTTTACCCCTTCTCCATTCAGGTTGACCCATTTGCACTTGAACATAGGAACCTTAAAAGAAGGTCCATAGTCAAGTTCCCATATCTCCTCTATGTAACCATAGTATGTGTCATTTTTTCCATTCTCGTTTGTTGTATCAAAGCGGACACCACTGTTTTGGTTGGTGCTCTTCTTATCTTGGGCGATCGTGTAAAATGTATTCCCATTTATCTCGTACCCTTGAAAACTCCCAATAGTCGAAGATGGTGACCCGGCCAACATGTAGAGCTGATCTTCAACAGTGGTGTCATTTATAAGATGTGTTTGCAACCAACTTCCAAAAGTCTCCATGTGTTTGCGTTTAATCCATGAGTCATCCTTCCCCGGGTTTGTGGAGCGTACAATATTCTTGTGTTCCTCGAGATACGGAGCCACGAAGATAGAATTTTGTAGAACTGTGTACTGTGCTTGAGTGAAAGAATGCCCGTCCCTGGGTATCATTATTTTCTTTCCCAGCGTTCCTTTTCCCCTCAGTCTCCCCTCATGCCACGATTCAGGAACACCAACCGTCTTAAGGTCAGGAATAAAGTCAACACAAAACCCAATGACCTCCTCTGTTCCATAGCCCTTCGAGATGCTTCCTTCTGGCCTAGCACGGTTATGAACATATTTCTTCAAGACTCCCATGAACCTCTCAAAGGGGAACATATTGTGTAGAAATACCGGACCGAGAATATGAATCTCTTCACATAGGTGAACCAGGAGATGATTCATAATGTTGAAGAAGGATGGTGGGAACACCAACTCAAAACTAACAAGACACTGGACCACATCCCTCTGTAATCTTGCCAGAATTTCTGGATCGAGTACCTTCTGAGATATTGCATTGAGGAATGCACATAGCTTCACAATGGGTTTTGGTAGAAGCCCCCTCAATGCAATCGGAAGCAACTGCGTCATAATCACGTGGCAGTCATGAGACTTCAGGTTTTGGAATTTTTTCTCTGCCATGTTTATTATCCCCTTTATATTCGACGAGAAGCCAGACGGAACCTTGATACTGTAAAGGACTTCAAAAAATATTTCCTTCTCTGCTTTAGTAAGAGTGTAGCTGCTTAAGTAATGGCGCCCTATATCCGTGTGCTTGTTGCTTGGATCTTTCATACGTTGCTGGTCCTCCCGTGCTTCTGGCGTATCTTTTGACTTCCCATACACGCCCAGGAAGCATAGCAGGTTGACGCAGAGATTCTTTATCACGTGCATCACGTCGATTGAAGACCGGACCTCTAAAACTTCCAATAGGGTAGCTCCCAAAATATAGATTTCTTCTTCCACATGGGTGCGCGCTTATAAGGGCCGTTCGGAACAGGTTGGCTGCCATCACCCTTCCCAAAGATTACTTTTAGGTCCTTGACCATATCGAATAAATCATTACCACTACGGAGGTCAGGCTTCTGCCGGTTATCTGCCTCACCTCTGAAATGCTTCCCTCCTTTCTTTGTTACGGGATGCTTGATCGGAAGAAATCTACGATGCCCCAAGTATACAACCTTTTTACATTTATCCAAATAAACACTGTCAGTCTTATCTAAACAGTGTGTGTGTCGGATATATACTGAATAGGGGTATATCAGATGGTAGTCAAAAGTGCCGGATTACCAGGGTGGCCCAGCTCGTAGTGGGCTATGGTCCATTGGGCGGCCCAGTAAGCTGACGTGCAGAAGCCGGATTCTAGAAGGACCCGGATCACGGCCCACGTGATCTGGCTTGGAGGAGAAGACGGATTCCTTATTTTCCAAGTTACTAGACATCATAGTCTTCTAGGTTTCCTATTCTGTATGCCCTAATCCGGCTATTATATAAAGCCGGACGGGATATGAGATAAGAAGAGAAGGAAGCCACATGCCAACTCGCCGAGAAGTTGATCCTCCGCGAATAGCTAAACCTAACTTCACATTGTAATTGTTTACACAGGCTTTAGTCCTGATTAGTGAGATTGTAGGAGTAGGAACGCCGTATTATTACGACGTACCGAACCTGGGTAAATCTTGTGTCTTTGTGACCAACGCGATCCCGTTTCCCCACGTCTCTACCTGTAGTCTCATGGCTCCCCCGTCTGTGAAAACTACTACGATGTCTCGACAGTTGGCGCCCACCGTGGGGCAAAAGACGTCAGGCGTTAAGTTCCGATCTGGGATACTCGGCGGAATCGGCAGTTCCATAACTGTCGGAAGTCTGGAGTTCGACAATGACGTCGGACGCTTCCTTGACAATGGATCCTACATACCGGCGCAAAATCATCTGGTAAGTGCCTGCGTGTTACCGATTGGATCTGCTAATATCTTTATCGGACTAACTGCAGAGGCCATGGGGTTTTGCGGTGGAAGCAAATTTAACCCACCCACCCTATACCCAGTCGAAGATGACTACGATCCCGGATTTTGCTCAGATCGCCGACATAAAAGTGATACACACTTTATCGGCATGGTGCAATCCGAAGTCGCCGAAAACACGGATGACGAAAATCCCGTGCAGGAGGCAGAAAGCAACACACCCACTACAGAGGTGGAAGATCCAGCTTTCGCCGAAAACACGGATGAAAGTAGTCCCGTGCAAGAGGCAGAAAATAGCAAACCCACTACAGAGGTGGAAGACCCGACACCCGCCAATCCAGCGATGAACTCAAAAGCTGACTCTGTGCTAGCCGCCATTGAGGCGAGATTAGAGTCAGAAATCAGACCAGATGATTTTGATTCCGAAGACAAAGACGTGGACGCCTTCGAAAGAAAAGTTAAATCTTTTCAAGAGGGATTCCCTGAAGTACTAATGGCGAAACCGGGTGAAAACACGGATGCCGGCAGTCAGGAAATCCCTAAAACCCCTCCGCCAGAGGAAGAGAGAGAAGATGGAGAAACCTCTCCGATATTTCCCAACGTCAAGGAATTGACAGAGGATGAACGTGTTAAAAAACCTCCCTCTTCCAAGAAAAAGAACAAGGCCTCTAAAAAACTCCAATACAAACTCCGGAAGAAGAAATTGGCTGATCCAGCTGATGAAAGCCCGGAAGTAGGATATGCAAGTGGAACAAAACCTGCGGAGAAGAAAACAAAAGAAATCCTTGTTCCGCCAATGACAGAGCAAGAAGAACAGGAATTGTTACAAACACCAGTGGGATTGCATGAACCCCCTAAAGTGCTAGAAGCTAGGAGACAAGCTCTCCAACGGCAACAGCAACATCTATTCAGAACTCGTGAACACCTCCAAAAAACCCAGGATGACATCAAGCTCATGAAGGTAGAAATCGAGGAATACGAGAGAAAGAATAGATCTGGCATTAAACCTACAAGGTTGCCCGGAATCGTAAGACCGGAAGTACTGCCGCCAAAAGAAAGGTTTCACAACCCATCTTGGCAAATGCAGGTAAACGGCAAAGATGCCAGAGGCGAACCAATATACAAAACCGCAGCAGAAAATGCGGAAGCAGCGTTTGCCATCCTCAACAATGACCTGTACTCCAATGGTGAAAAACTCCAAGGGGTGTATGCTTTCCTAGGAAAAGCATTGCAACAACAACAACGAGCCCAAGAGCGATCAGGGAAGTTGCATGATAACTCCGCCATATGCAAAACAGCTACTTGCGCCGCTGGAGCACCTGGACCGGAAGAACCTGGAGATTCCGGCAATTCAAAGGATAAGAAAGCGGATCCGAGAAAAAATAAGAAAAATCCCGACAATAGGGATGAAGCGTCTAGAACCCGATCTCATCTACCGAAAGGTGGAGGCAAACCCCATGATCGGGAAGAAAAATACCGGAAAGATGGCAAAGCAATGCCACCTCCAAGACACCCTGCTGAAAAAGCCGGAAGACATGATGTACCTCACAGACGTGAGAGATCTCGGACACCCCCTAAGGATAAAGAAAGGCATAGGAGTAGAAATCCGCCTCATCCAAAAGGGCGTGATCTTGAAAGAAATAGAAATGATCCCGGAAAAGCGCGTCCGCGCAACAATGGAAAAGAAAGGAGTAGATCCCCTTTTGTCCATTCAGCCGGCAGGTATTCCGCACACATGGATAGAGCGGAAAAGGATGATCTATTTTGGACCTAAGTGTTTCACTGATAGGATCTGAAGGACAACCCTGCATTCTGGCTTCGCCAAGGTCGGTCCAACGTACCAGAAATATACCGACAGTACAAACCCGGATACCTGGCTCTCAGACTATCATATAGCCGTCCAGATTAACAATGGGACAGACCTGGAAGCTGTAAAGTTTCTTCCCCTAATGTTACTGGATGGAGCCAGAGATTGGATCAATGGATTGCCGTCAAGAACCGTCGACAGCTGGGATGATATGGCTCGAGTATTAACTCAGTATTTCCGGGGAACTTACAAACGCCCGAACAACATCAACCAGCTGAACCGTTGCACCCAATTCGAGGATGAACCATACGTGGATTTCATCTCCAGATGGACTGCAATGACGAATAGTTGTTCTGGAGTAACTGACGTACAAGCAATGCATGCTTTCGTCAATGGCCTAAAACCCGGATTAGTATCGTTCATGGTTGGTTCCAAACAGCACAAAGATCTCGGATCTATGCTTACAACCGCCAATGAGCATGCTGCAGCCGAAGACGAGATCAGAACAAGAGGTGGCAATATCGACACACTGATACTGGACAAGAAAAATTCTCGCTCTGAGAAAAAAGGAACTTCAGATGCAACACCAAAACCCAAAGAAGTTAACATAGCCTTTGGAAGTGAAAAAGGGAGCAGATGGAAAGGACGCAGTTCAGAACCAATCAACTACACTAAAGAAGAGTAGGAGAAGATTAAGTCGGAACCCTGCGTCCACCATTCGCAATTTGGGAAACCCACCCATACGAACGCACAATGCCGGCTGAATAAGCACATGAAAGGCAGTGCAGGATCCGGAAACAAGGGGAAGAGTTCCAAAAGGAAATTCTCTAAGCAAAAGCCAGAAGCTGAGAAAGAAGACGGTGAATCGGACACTGACGAAAAAATCCAGGAACAATAGCGGAAAGGCGAACCCAAGTTTCCGAGAGTTGATGGAGAATGCACCCTAACTTTCCTAGCAACTCCATCAGCAAAGGTGGCGAAAAGAACACTTCGAGAAATAAACGCGGTTGTTCCAGCAACCCCGAAATTCTTGAAATATTCGAACACACCAATAACCTGGGATCAGTCTGATCATCCCGGAAATATCCCTGAACCCGGCACACAATCTCTTATTGTAAGCCCTATTGTCCAATACACTTGGCTAAAAAGAGTGCTGATGGACGGAGGATCCAGCATCAACATAATGTACCTAGATACGTTGAGACATCTGAAAATCTCCGAGACCTAGCTCAATCACAGCAACATACGCTTCCATGGCATTTTTCCCGGCAGGCAAGCACGATCCCTAGGAGAAATTTTCCTAGATGTCACTTTCGTAGAAAAAGATCACTTCCGTCAGGAAAAAGTATCCTTCGAGGTGGTGCCGTTTGAAAGCGTGTATCACGCGATACTCGGACGTCCAGCTTTCGCCAAATTTATGGCAAGATCATGTTATATCTATAACAAGCTGAAGTGCCAGGGCCGAAAGGAGGGGTAATCACCATAACTGGAGACTTCAAGCTGGCGAACAAGCTGGAAAAAGAAAACGCCCTTTGTGCTGAGAAGATCATAGCAAAGGAAGAGCTGAAGGAGCTGGCTAAGGAGGTATCGCCGACAGAAATGCTGGCAGGAAAAGAAACTCGGAAGCCAGCAGATAGCTTCAAGGCATCCGAGTATACAAGGCAGGTAATCCTAGGTCCCAATGATCCGACAAAATTTGTCGTGGTGGGAACTGGGATGACCGACAAATAGGAAGGCGAGCTCATCAAGTTCCTCCGTGAGAACTGGGATATTTTCGCCTGGTGTCCAGCTGACATGCCAGGCGTACCCAGGGAACTTGCTGAGCATCAACTCAAGGTGATTCCAGGCTCCAAACCCGTCAAACAAGGTCTCCGTCGATTCGACGGAAGAAGACGGAAGGCTATTGGCAAGGAAATTATCCGGCTTTTAGCAGCAGATTTCATTCAGGAAGTAATCCACACTGATTGGTCTGCAAACCCGGTATTAGTACCGAAGAAAGACACTACTGCTCTTAAAATGTGTATAGATTACACCGGCTTGAACATGTTATGTCCAAAAGATAGGTTCGCGTTACCGCGAATCGATCAAATAATAGATGCCACTGCAGGCTCTGAGCTTTTATGCTTTTTGGATGCTTATTCCGGGTATCACCAAATACGCATGAAAAAGGAAGACCAAATTAAGACTTCTTTCATAACCCCGTACGGGACGTATTATTACGTAACCATGCCATTTGGCCTGAAGAACGCAGGCGCAACTTACCAGTGTTGCATGCAACGTTGTTTGCATAGTCAGATTGGCAAAAATGTCCACGTTTACGTGGACGATATTGCTGTCGTAACCAAGGAAAAAGACACACTCCTTGAGGATTTGCGAGAAACCTTCGAAAACTTGCGCACTTACAAGATGAAGTTAAATCCATCAAAGTGCGTATTCGGGGTTCCCTCAGGAAAACTTCTGGGTTTCATTGTTTCTCATAGAGGAATAGAAGTTAACCCGAAAAAGATCAAAGCCATCTTAAACATCTCCAAACCTACGTGTGTGAAAGATGTCCAAAGGTTGACGGGTTCCGCCGCTTCCGTCAGCAGATTTATTAGTCGGCTGGGGGATAAAGCCTTACCACTCTACAAGTTGCTGAAAAAATCCGACAAATTCGAGTGGACAGAAGAGGCCGATGCAGCGCTAACCTAGTTGAAGGAAACTTTGACGAAAGCTCCGATTTTGGCATCCCCAAAAGACGAAGAACCTATGTTATTGTACCTCACGGTTACAAACAGGGTTATTAGTGCAGTAATTGTTGTGGAACGGAAGAAAGACGAACAAAGTATACCAGACCAGCATCCGGTATATTACATAAGTGAAGTTTTCTCCGAGTCCAAGCAAAGGTACCCACACTACCAAAAACTGGCATATGGCGTATTTTTCGCATCTAGAAAATTACGTCATTACTTCCAAGGACATTCCATAACAGTGGTATGTAAAGCACCACTAGGGGATATAATAAACAATGCGGAGGCAACTGGCCGAGTAGCCAAATGGGGCATCGAGCTAGCAGCATTCGACATTAAGTATCAGCCAAGGACGGCGATAAAATCCCAGGTTCTGGCAGATTTTGTCGCCGACTGGACGGAAGCAATGGAGAAAACACTAATGCCGGAGTCCGAGTACTGGATCATGCATTTTGACAGATCCAAGATGAAGGAGGGCACTGGAGTTGGTGTAGTATTAAAATCCCCTAAAGGGGACACAATGGAATACATATTACAAATACACTTCAACGGCAGTAACAACGTGGCCGAATACGAAGCATTGCTTCATGGCTTGCATATTGCAAAAGAAATAGGCGTCAAGCGCATACTGTGCTACGGCGATTCGGATTTGGTACAGCATCAGCTTAACCAAACCTGGGACGCAAAAAGCCCTATAATGGCCGAATACCGGAGAACGGTGGATGAGTTCGCCATCTGCTTTTTCGGATTCGAAGTACTCCATGTTAAAAGGGAGGAAAATTGGAACGCGGATGCGTTAGCCCGCATGGGGTCAGAAAGGGTAAAAATCCTACCACCAGGTGTATTCGTCCAGCATTTGTACGAGCCATCCATAAAAGGTGGAGATATCGATTACCCCCTGGCTTCCGAATCAATTGAAGTTATGCTCGTTAACCCGGACTGGACAATTCCATATTTAAACTTCTTAGTCAATCAGAAGTACCCGGAAGGAGCAGACGAAGTCTTGCAGAGACAAATTCAGCGTCGATGCAAAGGATACACCGTAATTGATAATTGCCTGTATAAGCGCAGTACTTCCGGAATTTTTCTGCGGTGTATTTCACCAGAAGAAGGACGAGAAATTCTGCAAGAAATCCATGCCGGAGATTGCGGACACCATGCTCAATCAAAAAGCATAGTTAAAAAAGGCATTCCGTGCCGGGTTTTTCTGGCTAACAGCCAAGACAGATGCTGAGCACATAGTTAACACATGTGAAGGGTGTCAATATTACGCCAAGCAGACTAATATGCCGGCCCAAGCACTCAAAACTATCCCAATTACATGGCCGTTTGCGGTCTGGGGGCTAGATATGATGGGACCGTTCAAAACTGCGCGAGGCGGACTTACACATCTACTCATAGCTGTGGACAAATATACCAAGTGGGTGGAGGCTAAACCCATCAAAAAGCTTGACGGTGTAACTGCCAGAAATTTCATCATTGACATAGTCATGAGATATGGCGTTCCACACAGCATAATAACCGACAACGGGACAAATTTCTCCATTAGAGAGTTGGCAAAATATTGCCGACAAACGGGAATTCGCCTAGATCTTGCATCTGTGGCACACCAGCAATCTAATGTCCAGGTTGAGCGAATGAATAGCTCAATCCTGCAAGGAATACGCCCAAGACTCGAATCTCCTCTTCACAGAGCATCTGGAGCATGGGTAGAGGAGCTACCTTCTGTGCTTTGGAGCATTCGAACGACGCCAAACAGGTCAACTGGGCAAACCCCGTTTTCCTAGTTTATGGTGCGGAAACTATTCTTCCAACGGACATGATCCATGATAGCCCAAGAGTGCGGGATTTCGATGACTCGGATGCCGAAGAAGCACGACAGGATGCCGTCGATCTCTTAGAGGAGGAACGAGAACTTGTGCTTCAAAGATCCGCCATTTACCAGCAAGGTTTACGACGTTATCATAGTCGGAAAATCAGGCATCGTTCTTTTAAAGAAGGTGACTTAGTGTTGAGATTGGTGCAGCAAAGAAAACACAAATTGGCCCCAGTATGGGAAGGACCATTTGTAATCAGCAAAGCTATGAAAAATGGGTCATATTACCTTGTATATATTCGGGACACGGAAGATGATCCCGAAAAGCCGAATCGCAAAAGAAAGAGAAAGATAGATGATGAACTAGGAGAGACAAAGAGGCCTTGGAGCATCCAGCAGTTACGTCCCTTCTATACTTAGTTCAATTTCTATTTAAACATCTTTGAGATCATGAAATAAAGTTGTCGGAATTTTGATATCCATGTTTTTACAAGTTTATTATAGTACAAAGCATGATTCCACCTTATCTATTTCCCAATGATCTTGCAAAATACTCAATGTTAACCCGAATTGTGCCTGCGTGCTCGGTGCTTAAAAACTGAATGAATTTCAGCCTGCTAACGGCTAAAGGAAACTCGGATTGTGCCTGCGTGCCCAAGTTTCAAAAAATTCCTTACTTTTCTCTAAGTATTATCTGATTGTTTACGTGTTGGGTCACTGGAGCTAGTTAGTAAAAATGCCTTTAGTATGATCCATGTTTCCGAGTTTAAACTGATTGGTTATACCCAGTTACTCGGCATGATGATTCATAATACTATCGAGCCATTTCAAACACTAAGGACAGTTAAAACATATAAACCAGAGAACTTAGAAGGCAAAGGAATATTAAAACCCGGAAACCTTGCAAAGAATTTCATAATTAAAACTGCAAAAGGCGGAGTTCTTGTTTATACAAAAGGAATAGAAGCACTACAATATGAATTACATTGTAAAAGTGCAGTAATGCTCCTATTGTCTACTTTCATCATCCAGGTTAAAGCAGCCCTTCAAGCGTCCGAGTCTTCTTCGCTGCTGTCATTCTCGAGGGCTTCCGGGATCTCCTCTTCTGGATACGTGATGGAGATGTTCACCATGGAGGCGATCTTGGTGGCATGGCCTTTGATTTCATCAAAGATGGTGGATCGCTGAGTTTCCGTGTATCCTTGGGGGATACCGGACGCCACGCGCCAAGACTTTGCACCAGGGTAGTGCATACGCATAAGGCCGAGTGCCATGCGTGCACCACCCCGTGCAGCGGAGCGTAGGATGGACTCCCTGGACTCCGCCACCTCCAAGATGGCACCCAGAAATTTCTCAACTTCTGAGAACTCCCCAGTCCTTGTGGGAAGGAACTTGTTGACTAGCTGCATGCCAGCAGCTCTGATCGCAGTCCACGTCTTCCCAAAGGCTCGGATTCTGACAATCCGAGTGATATCTGGGTTACCTCCTGTTTTTTTAGACAAAACAACCAAAAAGGTTAAGTGAAAAAGCAGAGAATGAAAACAAGACATGGAAAAATGGTAAACGCAGTAAAACTTACCGATGATCTTGTCGATTTCGGAGCCTTCCTCCAGGCGAAGGTTTAAGGCATTTTCCAAGTCCTGGATGGTGGACTTATCCTTCTCCGCCTGTTTGGAAGCCTTGGAATGAGCAATTCCAAGGGCCAGATTGCTGGCTTCCAGATCCTTTTGGGCCTTCATAAGTTGCTTATGAAGGTCCAGATTCTCCTTACGGAGGCTGGCAGCATTGCCGGCATCTTCAGCTATTTGTTGGGCCTTCGCCAAAGCAGCTGGAAAGCAAGGAAAATTCCGAGTTTAGAAAAATCCCGGAAAAGTACTTAGACAAAAAGCTGAATCAAAAACTTCAGAGGGAAAAAGTTTACCTGTTGTTTCCTTCAGCTGCAGCTGAGATGATGCCAGCTCCACTTCTTTCACCTCAAGAATGGAAAGAAGATTTCTAACTTCCTTATTCTTGACGGAAAGTTTATTGAAAACTTCCATGTTAATGGTTTCGGCGGTTTGCTGGAACACGACAAGGAAAAGAGTAACTAAAAAGCATCAAGGCAAAAAGTATACATTTTTCTTAATGCTTGGGGGCTAGGGTTAAATACCTGGCTCATTCGCTGCAACCCCGCCAAGTTTTCATTGAACTCTTTTGCGTATTCCGCAAAAAGAATTCCGGCCGCGCTTAGGCCGTCGTTGAGGTTCTTGAAGTCCTTGTTGAAGGTGGGAATCTCCTCGTCGATTGTCCGAGAAGAATTTCCCACCTCTGCAGCCGCCCTTTCCCTCGTGTCCGACACAACGGGCTGGCTGGGCTCCAACGACTTGGTGGTGGGGGCTGTTGCATGCTCTTCCGCCATCGTGGACGGTGTGTCCGGTGCGATGACGGGAGAAGGTTGAGCGCCTCTGTTGGTCACAACCTTATGCCTCTTCAGCTTCTTTGGCTTTAAAGTAGAGGGAGGCAGGATAAAGGCAAAAAACAAAAACCCGGAAAGGTTAAAACTCCGAAGACGAAAGAAAACTTCGACAAAAGAAAATAACCCGGACGTTCTAACCTGGAGGTGACGACGGGAATCCCGTCAAGATCGATGATTTCCTCAGAGGAGGAAATCTTCTTGCGCTTGCGCCCGCCTGTGAAGGCGACGTGCAAAGCCTCCAGATCAGCTTCGGAGGCAAGCTCCCAGTCAGGAAGTTCAGCAAATGGTCGAAAAGAAAAAGCAGAGTTAGAAGCGAAAAATCCGAGAAAGCATAGCAAAATTCTACCCAAATGACGGAAAAATACCTTGGGAGCCGGATTGTCGGCCGTATACATAGGCCGACTCGCTTCATATTGGTCGCGTGATGCGACCAACTGGTTCACGCGCCGCCGCAGATCCTTCGCGGTCTAGTCTTTGCTCGTTGTCCGCATTTTGTCATTGGCGCCCGTGTACTCGCAGAGGAGACGGCCGCCATGATTGGCTAATGGCTGGATCCGCCTGTCCAACCAGCAAAGGACCGTGTCCATGCCGGTTAGAGGCGGATCCAAGGAGGTGAGCTTGGCGATGCGCCGCTTGATCCTTAGTAGATCAGGCGGCAGAACTTGGACGGCTTCTGTTCCCCAATTCTCTTGGGGAACAACAGCAGTGTTTGAGAAAGGTGGAACCCCGATGGCCTTTGTCGGAAAAGGATCATCGGGATGATAGAAGAAGGAACCAGTCCAGAATTTGACGGATTCCGAGGTTCTGATCTTGGGGAACCATTCCTCCCTAAATCTCCTAAGAGTGAAGGAGATGGTCCCGCAAGTCGGGAGTGCGCCCTCCGAAGAGTTCCGCTTAACCCCGAAATAGTACAACGAGAAGTCTAACCTAGGTTCTATGCCTAGGAAACCCTCAAAGAGGGCCTGAAACCCGGCCATATAGAGAATGGAATTGGGTGGCAGGTTATGGGGCTGGATGTTGTAATGGGAGAGAATTTGGAGGAAAAAGGCGTAAGGTGGCAATCCCATACCTCTTAGGAGATGGGAGGAGAGAAGAACCCGCTCGCCGTCGTTTGGCAGGGGTTCGTTCTCGTCCTCAGGGAGCCGCCATTTCCCTTTGAGTACCAACCCCTCATTTTCCATGTTTGGAAGGAGGGATGGGGGAATGCTGCAGGCAACCCAGTTGCCGGCAGTTTCCACTTCTTCGTCGGCTCCGGCGGCGGCGGACGCAGCAGCCTCTGCAGCGGCGAGCTCGTCGCCGAGAAGCGTAATCTTCTCCTCCGCCATTTCGGGAGCGAACGGCGGAGAGGGCACGACGCTTGAGCCCGCAAGATCCGCGGTGGCGGAAGGATTCCCTCCGCGCACCGCGGAATCCGCCGTCTTCATTGGCTCGCCGCCGGTGCGCGTCGGGGAGTCCAACTGTGGATCCATGGTGTTGATTATGTCTTCGATGTCCTACGAAACGTTACGTGCGGGCGAGGACGGCGAGGATGCCATTGGGTGGCGGCGCGGCTCGTCTCCGGTGACGTTCTGGGCGCAGTTTGGTTTTCGGTGATCTCTCTCTCTGCTCGGGAGCTTGGGCGCTGTAATGGCGTTCGAGTGGTTGCGGAAGGTTTTCCGGGAGGACGACGAAGGCTATTTATAGCCGGAAATCTGTCACGATGCGTGCTAACGGCTCTTTTGACCGTTGGATGATTAACGCGTGTCACTCGCCGAGAAATCCGGGAAATGGATCGACAGGATGATTATGGTTATCTCCTCGTTTCCCGCGAGAATCTGTCAGAGATATATTTCTGGGTTTCCCACTCAAAACCCAAACGTCCCTTACGTCAGCAGGATCAAAGTGCTGACGTAGGAGGTTCCTTCTCCGCGAAGAATCGTGTGAGAAAAGCCGGATTTCCAGGATTCCGAGTTTTATGTTACCATCCCTTTTCAAAAGAAGAATAAGAAGAATCAAGACTGCTGGCCAATATTTCTCGGACAATACATACTTGGCGAAAGACGGCAAATCAGAGTTTTAATCCTTCTTGGGGGCTACTGTCGGATATATACTGAATAGGGGTATATCAGATGGTAGTCAAAAGTGCCGGATTACCAGGGTGGCCCAGCTGGTAGTGGGCTATGGTCCATTGGGCGGCCCAGTAAGCTGACGCGCAGAAGCCGGATTCTAGAAGGACCCGGATCACGGCCCACGTGATCTGGCTTGGAGGAGTAGACGGATTCCTTATTTTCCAAGTTACTAGACATCGTAGTCTTCTAGGTTTCCTATTCTGTATGCCCTAATCCGGCTATTATATAAAGCCGGACGGGAGATGAGATAAGAAGAGAAGGAAGCCACAGGCCAACTCGCCGAGAAGTTGATCCTCCGCGAATAGCTAAACCTAACCTCACATTGTAATTGTTTACACAGGCTTTAGTCCTGATTAGTGATATTGCAGGAGTAGGAACGCCATATTATTACGACGTACCGAACCTGGGTAAATCCTGTGTCTTTGTGACCAACGCGATCCCGTTTCCCCACGTCTCTACCCGTAGTCTCATGGCACCCCCGTCTGTGAAAACTACTACGATGTCTCGACAATGTGCATGCATTGTATCCCTTGTTTGTATGTCCGGAAATGTTACTAAGAGCAGGCCAATCATCGATGGTTACGAAAAGCAACGCCCGTAGGTCAAATGGCTTTTGTTCGTTCTCATCCCACACACGTACACCTAGTTTGCCCCACAATTGTAAGAGTTTTTCCACTAATGGCCTTAGATACACATCAATGTCGTTGCCAGGTTGCCTCGGGCCTTGGATGAGAACTGGCATCATAATGAACTTGCGCTTCATGCACAACCAAGGAGGAAGGTTGTACATACATAGTGTTACGGGCCAGGTGCTATGACTGGAGCTCTGCTCCCCAAAAGGATTAAAGCCATCTGTACTTAGACCAAACCATAAGTTTCTCGCCTCTCCTGTAAAGTCCGGGAAGTCTCTCTCGATCTTTCTCCACTGCGATCCATCGGCGGGGTGTCTCAACTTTCCGTCTTTCTTACGGTCTTCTTTGTGCCATCGCAACAACCTAGCATGCTCTTTGTTTCTAAACAGACATTTCAACCGTGGTATTATAGGAGCATACCACATCACCTTAGCAGGAACCCTCTTACCGGGGGGAGGGGGGGGGCTCGCCGTCAACATCACCAGGGTCATCTGCTCTGATCTTATACCGCAGTGCAGTGCATACCGGACATTCATCCAAATTCTCGTACTTACCCCCGCGGTAGAGGATGCAGTCATTAATGCATGCATGTATCTTCTGCACATCTAATCCTAGAGGGCAGAGAGTTTCTTTGCTTCGTACGTACTCTCAGGCAATTCTTTATCCTTTGGAAGCTTCGACTTCATTAGTTGAAGTAAACTCTCAAATGCCTTGTCAGTCACACCGTTCTGTGCCTTCCGTTTCAGAAACTCCAGTGTGGTACCGAGCTTTCTGCTACCATCTTCGCAATTTGGGTACAACAACTTTTTGTGATCCTGTAACAGGTTGTCCAGCTTCAACCTCTCCAATTCATTTTCACTTTCTTCCCTTGCATCAACAATAACTCGGCCAAGATCATCATCGGGCTCTTCTGATGCCTGTTCTTGATCACCTCCTTCTTCTGCATTGTCTTCCATTGCAGTATCACCGTATTCAGGGAACAAAGGATCTTCTTCTTGTTCTTCATTGTCTTCCATCACAACCCCTCTTTCTCTATGCTTGGTCCAGCAATTATAGCTGGGCATGAAACCTCTCCGGAGTAGGTGGCCGTGATGGATTCTCGAGGAAGAGTGCTCCCTGACGTTCCGACAATCAACACATGGGCAACACATAAAGCCATTATCTTTGTTCGCCTGAGCTACAACGAGAAATGCATTCAGGCCTGCCATATACTCGGAAGTGCGTCGGTCACCTTACATCCATCGCTGCCGTGCATCCATCTGCATCGTATAATTAAGTTTATCAAAAAACATTAAAATAACATATTCAATAGAGAAATGTTTGTTATCTCTTAGAGAAATGACCACAGTACATGGACAAATATTACTTTTTTATGTATCAATTACAGATGAAAAAGATTAGTTTGTTAACCTCGGTCGAAGATACCATTTTCAGTGAGCTTATGTGTGGCTCGGGTATTTCGTCGAACACCTCGTGTGCATAGTAAAAAAACACACTAACACCCACCTCTCTCACTCCTCCAAGCCAAAAAAAAGAGGGAAGGGGGGCTGTGAGGCAGTATATGTAGGGAAAGGGGGGGCATTGGTCCCGGTTTGTGGAATGAACCGGGACCAATGCCCATGCGCGTGCCACGTGGCCTGTGGCTAGGCATTGGTCCCGGTTCATGCCACAAACCAGGACCAATGCCTCCCCACGAACCGGGACAGTTGCCCTCAGGTGATTTCTGCTGCCTCGGGCGCACAAACCGGGACCAATGCATAGCATTTGTCCCGGATTTTTGTGCAACCGGGATGAATGGAATTTTGCCCCCTGGACGATAGGGGTTGTTTCCACTAGTGAGATGGAAAATTTGAAGCTTTGGGAGGAGATCTTCTCGCTCACCAAGACCACCAATGATCTGCAAAAACAACTCTATGATGTGCATAACCAGAACTGTGAGTATGAGCGTAGGTTTAAACGTATAAGTTCTTCTTCTAGTTTTAGGATGATGGAGACCAAGACATCATTTGTGGATGGAGAACCTTTACCTTGGAAGGCCGAGGATGAGAAGGATTCACCACCACCACCGAATAATTTCTTCGTCATTGGGTTTGGCATCCCCTCGGCTTGTTTCAAGCTTGGGGGGTGCCGCGGTATCACATCACTATCTTTCATCTTTTACTTTTTCAGTAGAGTCATATCATGAGTAGAGAGGTTATCATATAGGATGGTTTGCAGTATGGAAGTGTCTCTCCCTAGTTGGTTATCGTTGTATCCGTTGGTGTGAGTTGCCGGTTTGAAATATTAATGAGAAGTTTCATCATTTACTTTCTGCACACATTATTTTAGCTTTCAATTTCTTTCATATGGTTGAGCTTGTTATTAGTAGTTGGTATCACTCTAGAGATCATCAAGTTAATCTAGTTGGTTTTGGCAAACTTAGCTTGGGTTAGCACAAATAATAATTTGAGATGCTAGTATAACAAAGAGGAATTTGCCTATTATCTCGTAAACTTAGTATTCATAAGTTAAGATCCCTTGGGCTTTCAATAAAGATTTCATGATTGGTTTCATCATATGTATATTTGTTTGTTTTCCTCCGCTATTATGCTTGCTACCCAACCTTGCTAGCCAAAAACCCTGTACTGAGAGGGAATGCTTCTCGTGCATCCAAAACCTTGAGCCCCAAAACCTTGCCATTGTGTACACCATACCTACCTACATGTGGAATTTAACTACCACTCCAAGTAAATTTCTCATGTGCTACCTTTACAACCTCAAAATTATTCCTGTTTTGTGACCCTGTTTTAGCTCATGAGGACGTAAATAGAGAATCTTTATCTCACTTGTTGATTGTACTTCAAACACCTGGACTAGTGGCTTCATCCGCTTATCCGAATGCTAGAAGAGCCGACAGCGGGCTGCCCAGCCCCAAAACTAATACACAAATTCTCTTCACTATTTTTGCCCCTGATTTATCAGTCAAAGCATAATCGTGTAAACAAAAGAGAATGGGGAATGACCTTCTACACCAGTTGCGTCCCTCACATGGGAGCCGCTCTTATGAAGTCTAGTTGGCTTGTGACGTACTGTATTGTCTGTTTACCTTTCATTGACATAAGCATACACCTATCTTAAAAATGTTTTCAATACCTCTGTTTAATAAAATAAAGCTCTAGCACATGAGTGATCCATGCTTCCCTCTGCGAAGGGTCTTTCTTTTACTTTCATTTTGAGTCAGTAACCCCATTTATCTCTGCCTCTAGCAAGCATTTGAGTTGTTGTGATCTCATCATCTATATGTTGATTTATCTCAATCATGGTTACTATCCTTATTTGTTTAGCACATGCTTTATTATCTGAATGAATATTACTTCGAAAATCTATGAATCACCGTAAAGGAATTGTTATAATTAACATGTTAAGATCTACAAAATGAGCCTTATTATAAAGACTTCACCTAAGATAAGCAGGATATCATTAAATGTTCTCTGACCAAGAATGAAGTTTGCCATTACCAATTTTGATTCTCTCTTTTGCATCTTTGTTTGTGACTCCCATTACTCGTTTCAAGTTGGCTTATATGATAGGAAGTTGCTATCTGTAATGATTGGTGCATATATAGATGTGATGCTTCTTGTCCGTATTTTATTTATCGACTCTTCACTCCATAAACCCGTGGACATGTTTTCTGAGTTCAGTTTCGCTTGGGGATAAGCGAGGTCTAAGCTTGGGGGGAGTTGATACGTCCATTTTGCATCACTATTTTAGATCATAATTTTCTGTTATTCATCGATATATTTCATGTTATGATGCATCTCTTATGTTATTTCATCTTATTTTGCATGTTTTATAATTTTGGGAGAATAAACACCCGGACCAGAAATCTGATGGAAAAAAGCATCGTCCAGATACCATATTTCAGAAGATCAGAAGAAGAAGGGGGACATCCGGGGGTTCCTAAAAGTCCAGAGGAAGAACACATCCAGAAGGGGATCCAGAGGGGGGCCACCAGGGGCCCAGACCTAGGGCTGGCGCACCCTCCCCCTGGCCGCGCCACCTAGGGGTGTGGCCACCCTGGCCGACCTCTAGGGGACCTCTTTGGCTTGCTTGGCCCCCAGGGAACCCTAAGACTCATTCCATCCCCGCAGAATTATTCCGCCGCCGCCTCGGGGCGGAAAATACCAGAAAGAGAAAAGCTCTCTGGCAGGGAGAAATCTCCGGGGGAAATTCCACTCTAGAGAGGGAAAACCACCGCCATCGTTACCGTCGTCACTCTGGGCATCATCAAGATCGTCATCATCATCATCATCACCACCAGCACCATCACCCTCATCATCCACCTTCATCCCGCTATAAAAATTAGGGGCCTCTATCATTATTTTGCATTAGATCTCTCTCCCGGTGTGGATTACTTGTTAGTAGTTGATGCTTGTGAGATTTATCGGTGTTTGCACTTTATGACCAGATTGTTATCATCCATTATATCACCTCTGATCATGATCCATATGATGTGTTGTGAGTAGTTCGTGTTGTTCTTGAGGACATGGGAGAAGTCAAGTTGTTAGTAGTGAAGTAATGCTGAATAATAATTAATGTTTGATATTTAAGTTGTGGTGTTATTCTCCTAGTGGTGTCATGTGAACATCAACTACATGATAGTCTTGGATTCCATTATACGAGGGAGTGTAGGATTCCGGAGTTTAAAGCTATGGTTAGATTTATTTCTTAATTACTTTGTTGTAGTTGTGGATGCTTACAAGGGATATAATCACAAGTATGTATTAGTCTTGGATGGGACGTTACATTAGCATAGGTCCACCCACACAGCACTTATCAAAATACCAAAATTATTCAACTACATGGAACAAAAGCACTTGACAGAAACCTCCCGTGTGTCCTCGAGAACGTTTGTTAATAATAAGTAAACTCACCGGCTTGTCCTTTGCTGAAGAAAGGATTGGGCCACTTGCTGCAATTATTATTACTGCATTTTATTTACTCACACTTTATTTATCTGCAATATCAAAAAACCCTACAAATCTATTTTCCAGTATTTACAGTTATTCCTTCATCGAAACTACTTGTTAACACCTTCTGCTCCTCGTTGGGTTCGACACTCTTATTTATCGAAAGTACTACGATACACCCCCTATACTTGTGGGTCATCAAGAATATTTTCTGGCACCGTTGCCGAGGAGTGAAGCGCTATTGGGAAGTGGAATTGATAAAGGAAGCTTCTGATGTAAGTGTTGTTTTTATTACTGTCTAGTTCTTAATTACGCTATGTTTGGAACTCCTCTTGAGTCCTTATTGGCGGGCACTGCTGCCACTGCCAGGGTAGTAAGTGTAACATCCCAAGTATGAAAATGTCCCTTAGAATGTTTGATTTCTTGTTAAATTAAAGTATTGCATCATGTCATCATATTGCTGTCATGTGTGGATTCTCAAAATTCAACTAAATTCAAATCACTTATGTTTTCACACTTGGTCTGTTACAACCTTTTCAAATAAAATAATCTAATCTAATAAGTTATTTGTTTCCCATAAATTTGAATTTGCAACAATTAATTTGGTGGAATTTCAAACCTTTTCAATTATCGCAAAATTCACTCAAATTCATTTGAATTTCAAATAGCAACAAAAATTTGAGATTTTGAAAAAACAAATTTTGTGCAGCTGGGCATTTTGAATTCCCAATGCATAGGAAATTATTTCATGATTTTCTGACTTGAAAATCTACCTCAAATTCCTTTTCTAATTTCCTTTTTACAAAAAAAAAGAGAGCAAAAATAAAAAATAAAACAACACAAGGGAGAGAGAGAGCAGCAGGCCCATCTTTTCCCCCCACTAGCCCACCTTTCCCTCAGCCCACCACTTCTTTTCCCTCAGGGCCCGTACCCCTTCATTGTGTCTTCTTCCTCGGTACGGATGGACATCGGGCATGTCCACGTATCCGAGATGGAGCAGCAACGGTGATCCCCTCCTCCACCTTCCCCTTATAGCTACCGGTGCCCTAGGGTTTTCCCCTCCATCTCCTTCTCCCTCCTTCCTCTTTCCCCCGCCGTTTTCTCTCTTCCTCTCTCTATCTTTCCTCTCTGCTGTATCTCTCTGAAACTCTATAGCTGAAACTCACCAGAAAGCCTCCTCCTCCTCCGGTGGTCGCCGGCCGTCTAGGGCCCCTCCGGCCGCGGTGAGGGCGGGAATGGAAAGCCCTCACCGCGGGCTTCCTTCTGCCCCCCTCGGCTTGGACGGGGATGGCCGGAGCCGCCGCCGCCGTCTGCCCCAAGGCGCCCTCGCCTCCCTGTCCGCCCACGAGCTGTTGCCCCGACCTGTCCGCCCCGACCGCTTCTTTCTGCTCGAGGTGAGCCCTCAACCGCCCTTCCCCTCGATCGCCTCCTCCCTCTCCCTTGGCCGCACCCCACACCACCCCACGCCCCAGCGCCTCCGGCGAGCAGCGACCGCTGCCATCTCCGTCGAGTTACAGAACCCCAGCGATCCAAGTTCGGTTCAGTTAAAAACCCCGCCAAACTGAACCTTAACCCCCCCACCGATGCCTTCCTATCACAACATAGTTCACCACCGTAGTGGTAGCCACCAATGCGCAGCGAACCCTCAGATCCCAGGTTCGAGTCCCAGCTCCACCCCTTTTTCTGCTCCTTTATTCCTTTTGATTCAGTTAAGCCCGCAGTCTGAACCATAACCCCCCACAGTTTCCCTTCTAGCCACAAACAGCAGCCTAGCCCACTGGTTCCTGTCCCTTCAGCACATCAGGAGGTGAGGGGATCGAATCCCCCCTCCCTCAATAAAACCAACCTTTTATTTTTCATTTGTTTTGGTTACAGGAACTTCTGCAAATCACCAATAGGCCCTTGTAAATTAATTCTAGACCCCTGAAATATTTTTCCTAAGTCCCTAATTAATAAAAAATGGCAGATTTGCACCAAATCTTGTAAATTGCATAACTATTTCATTTTAACTCCAAATTTAACTTTTTAAACATGTTTTCTGTCCCAAATTGAATGTTCTATCCAAATATAAAATTTGTTTACTGTTTTGAATATTTTAAATTGGTGCAATATTTGAAAACTTGTTAAATTCACTTAAACTTGCAAAAATCATAACTTGGGCATAAAAATTCCAAATTCCACAAACTAAATATGTTTTCCAATCAACTTTTCATGTACTTTCCAAATATAAATTTTGTTTGCTGTTTTGAATAATTTAAACTGCTGAAAACAATTGTTTCCTATTTATTGCATTTAAAATTGCCAAAATAATAACTTGCTCATTTTAATTCCAATTTCAACAAATGAAATATGTTTCCCATGCAAAATTAAACCCTCTTTCCAAATATAAACTTTGTTTTATGTTTTGAATAATTAAAATTGGTTAAATGATTTAAATCTTGTTTAATTCATTTAATGTTGCTAAATTCATAACTTGATCAAATCAAATTCTTTTGGGACATATAAAATATGTTTTCAAACCATAAAAGCATAACCTTTTCAAATATGAACTTCACTCAATGTTTTGAACAAATAAAAATTCAAATAAGTTCATGTTTGAATTAAATTCATTTAATTCTTGCTTAAACTTGTTTAATTCATAAATAATTTATTTGAAATCCTTTTTCAACAAGTGAAACATGTAATCCAACTAAAATTTGGCGTTCTTTTCAAATATAAACTTTGTTATCTATTTTGAACAAATAAAATTGGTGAAAACAACAAATGCTTGTGTGACACCTTTAAGTAACCAAAATTCCAAAACTTAATAAATGAATTTCTAAACTTGGTAAACCTTATTTCCAATTGCTTCCATTGTTGTTATTTTGCTGTTTTCCTCATCCATGCATCATGCTAATTCACTTACACAATTTGATTAGTTGTAAAACAATTAATTCAACCATAATTAATGGGCTTTTCATATGCAATCCAATTGCATGTGGGTCCATTTAATCATGTTGTTATCTTGTCAACTAGTTATTTTGATGCATCAATTAAATTGACATGCATCATCCCATGTTTGTGCACTATTCCATGATATTGATTGTTTATCTTTCTGCATTGTTTGTTTGATTCTTCTCGGATACACGACGACGTTGAGACCGACGATACTTACGACACCCCTTCTAAGGAGTTAGCTCAGTACCAGGCTACTGGGTTTGCAGGCAAGTATTCACTCACATAAACCATCGTGTTCCTTTCAACATTGGATACCGATACTTTCCGTTGTCTATTCTGCTAGCCTTAGTAATAGTTGTTTCTGTTACGAACCTATCACATGAATCCCTTAACCCTGATATTGCCTCACCTCCACTCCTATAACCCCTTTGTTTGAGCCCGTGTCTTACTAGCATGCTTAGGTTGTTTTGCTCGAGTCTGTTACCCGTTACTTTCTGTTACTATTTCATTATGTTCTGGGGGCTCGATGTTTAATCAATCAATCATGCTAATGTTATTATTAATAATAATTTGATGATAAGGCACCGGCAGGAGGCCCTGTGTGGTTTTGAGGCCTGCTAGTGTCGGCCCTAATAGGAAAAGGGTCTTGTCTACTGATCCATGATGAGCGCACTAACCGCATGTGGGAAGCGAGTATGGGCGCCCCCCTCAATTTGATTCGATTCGCATCTCGTCCAAATCGCCTCATTTAGTTCGTGTTTTCTATTTGCCGCATGCATGTTTTTGCGAGCCCAGGCCAGGGTGGAACTTTTGTAGTCGGCATATAGGGGGACACGGTCTTAGAGTGCTATGAGGGTCCCTTTTCTTCGAGGCTCGATTAGCCGTGCGCCCAAGGTTCTTTGGGCTTGATGCGGAGAAGAGTTGAGTTGTGTTGAGTGCCCCGCTTGGTGGAAGGGCCTTTCCATCTGGCGGGTTATTCATGCGTGTACGGCCAAATTGGTGCAACCCTGCAGGGATGAATCTTCTCGAGAAGCCGTGTTTTCCGCGGTTATGGATTACTTGGTGAAAGTACTGGCTAACATGTACTCAGGACAACTTAAACCTAATGATTAACAACCTTACACCCAATGATAAACAACTTTACTAGTAATAGGCTTATTGACACAATAATCTGAACCATTATTATTTCAACTGTGTGAGTTATCCTCGGATTGCTTCTTTGGATAAGGGGCGAGATCCAGGATGGGTTTGTTTGGAGTTAGTTGATAGGTTGGTTACGATACGCGATCTTATCTCCTTTCTGTTAGCCGGAAGTTGTAGTATGTTCTGTAGTTGGTTAGAGAAGCCAGTTGCAGCATCTTTTATATCCCTTTCCTTCCGTTGAACCCAAAGCATCTGTGCTTGGTGTTGACGGGCTACACTTTGGTGAACTGTGAGTCTTGCTTGCCAGTACGTTTATGTACTGACCCCTTTGGGGCTGTGGTTTCCGCAGACCTACGTTTCCGAGGATCTACATGGTGGCTACTACGTGGAGTATGACGAGACTGCTGACGAGTAGATAGCGGACCCGGGCAGGATCCGAGACTTCGTGGATGGGCTCCGTCTTTTCGTTTCCGGCCTCTTAGGCCTATTTGGTTCTTGTCTGTACTCAGACATGTTGAATGCTTCCGCTGTGATGTAATGATGATATGTTGGGACATGTGTCCTCTGGATGATTGTATTTGCTATCTCTGCTCCAGTGAGAGCCATTTGCAACTTATTTCACTCTTTTGTGTCGTAGAGATCTGTTGTGATATCACTTGTTAAACGCCGTTGACGTACCATGTGTGTATGGTTTGAAGTACGTCAATGGAAGTATCCTGATTTCTATGGGATAGTTTACGTCGACGCTGAACAATAGGGGTTGGTTGTCACACATACGTGTGTTGGCCTACTCGTAAGAGGACGCGGGTGCCGGTAAGCCCCGTAATCCAATCTACTACTGTTCAACGGAACGGCGAGTATCCTATAGAAGTCCGGGTGCGACAAATGGTATCAGAGCCTGTCTGCCTGTAGGATCCCTTTTTGCTGGTCGCAGTTGAGTCTAGAAACTATTTTGTAGCTATATAGGGAAAATGAAACGTGAGAGTAGGAATTCTGTTCTTTTTCTTCTTTCCCCACCCACCCACCCTTTTCTGGTAAGGAAGTGCAACGTTGTTTTCTCTTCTCATCTAAATTTTCAAGTTAGGATTTCACGTATTCTGGTTTCTCTAGGATGGTTATATCTACTAGACCATAGGAATGGAGGTGGTTGTGACATGATTTATCATGTTGCCTACTCATGATTGAGAACGGAGGCGTGTAAGCCCCGGAAGCAGATCCTCTATTCCTTAAGCAGTAGATATTGATCCTTTAGAAGCCCGGATGGGTTTTTCCGTAGTACCTCAGGAGTTTTGTTCTCGTTTTCCCCGATGTTGATATCCTGTTCTTCTCAACATCCTTTTCGTCCGTTGAAATCTTGTTGTTGTTTTCCATTTCAGTTCTTCTACCGGCGTCTAATCAAAACTTCCCAAATATCAAGTCTATCTGGCCAGAAAGGTTGTTGTTGTTTCGAAAACTTCTAGGCTATGAGAGCTGGCATTCCTATCACCTCGGGTTGTTTCGAGGAAGCATTCCTGAAGCACCACGTTCCAAATAATCTATTCTCCAAATGAATCAAAGTCCATCCAGCTGTACACCCTCGATACAAAACCTCTCCCTTTACTTGCAAATGTTCCGGTGGTTTGCAAATTCCCTGACGTCTTTCCGGAAGAGTTGCCGGGAATGCCAATCGTTTTGAACTTCCAGAAAAACTATCCAAGGTGCACGATGTGTTTCACGTGTCACAGCTCAAGAGGATCTTCCCAAGAAGTATCCGGACCTTTTCTTTGTCAGTAGGAATCTCGGGGCGTGATTCCTTCAAGGGGGGGGGCGTTTTGTAACATCCCAAGTATGAAAATGTCCCTTAGAATGTTTGATTTCTTGTTTAATTAAAGTATTGCATCATGTCATCATATTGCTGTCATGTGTGGATTCTCAAAATTCAACTAAATTCAAATCACTTATGTTTTCACACTTGGTCTGTTACAACCTTTTCAAATAAAATAATCTAATCTAATAAGTTATTTGTTTCCCATAAATTTGAATTTGCAACAATTAATTTGGTGGAATTTCAAACCTTTTCAATTATCGCAAAATTCACTCAAATTCATTTGAATTTCAAATAGCAACAAAAATTTGAGATTTTGAAAAAACAAATTTTGTGCAGCTGGGCATTTTGAATTCCCAATGCATAGGAAATGATTTCATGATTTTCTGACTTGAAAATCTACCTCAAATTCCTTTTCTAATTTCCTTTTTACAAAAAAAAAGAGAGCAAAAATAAAAAAAATAAAACAACACAAGGGAGAGAGAGAGCAGCAGGCCCATCTTTTCCCCCCACTAGCCCACCTTTCCCTCAGCCCACCACTTCTTTTCCCTCAGGGCCCGTACCCCTTCATTGTGTCTTCTTCCTCGGTATGGATGGACATCGGGCATGTCCACGTATCCGAGATGGAGCAGCAACGGTGATCCCCTCCTCCACCTTCCCCTTATAGCTACCGGTGCCCTAGGGTTTTCCCCTCCATCTCCTTCTCCCTCCTTCCTCTTTCCCCCGCCGTTTTCTCTCTTCCTCTCTCTATCTTTCCTCTCTGCTGTATCTCTCTGAAACTCTGTAGCTGAAACTCAACAGAAAGCCTCCTCCTCCTCCGGTGGTCGCCGACCGTCTAGGGCCCTTCCGGCCGCGGTGAGGGCGGGAATGGAAAGCCCTCACCGCGGGCTTCCTTCTCCCCCCCCTCGGTTTGGACGGGGATGGCCGGAGCCGCCGTCCGCCCCAAGGCGCCCTCGCCTCCCTGTCCGCCCACGAGCTGCTGCCCCGACCTGTCCGCCCCGACCGCTTCTTTCTGCTCGAGGTGAGCCCTCGACCGCCCTTCCCCTCGATCGCCTCCTCCCTCTCCCTTGGCCGCACCCCACACCACCCCACGCCCCAGCGCCTCCGGCGAGCAGCGACCGCTGCCATCTCCGTCGAGTTACAGAACCCCAGCGATCCAAGTTCGGTTCAGTTAAAAACCCCGCCAAACTGAACCTTAACCCCCCCACCTATGCCTTCCTATCACAACATAGTTCACCACCGTAGTGGTAGCCACCAATGCGCAGCGAACCCTCAGATCCCAGGTTCGAGTCCCAGCTCCACCCCTTTTTCTGCTCCTTTATTCCTTTTGATTCAGTTAAGCCCACAGTCTGAACCATAACCCCCCACAGTTTCCCTTCTAGCCACAAACAGCAGCCTAGCCCACTGGTTCCTGTCCCTTGAGCGCATCAGGAGGTGAGGGGATCGAATCCCCCCTCCCTCAATAAAACCAACCTTTTATTTTTCATTTGTTTTGGTTACAGGAACTTCTGCAAATCACCAATAGGCCCTTGTAAATTAATTCTAGACCCCTGAAATATTTTTCCTAAGTCCCTAATTAATAAAAAATGGCAGATTTGCACCAAATCTTGTAAATTGCATAACTATTTCATTTTAACTCCAAATTTAACTTTTTAAACATGTTTTCTGTCCCAAATTGAATGTTCTATCCAAATATAATTTTTTTTTGCTGTTTTGAATATTTTAAATTGGTGCAATATTTGAAAACTTGTTAAATTCACTTAAACTTGCAAAAATCATAACTTGGGCATAAAAATTCCAAATTCCACAAACTAAATATGTTTTCCAATCAACTTTTCATGTACTTTCCAAATATAAATTTTGTTTTCTGTTTTGAATAATTTAAACTGCTGAAAACAACTGTTTCCTATTTATTGCATTTAAAATTGCCAAAATAATAACTTGCTCATTTTAATTCCAATTTCAACAAATGAAATATGTTTCCCATGCAAAATTAAACCCTCTTTCCAAATATAAACTTTGTTTTCTGTTTTGAATAATTAAAATTGGTTAAATGATTTAAATCTTGTTTAATTCATTTAATGTTGCTAAATTCATAACTTGATCAAGTCAAATTCTTTTGGGACATATAAAATATGTTTTCAAACCATAAAAGCATAACCTTTTCAAATATGAACTTCACTCAATGTTTTGAACAAATAAAAATTCAAATAAGTTCATGTTTGAATTAAATTCATTTAATTCTTGCTTAAACTTGTTTAATTCATAAATAATTTATTTGAAATCCTTTTTCAACAAGTGAAACATGTAATCCACCTAAAAATTTGGTGTTCTTTTCAAATATAAACTTTGTTATCTATTTTGAACAAATAAAATTGGTGAAAACAACAAATGCTTGTGTGACACCTTTAAGTAACCAAAATTCCAAAACTTAATAAATGAATTTCTAAACTTGGTAAACCTTATTTCCAATTGCTTCCATTGTTGTTATTTTGCTGTTTTCCTCATCCATTCATCATGCTAATTCACTTACACAATTTGATTAGTTGTAAAACAATTAATTCAACCATAATTCATGGGCTTTTCATATGCAATCCAATTGCATGTGGGTCCATTTAATCATGTTGTTATCTTGTCAACTAGTTATTTTGATGCATCAATTAAATTGACATGCATCATCCCATGTTTGTGCACTATGCCATGATATTGATTGTTTATCTTTCTGCATTGTTTGTTTGCTTCTTCTCGGATACACGACGACGTTGAGACCGACGATACTTACGACACCCCTTCTAAGGAGTTAGCTCAGTACCAGGCTACTGGGTTTGCAGGCAAGTATTCACTCACATGAACCATCGTGTTCCTTTCAACATTGGATGCCGATACTTTCTGTTGTCTATTCTGCTAGCCTTAGTAATAGTTGTTTCTGTTACGAACCTATCACATGAATCCCTTAACCCTGATATTGCCTCACCTCCACTCCTATAACCCCTTTGTTTGAGCCCGTGTCTTACTAGCATGCTTAGGTTGTTTTGCTCGAGTCTGTTACCCGTTACTTTATGTTACTATTTCATTATGTTCTGGGGGCTCGATGTTTAATCAATCAATCATGCTAATGTTATTATTAATAATAATTTGATGATAAGGCACCGGCAGGAGGCCCTGTGTGGTTTTTAGGCCTGCTAGTGTCGACCCTAATAGGAAAAGGGTCTTGTCTACTGATCCATGATGAGCGCACTAACCGCATGTGGGAAGCGAGTATGGGCGCCCCCCTCAATTTGATTCGATTCGCATCTCGTCCAAATCGCCTCATTTAGTTCGTGTTTTCTATTTGCCGCATGCATGTTTTTGCGAGCCCAGGCCAGGGTGGAACTTTTGTAGTCGGCATATAGGGGGACACAGTCTTAGAGTGCTATGAGGGTCCCTTTTCTTCGGGGCTCGATTAGCCGTGCGCCCAAGGTTCTTTGGGCTTGATGCGGAGAAGAGTTGAGTTGTGTTGAGTGCCCCGCTTGGTGGAAGGGCCTTTCCATCTGGCGGGTTATTCATGCGTGTACGGCCAAATTGGTGCAACCCTGCAGGGATGAATCTTCTCGAGAAGCCGTGTTTTCCGCGGTTATGGATTACTTGGTGAAAGTACTGGCTAACAAGTACTCAGGACAACTTAAACCTAATGATTAACAACCTTACACCCAATGATAAACAACTTGACTAGTAATAGGCTTATTGACACAATAATCTGAACCATTATTATTTCAACTGTGTGAGTTATCCTCGGATTGCTTCTTTGGATAAGGGGCGAGATCCAGGATGGGTTTGTTTGGAGTTAGTTGATAGGTTGGTTACGATATGCGATCTTATCTCCTTTCTGTTAGCCGGAAGTTGTAGTATGTTCTGTAGTTGGTTAGAGCAGCCAGTTGCAGCATCTTTTATATCCCTTTCCTTCCGTTGAACCCAAAGCATCTGTGCTTGGTGTTGACGGGCTACACTTTGGTGAACTGTGAGTCTTGCTTGCCAGTACGTTTATGTACTGACCCCTTTGGGGCTGTGGTTTCCGCAGACCTACGTTTCCGAGGATCTACATGGTGGCTACTACGTGGAGTATGACGAGACTGCTGACGAGTAGATAGCGGACCCGGGCAGGATCCGAGACTTCGTGGATGGGCTCCGTCTTTTCGTTTCCGGCCTCTTAGGCCTATTTGGTTCTTGTCTGTACTCAGACATGTTGAATGCTTCCGCTGTGATGTAATGATGATATGTTGGGACATGTGTCCTCTGGATGATTGTATTTGCTATCTCTGCTCTAGTGAGAGCCATTTGCAACTTATTTCACTCTTTTGTGTCGTAGAGATCTGTTGTGATATCACTTGTTAAACGCCGTTGACGTACCATGTGTGTATGGTTTGAAGTACGTCAATGGAAGTATCCTGATTTCTATGGGATAGTTTACGTCGACGCTGAACAGATAGGGGTTGGTTGTCACACATACGTGTGTTGGCCTACTCGTAAGAGGACGCGGGTGCCGGTAAGCCCCGTAATCCAATCTACTACTGTTCAACGGAACGGCGAGTATCCTCTAGAAGTCCGGGTGCGACAGTAAGTGACCCACCGCCTGATGATTTGGATCCTTATAAAATACCTATAAAGGTTGTTAAACATGTTATGGATAACTGCTATTCAGGTGATGGAAACGTCCATCCTGGTGATCATTTGCTCTTTTTACATGAATTATGCGAGTTGTTAAAGTGTGCATGTATTACGATGATCCAAGTGAAGAGGAAATTATTCTCGGTATCATTGACAGGCCGAGCCTCTGAATGGTTCGAACTGCTAAAAAATAGCCAGACTATTGAATGGGAGGAAATTGTACCTCTCTTTTATTCTAAATTATATCCTCCAAGTGAAATCCATAGAGTTCGGAATTATATATATAATTTTTGGCCTCATGATGGAGAGAGTATTGCCCAAGCATGGGGGAGATCGAAGTTACTAATGCTCAAATGGCCCGAGAGAGAATCCGACGCCGGTGAAGCCATAACACAGATAGTGAGGGAATATTGGGCATAAAAGACCCATTACACACTCTGACACACATGGTATGACATACCCTAGGCTTGGGTGGGATTCAGACGCTCCGGAGCTCCTCTCCGGAGAAACCCAAGGCTCGCTGGAAAAAAGGACGGAATTGTCGTTCTGGACCCTCTACGTGAGCCGGAAGGGGGTTGCAAAGTGGAACTAATTGTTTGGTTGCGTTAGCTTAGGCCCAAGGAGAGAGAATCTGACGCCGGTAAAGCCCTAACATAAAAAGTGAGGGAATATTGGGCATCCAAGACCCATGCCACACTGTAAAAAAAATTATGTGATACCCTTGGATTGGGTGTGGGATTAATACGCTATGGAGCTCCTCTCCGGAGAAACCCTAGGCCCGTTGGAGAAAAGGACGGAACTGCCGATCTGGCCCTTGTACGCTAGCCGGAAGGGGGTAGAAAAGTGGAACTAATTTCTTGGTTGTGTTAGGTTAGTCCCAAGGAACACCCAAGACAATGGTGGGGCACACCTCTTGGCAAGATTTCCCCCCACCGTTCCATCAGATCCGGGAGTTTCGGGCTCTGAGTAGACATGGAACCCGCGAGAGAGAATCTGATGCCAATGAAGCCATAACACAAAGAGTGAGGAATTCTTGGGCATCAAATACCCATGAAAGACTATAAGACACATGGTATGGAATACCATAGGCTTGGGTGGGATTCATACTCTCTAGAGCTCTTCTCCGGAGAAACCCTAGGACCGTTGGAGAAAAAAGGACGAAACTGCTGTTCTGGACCCTCTAAGAGAGCTCGAAAGGGATAGAAAAGTGGAAATAATTGGTTGGTTGTTTTAGGTTAGTCCCAAGGAACACCCAAGACAATGTAAGGGCCCACCTCTTGGCAAGATTCCCCCTGTTCCGTCAGATCCGGGAGTTTCGGGCTCTAAGTAGTCCTGGAACCACTTGAGAGAATCTGGCGTTGGTGAAGCCCTAACACAATGAGTGAGGGAATCTTGGGTATCCAGACCCATACCACACTCTAATAAACATGTTATGTGATACCCTAGGATTGGGTGGGATTCATACTCTCCGGAGCTAGCCCCTCTCCGGAGAAACCCTAGGCTCGTTGGAGAAAAGGACGGAATTGCCGATCTGGCCCCTCTGCGTGAGCCGGAAGGGGGGTATAGAAAACTGGAACTATTTGCTTTATTGTGTTAGTTTATGACCAAGGAAAACCCAAGAAAATGGTAGGGACCACCTCTAGGCAATATTCCCCCCGTTCCGTCAGATCCGGGAGTTTTGGGCTCTGAGTAGTCCTCGAACCCTAGAGAGAATCCAACGCCGGCGAAGCCATAACACAGAGAGTGAGGTAATATTGGGCATAAAAGACCCATTCCACACTCTAACACACATGGTATGGAATAACCTAGACTTGGGTGGGGTTAAGACGCTCCGGAGCTCCTCTTCGGAGAAACCCTAGGCCCGCTGGAAAAAAGGACGGAACAACCGTTCTGGACCCTGTACGTGAACCGGAAGGGGGTAGAAAAGTGCAAATAATTGCTTGTTTGTGTTAGGTTAGGCCAAATGAACACCCAAGACAATGGTAGATCCCACCTCTTGGTAATATCCCCCCCCCCGTTTTGTCAAATCCGGGAGTTTCGTTCCCTGAGTAGTCCTGCAACATCTAGAGGAAATCTGACGCCAGTGAAGCCCTAAGACAAAGAGTGAGGGAATATTGTGCATCCAAGACCCATGTAACACTATAAAAACATGTTATGTGATACCCTAGGCTTGGGTGGGATTACGACGCTCTGGAGCTCCTCTCCGGACAAACCCTAGGCCCGTTGGAGAAAAGAAAGGAACTACCGATCTGGCCCCTCTACGTGAGCCAGAAGGGGTAGAAAAGTGGAACTAATTACTTTGTTGTGTTAGGTTAGGACCAAGGAACACCCAATACAATTTAAGGCCCACATCTTGGCATGATTCCCCCCATTCCTTCAGATCCGGGAATTTCGGGCTCTAAGTAGCCCTAGAACCCACGAGAGAGAATCTGACGCTGGTGAAGCCCTAACACAAAGAGTGAGGGAATCTTCGGAATCCAAGACCCATGCCAATATCTAAAAAAATATGTTACGTGATACCCTAGTCTTGGGTGTAACTGAGACGCTCTAGAGCTCCTCTCCGGAGAAAACATATAGGTTCGTTGGAGAAAAAGACAGAAATGCCGATCTAGCCCTCTACGTGAGCTGGAAGGGGGTAGAAAAGTCGAAATAATTGATTTTTTGTGTTAGGTTAGGACCAAGGAACACACAATACAATGGTAGGTCCCACATCTTGGCAATATTCCCCCCGTCCAGTCAGATCCTGGAGTTTCGGGCTTTGAGTAGTTCTGGAACCCGCGAGAGAGAATTCGACGCCGGTGAAGCCATAACACAGAGAGTGAGGGAATCTTGGGAATCTATGACCCATGTAACACTATAAAACACATTATATGACATACCCTAGGCTTGGGTGGAATTAATACGCTGTAGAGCTCCTCTCCGAAAAAACCCTAGGCCTGTTGGAGAAAAAAGGACAAAACTACCGTTCTCGACCCTCTACAAGAGCCGAAAAGGGGTAGGAAAGTGGAACTAATTGGTCGGATGTGTTAGGTTAGACCCAAGGAACACACAAGACAATGGTAGGGCCCACCTCTTGGCAAAATTCCCCCGTTCCGTCAGATCCGGGAGTTTCGGGCTGTGAGTAGTCCTCGAACCCCCAGAGAGAATCTGACGCCGGTGAAGCCATAACACAGAGAGTGAGGGAATATTGGGAATAAAAGTCCCATGACACATTATAACACACATGTTATGGCATACCCTTGGGTTGGGTGGGATTCTGACGCTCCGTAGCTCCTCTCCGGAGAAACCCTAGGCCCGCTAGAAAAAAGGATGGAACTGTTGTTCTGGACCCTATGCGTGAGCCGGAAGGGGGTAGTAAAGTGGAAATAGTTTCTTGGTTGTGTTAGGCTAGGCCCAAGGAACACGCAAGACAATGGTACGGCCCACATCTCGGCAAGATCCCCCCGTTCCGTCAGATCCGGTAGTTTCATTCCCTGAGTAGTCCTGAAATAACTAGAGAGAATCTAACGCCAGTGAAGCCCTAACATAAAGAGTGAGGGAATCTTGGGCATCCAAGACCCACGACACACTATAACAAAAAAAATTATGTGATACCCTAGGCTTGGGTGGTATTTAGACGCTCTGGAGCTCCTCTCCGGAGAAACCCTAGGCCCGTTGGAGAAAAGGACGAAACTTTACATGAGCCGGAAGGGGGTAGCAAAGTGGAACTAATTGATTCGTTGTGTTAGTTTTAGGGTCAAGGAACACCCAAGACAATGTAGGGCACACATATTGGAAAGATTCCCCCGTTCCGTCAGATCCGGGAATTTCGGGCTCTGAGTAGCCCTGGAACCCGCGAGAGAGAATCTGACGCTAGTGAAGCCCTAACACAAAGAGTGAGGGAATCTTTGGAATCCAAGACCCATTACACATTCTAACAAACATTTTATTTGATACGCTTGTCTTCGGTGGGATTAAGACGCTCTAGAGCTACTCTCCGGAGAAACCCTAGGCCCGTTGGAGAAAAGGCCGGAACTACCGACCTGGCCCCTCTACGTGAGCCGGAAGGGGGTAGGAAAGTGGAAATAATTGCTTTGTTGTGTTAGGTTAGGACCAAGGAACACCCAAAACAATGATAGGGCCCACATCTTGGCAAGATTACCCCCGTCCAGTCAGATCCGGGAGTTTTGTGCTCTGAGTAGTCCTGGAACCCGCGAGAGAGAATCCAACACCGGTGAAGCCATAATATAGAGACTGAGGGAATCTTGGGCTTACAAGACCCATTTCACACTCTAACACACATTGTATGACATACCCTAGGTTTGGGTGGGATTAAGATGCTCTAGAGCTCCTCTCCGGAGAAACCCTAGGCCCGTTGGAGAAAATGGATGGAACTACCGCTCTAGCCCCTCTACATGAGCCAAAAGGGGTTGCAAAGTGGAACTAATTGGTTGGTTGTGTTAGGTTAGGCCCAAGGAACACCAAAGAAAATGGTAAGGACCACATCTTGGCAAGATCCCCCCGTTCCGTAAGATCCGGGAGTTTTGGTCCCCGAGTAGTCCTTCAACAACTAGGGAGAATCGGACGCCGGTGAAGTCCTAACAAAAAGAGTGAGGGAATATTGGGCATCCAAGACCCATGCCACACTCTAAAAAAACATGTTATGTGAAACCCTAGGCTTGGGTGTGGTATTAATACGCTCTGGAGCTCCTCTCCGGAGAAACCCTAGGCTCGTTGGAGAAAAGGACGGAACTGCAGATCTGACCCTCTACGCGTGTCGGAAGGGGGTAGCAAAGTGGAAATAATTGATTGGTTGTGTTAGGTTATGCCCAAGGAACACCCAATAAAATGGTGGGGACCACCTCTTGGCAATATTCCCCACCCCACGTTCCGTCAAATCCGAGAGTTTCGGGCTCTCAGTAGCCGTGGAACCCGCGAGAGAGAATCCGACGCCAGTGAAGCCATAACACAAAGAGTGAGGCAATATTTGGCATAGAAGACCCATGCCACACTATAAGACACATGGTATGGCATACCCTATGCTTGGGTCGGATTCAGACAATCCGAAGCACCTCTCCGGAGAAACCCTAGACCCGCTGGAAAAAAAGGACTGAACTGCCGTTCTGGACACTCTACGTGAGCCGGGAGGGGGTAGAAAAGTGGAAATAATTGCTTGGTTGTGTTAGGTTAGGACGTAGGAACACCCAAGACAATGGTAGGTCCCACCTCTTGGCAAGATCCCCCCGTTCCGTCAGATCTGGGAGTTTCGGTCACTGAGTAGTCCTGCAACAACTAGAGAGAATCTGACGCTGGTGAAACCCTAACACAAAGAGTGAGGGAATCTTGGGCATCCAAGATCCATGACACACTCTAAAAAACATGTTATGTGATACCCTAGGCTTGGGTGGGATTATGGCAGTCTGGAGCTCCTCTCCGGAGAAACCCTAGGCCCGTTGGAGAAAAGGACGGAAATGTCGCTCTCGCCCCTCTACGTGAGCCAAAAGGGGGTAACAAAGTGGAACTAATTGCTTGGTTGTGTTATGTTAGGCCCAAGGAATATTCAACACAATAGTAGGGCCCATATCTTGGCAAGATTTTCCCCGTTCCGCCAGATCCGGGAGTTTCGGGCTCTGACTAGCCCTGGAACCCACGAGAGAGAATCCGATGCCGGTGAAGCCATAAAAAAAAGATTGAGGCAATCTTGGGCATCGAAGACCCATGACACACTATAAGAAACATGGTATGGCATACCCTATGCTTGGATGGGATTCAGACGCTCTGAAGCTCCTCTCCGGAGAAACCCTTGGCTCGCTAAAGAAAAGGACGGAACCGTCGTTATGGACCCTCTACGTGAGCCGCAAAGGGGTAGAGAAGTGGAAATAATTTCTTGGTTGTGTTAGGTTAGTCCCAAGGAACACCCAAGACAATGGTAGGGCCCACATCTTGGCAAGATTCCCCCCGACCAGTCAGATCCGGGAGTTTCGGGCTCTTCTTTTCATATTTGGTTGTAGCACTCTAGTCGAGGCTGTAGCTTCTTCACCATGTCGCCAGTTGAAATAGATCCAGAGTATCGTATCTTTTTGGACTCCCGTGGCATTTTGGTTGATGGAGTTGGTAAAAGTCCAACTCGGGAGGATCTCGTCAGTGAAGGAAATATCACTCGTAGAGGTGACATGTCTAACAAAATGTTTTATTACTCTCTTATGCACCTACATATTAGCCAGGATTAATTTATTTCTTGCATTCTAGGTCCCAAAATCCAAGGGACTCAAGACTATGACAAGCACTATTTTTTTGCAAACGAGGTGGAAATGACTGAAGACCAAGTTGTGCATCTCCGAAGCCAAGTTGCTGGACCACAACCATCTATGCCGCACTACGCTTGTAGGATGACAAAGTCTATTTTCTTCCCTGGGAAAGCCAAGATGGTAAACATCTTATTCTTTTATTCTTCATGTGCACATTAATCTTAGTCAACAGCTAACTATATACTTCTTGTCCAGTACTTCTCAATTAAGTTCAGCCATGCCTACCTCAACGGGTTTACACCAATGGATCGACTTCCTGTCATATGCACCAACAATTATGATGCTCAAGATGTTATGTTCATCAAGGGGAAGACAGAAGGTGCCGAGATGACAACCCCTAGTCAAAGGTCGTCAATTTAGCTGGAATCAAGGAGGGTGCTATGTGTGTATTCACCTTCTACGACGGAAGAGATGGCTTCATTTCTTTTGTTGTTTGCCTCAACTGAGGTAAATAACTTTGCTCTTTAATTAGATGTTGTCAACCTTCTATGATTGCCAATGAGGCTCACTGTTATTGTTTTATCTGTTTGTGCTTGATACATGTGCCAATGATTAAACTGTGCACTCGATCTTGATAAGATTATTAGCATTTACCTAGTGTTGTGTACAACCATATTGGTTCTGCATCTTCCTTGGTAAGTGCTCGATAAGCTCGTTGATTTTGTTTTGTGCTTATTAGTATGAGGCTACTTTTCTTATTTTCCATTACTAAACATATGTGCTTGATACATGTGCCAATGATTAAACTGTACACTCGATCTTGATGAGATCATTAGAATTTACCTAGTGTTGTGTACAACCATAGTGGTTCTGCATCTTCCTTGGTAAGTGCTCGATGATCTCATTAATTTTATTTTGTGCTTATTAGTATGAAGCTACTTTTCTTGTTTTCCATTTCCAAACATTTGTGCTTGATATATGCGCCAATGATTAAACTGTGCATTCTATCTTGATGAGATCATTAGCATTTACCTAGTGTTGTGTACAACCACATTGGTTCTGCATCTTCCTTTGTAAATGCTCGATAATCTCATTAATTTTGTTTCGTTCTTATTAGTATGAGGCTACTTTTCTTGCTTTCCATTGCTAAACATCTGTGCTTGATACATGCGCCAATGATTAAACTGTGCACTCGATTTTGATGAGATCATTAGCATTTACCTAGTGTTGTGTACAACCACATTGGTTCTGCATCTTCCCTTGATAAATGTTCGATGATCTCATTAATTTTGTTTTGTGCTTATTAGTATGAGGCTACTTTTCTTGTTTTCTATTGCTAAATATCTATGCTTTATATGTGTGACAATGATTCAACTGTCTCTGCCGATGATTAATATGCAACAATGTGTCTAGCAGTTTGGCTACTATAGCAAATTGCATGCAGAACAAGTTAAGTTGTGCCTCATTTTACTATAGTAGGTAAATCTGTCAGAATTATTGCATACCATTTGTATGTACCATGGTTGGCAATGAGGCTCACTATTACTGTTTTATCTGTTTTGTTGCATGTGTCGATGATTAGACGGTACTGATGGTTGGCCTTGTAGTTGATGATGTGCTAAGCATGTATGATGCCTTTTTTGTAGGTTTTGCAAACATGTGGTTGTGGCTTTGGATTGCATGGATCAATAGGAAAAGTGACGTGGAACCTGTGGATGTGCCTTTGGAATGGATTGATCAATAGGAAAAGTGACGTGGAACCTGTGGATGTGCCTTTGGAATGGATGGATCGGTAGGAAAGAGTGACGTGAACCGTATCGATGAGAAACTATTTAGTTTATGATGTGCACCTGTTTAGATGCTAAGGTGCACCTGTTGTGATGTGAACCCTATCGATGACATGAAACTATTTAGTTTATGATGTGAGCCTGTTGTGATGATGGCGGGGAACCTTTGTGATGCTGGTGTGAGTTGGTGTTAATTCTAGTTATTATAAATCTCCTCGTTGTCTCTCTTCTAAGTACGACTGTTAATCATTGATTGTGGTGAGTTGTGAGTTGATTCAGAAAAAGGCTTGTTATTTTAGTGATGATTTGGAAGATTATGTGCATTCTTATATTTGGAGGAAGTCACTTATTATCCAACAAAAAGGTCAGACTAGAATGGCCCGTGCAAAAAACGTTAGGAGCAACCGTGAGAGAGTGCGATCGTTGCCAGTCGAAGCAGTCAAACATGGCAGGATGTGTGGTCCGATGAAAATTCGTGACGTTCTACGTGACCAAGCCAGTTTCTTCGAAAGCAACTGGGCTCTTAGTGGGCTATTGGGCCAGAGACGAAAATACGCGACATAAAACTAGCAAAAAGTCGCGCAAAACCATTCTACAACGGACCAAACCAAAATGTCGAGAGCAAACTCCACTTTTCAGCCATCCGCGACGGAAACACGCGACGTTATTGAAACGTTGCGCTCAAAAGGTCCCTGATCGCATGGAATTTGGCAGTGTTAAGAGTGCGGCAAAACATAAATGCCAAGACACCTTCAAAGTTTAAGATGAAGACTAGAACAAATAATTTGAGTGCAAGTAATAACACATCATGAAGCAATTAATAATGTTTATGGGAAAAATGCTCATTAAACTCAAAATGGCAACTATGCTCTCTCAACTGTACATAAAGTTAGAAGATGGAAACTCACCATAAAAATAAAAGAAAGGCCCTTCGTAGAGGGAGGCATAGATCATTCATGTGCTAGAGATTTTTATTTTATTAAACAGAGGTATAAAATGTTTAACACTCCTCCCAACCATCTTACACTAACCATGGCTAACTGAGTCCTCGGGTGCCTGCCAACAATCACATACCGTGGAGGAGTGTCTAGTTTTTAGAGAGGTTTATGCTTATGTCAACGAGTGGTAAACAGAAAATACAGTACGCCACAAGCCAACTAGACTTCACAAGAGTGGATCCCATTGAAGGACGCAACTGGTGTAGAAGGTCATCCCTCTTTCTCTATTGTTTACACAATTATGCTTTGACTAATAAATCAGGGGCAAAAATAGTGAAGAGAATTTATTTGTATTAATTTGGGGCTGGGCACCCCGCTGTCAGCTCTTCTATTAATTGGATAAGTGGATGAAGCCACTAGTCCAGGTTGTGAAATCCAATCAACAAGTGAGATAAAGATTCTCTATTTACTTCCGCATGGCATACTTTTTTTTGGGAGTTGGATGCACGAGTAGAGCTCATACTCAGTACAGGTGGAGGCTAGCAAAAGACTGGGAGCGACAAATCAAGAGATCATAAATGCCATAATCATGCATAGCGACAAAAACATTATTAATCAAAGCATAAGTGGTACTGCAAGTTCAAAAACTAAATGATCATAGATTCTATAAGTGACTGGTTTTTAGTCATAAACATGGTGTAAGCATGCGCCAAGTCAACCAAATAAAACATTCAAAGGAGAACAACACGAATTTATGCTTCAATATGACAAGAACAACTCATGATTCTTTCAATGGCACATTAAACACTCTCAGATATTTGAGACAAATCATGCTCCAAAAATAACCACTAGGCTTTAGAATTAAAATAATATCTAGTATGACATGAAAAAAGTCTAGCCATAGTCTATACAAGCTTCTATTTGCATTGTTATAAATTCTACCACATGCAGCAGTTTCTTTTCCCAACAAGCACCAGACAAAGTATGTTTAAAAATAATCTCTAAATGATACAACAAGCAATCATGAGATTACTCACATAAATCTACTAAAACTAATATCTCTGAATAAGAGATGCATGAAAACATGAGCTAAACAGGAATTTTGCAGCAGCTAGAAGAAAAACTAAGAATACGAGCATAACGAGTATTCAAATGAAAAGCGAAGCGTGTCTCTCTCCCAAAAAAAGGATGCTAGGTTCCAATGATGTTTATTGCAGCAAGGAAAACAAAAAGAAAACAAAGGAAAAAAAAAGAAAATAAACAGACGCACCAAGTAAATTTCATATGATGTGACCGAATAAAAATATAGTTTCACTAGAAGTGAACTGATAAATTGTTGATGAAGAAGGGGATGCCTTGGGCATCCCCAAGCTTACATTCTTGAGTATTCTTATAATTTTCTGGGATGAACCACGGGGGCATCCCCAAGCTTTTACCTTGGACTCTTCGTGATCACATTACATCACCCTCTTCTCTTGGCCCTTGAAAACTTCCTTCACACCACACTCAAAGAGTAATTCACATTAGAGGGTTAGTGCAACAATTATGTATGGTCACAGGTGCTATTGATACTTTTAAACATTAGCTACAGCCACTGATGTTTCGTGAAGCAAGGAAATCCACTTGACATCGTAAAAGAGCAAATGTAAGAAAAATGGCAGAATTTGCCAAAACCAGAACAGTTTATAAAGACGAATTTGTTCGGCGCACTTATGTTGCTCAAATAAAAAAACTTAAAGAACTAAAAAGTTTCAGAATTAGCTGAGGAATAAGCACAAAAAGTTTCAGGTCATGCTGATCTTTCTGGATATTATACGATTTTTACGGTGGACAGAGGAAATCTGTTTCGTGCGCAGAAATCCAAAACCAACTCCAACTTTCGTTAGAAACTTTACTTGGCACAACTAATACATAAAAATAAAGATACAAAGGAGTTTCTACAGAAATATACAACCTCCTGACTCAAATAAAACAGAGAAAACCAAAGAAAAAATAAAACCATGGGTTATCTTCCAAGAAGTGCTTTTCTTTAACGCCTTTTAGCTAGGCCCAGAAAAGTGGATTCACGTAGATGCTCACATAAGAAATATAAATTAAGAAAAAGAGAGCATCAAGAAGCTAGTATAAAACAAATTTAATTCTAACCCACTTCCTATGCATAGGAATATTGTAAAGAAATAAATTAAAGAAGCTCAAACTAGAAATCATGGGAAGGTAGAACAAGAGCAATTTCAAATCTTTCAACACAAAGAGAGGTGTTTTAGTAACATGAAAATTCCTACAACCATATTTTCCTCTCTCTCATAATAATTTTCAGTAGCATCATGAATAAACTCAACAACATAATTATCACATAAAGTATGTTTTTCATGGTCTAAAAGCACACAATTCATATCAAGCTCAAAAATTATGGGATCAAAATTTAAAACCAGCTCCTCTTTTTTTCTACTTTTAGCAATAGCAAAAAAATATGATTGATCACTCATAAAAGGTACGAGACACATTATAGCAATCATATTTTCAGTAGCATTATAATTTATAACATCAAGTAACATAGGACAATTATCTAGAGCATTATATCACATAAATTTTCCAAACAGACTTCCTCATTATCATGCATATCAATAGTTGGAATACATAGAGGATTATCATAAGATTTATCAAAGTAGCATGGATTATCGTAAATAACAATGGCAATATCATTCTCACAAGTTTCATTCATATTAGTATCAAGGTCACAAGTATAGCAAGTATCAACTTCATCAAAAAGGGATATTTCAAAAGAATCAATAGGATCATCACAACTATGAGCTAAAGAGTTACTATCATTGGGAGGTAGACATGGGTAGATCCATTCTTGCTCCTCTTTATCATCACTCTCCTCCTCTTTTTCATCCAATGAGCTTCCAGATTCAGCAATTTCTTCTTCCATAGGCTCCTTGATACGGGCATCTACTGGTTAGCACGCTAGGACAATAAACTACGATGTATAATGTCTAAGTCCTGGGAGCCGCATGTTTTGCCCGAGCCTTCTAAATGGGCCGGTTTGTATCCAGATTGAGTCCAACTAGGTTTAGGTTCAAGTAAGTTTTGGTTTGGGTATGTCCAACTGTAACATCCCAAGTATGAAATATCCCTTAGAATGTTTGATTTCTTGTTTTAATTCAGGTATTGCATCATGTCATCATGTTTAATTATTTGTTTGCATTTGTTTACTATTTGTTTTGCATCTGTTTTATCTTGTTTTCATAATGAAACTCAAACAAATTCAAATGGTTATTTCATACTTGCTCTGTTACAACATTTGAAATAAAAATCACAAATAAAAACAACCCATTTGTTGTCATATTTTTCAATATTGATCAACTAATAAAATGGTGTTTTTAATTCCACTAATTCATTCCAAATTGGTTTCAAATTCAAAGCAAATCATCAACAGCACCTCATTTGGAAATTATAAAACTACCAAACCATTCCAATATTTTTAATCCAATTAATAATAGGGTTCACCCTATTAAGTTGTTGTTTTCTATATTAATTAACAAATTATTCCAATTCAAACCAAATGTATTCAAACAGAACCCAATTTGAAAGTATAAAAATAATAACCAAAACATTTTATACCCTTTTATTTCCAATTAAATCATTTGGGTCACTTTATTAAAGTGTTGGTTTTAATAATCATTTTAAATATTCAAAATCATCTAATTTGGTTTATTTTCCAAACAGCAAGCAAATCTCAACATTTTTGAAAACAAGTCTTGGCAATTGTTTGCTATTGTTCTAAATAGCTTAAACTAATTTTCCTAGAATTTTTGCTAACCTAAAAGCCTCCTTTTTCTTCCATTTTGTTTCAGCCAAAAAAATAAATAAATGAAATAGAAAAAAATAAAAGAAGAAAAACGGCCGCGCGCAGCACACTAGCCCAGCCCAGCCCTTTTCTCTCCTCTCCCCGCGCGCAGCCCAACACGTCGGCCCGGTACCCTTTCAGAAGACGCCCCCGTCGTCTTCAGATTGTACGGCGACAATCTCCGGGCGCCACGGCGGCAGCCGGTCACCTCCGACGGCTGATCCGACGCCCGCGTCCCTATAAAGACCCCCTAGGGCACAGCGCCCCAACCCTACCTACCCTAGACCCTCTCGCCCTCGAGGCCGCCGTCATCTCTCTCCTCTCTCTTGCCGCTATCACCACCATCTGCCACTCGCCGGCGAGCTCTCTGAACCTCCGATGGCACCGCCCATCTCAACGCTCCACCATCCTATCTGAACCCAGAAATCGAGCCGCCACCCTCCCAGCTCGCGCTTGGACACCGCCGCGGGCCCGTGGACGTCGAGGATCACCGCCGCCGTCTGCTACATCGCCGCCGGCCGCTACCTCGCCCCTCTGCTCCCTCTGCAACCGTGGTGAGCCATCAGCTGCTCCTCCTCCCTCTTTGCATCACATCCGTGCACGCACCGCACGCATCTGCACCCTCCAGATCCAGCACTCCACGGTGCAGCAGCCCTCAGCTCGCCGCTGGCGTCCGTCTACTGTCAGCGAACGTTCAGGTTCAGTCTGCGCGCGTTTGGTTTCAGTCAAGTTCAGGTCTGAACCTCAACCTAGCTGCGTTGCTGTTACTAACAAGCAACCGAAAGCAGCGCAGCGGTAGCGGTCAGTGCGCGCAAGGGCGAGGTCCAGGGTTCGAGTCCCTGGCTCCCCGGGATAAAATCCCATCCTTTTTTTCCACCAGGTGCTGACAGGGAGGGCCCCCTGTCAGCCACCCAGTAGCCACGCAAGCGCACGGCCCCCCTGGGCCCCTCTGGCAGCGACTGGTGTAAGTTTCTGTGCGTATAAAAAGATTAAAACGATTTCTGTTTTAAATCCAGTCCTTTTATTTTTGCAGTTTGGTCCCTGGAAGTATTTTGGCAATAAAATTAGTTTTATAACTCCAATAAATGAAAATAAAATATGCACACTAATCTAAATTTAATTGTCTACCCATTGGTATCATTTGTTTCCTGTTTTGAATTTTCAAAATGCAATTCAAATTTGAATTCAAATGCAATTTGCTAAATTCGATAACTAATTCATTATTAATCCAATAAATGTAAATAAATTATGTTTTCCATACCATTTTGAATAACCTATTCAAATATAAATTTTGTTTCATGGTTTGAATAATTTAAATTGCCTAAATAATTTAATCCTTATTTAATTCATTGAAATTTGATAAAATCATAACTTGCCCCAAATAAAATATTTTTGAACATGCAAAATATGTTTTCAAACCATCAAAGTGTGAACTTTTCAAATGTGAATTTGAATTTATGTTTTGAATAAATAAAATTCAAATAAAATTCAAACTTGTTTTAAATTCATTTAAAACTTGTTTAATATTGTTTAAGTTATAATAAATTCATACCAACTCTTATTTCAAAATTGAAACATGTAATCCAACTAAAATTTGATGTTCTTTTCAAATATAAATGTTGTTAATTGTTTTGCACACTTTAACTTGATGAAAACAACAATTGTTTGTGTGACATGTTTAAGTAACCAAACTTTCCAAACTTAATAAATAATTTCCAAACTTGTTAAATTCCTTTTCCCTTGCATCTATTATTGTTATTTTGTTGTTAACATCATGCATGCATCATGCTAACAACTTTCACATAATAATTAATTGTAAATCATTTGTTTCCCACTTAATTCATGGACCCTTTTCCATATGCAACTCAAAATTGCATAGGGGTCCATCTTAATTGTGTTACCATGTCACTTAGTCTATTTGGATGCATCTATTAAATTGACATGCATCATCCCATGATTGTGCACTATGCCATGATAATGATTGTTTATATTTCTGTCTTGTTTGTTTGCTTCCTCTCGAATAGACGACGACGTTGAGACAGACGATCTTTACGACACCCCTTCTGAGGATCTAGCTCAGTACCCGGCTACTGGGTTTGCAGGCAAGTTATCACTCACATGAACCACTGTGTTCCTTTCAACATTGGTTACCGATACTTTTCGTTGTTCTTTCCTGCTAGCCTTAGTAGTAGTTGTTTCTGTTACGAACCTATCACATGAATCTTTTAACCCTGATATTGCCTCACCTCCAATCCCACACCCCATTGTTTGAGCCAGTGTCTTACTAGCATGCTTAGGTTGCTTTGCTCGAGTCTGTTACCCGTTACTTTCTGTTATTACTATTCTATCATGTTCTGGAGGCTCGATGTTAATCAATCAACCTGTTATTAATAATATGCTGATAAGGCACCGGCAGGAGGCCCTGTGTGGTTTTGGAGCCTGCTAGTGTCGACCCTAATAGGAAAAGGGTCTTGTCTACTGATCCATGATGAGCGCACTACCCGCATGTGGGAAGCGAGTATGGGCGCCCCCCTCAGTTTGATTCGATTCGCATCTCGTCCAAATCATCTCATTTAGTTCGTGTTTTCCATTTGCCGCATGCATGTTTTTGCGAGCCCAGCGCAGGGTGGAACTTTTGTAGTCGGCATATAGGGGGACACGTTCTTAGAGTGCTATGAGGGTCCATTTTCTTCTGGGCTCGATTAGCCGTGTGCCCAAGGTGCTTTGGGCTTGATGCGAAGAAGAATTGAGTTGTGTTGAGTGCCACGCTTGGTGGGAGGCATCCCATCTGGCGAGGTATTCTTACGTGTACGGCCAAATTGGTGCAACCCTGCAGGGACAATCTTCTCGAGAAGCCGTGTTTTCCGCGGTTATGGTTAACTTGGTGAAAGTACTGGCTAACAAGTACTCAGAACAACTTACACCTGACTATTGATGAACTGACTAGTAATAGACTTATTGACATAATAACTTGATCCATTATTCATTATCCAACTGTGTGAGTTATCCTCGGATTGCTTCTTTGGATAAGGGGCGAGATCCAGGATGGGTTTGTTTGATGTTATCTTTCAGTTGGTTACTATACGCTATCTTATCCCCTGTCTGTTAGTTGGAAGTTGTAGATTTCTGTAGTGGGTTAGCGCAGCTAGTTGCAGCATCTTTTATATCCCCTCCTTCCGTTGAACCCAAGGCATCTGTACTTGGTGTTGACGGGTTACACTTTGGTGAACTGTGAGTCTTGCTGGCCAGTACTTGGATGTACTGACCCCTTTGGGGCTGTGGTTTCCGCAGACTACGCTTACGAGGATCCAGGTGACGGCTACTACGTGGAGTTTGACGAGGCTGCTGACGAGTAGTTAGCGGACCCGGGCAGGATCCGAGACATCGTGGATGGGCTCCGTCTTCTTTCAGTTTCCCGGCTTCTTAAGCCTATTTGATTTTGTCTGTACTCAGACCCCTTTGAATGCTTCCGCTGAGATGTAATGATGTTATGTTGGGACATGTGTCCTCTGGATGATTGTATTTGCTATCTCTGCCCTAGTGAGGGCCAGTTGCAACTTATTTCAATCTTTTGTGTCTTAGAGATATGTTGTGTTATCATCTTGTTCAAAGCCGTTGACGTACCATATGTGTATGGTATGAAGTACGTCAATGGTAGTGTCCTGATTTCTACGGGATAGTTTACATCGACGGTGAACAGTAATGATTGGTTGTCACACATAAGTGTTGGCCTACTCGTAAGAGGACGCGGGTGCCGGTAAGCCCCGTAATCCAATCAAAATACTGATCAGTTCGTACGGTGAGTATCCTCTAGAAGTCCGGGTGCGACAAATGGTATCAGAGCCTGTCTGCCTGTAGGATCCCTTTTTACTGGTCGTAGTTGAGTCTAGAAACTATTTTGTAGCTATATAAGAAAAATGAAACGTGAGAGTAGGAATTCTGCCATTTTTCTTCTTTCCCCACCCACCCACCCTTTTCTGGTAAGGAAGTGCAACGTTGTTTTCTCTTCTCACCTAAACTTTCAAGTTAGGATTTCACGTGTTTTGGGTTCTCCGTAGTACCTCAGGAGTTTTTGGTCTCGTGTTTCCCGATGTTGCTTCAATATCCTGTTCTTTTCAACATCCTTTTCGTCCGTTGAACCTTGTTGTTGCTTTCCACTTCAGTTCTCTACCGGCGTCTAATCAAAACCTCCCAAATCATCTGCAGATGGATCTCAGGTTTTACCCGCAGGTGGTTCGGATGACTCGTTGTGAGAGCACCGCCGGTTATCCGGAGATGCTGAGAGACATGGTCACTTATCTGGGGTTCCATTGGGCACCAGAGTACCAGGTCTACGAGCAGCAGCGAGAGTTTGACCAGACCTACTACCAGGCTATCGTCTACATTCTGTCAGATGATGGCATGAGCGTTGTCCACCGCTACGAGGCAGTAGGTTCCACAGTGGATATGGCCGTGCAGCAGGCAGCTTACGTGAGTCTCACCGTCCTCCGTGCTGACTACTGGGGGTTTGACGATTCTATCTATCGCCACATCCCCCGTGGTTACATCACGTCAGCGGGAGCTCACTTCACCCTCTACGACAACCTGGATGTCTACGAGCATGATAACACCAGGCTGCACACCACCGCTCAGTTTGTGAGGCACAGTGACGCTGTTGCCACCACACTTTCTCAGGAGTTGGCCTCAGTCAGGGAGCAGCTCTACCTGGCTTTGACTCGTCTGGCTACGTACACCACAGACTTTGTTGGAGATGAGCGCTTTGCACGTTTCCATCAGACAGTTGGACGTAGTTTACCAGATGCTGGAGGTTACGAGCCGATCAGAGGTCCACTCCTCAACCTCGGAGCTGGTTACACTGGGATTCCACGCTTTGGAGCACAGGGAGACGACGCTTTCTACTTCACCACACTGAGAGTTGCTCTCAGAGCAGTCCCGATCTACGTGGATCGTCGTTCTACCTACTTCCGGGGGATTCCTCCTCACCGTATCTCTCGTCGTACTACTCATCGCCGTCCTGTGTGATGAGCATGGGAGTACCGATGTATCCATTCCTAGCTATGTTTAGTTATCCTTTGTCTTTCGAACCATGTATTGGTGTGTTGGATATTCTGATGTATTGGAACATGTGATGATGTACCTGTTGGTTATCTATTCATGCGTCAGAATAATTATCTTTCGGTTACCAAGTCTATCCTTTTTCTGTTGTTGTGCTAAAATGAATGTCTATTCAGGATGCCGCCAACAAGGAGCAACCCGCCTGAACCACCTCCGCTCACGGAGCTGTTGACTCAGATGACTCAGGTCGTGGCTCAGATGGCCCAGATCTAGGCTAACCAGCACAACAACCAGAATGCTCCGCGAGTCAGCATCAAGGAGTTTCTGAGTATGGGGCCGAGAGCTTTCGTGGCAACACGTGAGCCTCTGGATGCTGATGACTGGATCAAGGAGATGGCCAGGGCTCTGGACATTTCTCACGTTGCTGAGGAGGATAAAGTCAAGTATGCCACCTACCTACTGAAGGGTCAGGCAGCTACCTGGTGGGAGAACTACCAGACCATGAGAGCTGGCTACCTATCACCTGGGGATGTTTCAAGGATGCCTTCCTGAAGCACCACATCCCAGATGGTCTCATGGAAAGGATGCGTGAGGAATTTTGCTCTCTTAAGCAGGGCAAGCTGGACGTCATTGGCTACCAGAACGAGTTCAATCGTCTCGCTCGTTACGCTGGTGATGAGGTGTCCACTGAGGCCAAGAAGATGGCAAGGTTCCGCCGAGGTTTTAACCCGGAACTGAAGTACGCTCTCACCAACATCAGGTGCAAGGACTTCGAGGAGCTCGTGAACACCGCGCTCAATGAGGAGAATGGGCGCAAGGCGTTCGAAGAGTCCCGCAAGCACTCGCGTGAGGGTGGTTCCTCCTCCAACATGACCACCCCTCCACAGAAGCGCCGCATCTGGGTGCCAAATGCTGCTGTCACTAGGGCTCCATATCCCCAAGCTTCTCCAGGCTTTGCTCCCCGCCCACCCAACCCAGCTCAGATGCAGAGTCAGAGGGTTCCAATGGGGCAGCCAAGGCCAGGTCCTTCTCGTGTCGTCACTTGCTACAAGTGCAAGGATACTGGACACTATGCTGATAAGTGCACTCAGAGGCAGCTACCTCCACCTCCTCGCCCCAACACCAACCAGGCAATGGTTCGTGCTCCCCCGGCTAAAGCCTTCAACTCCAACAACAGGCCTGTCGGGAGGACCGCGAGGGTGAATCATATCAAGGCCGACAAAGCTGAGGAAGCTGCTGACGTCATTCTCGGTATATTACCCATAAACTCTTTTCCAGCTAAAGTGTTGTTTGATACTGGAGCATCGCATTCTTTTGTGTCAAAGATTTTTGCAAAAGCATACAACCTAGTTCTGGTTTCGCTAAGCAATCAAATGACTGTTCACTCTCCGGGACCGCAAATGTTGACTTCCAAGATAAGAAGGACAATCAAATCCTAATTGGAGGCCGCATATTCCTTGCTTCACTCATGTTGCTGGGAAATTCTGACATTGATGTCATTCTGGGTATGGATTGGTTGAAGACCTACAAAGCAAAAATTGACTGTGCTCAAAAGTCAATAACTCTCTCTCACCCTTCGGGCCAGATAGTCTATTCTCCATATGGATCAAGTTCTGTTCAGCTGTTCAACCTCGATGCTAAACCTCTTCCTGCAATTGAAAATGTTCCGGTGGTTTGTGAATTCCCTGACGTCTTTCCAGAAGAGTTGCCAGGGATGCCTCCGGACAGAGCAGTTGAGTTCGTGATCGAGCTTGAACCAGGTACTGCTCCAATCTCTAAGCATCCATACAAGATAGCTCCTCCTGAACTGAAATTGTTGAAGGAGCAAATCGATATGTACATGGAGAAAGGTTACATTCAGCCTAGTTCCTCCGCTTGGGGTTGCCCAACTCTGTTTGTTGCCAAGAAGGATCAAACAAAAAGACTCGTGGTTGACTATCGTCCTCTCAACGAGAAAACCATCAAGAACAAGTATCCAATTCCTTGTATCGACGATCTTTTTGATCAACTTGCTGGAGCCTCAATATTCTCAAAGTTGGACTTGAGGATGGGTTACCATCAGATAAAGATCAGAAAGGAAGATATTCCTAAAACAGCTTTCACCACTCGGCACGGTCTATATGAATACACCGTCATGTCCTTTGGTATCGCCAATGCACCGGCGACCTTCTCAAGACTCATGAATTCTGTCTTCCATGAATACCTCGACAAGTTCGTTGTGGTATATCTCGATGACATTCTAGTCTACTCAAAATCCGAGGAAGAGCATGGAGAACACCTTCGTCTCACTCTCATGAAACTTCGCGAGCATCGTCTGTATGCCAAGTTTTCCAAATGTGAGTTCTGGATTCCAGAAGTTGCATATCTTGGTCATATCATCTCTGCCAAAGGCATAGCCATTGACCCGGAAAAGGTTAAGGCAATTGTTGATTGGAAACCCCCTAAGACGGTGAAGCAAGTCAGAAGTTTTCTTGGCTTGGCTAGCTATTGCCGTCATTTCGTCCAAAACTTTTCCAAGATTGCCAACCTCTCACTGATCTCACAAAGAAGGACAAGAAGTTCGTTTGGACTCCACAGTGTGATGAAAGTTTCAATCTCCTGAAGGCTAAACTCACTTCCACCCCAGTTCTGGTTGGCCCAGATACTACCAAACCTTTCCAGATATTCTGCGATGCATCTCTCCAAGGTCTAGGTGCAGTTCTTATGCAAGAACGTCAAGTTGTGGCTTATGCTTCACGTCAGTTGAACCCACATGAGCAAAACTATCCCACACATGACCTAGAACTTGCAGCAGTTGTGTTTGCCCTCAAGAAATGGAGACAATACTTGTTGGGTAACAAAACTGAAATCTTTTCCGATCATAAGAGTCTGAAATACATCTTCACTCAGCCAGATCTAAACCTCAGGCAAAGGAGATGGATTGAAAAGATTAAAGACTTTGATCTCACCATTTCTTACACTCCAGGCAAGGCTAATGTTATGGCCGATGCTCTCAGTCGCAAATCTTATTGCAATAATCTCATAATCATGAAAAGCCAACCTCCACTTCATGAAGAATTCCAGAAGCTGAACCTTGGTTTTGTTCCTCAAGGTTACCTTGCTAGCTTGACAGCCAGTCCAACTCTCGAGGACAAGATTCGTTCTGAACAACTTCGTGATACTGAAATCAAGAAGATTGTAGAGCACATCAAGGAAGGCAATGATAAATTCAAGTCATTCTCAATTGATGACAAGGGAACTGTGTTCTTCGAAGGACGCATTGCAGTTCCTCAGATTCAAAGTCTCAAAGATGTCATTCTCAAGGAGGCTCATGAAACTCCTCTCTCCATCCACCCTGGAAGTACAAAGATGTACCAGGATCTCAAGACTCTGTATTGGTGGCCTGGCATGAAACGTGAAATTGCTCAATACGTTTCTGAATGCGACGTTTGTCAACGTGTTAAGGCAGTCCATCAGAAAACAGCAGGTCTACTCCAACCTCTGAAAATTCCTGAGTGGAAGTGGGACATGATTGAAATGGACTTCGTTACTGGGTTTCCAAAGTCCAAGAAGGGCAACAATGCAATCTTCGTTGTTATTGATCGTCTCACTAAGGTAGCTCACTTCTTTGTTGTCAAAGAAACTATCTCAGCTAGCCAGTTAGCAGAGCTCTACACAGCAAAAGTTGTTCCTCTTCATGGTGTTCCATTGGAAATAAGCTCAGACCGTGGAAGTATCTTCACTTCTCATTTCTGGAAAAGCTTTCAAGAAGCTTTGGGCACCAAACTTCTGTTCAGCACAGCTTATCACCCTCAGTCTCAGGGGCAAGTCGAAAGAGTCAATCAGATTCTTGAGGATATGCTCAGAGCATGTGGTCTCTCCTTTGGCATGAAATGGGAGGATTGCCTTCCATATGCTGAATTCTCCTACAACAACAGCTACCAGGCAAGCCTAGGCATGGCACCATTTGAGGCACTGTATGGTCGCAGATGCAGGAGTCCAATCAATTGGTCTGGAGCTGGTGAACGTCCACTCTTAGGCCCTGACATTGTTAAGGAAGCCGAGGAGAAAGTTCGTATCATTCGTGACAATCTCAAGATTGCTCAGTCTCGTCAGAAGAGCTATTATGATAGCAAGCACAGGGATATGATCTATGCACCTGGTGACAAGGCATATATACGTGTAACTCCCCTCAGAGGCACTCATCGTTTTGGTGTGAAAGGAAAGCTTGCACCAAGATACATTGGTCCTTTCAACATTCTCTCAAGGCGGGCAGAAAATGCCTATCGTCTTGAACTTCCAGAAAAACTATCCAAGGTGCACGATGTGTTCCACGTGTTACAGCTCAAGAAGTGTTTCAAAGATCCAGATCGTGCAGTTGATCATGATTCCATTGAACTGCAAGATGATCTATCTTATGAGGAGCACCCTGTTCGTATTCTCGATGAGACCGAGCGTAAGACTCGCAACAAGAGCACCAAGTTCTTGAAAGTGCAGTGGTCGCATCATTCCGATAAAGAGGCAACATGGGAGACCGAAGAGGATCTTCGCAAGAAGTATCCGGACCTTTTCACTTCTCAGTAAGGAATCTCGGGGCGCGATTCCTTCAAGGGGGGGCGTTTTGTAACATCCCAAGTATGAAATATCCCTTAGAATGTTTGATTTCTTGTTTTAATTCAGGTATTGCATCATATCATCATGTTTAATTATTTGTTTGCATTTGTTTACTATTTGTTTTGCATCTGTTTTATCTTGTTTTCATAATGAAACTCAAACAAATTCAAATGGTTATTTCATACTTGCTCTGTTACAACATTTGAAATAAAAATCACAAATAAAAACAACCCATTTGTTGTCATATTTTTCAATATTGATCAACTAATAAAATGGTGTTTTTAATTCCACTAATTCATTCCAAATTGGTTTCAAATTCAAAGCAAATCATCAACAACACCTCATTTGGAAATTATAAAACTACCAAACCATTCCAATATTTTTAATCCAATTAATAATAGGGTTCACCCTATTAAGTTGTTGTTTTCTATATTAATTAACAAATTATTCCAATTCAAACCAAATGTATTCAAACAGAACCCAATTTGAAAGTATAAAAATAATAACCAAAACATTTTATACCCTTTTATTTCCAATTAAATCATTTGGGTCACTTTATTAAAGTGTTGGTTTTAATAATCATTTTAAATATTCAAAATCATCTAATTTGGTTTATTTTCCAAACAGCAAGCAAATCTCAACATTTTTGAAAACAAGTCTTGGCAATTGTTTGCTATTGTTCTAAATAGCTTAAACTAATTTTCCTAGAATTTTTGCTAACCTAAAAGCCTCCTTTTTCTTCCATTTTGTTTCAGCCAAAAAAAAATGAAACAGAAAAAATAAAAGAAGAAAAACGGCCGCGCGCGCGCAGCACACTAGCCCAGCCCAGCCCTTTTCTCTCCTCTCCCCGCGCGCAGCCCAACACGTCGGCCCGGTACCCTTTCAGAAGACGCCCCCGTCATCTTCAGATTGTACGATGGCAATCTCCGGGCGCCACGGCGGCAGCCGGTCACCTCCGACGGCTGATCCGACGCCCGTGTCCCTATAAAGACCCCCTAGGGCACAGCGCCCCAACCCTACCTACCCTAGACCCTCTCGCCCTCGAGGCCGCCGTCATCTCTCTCTCTCTCTCTCGCCGCTATCACCACCCTCTGCCACTCGCCGGCGAGCTCTCTGAACCTCCGATGGCACCGCCCATCTCAACGCTCCACCATCCTATCTGAACCCAGAAATTGAGCCGCCACCCTCCCAGCTCGCGCTTGGACACCGCCGCGGGCCCGTGGACGTCGAGGATCACCGCCGCCGTCTGCTACATCGCCGCCGGCCGCTACCTCGCCCCTCTGCTCCCTCTGCAACCGTGGTGAGCCACCAGCTGCTCCTCCTCCCTCTTTGCATCACATCCGTGCACACACCGCACGCATCTGCACCCTCCAGATCCAGCACTCCACGGCGCAGCAGCCCTCAGCTCGCCGCCGGCGTCCGTCTACTGTCAGCGAACGTTCAGGTTCAGTCTGCGCGCGTTTGGTTTCAGTCAAGTTCAGGTCTGAACCTCAACCTAGCTGCGTTGCTGTTACTAACAAGCAACCGAAAGCAGCGCAGCGGTAGCGGTCAGTGCGCGCAAGGGCGAGGTCCAGGGTTCGAGTCCCTGGCTCCCCGGGATAAAATCCCATCCTTTTTTTTCCACCAGGTGGTGACAGGGAGGGCCCCCTGTCAGCCACCCAGTAGCCACGCAAGCGCACGGCCCCCACTGGGCCCCTCTGGCAGCGACTGGTGTAAGTTTCTGTGCGTATAAAAAGATTAAAACGATTTCTGTTTTAAATCCAGTCCTTTTATTTTTGCAGTTTGGTCCCTGGAAGTATTTTGGTATAAAATTAGTTTTATAACTCCAATAAATGAAAATAAAATATGCACACTAATCTAAATTTAATTGTCTACCCATTGGTATCATTTGTTTCCTGTTTTGAATTTTCAAAATGGAATTCAAATTTGAATTCAAATGCAATTTGCTAAATTCAATAACTAATTCATTATTAATCCAATAAATGCAAATAAAATATGTTTTCCATACCATTTTAAATAACCTATTCAAACATAAATTTTGTTTCATGGTTTGAATAATTTAAATTGCCTAAATAATTTAATCCTTATTTAATTCATTTAAATTTGATAAAATCATAACTTGCCCCAAATAAAATATTTTTGAACATGCAAAATATGTTTTCAAACCATCAAAGTGTGAACTTTTCAAATGTGAATTTGAATTTATGTTTTGAATAAATAAAATTCAAATAAAATTCAAACTTGTTTTAAATTCATTTAAAACTTGTTTAATATTGTTTAAGTTATAATAAATTCATACCAACTCTTATTTCAAAATTGAAACTTGTAATCCAACTAAAATTTGATGTTCTTTTCAAATATAAATGTTGTTAATTGTTTTGCACACCTTAACTTGATGAAAACAACAATTGTTTGTGTGACATGTTTAAGTAACCAAACTTTCCAAACTTAATAAATAATTTCCAAACTTGTTAAATTCCTTTTCCCTTGCATCTATTATTGTTATTTTGTTGTTAACATCATGCATGCATCATGCTAACAACTTTCACATAATAATTAATTGTAAATCATTTGTTTCCCACTTAATTCATGGACCCTTTTGCATATGCAACTCAAAATTGCATAGGGGTCCATCTTAATTGTGTTACCATGTCACTTAGTGTATTTGGATGCATCTATTAAATTGACATGCATCATCCCATGATTGTGCACTATGCCATGATAATGATTGTTTATATTTCTGTCTTGTTTGTTTGCTTCCTCTCGAATAGACGACGACGTTGAGACAGACGATCTTTACGACACCCCTTCTGAGGATCTAGCTCAGTACCCGGCTACTGGGTTTGCAGGCAAGTTATCACTCACATGAACCACTGTGTTCCTTTCAACACTGGTTACCGATACTTTCCGTTGTTCTTTCCTGCTAGCCTTAGTAGTAGTTGTTTCTGTTACGAACTTATCACATGAATCTTGTAACCCTGATATTGCCTCACCTCCAATCCCACACCCCATTGTTTGAGCCAGTGTCTTACTAGCATGCTTAGGTTGCTTTGCTCGAGTCTGTTACCCGTTACTTTCTGTTATTACTATTCTATCATGTTCTGGGGGCTCGATGTTAATCAATCAACCTGTTATTAATAATATGCTGATAAGGCACCGGCAGGAGGCCCTGTGTGGTTTTGGAGCCTGCTAGTGTCGACCCTAATAGGAAAAGGGTCTTGTCTACTGATCCATGATGAGCGCACTACCCGCATGTGGGAAGCGAGTATGGGCGCCCCCCTCAGTTTGATTCGATTCGCATCTCGTCCAAATCATCTCATTTAGTTCGTGTTTTCCATTTGCCGCATGCATGTTTTTGCGAGCCCAGCGCAGGGTGGAACTTTTGTAGTCGGCATATAGGGGGACACGTTCTTAGAGTGCTATGAGGGTCCATTTTCTTCTGGGCTCGATTAGCCGTGCGCCCAAGGTGCTTTGGGCTTGATGCGAAGAATAATTGAGTTGTGTTGAGTGCCACGCTTGGTGGGAGGCATCCCATCTGGCGAGGTATTCTTACGTGTACGGCCAAATTGGTGCAACCCTGCAGGGATAATCTTCTCGAGAAGCCGTGTTTTCCGCGGTTATGGTTAACTTGGTGAAAGTACTGGCTAAAAAGTACTCAGAACAACTTACACCTGACTATTGATGAACTGACTAGTAATAGACTTATTGACATAATAACTTGATCCATTATTCATTATCCAACTGTGTGAGTTATCCTCGGATTGCTTCTTTGGATAAGGGGCGAGATCCAGGATGGGTTTGTTTGATGTTATCTTTCAGTTGGTTACTATACGCTATCTTATCCCCTGTCTGTTAGTTGGAAGTTGTGGAATTCTGTAGTGGGTTAGCGCAGCCAGTTGCAGCATCTTTTATATCCCCTCCTTCCGTTGAACCCAAGGCATCTGTACTTGGTGTTGACGGGTTACACTTTGGTGAACTGTGAGTCTTGCTGGCCAGTACTTGGATGTACTGACCCCTTTGGGGTTGTGGTTTCCGCAGACTACGCTTACGAGGATCCAGGTGACGGCTACTACGTGGAGTTTGACGAGGCTGCTGACGAGTAGTTAGCGGACCCGGGCAGGATCCGAGACATCGTGGATGGGCTCCGTCTTCTTTCAGTTTCCCGGCTTCTTAAGCCTATTTGATTTTGTCTGTACTCAGACCCCTTTGAATGCTTCCGCTGAGATGTAATGATGTTATGTTGGGACATGTGTCCTCTGGATGATTGTATTTGCTATCTCTGCCCTAGTGAGGGCCAGTTGCAACTTATTTCAATCTTTTGTGTCTTAGAGATATGTTGTGTTATCATCTTGTTCAAAGCCGTTGACGTACCATGTGTGTATGGTATGAAGTACGTCAATGGTAGTGTCCTGATTTCTACGGGATAGTTTACATCGACGGTGAACAGTAACGATTGGTTGTCACACATAAGTGTTGGCCTACTCGTAAGAGGACGCGGGTGCCGGTAAGCCCCGTAATCCAATCAAAATACTGATCAGTTCGTACGGTGAGTATCCTCTAGAAGTCCGGGTGCGACACCAACCGACTAGGGGTTGGCCTCTTATATAAAGAGAGCCAAGGCCTAGGGTTTTAGAGAAGTTGAAAATTATGTAGAACATTGTGTGCAGGTTACCATCGTCCGTAGGGGATCGGCGTGTAGACGACGACTCAGACGTTTGTCGGTTATATTTGCAAATAAAGTCATGAGTGTTCTTGGATCTGTCAAGGGGGTTCGTGCGTGTCTAGGGGGATCTTGGATCTGCCTAGAGTTGTCAAGCTTGGCGTGAGGCTTGGTGTTCATCACCTTGTTGCTCGCCTGAATCTATCAAGCTCTCCAGTGTCGGATATATACTGAATAGGGGTATAATTGGCATTGGCCTAAGAGCCGGATTACTAGGGTGGCCTGTTGGTAATGGATCACAGTCCATTGGGTGGCCCAGTAAGATAATGCGCAGGAAGCCGGATTCTAGAAGAACCCAGACCATGGCCCAAAGTGGTGCGGCTTGGATAATAAGATGGATTCCTTACTTTCCAAGTTAGATACTTTTCGTAGTATTCTAGGTTTCCTTTCTGTAAGCCCTAACCCGGCTATTCATATAAAGCCGGACGGGAGAGAAGAAAGATAGAGCCAATTTAGCTAGAAGCCAACTCGCCGAGAAGTTGATCCTCACCGAGTTAGCAAAACCCTACTCACATTGTACTTTGTATACTTCAGGCTTCAGCCTTGATTTAGTGAGATTGCAGGAGTAGATAAGCCGCCTTAGTTGCGACGTACCGAACCTGGGTAAACCTGGTGTTCTCGTTACAGTACTTCCACGTTCCCCCCATGATTCTACCAGTAGTCTCATGGCACCCCCGTCTATGAATTCTACTATGATGTCTTGACAGTTAGCGCCCACCCTGGGGCAAGCGACGTCGAGAGTTACGTTTCGAGCGGGAATACTCAGCGGAATCGGTAGTACCATAACTGTCGGGAGCCTGAAGTTCGATGGTGATGTCGGACGCTTCCTCGACAACGGATCATACATGCCAGCACGAAATCACCTGGTAGGTGTCTGCGTCTTACCGATTGGATATGCTAACATCTTTATCGGATTAACAGCAGAAGCTATGGGATTCTGTGGTGGAATTAAATTTATCCCACCCGCCCTATACCCAATTAAGGAAAACTATGATACTGGATTCTGCTCAAATCGCCAAAACAATGCTGATTTCGCCGCCTCTACGGAGATGCCTGCAATCAGATCTCACTTTATAGGCATGGTGCAGTCCGAGATCGCGGACAACATAGAAGAAATTAATCCCGTGGAAGAAGCGGTAAACAATAAACCCACGGAATAAGTGGAAGATCCGACACCCGTCAGTGAAACGACGAACTCAGAAGCCGACTCTATGTTAGCTGCTATAGAAGCAAGATTGGAGTCGGAACCCGGATCTGAAGACATAGATTCCGAAGATGAAGATGAAGACGCTTTCGAGAGAAAGGTCAAATCTATGCAGGGGAGCTTCCATGAAGTACTTATGGAAAAACCGACTGAAAACTCGGATGCCAAAGACGATAAAGACCCCAAAACACCTCCGCCAGACGAGGAAAGAGAGGATGGAAAAAACTACTCCTACTTACCCTGATGTCAAATAATTGACAGAGGACGAACTTGGCAAGAAACCTCCCTCTTCCAAAAATAAAAAGAAGACTGCAAAGAAACTCCATTATAAAATACAGAAGAAAAGTTGGAAGATATTGCCAACAAAAACCTGGAAGTAGGAGGAGGAAGCAGAGTCACACCTGGGGAGAAGAAAAAGAAAGAAATGCCCGTTCCACAAATGTCACAACATGAATAAACTGATCTAATTCAAACCCCGGTGAGACGAGATGAACCCCATGAAGTGCTGGAAGCTAGGAGACAAGCTCTACAGCGGAAGCAGCAACATATATTCCGTACTCGCGAAAACCTCATGAAAACCCAGGCTGACATTAAGTTGCAGCAGGAAGAGATAGAGGAATACGAAAGAAGGAATAGATCTGGGATAAAACCTACGCGGTTACCCGGAATTGCCAAACCAGATGAACTGCCAGCAAGAAAGAGGTTCAAAAACCCTTCTTGGAAAAGGCAGGTTAGCGGCACCAATGCCAAGGGCGAACGCATATACAAAACCGCAGCTAAAAACACGGAGGCCGCGTTCACCATCCTTAATGATGATCTGTACTCCAATGGCGAAAAACTTCAGGGAGTGTATGATTTCCTAGGAAAAGCATTACAACATCAACAACAAGGACAGGCAAGGTCAGGGAAGTTGCACGATGACTCGGCCTTATGCAAAACTGCCACATGCGCCACTGGAGCTCCTGGACTAGGCGAACCTAGAGATTCAGGCGATTCTAAGAAAAAAAGGGAGATCCCAGGAAGGGAAAGAAAATCCCGGACAACAAGGATGCAGCATCCAGGACCGGATCCCATCCGCCGAAAGGTGGAAATAATCCCAGTGATTACAAAGAACGGGAGGAACAAAACCGGAAAGACGGAAAAATGATGCTGCCTCCGAGATGCCCAGCTGATAAAGCTAGAAGATATGGCAATCCTCACAGGCGTGAGAGATCCCGTACTCCTCCTAGGAACAAAGAAAGGCCAAGGAGTAGAACTTCACCTTATTCCAAAGGACACGACAACGGACGAAACAAGGATAATCTCGGAAAAGCGCACTCGCGCAACAATCTTCCAGAAAGGAGCAGATCCCCTTCTGTCCATTCAGGCGACAGATATTCCGCTCACGTCGATAAGGCGGAAAGAGATGATCTATACTTTGGACCTAAGTGCTTCACTGACAGGATCCGAAGAATAACTCTATATTCTGGCTTTGCCAAAGTTGGTCCAACTTTTCAAAAGTATACCGGAAGTACAAACCCGGATACATGGCTTTCGGACTATTATACTACTATTCAGATCAACAAAGGGACAGACCTAGAGGTAGTAAAATTCCTCCCCCTAATGTTGCTGGATGGAGCCAGAGATTGGATCAACGGGCTTCCGTCAAGAACCGTTGATAGCTGGGATGACATGGCTAGAGTGTTTGCTCAGCATTTTTGGGGTACGTACAAACACCCTAAGAGCATTAACCAGCTGAATCACTTTATATCAAGATGGACAACAATGAAGAATAGTTGCTCTAGAGTAAGTGATGTACAATCAATGCATGCTTTCATCAACGGCTTGAAACCCGGCCTCGCGGCGTTCATGGTTGGTTCAAAGGAGCATAAAGATCTCGGATCTATGCTTACGACCGCCAATGAGCATGCAGCGGCCGAAGATGATATTAGAGAGAGAGGGGGAATATTGATGCTTTGGTCCAGGACAAAAAGATGCCATGTTCTGAAAACAAAGCTACTCCTGAATCGCAAGCCAAAATCCAAAGACGTCAACTTATAACCTTTGGAAAGGTTAATGGCAGCAAATGGAAGGGAAGGAGCATAGAGCCTATCTCCTACTCAAAGGAAGAGTAGGAAAAGATTAAGTCGAAAAACTATGTCCACCATCGCAATTTGGGAATCCTACCCACACCAATGCGCAATGCCGGCTTAATAAGCACATGAAAGGCACTTCAGGATCCGGGAACAAAGGAAAAAATTCCAAACGGAAGTTCTCCAAGCAAAAGCCAGAAGCAGAAAAAGAAGAAAGTGAATCGGACACTGATGACAAAATCAAAGAACGACAGCGAAAAGGCGATCCAAAATTCCCGAGAGTTGAAGGAGAATGTAACTTAACTTTCCTGGCAACTCCCTCAGCAAAGGCGAAAATAACACTTCGAGAAATCAACGCGGTTGTACCTCCAACCCCAAAGTTCCTGAAGTATTCAAATACGCCAATCACCTGGGATCAATATGATCATCCCGAAAACATCCTAGAACCCGGAACGCATGATTTAGTCGTATGCCCTATTGTTCAAAACACTAGGCTCAAAAGAGTGATGATGGATGGAGGATCTAGTGTCAACATAATGTACTTAAGTACATTGAAGCATCTACGCATCTCCGAGACCCAACTCAAACACAGTAACATACATTTCCATGGCATTGTTCCTGGTAGATAAGCACAATCCCTAGGAGAAATTTCCCTAGATGTAACCTTTGGAAAAAGAGAAAACTTCGCCAGGAAAATATCTCATTCTAGGTGGTGCCGTTCGAAAGTGTTTACCACGCAATACTCGGACGTCCGGCTTTCGCCAAATTCATGGCAAGATCATGTTATATCTATAACAAGCTGAAGATGCCAGGGCCAAAAGGAGGAGTAATCACCATATCTGGAGACTTCAAATTGGCGAACGAGCTGGAAAAGGGAAACGCCCTTTGCGCCAAACAGGTGATTCGAAAGGAAGAATTGATAGAGCTGGCTAAGTAAGTATCGCCGACAGAAATGCCGGTGTAACACCTGGGGTGTTACCTGTTTGTTTTGCTTGCATCATATGCATCACATTGCATTGCACCATGTTTGCATCACAACTGAAAATTCAAAACACTTTAAACTTTCACCCCCTGCTCAAAATTTCCAATTTCAAAATTTCAAACCAAACCACTCAATTGTTTTTTTTTCACTGGTTGAATTTGTTTTAGTCAACTTGCTTGTTAATAATCTTTCCTCTCTTGTTGAAAAACCCTAATGGTAAATTTCCAATTCAACTCAAATTTCAAATCATTTCAATCATATTTGACATGATCCAATTGTGGTTTGGCAATTAAAATCTTGCAAACAAATTAAGTCAATAAGCTTTCATCATTGTTTGAGTTAGTGGAATAAAATTGTTTAAAAATTCAATCTTTATGAAATGCTATGGAAAATTCAAATAACAACTTTAAAACTCAAATAAAGATTTCAAATCTTGGGACTCAATGTTCACAATTGCATTCATTTGTTGTTTGCAAATTAATAAAACATTTCATATAAAATAAAACCCCAAACCCTATTTGAAATTCAAATACCAATTTAAAAATCAAACTAATATTACCAATCTTGAAATCAAAAACCAAACTTGCTTTTAATTATTGTTTTGCAAATTGATAAACTTTAATTATCAACTAAACACCCTCACACCCTATTTGATAATTTTAACTAAACAACTTTAAATCATTTAGAATTTCAAATCTTGTGAAAAATAGGTTGACATTGCTTAAGTTCCTGTTTTTGAAAAGTATCACAAATAATTACAAAAGGTTAAACCCCCAAACCCTTTTCTATTCATCTCCCTCTTTCTTTTCATTACAAAAAAAAAGGAGGAAAAAGTGGAATATAGCAAAGGAGAGAGGGAGCAGCCCATCTAACCAGCCCAACCCCATCCTCTTATTCTTCTTTCCCCAGCCCATTATCTTTCTAGCCCACCCCCTTCTCTCTGTCTTCTCCCTCCTGTCGCTATCTCGGTGTACGACAGAACCAGAGCCGCTCGATCCTCCTCCACCCCCCCTGGATGGCCTGCCGTACCCATGGCCCTTCTCCTTAAGTAGCTACCCACCTCCCTTCCCTCCCTGCTGCAAAACCCTAGCTAGTTTCCCTTCCATCGCCGCATCCTCTTCCACCTCTCTCTGCTTTTCCTCTGATGTCTGAACCACCGTAGACCACCAACTTATACCCTCACCGCCGGTAGCCCTGGCCACCTCGAGGAGCCCCTGAGGAGTGGAATGGAAACGTGGAGGTCCCCGGAGGCTCCCCGTCCCCTCGCCGTCGGCCGGGAACCTCCAAGGCGGCCGCGCCGTCGCCGGCAACTTCCGTCCGTTTCTGCTACCCCTCCGATCGCCTGCTTCGACGACAAACAGAAACCGAGGTGATGCGCTCTTCCCTTCCCTCTCCTGTCGCATGTCCACACACACGCACGAGGCACCAGCGCACTCGCACAACCACCCACCGTCGCTGCAACTCCGGTACTTCCGCAGGCGATCACCTGCTGTGGTTCCTTCAGGTTCAGGGAACGGATGTTTCTGTTCGAAATTCAGTTACGCTTCTTGCTGTTACCTTATCTTCAGTCAGTACCTGTTACCATCACAAACTTTCAGCGTACCGCAGTGGCCTTGTTCCTTCAGGCCGCACAGCAGGTCGAGGGATCGATCCCCTCGGCCGCGCACCTTTTGCTTATTTCTTTTCCAGCGCTGACAGCCAGGGCCCATTGGTCAGTCCCTCTAGTGCCACGCGGGCCCAGCGAGCCACGGGGCCCCCCTGACAGCGTGTGGGTACGCCCCCGTGCGGTAACAAAAGATTAAAATGCATCTGTTCAATTTCTAATTCTTTTTAAAATGGCAGAATAAAGCATAAAACTTCAAAAATCAATAACTTTTAATCTATGAATCCAATAAATAAAAACTTTATATGTTTTCTGTTCAAAATTTAATAATCTTTCCAAATAACTTATTTGTGTTCTGTTTTGAATTTTCCAAATACATTTAAAATTCAAATTGGAATAATTCAAATGCTAATTTATAAAATCAATAACTAATTATTTATTAATCCAATAAATGCAAATAAAATATGTTTTCCATACCATTTTGAATAACCTTTTCAAATATAAATTTTGTTTCATGGTTTGAATAATTTAAATTGCCTAAACAATTTAATACTTGTTTAATTCATTTAAATTTGATAAAATCATAACTTGCTCAAAATAAAATAATTTTGAACATGCAAAATATGTTTTCAAACCATCAAAGTGTGAACTTTTCAAATGTGAGTTTGAATTTATGTTTTGAACAAATAAAACTTCCATTAAATTCAAACTTGTTTCAAATCCATTTAAAACTTGTTTAAAATTGTTTAATTCATAATTAAATTATCCTAACTCCAATTTCAATATTTGAAACATGTAATCCAACTAAAATTTGATGTTCTTTTCAAATATAAATTTTGTTATTTGTTTTGAACACTTTAACTTGATGAAAACAACAATTGCTTGTGTGACATGTTTAAGTAACCAAACTTTCCACCCTTAACCAATAATTTCCAAACTTGTTAAATCTTATTTCAATTGGTTCTATTGTTGTTATTTTGTTCTTTTCCTCATCCATGCATCATGCTAATCCACTTTCACCTATTGGTTAGTTGGAAAACAATTGTTTCAACCATAATTCATGGGCTTTTCATATGCAACTCAAATTGCATATGTGTCCATTTAAATTTGTTTAACTTGTCAACTAGTTTATTTCTATGCATCAATTAAATTGTCATGCACCCATATCTAGATCATGCTGGATCTTTTGCCGTAGTAGTAATTGTTGCATCCGGTGTTTGTTCGAGGTTCATTGCTTCTTCCCGGATAGGACGTTGAGATGATGTGAGCAACGACAAGTTCTGTGGATGTACCTCTACTTGCTGGATTCCAGGCAAGTATACTCACTTGCTGCCAAATGGCTGCCTTTCATCACTTGTTACCGATTCTTTCCGTTGTTCTTTTCTGCTATCCTTAGTAGTAGTTGTTTCTGTTACGAACCCATCACATGATTCCCTTAACCTTGATATTGCCTCACCTCCACACCTATAACCATTGCTTGTGCCCGTGTCTTACTAGCATGCTTAGGTTGTTTGCTCGAGTCTGTTACCCGTTACTTTCTGTTACTATATTCCATTATGTTCTGGGGGGCTCGATGTTTAATCAATCAATCAATCATGCTACTGTTATTGTTAAATAATAATTTGATGATAAGGCACCGGCAGGAGTCCCTTTGTGGTTTTGAGGCCTGCTAGTGTCGACCCTAATAGGAAAAGGGTCTTGTCTACTGATCCATGATGAGCGCACTACCCGCATGTGGGAAGCGAGTATGGGCGCCCCCCTCAATTTGACTCGATTCGCATCTCGTCCAAATCGCCTCATTTAGTTCGGGCTTTCCATTTGCTGCATGCATGATCTTGCGAGCCCTTGGATCCCGGGTGGAACTTTCGTAGTCGGCATATAGGGGGACACGTTCTTAGAGTGCTATGAGGGTCCATTTTCTTCTGGGCTCGATTAGCCGTGCGCCCAAGGTGCTTTGGGCTTGATGCGAAGAAGAGTTGAGTTGTGTAGAGTACCTCGCTTGGTGGGTTTGATTCCCGTCTGGCGGGATATTCTTGCGTGTACGGCTAAATTTGTGCAACCCTGCAGGGATAATCTTCTCGAGAAGCCGTGTTTTCCGCGGTTATGGATTACTTGGTGAAAGTACTGGCTAACAAGTACTCAGGACAACTTAAACCTAATGATTAACAATCTTTCACCCCATGATTAACAACTTGACTAGTAATAGGCTTATTGATACAATAATCTGAACCATCATTAATTCAACTGCGTGAGTTATCCTCGGATTGCTTCTTTGGATAAAGGGGCGAGATCCAGGATGGGTTTGTTTGAAGTTATCTTTCAGTTGGTTACAACACTCGATCTTATCTTCTTTCTGTTAGCCGGAAGTTGTAGTATCTCTCTGTAGTTGGTTAGTGCAGCCGGCTGTCGCTTATTTGCCATAACCCCTTCCTTTCCGTTGATCCTAAAGTATTTGTATCTTGTGATGACCGGCTACGCCGGTACCTTGTGAGTATGGTTTATCCACTTGCCAGTACTTAACCGTACTGACCCACGAATCTCTTTCGTGGCTGCAAATTCCAACTTGCAGTCAACAGGTTTGAAGCCTGACGACGTTAGCTTGGGAATCCCTCCGGCTTGGCCTGGGCAGGGATTGGACGCCCTCGGTTATCTTCAGGACTCTTAGTCCAATTTGTATCTTGTCCGTAGACGGACGATATGTTGTTTCTTCCGTTGTTATTTGGATCTTTGTATGGTATCAGTTGTATCCCTGGCTCGTTTGAGTCATCTTGTATCTATCTGTTTCTGTTGTAATTGTGGAATATTCGTGAACTGTTGTAATGTTATCATAACTGGCAACCTAGAATCGGTTATTATGCGGATTTGGCGGGAATGCTGAAATCTGCATAGTGCCCGATGTCGGGGCGTCACAGCCGGCAGGAAAAGAGAGCCGGAAGCCGGCGGATAGCTTCAAAGCATCATAGAATACAAGACAAGTTATCCTAGATCCCAAAGATCCAAAAAAAATTGTCGTTGTGGGAACCGGGATGACAGACGCGTAGGAAAGCGCGCTCATCAAGTTCCTCTGTGAGAAATGGGATATTTTTGCCTGGTGTCCTACGGACATGCCGGGTGTACCCAGGGAACTTGCTAAGAAACAATTGAAAGTGATTCCAGGATCAAAACCCGTCAAGCAAGGTCTCCGTCGTTTTAACGGAAGAAGACGGAAGGCTATTGGCAAGGAAATTATCCGACTTCTAGCAGCCAATTTTATCTGGGAAGTAATACATACTGATTGGTCTGCGAACCCAGTATTAGTCCAAAAGATAGCACTATTCTTAGGATGTGTATAGACTACACGGGATTGAACAAATTGTGTCCAAAAGATAGGTTCGCGTTACCGCGGATCGATCAAATAATAGACGCCACTCCTGGCTCTGAGCTTTTATGCTTTTTGGACGCTTATTTCGGGTACCATCAAATGCGCATGAAAGAAGAAGATCAAATGAAAACCTCTTTCATAACACCCTACAGAACATACTATTACATAACCATGCATTTTGGCTTGAAGAACGCAGGCGCAATATACCAGCGTTGCATGCAACGTTGTTTGCATAGTCAAATTGCCAAAAACGTGCATGTTTACATGAACGACATTGCCATGGTTTCCAAGGAATAGGATACACTTCTTGAAGATCTGCGAGAAATTTTCGAAAATTTGCGCACCTATAAAATAAAGTTGAACCCATTAAAGTGCGTATTCGGGGTTCCCTCAGGAAAGCTTCTGGGTTTTATCGTTTCTCATAGAGGAATAGAGGTAAACCCGGAAAAGATCAAAGCAATCTTAAACATCAAAAGACTTACGTGCCTAAAAGATGTCCAAAGATTGACAGGTTCTGCAGCCGCCGTAAGCAGGTTTATAAGCCGGCTTGGGGACAAAGCTCTACCATTATACAAATTGTTGACGAAATCTGACAAATTTGAATGGACAGAAGAGGCTGACAAAGCGTTAACCCAGTTAAAAGAAAATTTGATGAAAGCTCCGGTTTTGGCATCGCCAAAAGACAAAGAACCCATGTTACTGTATCTTACAACAACCAACAGGGTTATCAGTGCAGTGATAATCGTGGAAAGGCGCAAGGATGAACAGAGCATACCAGATCAGTATCCAGTATACTATGTTAGCGAAGTATTCTCTCAATCTAAGCAAAGGTATCCACATTATCAAAAACTGGCATATGGCGTGTTTTTCGCATCTCGGAAACTTTGCCATTATTTCCAAGAACATTCCATAACAGTGGTAAGAAAAGCACCACTAGGGGATATCATCAACAATGCGGACGCAACAGGCCGAGTTGCCAAAAGGGGCATTGAACTGACTGCGTTCGACATTAATTACGAACCCATGACGGCAATTAAATCCCAGATTTTGGCAGATTTTGTCGCGGATTGGACAGAAGCAATGGAAAACACACCAAAGCCGGAGTCGGAATATTGAATCATGCATTTTGACGGATCCAAAATGAAAGAGGGCGCCAGAGATGGTGTAGTGCTAAAATCTCCAAAAGGTGACATTATGGAGTATGTATTACAAATACACGTCAACGCCAGCAACAATGTGGCAGAATACGAAGCATTGCTTCATGGCTTCTATATTGGAAAAGAAATAGGAGTTAAGCGTATACTTTCCTATGGTGACTCGGATTTGGTACATCATCAGCTAAACCAAACATGGGATGCCAACAGTCCCATCATGGCTGAATATCGGAGAACGGTGGACGAGTTTGCCATTTGCTTCCTAGGATTTGAAGTACTTCATATCAAAAGGAAAAAAAATTGGAACGCGGATGCTTTAGCCCGCCTGGGCTCGAAAAGGGTTAAAAATCTACCGCCTGGTGTGTTTGTCCAACATTTGCATGAACCATCAATAAAAGCTGCAGATGTTGACTATCCTCTAGTTTCCGAGTCAATAGAAGTTTTGCTCGTTAACCCGGATTGGGAAATTCCATACTTAAACTTCTTAGTTAATCAGAAGTTCCCGGATGGAGCAGACGAAGTCTTGTAAAGGCAGATACAACGCCGATGCAAAGGATACACGGTAATGAACGGTTGCCTGTATAAGCGCAGCACAATCGGAATTTTTCAGCGATGTATTTCGCTAGAAGAAGGACGAGAAATTTTGCAAGAAATCCACGCAGGATATTACGGACATAGTCAAAAAATCATTCCGTGCAGGGTTTTTCCAGCCCACAACCAAGACAGATGCGGAACAAATAGTAAACATATGTGTCGGATGTCAGTATTACGCCAAGCAGACGAATCTGCCAGCCCAAGCACTCAAAAATATCCCTATTACATGGAACACATAGATATGATGGGACCATTCAAAACTGCAAGAGGCGGACTTACACATCTACTCGTTGCAGTGGATAAGTATACCAAGTAGGTGGAAACAAAACCCATCAAAAAACTTGACAGTGTGACTGCCAGAAATTTCATCATTGACATCGTCATGCGATACGACATTTCACACAGCATAATCACGGATAACGGGACAAATTTCTCTATTGGAGAGTTGGCAAAATATTGCTGACAAACGGGAATTCTCCTAGATCTTGCATCCATGGCACACCCGCAATCCAATGGGCAGGTTGAAAGAATGAATAGCTCAATCCTGCAAGGAATACGCCCAAGACTCGAATCTCCTATTCATAGAGAAGCTGGTGCATGGGTAGAAGAACTACCCTCTGTACTTTGGAGTATTCGAACGACGCCGAATAGATCAACGGGGAAAACACCCTTTTTCCTAGTTTATGGTGCAGAAGCAGTGCTTCCTACGGACATGATCCATGATAGCCCGATGACTCGGATGCCAAAAACACACGACAGGATGTCGTTGATCTCTTAGAAGAAGAACGAGATCTTGTGCTACAAAGTTCCGCCATTTATCAGCAAGGACTGCCACGTTATCATAGTCGGAAAATCAAACATCGTTCTGTCAAAAAAGGTTTTTTGGTGCTAAGATTGGTACAGGAAAGGAAGTACAAATCAGCCCCAATTTGTGAGGGACCGTTTGTCATTAGCAAAGCTATGAAAATGGATCATACTACCTTGTAGATATTCGAGACACGGAAGATGACCCTAAAAATTTGAATCGCAAGAGAAAGAGAAAGATAGATATCGAACTAGGAGAGACAAAGAGACCCTGGAACATCCAGTAGTTACGTCCCTTCTACACTTAGTTCAATTTCTATGTAAACATCTTTGAGATCATGAAATAAAGTTGTCGGAATTCATGCATTCCTGTTTTATCTGATTATTCTCATTCAAAGCATAATTCTATATTATCTATTTCCCAATGATCTTTCAAAATGCTTCAATGTTAACCCGAATTGTGCATACGTGCTCGGTGTTAAAAACTAAATGCTTTCACAGCCTAAAAGGGCTAAAGAAACCCAGATTGTGCCTGCGTGCCTGAGTTTCAAAATTTTCCAAAATTCCTTACTATTTCCTAAGTATTATTTGTTTGTTCGTATGTTGGGTCAATGGAATTAGTAAGTAAAAGTGCCTAAGTATGATCAATGTTTCCGATTTTCGACTGATTGGTCTATACCCAGTCACTCGGCGTGAAGATTAAATACTTTCGAGCCACTTCAAACGCTAAGGAAAGTTAAAACATACAAAACAGAGAACTTAGAAGGAAAGGAATTAAAACCCAGAACAAACTTTGCAAAGACTTAGAAATTTTACTGCAAAAGGGGGTACTTGTTTATACAAAAGATAGATCGCATTAAAAATGATATTAGATTCGAAGAATAGTAATGCTTTCTATGATCTGGCCAACCATGCAGGAATCAGGCAGCGTCAGATGAATCCGAGTCTTCCTCCTCGTTGTCGCTGGGGTTCTCAGGAGTTGCCGGAATCTCTTCCTCCGGGTAGAAGGTCGAGATTGACACAATTTGAGCTATCTTGGTGGCATGCCCCTTGACAGACTCATAAATGTTGGCTCTCTGTGCCTCAGTGTACCCTTGAGAGACGTCGGTCGCAACACGCCAGGATTTCGCGGTGGTATAATCATACGCATCAGCCCAAGGGCCATGCGTGCACCACCGCGAGCAGCACAGCGGAACCAAGATTCTTTCTGGGCCGCCACCTCCTCAATTGCCTCCGGAAGCTTGCTTACTTCCGAGAATTCTTCAAGTTTGTCGGGAATGTACTTGTTTACAAGCAGCATCCCCGTAGTCTTCAAGGCAGAGAAGATTTTCCCGAAAGCCCGGATTCTGTCAATCCGGGCAAGCAAAGGTTTCCCTTTTGTTTAAAATAAAAGGAAAAATTAGAAAAACAAAGAAGGAGAAAATAAACATACTGTAAAAAGTATAAGGATAAAAACTCGGTAAAAGGATCTAAAACTTACCGAGAATCCTATCCATCTCAACGCCTTCTTCAAGACGTTGGTTGAGAGAATTCTCCAAGTCCTGGATAGTCGCGACATCCTTCTCAGCTTGAGAGGAAGTGTGGGACTCGTCAATTCCAACAGGCAGTTGGCTGGCCTCCAAGTCCTTTTGAAGCTTTAGATTCATCTTGTAAAGCTCCAAGTTTTCCTTACAAAGGTTCTCGGTGTTGCCAGCATCTTCAGCAATTTGTTTATCCTTCGCCAAAGAAGCTGAAAAGCAGGGAAAATGAAGAGTTTGAAACTCTAAAAATGACTTAGAAAATTTTCATAAAAACAGCAGTGCGAATAGACATTTACCTGTTGCGTCCTTCAGCTGCTGCTGAATTGAGAACAACTCTGATTCTTTATCATCAAGAATGCCAAGGAGAGTTGTAACCTCCTTGTTCTTGATGGTAAGCTTGTTGAAAACTTCCATGTTTATTGTCTCGGTAGTTTGCTGAAACATAGATAAGGGAAAAGTCGCTTAAGTCAAAAAACAAGCAAGCATAAGAGGAAAACATTAAGTCAGAAAGAATGCATGTGTCTAAATGCTTGGGGGTAGAGGTAATTACCTGGCTCATTTTTTGCAGGCTTGCCAGATTCTCGGTAAATTCCTTTGCATACTCTGCAAAGGTAATTCCGACATGGCAAAGGTCGTCTTGTGTGACCTGGCGAGCCGAGAACACGTAATTATTCCTAACTATAATTCCGCCTTGCGGCCATGGACGGATTAAAGGAGCACGAGCGAAGTATTTTTTTCGCCCACGGATGAAATATATCCGTGTTTGTCAAAATGCTCTTCTTGTTTTACCTTGAACTCCCTGTCATAGTTGGGGATGGGCTCCTCCTTCGGGATGTTCGAAGGCCCACCCTCATCCGGCGTCGCCCTTTCCCTCGCATCCGTGTCGGATAAAATAGGCTGGCTAGACGAAAAAGGATGCTCGTCTTCTCGGGCAGCTGAGTTTTCTTCCCCCGTCGCTGTCAGAGTATCTAGCATAGCAGCGGGAGACGGCTTTGCTCCTCTCTGAGCAGCAGCCTTGTGCTTCTTCCGGGCTTTCCCCTTCAAAGTAGTAGGGGCAAGGCTAGAAAGGGAAAGAAAGGAAAATTCCGAGAAATAAGATTCCGAGAAATAAAGAACATGCAATAAAAAGCATAGAAATGAAAACGACTGGGTTCATTACCTAGAAGTTGCGACGGCCACGCCGTCAAGATCCATAACCTCCTAAGTGTTGGATGGCTTCTTGCGCTTCCGTTCTCCAGACTGGAAGTTAGCACGAAGCGCGTCCAACTCTTCGTCTGTAGCAAGCTCGGCCTCAGGAAGATCGAGAAGCTGTGCAAAGAAACAAAAGTCCAGGTAAGAAACAAAAAACATCTGAGAAAAAGATGACACAAGGAAATTCACAAAGAGACAAAACTATACCTTTGGAGCTAGGTTTCCGGTGTGGTACATCTGCCGGCTTTCCTCGTACTGATCACGGGTGCAAAGCAGCTGGTTTACCCGTTTCTTGAAGTCCTTTTTCGTCAAAGCCTTGTTCGTCGCCCTCATCGCGTCGTCCGGGCCCGTGTATTCATACATAAGTCATTTTCCGCGATAGGCCAAAGGCTGGATCCGCCTTCCGAGCTAGCAAAGGACGGTGTCCATGCCGGTCAGAGGAGGAGTGGCGAAAACAAGTTTGACGATTCGCCTCTTGATCCTGATCAGACCTGTAGGCAGAGTCTGGACCGCGTCCAACGCCCAATTGTCTTGGGGCGTGGCCGCGGAATTGACAAAAGGCGGAATGCCCATTTCCTTTCCAGGAAATGGGACATCCGCATGATAAAAGAATGAGCCCGTCCAAAACTTGACGGACTCGGATGTCTTAATTTTGGGAAACCAATCCTCCCTAAACCTACGGAGGGTGAACGAGATGGTCCCGCATGTCAGGAGGGCGCCCTCGGAGGGGTTGCGTTTGACGCCGAAACAATACTGCCAAAAATCTAGTCGGGGCTCTATCACTAGATAACCCTCGAAGAGGGCCTGGAACCGGCTAAGTAAAGAATAGAGTTGGGTGGAAGATTATGCGGCTGGATTTTGTAGTGATCTAAGATTTGGCTAAAGAAGGCGGAAGGGGGAAATCCCATACCTCGATTGATATGGGATGCCAATATAACCCGTTCGCCGGGTTCCGAGGACTGCTTGGTGTCGTCTTCGTTGTACCGCCATTTGCCTTCCACTTCAAATCCCTCCTTCTCCAAAGCAGGGAGAAGAGAAGGAACCACATTGCAGTGGCTCCAATTCCCAGCGTTCTCCTCGCCTTCGTCTTCACCACCATCGATGGCAGAGGCGACAACGTCCTCACCGCCGTGAGTGACATTTTTTTCCGGGCTCGGAGGAAGAAGGTGGGGGAGGAGCAGTCGAGGTAGACGGCGGCGCGTTTCCGGCCGCGGGAGACAGATCTCCGCAGGACGGCTCGCTGGCAACCCCCTCCGGTGCGGTCGCCGCGGCGCGGACCGGGGAGTCGAGGAGGGGGTCCATGTTGTTGATAATGCTCTCGATATCCACGGCGGCGCTCGCCGTGTCGGAGCCACGTTGAGAGTCTTCGTCGACCATTTTTTTGCAGCACAGGCGCGAACTTGATCCTCCGATGGTTCTTTCCGGGGAAGGGCTAGGTTCTCTATGCTCACTCGTGTGGTCGCTCTCGTGGTCTCTGCGTGCTCTCGAATTGTGGCTCTGGGCGCTGGGGCTCTGAGTGTGCTCGAGGAAGAAAAAGAAGAAGCAGAAGAGGATCCGGAGTACCCGAGACGGCTATTTATAGCCAGATGTGCGGAGATTAGCTCCAACAGCTATTTTGACCGTTGGATGTGCGATGCGTGTTACGCCCGAAAATTCCGGGAAATGAGGGGACGGGTGATAATTACTATCTCCTCGTTTCCCGCGAGAGAATCTGTCAGAAATACGTTTCAGGGTTTTGACTGAACCCAAACATCCGTGACGTCGACAGGATTTTCATCGCTGATGTCACGAGGTTCTTTCTCCGCGAAGGCTCGTGGAAGAAAAAGCCAGATTTTTATAAAATCCGAGTTATGGGTTATGAGATTTTGGAAAAAGAAGAATCAACACGAAACGCCCACATTTCTCGAAAAGAATGCTAATCGACGAAAGGCGACAGAATGAAGTATTAATCCTTCTTGGGGGCTACTTTCCGATATATACCAAATAGGGGTATATCCGGCATTGGCCTAAAGAGACGGATTACCAGGGTGGCCTGTTGGTAATGGATCACAGTCCATTGGGCGGCCTAGTAAACTGATGCGCAGGAAGCCGGATTCTAGAAGAACCCGGACCACGGACCAAAGTGGTGCGGCTTGGAGAAGAAGACGGATTTCTTACTTTCTAAGTTAGATACTTTTCGTAGTCTTCTAGGTTTCCTTTCTGTAATCCCTAACCCGGCTATCTATATAATCCAGACGGGAGAGAACAAAGATACAGACAATTTAGCTAGAAGCCAACTCGCCGAGAAGTTGATCCTCGCCGAGTTAGCGAAACCCTACTCACATTGTACTTTGTATACTTCAGGCTTCATCCCTGATTTAGTGAGATTGCAGGAGTAGGAACGCCGCCTTAGTTGCGACGTACCGAACCTGGGTAAACCTGGTGTTCTCCTTACAGTACTTCCACGCTCCCCCCCCAAGATTCTACCAGTAGTCTCATGGCACCCATGTCTATGAACTCTGCTATGATGTCTCAACATCCAGGTTGCGTGTATTGCACGTGATTGGGAGAATAATTATCATTGGGGGTTCTTGCATGAAAGATCGGGCCCGTATCACTCCTGCAAGGCATCGGTTACTTCCTTTGGTGGAGAGCATCTTTTAAGATATGGAATTATGTAGTAATTACAATCCTTGTAATTATCAAAGCAATACTCAAGTATACCATAAATCTCATATTTATAAGGTGCATCATCTATACTATCAAGAAAATAGGCAATTTCGAATGCACCGTTCCAAGCAATAAATTCCTCAATTTGTTCCAGATCATCAAAGTCACAATTGCCCTTAACATAAGAAGATATGGTAACATCATCATTATACTCACATTGAAAAGGGAGCTGTTTACACCTCCTACGGCAACAAGATTTATGAAAGCAATAAGTAACATTATAAGTAGAGCACAGGTTTCTAGCAATGATATATAATTTATTAATTTTTTTCCATAAGTGTTTCTCTTTTTGTGACAAGCGGTGTTCCTTATAATATTTTTGTTGATCTTCCATGAACCCACCTTGCCAATAAGAACTAGTTTGAAAGAAATCAACCATTCATAGCAAGCATGATAAAGCAAATAACAAGAAAAACAATAATAAAGTAAAAATGATTGGAAGTGAGAGACTCCCCGTGCATAAATTCTCTTCCTCCCCGGTAACAGCGCCAGAAATTAGCTTGATGCGCGTGTAACACACGTTCTTTGGGAGACCCCAAGAGGAAGGTATGAAGAGTGTCGTGGTGTGGAGAAGACATATGCCATGGGATGGCTTAAGTGTTGGGGCCGATGGACGCTGCAGGTATCCGGGGAGGGATCGCACGGCGAGTAGCCGCGCTCAGGTATCACAATCACTGCAAACAACAAGAACTACCCAGGTTCGGGGCCCTCGTGTGGAGGTAACACCCCTACTCCTACCTATCTCTCTGTGTGTATAATCTCCGAGTAGCCACAGTACAAGTTTTCCTTTTAGCCGAGTAGCCACTCGGTTGTTCTCTCTCGCTCTAGTGATGGTCCTTGTAATAAATGCGATCTGGAGCAACGTCCCTCGCGCAGGAGGGGGCAGGGCACCTTATATACTGGTGCCCAGCCGAATAAACAAACACTATAAGGTATAACTTGATGGGACACGCCTACTGCAGGACAGCGCACGTCTCCGGCTTCTCGCTGACGCGGGTGCGGGAAGTCGCCGCGCCGTTCGGCAGATGGGACCTGTCCACCCTGTCAGTCACATAGAGTAGGCCCTAGCTCATGTCTTGTCCCCTCTGTCAGTGACAGGACTTGCCAGGCGTCTACCTCACTGTAGCCACGCCGTAGCGCGGATAATCACGCGCTCCGTAAGTTGAACCGCACGCCTGTACGGCTACATGATACGCGGGATCTTGTCAGAACGGCTCCATTGACTCTTGGCCCGAGTAGGAACGCAACCCATCTACTCGGACCATAACTTCTCTATTCGGACGAATGCAATCTTCCTTAATATCTTCTCTTGGCCTTCAGTACTTATGACCGGATAGAGGGTACCCGGGTAGCCACCAACCCGGCCGACAGTACTCTGATCTTCACTTTTACCACTTGCCTTACCCCTACTCGGGGTAGCCCCCCGACATTAGTCCCGAAGCTGGTAGGGTCTAGTGAACTTGTTCACGGGGCCCTGTCAGCTTAAACCAACTTGTCTTCTTGACGCAGTAACGCCGAGTTGCACCTCAACTTGAACCAAGAACTCCTTCTCAAATCTCTCCAACTGTGGCCACAAAAGAAACTTCCTTGTAGCCGAGTAGAGCAATCTCTCTACTGCGCGGCCGAGTAAATTGACTTAGTGAAATTTTGAACATGATCCCGCTGGATCGGACCAAATCCATCTTCTCGTGTCGCTACTGGGCACGTGTCAAGCCCACGTACCCCCGACGCCTCGGTCCCAGGGACACAGCAGGCCACGTGCCAGTCTCTGCGCTTAGGGCCCACAGCCCGTTAGGTCACGTCGCACGGGTACTCGAGAGCCCACGATTTGGGACGTGGGATTAACTGCGCCCGTTACGCGCGCGTTTCTCGATGTGTGTGTTTCTAACGGGAAGTTAACCCACGCCGCACGATCAATGCCCACGATTGATCCAGTAGTAACTGCAGCGCGCGGGGAGAGTTAAATACCCCCGCGCCGCCCACTTCTTCTCTTTCATGCCTGCCTTTCCCAATCTCGCATTCCCAACTCCTCTGTCGCTGCCGCGAGCACTCACTGTGCCGCCACCATGAGATCTGAGAGCAAGTGTCCCGGCATGCCATCGCCGACATCCTCAATCTCCACGAGCTCTTCTTCTCCGACCAGCAACCTCGATTCCATGGCTCCGCACGGAGACGAGGCGGCTTCCGCCCGAGCCGGCTGGGAGGGCTCGGACGTCACTGCCGAGGACTGCCAATGGCTGGTAAACACCCGCCGTGTTCCTCCCGGCGTGGTTTGTCGGCATCCAGGCACCGAACTCGTCCCGACACCTGAGAAGGACGAGTACGTTGTCTTCCTTTCTCACTTCAAACGCGGCTTCGGCCTTCCCATCTCGAAATTCCTCTCCGATTTCCTCCGCCACTTCGGCCTCCAGCCACACCATCTTCCACCAAAAGCTATCGTCATGCTCTCCATACACGCCACTGTGTGTGAGGCCTTCCTGGGAGTCTACCCCACTATCCACACATGGGCAAGATACTTCTTTCTCCGCAAGCAAAGCGTTCCCGATCCGGGTAACACTGACGCCCCTCGCGCGATGACCCAGACGGGTAGCGCGATGATGTTGCAGCGCAAGACCATGCACCACCCGCGGGTGCTCGGATTGGAAACCGTGTGCAAGTGGCAGCGCGGCTTCCTCTACGTGAAGAACGTTGCCGCCGAGAAGGGGAAGCCCATCGAAGACCGGATAGGGCTCCCAAAGTTCAAGAACGCGCTGCCCACCGGGCAGCACTGGGGCTACGATCCAAAGAAGACCGTCCCAGACGTCCTCCAGGCTGAGAGACGCCTGACCGAGTTGATCTCGGAAGGGCTCCTTCAGGACGACCCAATTGCCTGCTGGATCTCCCGCCGAGTACTCCCGCTCCAGGAGCGAGCACACAAGATGTGCTACATGGGAGGTCCTCGGGACTGCACCAGGACAACAACCTTTGAGCTCAGCAAGGCTGAGGTGGCCATCTGGGCCAGGTCTATCATGCAGACCGCGCTCACGGATACCTGGGCATACGGCTTCATGCCGTATAGCCGCACCAAGAAGATCCCTCAGGTTAGTGCTCTTCTCTGCACCCTTATGATTTGTACTTGACACCGAGTAGGACTCCTCTTAGCTTTATATGCTTTGTATTTGCATGCTATCCCGAGTAGAACCACTAGCTTAATGTGCTTTGTGTTTGCACGCTTGTTCCGAGTAGAACCACTTATCCGAGAACTTAACTCATAGTGCTTACTTGTACCAACAGCACATCGACCGCCAGAGAGAAGAGGACAGTGAGATCTTCGAGTCCAACTGGCACGATGACAGGACTGAGGATGACGCCAAGGCCTACGACACCCAAGACACCTTGTGCATCCCTCACGCCAATCAACCCGGTAAGTCCCGAGCAGATGCCTCTATTCGGGATTGGTCCGAAGACGACGAAGGTGACTTGGTTCACCTTTCTGTTTACTCACAGTTTGCTTTGCTTCCCTTCTTTTTTGCTTATTCTGAATTCTCCCCTCTTCTCTGCAGAAGAGCCTGAGGTGGACGAGCTGGAGGATCCCGTGGACGCGGTTCCTGTGTCCATGGCTGCTCCCACTACCCGGAAAAGGGTTTGCAGCGGTGCCTAGGCACCTCCTCCCAAGAGAACCAAGAAGCAGTCAGCGAACAAAGCCCTCGCTTCCCGTAAGAGGAAGGTCCCCACCAGCAAGGGGTAAGTGTTCTCCGAGTAAACCCTGACTTATTGCCGTTTTCTGTTGTGCTTTTCCCTTCTTCCTTTTTCTGCTTTCTTCTGATCCTACTTCTTCTTCCAGCGCGCCTCTCGATGCTGATGCCACTGCCGCACCTCCTCCCAAGAGGAAGACAAATACCGTGCCCCCAGATCAGCTCGTAAATCTCTCGGATGAAGAAGAAGAAAAGGAACCGCAGGGTAGGACGCGTGCGTCCTCCCCTATTGATGAAGAACAAGATCTCGGCGCCGAGAATGACGGCGCCGGGGACGACACCGACCAAGCCCCCGAGCAGCAGCAGCCGGAAGCGCAGTAGGCTGCCCAAGACGCTGCCGACATCGAGAAACCGCCAACTCCCCCAGCTGCATCAGCGGAGGAGAACATTGAGCGAGCTGCTGAGCAGCAGCAAGGAGACGCCGCCCTGGAGCGTCGAGAGTCTGCTGCAGAGCAGTAGCGTGAAGACAACCCTGCAGAGCAGCATGACCCCGCGGCCGAGCCGCGGGTAGAAGGCAATGTCGCCGAAAGGCCTGACCCCGCTGCGAAGCAGCGGGTAGAATATGAGGTGATGGAGCCAGCCCACCAAGACCAAGCGCAGCCAGATGCTGCACCGAGTAGCCGGCCACCTGGGCCGCCAACTCAGCAGGCGACTCCACCCCGCGCCTCAGTTCCTCCACTAACTCAGCAACCCTCTCCGCCAATTCAACAAGTGCCACCACCTTCTCGGCCAACCCCCACGCCAAGCACCAAGAAGACCACCAAGACGGGAGCTGAGCCAACCCGGACGCAGCCGAAACGTGTTTCCTCACAGGCTGGGCAGGCGCCTGCCGCCTTCCAAGCCGCAAGGCGAGCCGTCCAAGAAGCCAGTCAAGAGCACCCAGCTCACACTCACTTCAAGCGCCAACCCGATTGCCTCCGGGGTTACCTATGGCCCTGCCGAGAAGTCAAGTGCTGGTGCTGGCGCCAGCGTGCAGCGCAAATATCCTGAGTACTGGGTAGACCTGTCGCAGCGCCACCAAATCCCGCTGTCCAAGGAGGAGAAACGACAAGTCGCTCTCAAAGAGCGCCAAGCCGTGGGAACCTCCAAGTCCAAGGTAAATAAGGAAGCCGTGGTAGAACTCTCTTCCCGCGGCGAAGGCGAGGAGGAGCTTCCCGAAGAAGGCCTTGCGGCCATCTTGGACCGAGTAGGCCACATCGGGAAGGCCTGGGACATCAAAGTGCTCGGCAACAATGCCTGGGATGGTACCGAGTTGGGGAAACTCGATCACTATCGAACGGACTGGAACAAGGCCGACATTGGCTCTGTTGGCATGACGGTCGCCAGCCCTTGCTGCACCTTGGCCGGGAAGCTGTTTGTCATGCGCAAGAACGCCGAGGACATCGAGCAAAGCTATGTTGTAAGTGTCTTTCTCTTCTTTGTATTTTCCGAGTTGCTGATTTCTTCTTTCTCTTCTCTTCTTCTCTTATTCATTCCCCGAGTCCCCGAGATTCGGGCCGAGTAGGTGAAGACTCAACCGAGTGGATATTTACTCAGGCCAAATCTTCCAATACTCATATTTTCCTTTCTACTCTGCAGAATAGCATCCAGAAAAGGACACAGATTTTCCGTCAACTTCTCTGGAACCACCGCCAAGCCAGGGAGCGGAACCAAGCCCTGGAGGCCGAGAAGAAAGACAAGGACGCTACGGAGGAGCAAGCCCTGGAGCGCACCCTGAAGCTTTCTGAAATAGAGAGTAAGCTTTTAGCATCTCGGTTTATGCGTTTTGTACTTACGCCCGTTATTTGCTTTTTTGCTCAATTGTTGTCTTCTCTGCAGGCGAGCTCAAGGCTCTGGGGGAAAGGCATCAGGACTGCGAGGTCTTCGCTGCCTCTGCCCAAAGCAAGATCACTTCTCTGGAAGGTGAACAATCATCTCTCTTCTCTGTATTTGTCTTCTCTCTGTTGGCTACTCTGCTGATAACGCTCTTCTACCCGCAGAAGAATACAAGAAGTTCCGGGAGCAGCATCTTGACTGCCTCACACCTGCTGAAGCTAACCAGCAAGTGCAGGCCCGGGAAGCGGAGATTGAGAAGGAGCGCGCGGCCGAGAAGACAGAGATGGAGAAACTCCAGGTCGATCTTACAGACGCGCTCCAAACTGCAATCAACCAAGTCCGCGAGAAGCAGGAGTTTGAGGCAACATCCAAAGCTGAGAAGCGAGCACTCGAGCTGGAGATCAGCATGCTCAAGGACATGAATCGAGCCCTCGAGGTTCAGATCAATGACTCGCGCCACGTCCATGACAAATATCTCCAAGAATCAGAGGATTGGAAGGTCAAGCTGGGGCAACTGCTGGTAGAAATGGAATGTGAGTTGCCGCTACCCCCGTCTTCTTTTGTTTCCTTCTTCTCTGCCTTCTTCTACCCGGTTTTACTTCTTCTCGGTCTCCATTTCTGAATCAACTTAGTTCCTTATGAAGATATCTTCCCGGAACTCCGTTCCGCTGGCGTGCCCGTTCTGGACAAGCCAAGACAGGCTAGGGCTGCCTCTGGTCTGAACATTGACAACACCTCCAGCATCAATGACCATCTCCTCAACATCAAGACACAGATCCGCTCTCTCAAGGGCCTGGGCACCTCCATGGTGTCCACTGGTATCAAGTTGCACAAGCTCTTCTGGCCCGAGAAGGAGGTGTCGGAAACCTTCCGAGAAATCGATGATCACTTGGATGAGGTCAAGGTGGAGCTCAAGAAATGGCGTGCCTCCGCAGCTCGGGCAGGAGCTGACGAGCTGCTGCACTTTGTGTTGTCCTGGTACGAGAACCTGGATCTCCAAAGGATTAGTACGCGCCGTGAAGACTCCAAGTGAACCGAAGATACGGATTGCGTCGCTCTCCGAAAAGAGGTGGCTTATGAGCTCGCTTCCTACGCCTACACCAGCGTCTTCATCGACGGCCCCACCGAGCCTGATATGGATGTTGGCGAAGAGGACGATGACGAGGATGAGGATAGCATCACTGATGAAGACTTAGCCGACTTCGCGGAGGGTGCCGAGGACGAGGGATCCAAGCAGGAGAAGGCCAAGGGGACGGAGGGGAACGAGCAGGAAGGCAACGCCAAGGACTCTGATTTGGCAGCCAACTCAGAGGCCAAGCAGCCGCAGTCCGCCGTGCAAGAGGCCACCATCACCACCGAGATGGTGATCCAAGACCTGGCTCCCGAGTTGGGCGCGACTGTTGCTGCTACGGACGTTCTTTACCCCCTAGCCTCCGACTCCGCAATGGATCCCATCTCTGTGGCTACAGCAACTTCCGATCAAGCTGCCTCTGCCAACACTGACGCAGACAACACAGCTTCTACTGTTGTGTAATTCCTGCAAATCTTATCTCCAAACTTTTATCAGATCCTCAGGATGCCGGGTGCATATGTAATCAGGACAATTATGTCCTTTGCTACTCAGTTTTTATTTCAGTTAACAGTTTAGCAACTCTGGCTCAATGCCGGGTTGCGTTTCCATGCGAGTCCCCGAGTTGCATTTTTTATCCACTCATTCTCTTTGTCTCAGCTCTTACCTGCCACTTGTGGCTTTTTTGGTAGTCGAGTCACAAGATTTCAAAGTTTGAGTTTCAAATACTTAGCCGCTTAGAAAAATGCAAGGTAACGCTGCCCACCACTTAGCCGAAAAGAGACAACAGAAACAGAAAAGAACACCCTACTCAGTTGCTACACCTCTCTTCTCCTTAGCAATTTTTCGTGTGCTCGTTGACCTTTGGCTTGTTCTCTTGCTTGCCATGAAGCCTGGTTGCGGACAGCAGCAGAGTCGAAGAGTTGGCCCTTGGGTTTAAACACATTACTAGATATGCTTATGAAATTCTAAGTAGAGCAACCGAGTAGACAAAGGTAAACAGAGTAGAACAACACAGAACAAATTTGGACAAGGGCAGTCCCCGAGTTTGAATTCGGAGTGCCGACTAGAATTTTAACTCGGTTGAGGAGATACATACAACTTTCTGCTCATGAATGAAAACGGCGGAGTAGAGCTACATTCCAGGGGCGCTTACATTCCTCTCCGGCTCTATCCGGCCTGTTCTTCTGGGGTGCATGTGCGTCAACTAGGTAATAGGCATCATTGTGCAGAGCCTTTCTCACAATGAAAGGCCCTTCCCACGGAGGGGATAGTTTGTGCATCCCGGCCGTGCGCTGCACGAGCCTAAGGACCATGTCTCCTTCTCGGAAAACCCTTGGGTTTACTTTCGGCTATGATAACGCCTCAAGTTTTGCTGATAGACAGCTAAACGTGACAGAGTTAACTCTCTTGCTTCTTCTAGCAGGTCAACGTCATTTTCTCGAGCTTCTCTCGCCTCCGCCTCAGTGTAGAGGGTTACTCGAGGCGAGTCATGCTCTAGGTCAGTGGGCAACACGGCCTCAGCTCCATATACCAGGAAGAATGGTGTGTATCCGGTTGATCAGTTAGGGGTAGTTCTTAGACTCCATAACACCGTCGGCAACTCGTCCAGCCAACAACCAGGGGTTTGCTATAATGGCTCCATCAGCCTTGGCTTTATGCCGGATAGCACCATGCCATTTGCTCTCTCAACTTGCCCATTGTAGGCCGGATGCGCAACAGATGCAACATCTAGCCGGATCCGCTTCTCTTTGCAGAATCTCGCGAAAGCACCCTCAGCAAAGTTTGTGCCATTATCAGTGATGATGCTGTGCGGGTAGTCGTATCTCAGGATCACATCCTTCAGGAAACTCACAGCTGTGACTCCATCACACTTCCTAATAGGCTTGACCTCAATCCACTTGGTGAACTTGTCAACCATGACCAAGATGTGAGTCATGTTGCCTCTAGCTGGCTTGAAAGGCCCCACCATATCCAAACACCAAACTGCAAATAGCCAAGTAATGGGAATGGTCTTCAACTCGGAAGATGGCATATGAATCTTACTTGCAAATCTCTGGCAGCCGTTGCACTTTCTCACTATATCTTCAGCTTGCTTCAAGGCAGTGAGCCAAAAGAAACCATGCCGGAAAGCCTTGTTGACCAAAGCCCGAGAAGAGGCGTGATGCCCGCATTCCCCCTGGTGTATCTCTACAAGAATTTCTTCTCCTTCTTCTGGCTCAACGCAGCGTTGCAGCACGCCAGTAGGACTCCTTCTATGCAACACCTTGTTGAGGATAGTGTAGCCCTTGGATCTTCTCTGTATCTGTCTGGATGTGACCTCGTCACTTGGCAATGTGCCATCCGTTAGAAAGGATAATATGGGCAGAGCCCAACTCAGTGTCTCCCGTGTGGGAAACACTGGTTCGTCCACTTCCATTGGATCAGCTACCAAGACCTCTTCTGAGTTGAGGGCGAGTCCCCGAGTACTGAGAAATGACCCCCTCGATGAATGCGACAGTCCCCGTGTTGAATGGAGCAGTCCCCGGGTTGCAGGTGCCAGTCCCTGGGTTGGAGACGACAGTCCCCGGGTTCTCTTTTGCAGCCTCCCAATCAATCTCCATTGGAACAGCTTCCTCTCCTGGCAGAGAAGGAACAAAGATAGATTCCGAGTTGGGAGATGGCTTGATGGATGGCTTTCTCAAATGCTCCAAGGCAATCCCAGCCGGGATGAATTGCCGAGAAGACCCCAACTTGGACAGTTCATCAGCTGCATCATTTCCAGCTCGGTGTATATGATGGAACTCACATCCTTCAAAGAAGCCAGTCATGGTTTGCACCAGAAACCGGTAGGACGCCATGTTGGCATCCAAAGCATCCCAGGTGCCGGATACCTGCTGCACCACCAAATCCGAGTCGCCATAACATACGATGCGCTGCACCCCAATCTCCTTGGCTACCTTCAGGCCATGCACCACTGCCTCATACTCGGCCACATTGTTAGATGCCTTGAAATGAATCTGCAGCACGTACTTGAGTTGATCTCGCTTGGGTGACGTAAGCACTACGCCAGCACCAAGGCCTTCCTTCACTTTGGAGCCATCAAAATGCATCTTCCAGTAGTTGGTTTCCGGCAAGGGAGGCTCATACTGCATCTCGGCTCAATCCACCAAGAAATCTGCTAGAGTTTGTGACTTGATTGCTTCTCTTCTCGCATACAGAGGAGTGTACGCGGCTAGCTCAATTGCCCACTTGGCTACCCGGCCGCTTGCTTCCTTGTTGCCCATGATCTCCGAGATGGGAGCAGTAATCACCACTGTGATGAGATGCTCTTGGAAATAATGCTTGAGCTTCTTGGCACCCAGGTACACGGTGTAGGTCATCTTCTGGTAGTGCGGGTAGTTCTGCTTGGAGCTGGATAGCACCTCACTGAGATAGTACACTAGCCGCTGCACAGTCTTGCCTTCCTCTTCTCTCTCCACCACTATCACCACACTGACTACCCGGTTGGTAGCCGCAATATAGAGCAGCATTGGCTCTTTGGGTAGCGGGCTAGCTAGGATGGGAGCGCTACCCAGCATGGTCTTCAGCTCCTTGAACGCCACATCAGCTTGTGGTGTCCAGACAAACTTGTCACTCTTCTTCATGAGTTGGTAAAGAGGCAAGGCCTTCTCGCCCATTCTGCCCAGGAAGCGGCTCAGAGAAGCCAGGCATCCGGTGAACTTCTGCACATCCTTCAGCGATCTCGGCAAAGACATGCTCTCTATAGCTTTTATCTTTGAAGGATTGGCTTCAATGCCCCGACTGGATACCAAGAAGCCGAGTAACTTGCCATCCGGGACGCCAAAGATGCATTTAGTCGGATTCAACTTCATCCTGTATTTGCGCAAGTTGGCAAAGGTTTCCTCAAGATCACTAAGCAGAGTATGTGTTTTATTCGTTTTGATGACAATGTCATCTACGTACACCTGCACATTCTTGCCAATTTGATCATGCAAGCATTTCTGCATGCATCTCTGATAAGTAGCCCCAGCATTCCGCAACCCAAAGCACATAACACGATAGCAATAAGCCCCGTACGGGGCAATAAAGGCAGTTTTTATTTGATCATCCGGGTTGAGAGCTATCTGATGGAAACCAGAGTAGGCATCAATGAAAGACAAAATTTCACACCCGGCCGTGGAATCAATCACCTGATCTATGCGGGGTAGCAGGAATGGATCCTTGGGGCAGGCCTTGTTCAGGTCGGTGTAGTCCACGCACATGCGCCATGCAGCATCGGCCTTGGGGTCCTCCTTCTTCTTCTCAACTATAACCGGGTTGGCCAGCCAATCCGGATGCAGTACCTCCATGATAAATCCGCTTATCAGCAACTTGGTGATCTGATCACCGATGGCTTTCCTTCTCTCGTCACCAAAGCGGCGCATAGCCTGCTTCACTGGTTTGGCATCATGCCGCACATGTAGTGAGTGCTCAACCAACTCCATCGGGACACCCGGCAGGTCCTCATTGGACCATGAAAAGACATCCCGATTCTCACGGAGGAAGTGGATGAGCTCGCTTTCCTATTTCTCTCCCAACCCGGCGCCAATGATGGCAACACGGTCTGGGAACTCAGGATCAACCTGGACCTTCTTTGTCTCCTGGGACGCCTGGAAAGCAGTTCCGTGCTGGGAACCCGACATGCCAGGCGCACCACCCTGTGCTGCTTGAGCCATAGCCACCACCTTGTGTATCTTCTTCTTCTCGGCAGCAATGACCATGGACTCTGTCAGCTGAGAACTAGCAGACGCGCATTCCGAGGAACGCTTGTGATCACACGAGATGGTGATGACACCATTGGGACCAGGTAGCTTCATCTTCAGGTAGGTTGCATGGGTTGAGGCCATGAACTTGCTGAGGGCGAGCCTACCGAGTAGACCATGGTAGGGGCTCTGAAGATCAACTACTTCAAATTGCAGGCACTCGGTGCGGCAGTTCTCCCTGGTGCCGAATAGGACATCAACCCAGATGCGGCCGATTGGAGCACAAGATACTCCCGGCACAATGCGATGGAAGGTGGTCCTGCTGGGTAGCAGCATTATCTCGGCAAGACCGAGCTTCTCCAGCGTATCCCGGTACATGATGTTGATGCTGCTGCCGTTATCGATCAGCACCTTGCTGAACCTGACATTCTTCTGGGTTCCCAAGAAAGTGGGATCCACCACCAGAGCATAGGTACCCGGATTGGGCATCACCTTGGGATGATCAGCTCTGGACCAAGTGATCTCTTGGTCGCACCAGTGCAGGTAGTGAGGCACAGCCGGGATCACTGCATTTACCTCATGTAGCTCTCATGGTGCTCATGGTACTGGTTGCGGTCTCCACCACCATTGTTGCCGTTGTTGTTGTTGTTGTTGTTGTTGTTGTTGTTGTTGTTGTTGTTATTGTTGTTGTTGTTGTTGTTGCGGTTGTTGTTGTTGTTGTTGTTGCGGTTGTTGTTGTTGTAGTAGTTGCGGTTGGCTCCCTGAGCCACTTGTTTCACGTTCTCCCTTCTCGGATTCACTGCAGGCCTGGGAGCAGCTGCCCGAATAGGCTCCACATTGGCATTCGCAGACGGCAGAGGAGGAGGAGGGGGCAGCTGACCAAGGTCTTCACTCTTGATGCGGTCCCACCAGTTGCACTGCCGGGTAGTGTGGTTGGCTGGCCTACTCGGATGCCGAGTATGGAAGCTGCATGGCCCGACCTTCATGTTCTCAAAGACAAAAGTCTGAGTCTCTCTTGGATCCGGGTTGCCGCTACCCTGCTGGGGAGCATTGTATGGCTTCTTGATGCCTTGGCCCTGATTCTGGTTCTGCCCGTATTGGGCTCCAGCAGTTTTTTGCCTTTGGCTACTCCCAGCAGCCGTAGGGTCTTGAATCACAGCATTCACCTGCTCGGGATCATACCGAGTATCTATGCGGTCACCTCTGCGCTTGTTACGGAAATCTCACGAGATCTAAACATGAGGCATAAAGTGGAGAAGACAACCATCTAGCTATTGCTATGGACCCATAGTCCAGGGATGAACTACTCACGCATCACTCCGGAGGTGGGCATGGTGGTGTAGACCCCTCCGGTGATGAATCCCCCCCCCCCTGACAGGGTGCCAGGGAGAGCTCCAGAACCCTCCCGATCTCGGATTGACGATGATGGCGGCCTCAGGTGTTTCTCGGGGAAAAGTGGTATATTTTTAGGGTTGGTCGTATCGGGGGAATAAATAGGAGAAAGGGCGATGGCGGTGGATGCCCGAGGGGCCCACACCCCCCCCCAGAAGCAGCCAGGGGGAGGGGGCGCCACCCTATGGTGTGGCCCTTCTCCAGGTCTCTTCGGAACTCTGTGGAACCTTCGGGTATTCTAAAACTTTTGGGCTTCGTTACCCAGCAGGTGGACCCTGGCTGCAGTGGGAGAGCGCTTCGTTTCCCCGGCGCCTCATTTCCCTCCCAGCGTAATGGCAACCGCCGTTCGGTCTTCTGAGACGAGGAATGGCGACGCCGCACACTCCCGCCCCTTCATTCGCCGCCTTTAAAAATTCCACAACCGCATATCGCCACTCCGCACGCCTCCTCTCGCCTCCCTCGCATTCCCTCGCATCCCCACATCCACCTTCTCGCCGGAGATCAACGGCGGAAAGTTTCCCCGGAGATGGCTCAACGGCCAACGGTTTCGGTCGCCGCTGGCTGTAGAAGGAGGATCTTCGACTCCTCTTCGTGGCGGGGTACCCCGTCCCGCCGGACACAAGCGTCAGCGGTAGGTGGAGGATTAGCGCGGCGGGCTACCCCGTGCCTCCCGTGCCGAAGCCGAACGAACCCGCGACGGCGATCTAGGAAGCGTGCGCCGCCATGATGCCCGAGCAGCGCTTGGAGCCAACCAGGCAGCACCAAAATCTCCCCCGATGGCGCGCCTTCTTCTGTGACCTCCGCGACATGAAGCTCGCCGACTGCCGGCGCCGGCCAGCAAAAACTCGGCGGGGAGGACAATGTGGTGGAGTGGCAAAGGGCTCACCCTCACCGACGTGCTCGCCCACATCGAGGCGGGAAACAACCCACCGCTGGGCTGGCCGGAGGCACCCACCGTCCCTCTTCAGCAGAGGCGCCGTTCGTGGACGCCGAGGTCCACGCCGACGGTGGCTGCTTCAGCTTCCTTGTCTTCGGCGCGTCTCTCCACCATCTATTCCCCATCGGCGAGGGTGAAGAGGGAGCGGGCCAGTTCCCCGCCGCGCTAGAGAGGCATCACCATTGCGCGCGTCTAGGCGAAGCCTTTGGCCACCGTGTAGAAGGACGGCGTCATCACCTCGCCAAAGCAGTATGACGACATGGCCGCAGACCTCGAGGACAACCTCTCCTGGTGCAGGGAAGACGTCGTGACCGGCGAATTGGCGCGCTAGAAGGAAGCCATGGAAGAATTTGAAGCCCGACGCCGCGGCCATGACGAGGTCAGCATCGTCATCCTTGACGACAGCGACAATGAGGCGCCACCAGCAAAGATTCCCTTCCGCTCCGGCGACCTGGGCCAGAGATCCAGCCGCGCCCGAAAGGACAGGCCGCCCAGTGACAGCGAAGACGACGACGACTACGACGAGGCAATATATTCCAACCTCGGCATGGAGTAGGTTTTTTAGTTTTACATTTTTTAATTCGTAATTGTATCGAACTGACCTATATTCGGCCGTTTATCTATATAATTGTAGAGGCCCCAAACTGGTGGTCCAAGGCACCTCATATGCATACATTCACGATCCCAGAAATTCAGTCGTAAACAACATATGAAGTTGGTACACGAAAAAAAACATCCATTACACGAATAGGAAGGTCTTCCAATAAATGGTCACATGACCAAGTCTTAGACAACTACCACGTAGTGTAGGCAAATGACACACACACAACAGAAACGGTCCCGGTCAGCATCCTGTAGGTTTCTTCCTCCCCTCTCTCTCTCACCCGCGCGCGGCTGAGAAACGGAGGCGGCGGATTGCTCACCTAGGGGCGACATTGGGCAGTGGCGCGGTGTCGATGCGAGCGCAGGTTGTCGGGGCTATGCAGGCGAGCAGTCGGCGGCGGCCGAGGTGGCTCCAAACGGCGGCGTGGTGCAGAGTGGCAGCGATGGCTCCGACGACGTACGGTGGCGCTGCTCCTGCAAGCGAATGACCAAGGGGAAGGGTCAGGGATGGTCGCACGCGTACGGGGAGCGTAGCTAGGGTGCAATGGAGGGCTATGAATGCTCGCGGTGAGAACAACCTTTTCGGGGTGCTCTCGCTGGCCGGCGGCAAAAACTCTCCCGTGTCGCTCACTAGGAGCGATCGGGGTCGAGTGGGCGCGTTGAGGTGAGTGCGGTGGAGGTGGAGAGGTGTGTGGCGAGGCAGAGGGGCGTGAGGTTCCTTATAGGCGTGGGCAGGGGGTCGTGGGCGCTGGGTGCTCTCGGCCACGGAACGGCGTCTCCGGGCATGCACACGCCATGCAACGGGCGACTAAGAGACTAGGGTGGTGTGGCACTGCGGCAGGGAGGCGAGGAGACGATGTGGCCGTGGCCGTTGAGGACACAGTGAACGTGTCGCGGCGTGCACTACGTGTCGAGCTGCTGTCCCCCCCCCCCTCTCTGTTTTCTCTCCCTGTCCCCCTCTCTTTCCACTCCTCTCTCTCACTCTTTGATCGACCACAAATGGCATCAAAGGTACGAAACCCAAGTACAAACATAGGCAACCATGTTTGGCAAGGTCTCGTCTCCCCATTGGGACAAAAACCAACAAAATCATCCACTCCATTTTCTGTAAAAATAAAAGTTCAGAAAAAGTGACTTAGCAAAATTGCTAAGTGTGGAAACAGATCAAATCATCAAAATGTTCAATCAAGATTAAGTTAGCAAATGAAGTCAAAATTTGGAATTCTAAGTTGGACAATGTTAAACATGAAATGAACTTTCATAAACATATTTTAAAACCATTTTTGGAATGGTGGAAGGTTTTGAAAAGAAGGTGGAAAAAGGTCACCTTTCTGTTTTTCTCTGTTTTCCAAATTGTCTGTTTTTCTGTCTTATTTTCTTTCCACCAAAACAAGCATGCAATGGTTTGTTTTCAAACTCCACAAATCAAACCAATCTTATAGATTTATATTACATACATCAGAGAACAATTATATGCCAAGAAAACATAAAATTTGATACTCTAACATGTTGAAAACAAGTGCTAGAAAATGTTACTTGGCTAGTTTTTCAGGGATAGGCCTTAATAGAAAAACTAAAAGAAAACATCCATATTTTCAATTGCCATTTTGTTTTCTTGAATCAAAAAAATCCAAGCAATGTTGTTAAGTTGAAAACATCTTTGATCCAACACTTGGGACAAAAAATTACTCAAAGAATCATATGGAAAACATCACAGAAACAACTAGTGATCATGAGAGAAAAATTGGATATTTGATTTAAAAGAAATTGTTTTGAATTGCATAGATACTCATGGTCACATACATATGTTGGTTCACACAAACATATTACAAAAAATAATTGTGGCTCCCAAATTTGCCTCGCATACTATATTACAAATGTCCAAAAATTGGGGTGTGACAGATCTTCCCCCTTCGCCCGAGATTCGCAGGTCTAGTTCTTAAGGAAACCAGAGAACTCCCTCCTGATGTAATCCTCACGCTCCTAGGTAGCTTCTTTCTCAGAGTGATTCGTCCACTGAATTGTAAGGAATTTGAAAGCAATCCTCCTCGTCGCAAGAACATTCTCCTCAAGAACATGCAAAGGTCTATCACGGTAAGTCAGGTCATCATTCAGGTTAATGGTCCTGAAATCAACGTCTTGGTAGGTGAGATCTTTCTCAGGTACATGAAGACACTTCCGGAGCAAGGACACATGAAAGACATTGTGAAAAGTTGACAACTCTTCTAGCAGTTCTAACTGATAAGACACTTCACCGCGGAGGGCTAAGATCTTAAAAGGGACAATATATCAGGGTGCGAGCTTTCCATTGACAGGAAAATGTTGCATCCCTTTGAGTGATGTAACACGAAGATACACGAAATCTCCAATACTGAAAGAGACATCGCGACGCTTTGTGTCCGCATAAATTTTTTGGCGAGATTGAGCTACCTTGAGACGATCACGAATAAGCTGGACTTGCTCTTCTGCAACATGTAAAGTGTCTACTCAAAGCATCCAGTTTCAGTCAAGTTCGGTGGTGTACGGCATTTACGACCATACAGGGCTTCAAAAGGGGCCATTTGTAAACTAGACTGATAGTTGTTGTTGTACGAAAACTCCGCAACTGGCAGGAAGTCTTCCCATTTGGCTCCATAAGATAAATCACAAGCACGTAGCATGTCTTCCAATATCTGGTTCACACACTCTATTTTTTCATCAGTCTGCGGGTGATAGGCGGTACTAAAGGCTAACTTAGTTCCCATTGCTTCGTGCAACTTCTTCCAGAATCGAGAAGTGAACTGTGATCCTCGATCAGATACAATCCTGCTAGGGACTCCATGCAGGCTAACAATCCGAGTAATGTATAGATCAGCAAGCTAGTCCCCACGATATGTAGTCCGGACAGGAATAAAATGTGCAACTTTTGTGTCCCTGTCCACGACAACCCATATAGAATCATTTCCTCAATTGGACCTAGGAAGTGTAGTAATAAAGTCCATCCCGACTTCATCCCATTTCCAAACAGGCACTTTCAGTGGCTAAAGCAATCCAGCAGGACGCCGGTGCCCAGATTTTACCTGCTGACATATATGACACTTGGCTATAAACGAGGCAATGTCTTGTTTCATTCTATGCCACCAAAATTTCTCCTTCAAGTCCTGATACATCTTGGTTCCTCCGGGGTGAATAGAATACAGGGTATCATGAGCCTCGGTCATGATGGCCTGCTTTAACTCAGATTTGGTAGGAACACAAATGCGACCTTCATACCACAAGACTCCCTCAGAATCAATGGTAAAACCAGAAACTTTCTCCTTCTCCATGCGGGTCTTAATTCCATCTATACTCTTCTGGCCTTTCTGAGCTTCTTTGATTGGATCAACGAGAGTTGGTTTAACTTCCATGGCATCCAACGTACCATAGCTGACCACTTCAATACCAAGCTGGTCGAGTTCTTTCCACAACTCAGGTTGCCTAATCTGAATCATAGCATTCACAGATACTGGTTCTCGACTAAGAGCATCGGCAACAACATTTTCCTTTCTAGGGTGATAGTGGATACTTAGATCATAATCTTTGATGAGTTCAATCCAATGGCGTTGCCTCATATTGAGTTCATGCTGAGTAAAGATATACTTCCAGCTCTTATGATATGTGTATATTTCACATCTTTTTCCCATAAGAAATTGTTGTCATGCCTTGAGGGCATGTACAACTGCGGCAAGCTCTAAGTCATGTGTGGGGTAGTTCAGCTCATGAGGTCTCAACTAGCGTGAGATATAAGATAGGACCTTCCCTTCTTGCATGAGAACACTTCCAAGACCAACCTTAGAAGCATCACAATAGATATCAAACCCTTGGTGACCTCTAGCATAATAAGTACCGGGGCAGACACAAGTCGGTTCTTCAAGTCTTGAAAACTCTCGGCACATTTGTCCGTCCATACGAAGTTACTATCCTTCTTGAGCAACTCAGTGAGTGGTCTGACGATGCTCAAAAATCCTTGAACAAACTTGCGGTAATATCCTGCTAATCCCAGAAATGATCTGACTTCAGTATAATTGGTTGGAGCAGCACGCTTCGCCACAGACTGAACCAGAGCAGGGTCAACAGAAATCCTCCTTCGCATACCACATGTCCAAGAAATCTGACTTCCTTCAACCAAAATTGGCACTTACTGAACTTAGCATACAGCTGATGCTTACGAAGTGTTCCGAGCACGGTTCTCAGATGTTCTTCGTGTTCTTCCTCACTCTTGGAATAAATAAGAATGCTGCCAATAAACACCACGACAAACCTGTCCAAACAATCCATGAACACCTTGCTCATGAGATTCATGAAATAGGCAGGGGCATTGGTCAGACCAAAGGACATCACGGTGTACTCATACAACTCATAACGAGTGGTCAATGTGGTCTTGGGAATATCGGTCTCACGAACCTTCAACTGGTGATAACCAGTGCGAAGATCAATTTTTGAGAAAATTCTACCCCCATTTTGCTAGTCAAACAGGTCTTCGATTTTTGGCAATAGGTACTTGTTCTTGATGGTGACATCATTCAACTTACGGTAATACACACATAAGCGAGCGGTACCGTCCCGTTTGTCCAAAAAATGATAGGTGATCCCCATGGTGATGCACTAGGGCGAATCAGACCTTTCCTCAACATGCCATCCAGTTGTTTCTTCAACTCATCTAACTCCTTCGGATTCATCTGATAAGGCTTCTGTGTAATAGGTTCATTTCCAGGTACTAACTCAATAATGAACTCGATATCCCGATCAGGGGGCATACCGGGCAATTCCTCTGAAAAAACATCCGGGTAATCACATATTACCGGAACTTCCTCAAGTGTGGGTTTGGCTAAACCGGTGTGGCAGTGAATCTCTGATGAAGGCTTGGTTGCGTTGTAGGCAACTTTTTCTCCACCACTAGTTTTCATTGATATGGACTTCTTGGTGCAATCAATAACACCCCTATACTTGGCCATCTAGTTCATACCCAACATTACTTTTATCCCTTGGGATCCCAGTACTATCAGGTCGGCATGAAAAGTTTTCCCAAGTATTTCCACGGGTACTTCATTGCAAACAAGGTTGGCTTTCTCACTAGCTCCGGGTATTTGTACTAACATAGGGTTGTGCATACGTGTATGTTTCATACCACTCCTTTCAGCAAACGACTTAGTGACAAAAGAATGCGATGCACCAGAATCAAACAGTACTGCAGCTGGTACAGAGTTGACAGAAACGTACCCATCACTATGTATGGTGCCTCCTGTACTTCCTCAGCAGTGACATGATTCAGATGTCCCTTCATCACATTATGCCACCTCGTGACTGGACCTCGGTTCATATTGGTTGCAGTGGGCTGGGCTGGAGAAGCATTCTTGGTAGGGCACTCACAAGCAAAGTGTCCTTCCTTCCCACAAACAAATCAACCTCCATTTGACTTCGGGTTCGAGTTAGGCTTTGCAGCACAGTTGAAGGTGTTTCCATTCCCATTTCCTCCAGGCTTCGGTGCATAAGGTGCACGGTTGTTGTTGTGGTGGTGGTTGTTGTGGTTGTTGTGATTGGGCCTTGGTGCATACTGGTGATTTGGGCGAGGTGCATAAGAAGGCGCCCTTGGTGGTGGTGGTCTCGCATAAGGAGTAGGGCGAGTCCTTGGTGCTTTAGATCCTCCATGAAGGCATTCTGGCGCTTGTGCTCCCTCATCATGGCATCATCAGCAAGCGACTCCAGATCCTGGAATGGTATCACAACCAGTGTACATTGCAGGTCATCATGCAATCCATTCAGGAACCCTTCTTTCTTCTTCGCCTCAGTGTTAACTTACTCTGGGGCATACTGGGAAAGAGTAGTGAAATCCTCCCGGTACTTACACACTGACATCCCTCCTTGCCTCAGCTTCAGAAACTTGTCCCGCATAATGTTCATCACACTCTGGGGGATATGATATTTGCGGAACCTAGCAACAAAGTCCTCCCAATTGAAAACATGACCAGCGCAACAGTGGCTCGAGTTGTCTCCCACCAAGTTCTTGCCGGTCTAGCAAGAAATTGAGTGGCAAATATAACCTTGTCATTCTCCTCCACTTAAGCTACTTTCAGGTTATTAGCAATTGTGCGGAGCCAATCATCAACATCAAGTGGCTCCACAATCTTGGAGAAGATCGTAGGGTTGGTCTGTTGAAAATCCTTCAGCTTTGAACGAGCACCAGTTCCATTGCCATTGCCATTGTTGTTGTTGTTGTTGGCACTGGCCAAAAAACTGCAGTGCAGCAATGGTAACTGCGCTCTCAGCACGTCTGGCTTGACGGTCCTCAATCATCAGGGCCAACAATGCCTCCATTGACGGTGGGGGTGGTGGTGGTGGTTCCCGACGAGGCGACATGCTGTAGTGAAACATGTGTACGACTATGCAACAAGACTTCTTTGTTTTAAAAACTAGGAAAAAATATAGTTTTATGAACAAAGGAAGACAAGTGATAATTCACAAGTAAGATACAAGTAGAGAAAATCACAAAAAAAAATATAACACAAACAACATCACATACATAACACATACATAAGTCTCACAATACAAACTAGGCTCCTTAGAGCTGCATAGGGGAAATAACTTATGGGTCATCGCAAGGCTAACTACCAAACTAACTGGCACAACATCCAAAAGCTCAAAAGCTACATCTAGTCTTGGTCACTGTCTCCATCGAAAAGGATCCCCTCCAGATCCTCCTTGTCCTCTACCTTCTTGTTGAGACGGTCACGGCCAAAACGGGTGGTCCACAACTGTCCCGCCAAGGCGCGGTTCCTCGCAGTCACAGTCTCGTGCTCAACTGTCAGCTTACCTAGGGCTTCTGTCAGGGTGCGTTACTCTGCAGTGGTGGTGTGGTGCATAATCCTCAGATCATCCAGACTACACTAGGTGCGGTGCAACAGAATCTCCATGTCTTCCAGGAGAGGACCCATGCTATCAAGATCCTGAGGCATAGGAAGTGGTAGTCCCACCTCATCGCGTCTCCCAAGCAACTCAAACCGGGTACGAAGGAACAAGTAGTCCCTCAAGTACGCCAAGTGTGCAATCGCCTCCTGGATCAAACGAACAGATCCCTCATGCCAGGAACGCTCAGCAAATGGTGCAGTGAAAGGTGGACGGATGGTACACTCCACAAACCAATCTCCCTCGACTGGTGCACCTATGACCATTCCTCCTGTCAGCTCAGGAACTGGGCGGTCAAGTAGCTCAGTCATCTCAACAAACCTCTGCTCGAAGAGAAAAGACACGTCCCGAGCTAGTCCCAACTGACAAGCCTCAGTGAAGATAACATCCATCTACACAAAATTTTAAGTATAGTTTAAGTTAGACCATAGTGTGCAAAGTTTTAGATTAAGCAAGATGTAACTTAATGTAAGTAGAATTTTATAACACGTAGAGGATGGGATATATAGAATATTTTGGCACTTAGTCATATCAGTAACTTAGTTTTATAAGGTAGCTTTGGAGTACTCGCTAACGTCCATGCTAACTAATGGCTCCTAAGGTCAAGATGGCTCTGATACCAACTTTGTAGAGGCCCCAAACTGGTGGTCCAAGCCCCCTCATATGCATACATTCACGATCCAGAAATTCAGTCGTGAACAACATATGAAGTTGGTACCCAGATAACATCATCCATTACACGAATAATAAGGTCTTACAATAAATGGTCACATGACCAAGTCTTAGACAACTACAACGCAGGGCAGGAAAATGACACACACAACGGAAGATAGAATAACACAACGTAGTAGCGCCCAAGTCACGCCTTAACCTACAGGTTGCTGACCGGGAGCTGGGCCTAGTTCGCGTAGTTGTCAACGTAGTACTCCTCATGTGGTTGCTCCTCATAGTCTGGCAAAGTAAATAGCCAGGGACGAAACCAATATGATTACATTTGAATGTACTCTGTAAGACATCCTTTAAGTAGCTTACGAAATGCAAGTATGCTTCTATGGTGGAATGGGTAGGCTAGATACATCATGGTTGAGTTTGACATCTCTATATCTTTGTTGAAGATGATACTTCAAAAGAAAATAATATAGTTTTCTTTCTCTTGTAGATATTGCATGTCCAAAAGGTTTTATAAAAACCTTCTTTAGAAAAGAAAGTTTTTCTTTGCAAAACTTCTTGTAGAACAACTCCCAGCTTTTCTTCATCCGTACCTCGCAGGTACAAAGTTCACCTTCCCAGTACCTCACAGGTACAAGTCCTTTTTCATAAATATCCTTTTGAAAATATTGATACAATACTAGCTACATGACCATTCAACTGTCCATATCCGAGGACTCAACAATTATGAATAGATTTACTCTACGGAGGTGTACACAATCCACAAGATCCACATCATCTTCCATGAATCACCCATGGACTGTCCACAACAATATGCGAACATCAGATAATTGATCCTACCTTTCCACTATGGTCAAGCTAGTATATGACTATCCCTTCAACTGGGTTTATTCTCCCTGGCACCGTGTCGCACACTGCCATGACAGGAGACCCAACTGTTACAACCGGAGGGAAAATTAATCCCACACTTTTCATGTCCCGTATCTCCCACCTGGCGACACTTCGGTTCAGAGAATCACATTCTCTATAGCATTTGGGATAGAACACACATTAACAAGAAAAAGTTTCTAGATAGGCCTCTTGCCCATGTTGAGGTAGAGTGGCAGTACGTTTTGGTTGTTCAGCGAAGACTAGGTTGTGTGTCTTTTGTAAAACATTTCAAAAACTTTCCTCTTTGCCTCCTCTAGTGAACAAGGTCCCACCTTTCCACCGAGGGTTTTTCATAAAGCATTTGTTTACAAAAGCACATTTTAGGGTGTCCTCTTAGGGACTTCAAGATTATTAATATTGGGCGTATTTATATTCCATATTCTGGCTAAAGTCTTGGTAACACCAAGTTTGACTATTGGCAATGTAATAGTTACATATAATATTAATGGTAATAATAGACACAGCAAACATAGTTTTGTTAATCCAAGTTTTGTAAAACTTCAGAAGTAAAAAACTTGCATGATAGATAATGATAAGTATAATAACAGCAAGCTTTAGGATGGCTTTCCTTGGTATGAGTTCAAGTCTTGCTCTTGGAAATAGCAAGAGTGAAAATATCCTTCTTCTCCAATAACTTCCTCGTTTTCTAACGTCGTAAAATAAATAAATGACACACAATCAGAACCAACTAAGGCAAAAAATGGTACTAAGAAATACATTCAGCAAGCAATGCACAAAACAATTCGTCGCTCAATTTTCCAAAGGCAACAATTCACATGCACACATACCACTAACAAGATTAATTGCAAACATGACTATGGTGGAGAAATTGTATTTCTCAACAAAATGCAATGGCATCAGTGGGTATTCCACTAGCCTACCAAGTCATTTGGAGGTCACAATGCCTCTGGTTACACTTGTGGAAAAATAATATTCCACTAAACGACAATCAACACACTACTCATGCTAGTGAGAAAATAATAGGGTGCCAGTAATCAAATAAATATTACTCATGCTTTCCTATAAATTAAAGTGCAAGCTAACAGAGGTGACAACATCATAAATTCAGTACCAAAATGGTACTGGACTCATCACATCAACCTAAAAAATCTAGGTACTAAACTTAATAATACTTTGCCCACATTTTCTATTCAAGAAAAATACTACTCCCTCTGTATCAAAATATAAGATGTTTTAGCATTTTCTAGACAAAACGTATCTAGACATGTTTTATTGTATTGATTCATATGAATCTTACACTAAAACATGTCTAGGTTCGTTTTGTCTACGAAATGCTTAAACATTTTACATTTTGATATGGAGGGAGTAGAAAACAATACTATGCTATTTCTTATTTCTATTTATTTCCAAACATGCCCATTTTTCCTAACATGCTAGTAATGTAAGAAAACAACATTATAACAGAGAGTAACACATCTACACATGTTATAAAACAAGAATCTAATGCACAAGTATTTAATTAAAACTATTTACACAAGATTACCTAAAACAGAAAAGAGCTAAAACTAGTTATGCACACCATAGTTATTCTAGAGATCTAAAAATTACACCAATATAGGATCAGGTAGATCTAATAATACACAAACTCATCCAATTGGATCCACATAAAAACGCATCATCAAACAACCTACAAAAATACTAGAAGGGCTCTCTGGTATTTTCCCAAAATCCATGGCCTTTTCTCTATGAAGCTCTCCTTAATGCAAGTCCAAGTGCTACCGATAAATATCACTAAGGGCTATCCAAAATAATTTAGTTTGCAAAATTTGGATTCATATTTTGAAAGTTATGCCAATAATGACTTAACAGATAGTCTCTGCCAAAATAAATGCTACTTCAAAAATAATGCACACAATGTAGATCTATCAATTGGATGTGGTTAAGAAAATGTTAACCTACAATCATGATTTTTTTTGGGGTGAGAATCCCCTTTTTCTATTTTCCTAGGCCAAAAGCTAGGGTTCATATTTCTGTTTATTTCAAAAAAAATAAAAAAAAATACAGAGACTACATACGCACGGGCCGGATCTACATGGGCACGACCCATCTAGCGTGGGAAACAGTCCGCAGGAACGCGCGCGCGTGCTGCGCGGCAACGGCGCGGTTCAGAGGGATATGTTGATCGCGCGATCAACGACCTTGGTTTCGTGTTCTTCCTGCCCTCTCTCTGTCGCACCCTGATTTCTAGGGGATACTCACCGTACGAACTGGATAGCAGATGCTTGGATTATGGGGCATAACTGCTCCCACGTCCCAGCTTCCTGGTAGGCCTGCGCTTATGCGCGACAACACAAGCCCTGCTATTCCATCGTCGATGTAAACTATCCACTAGAGATCAAAGGCACTTCCGTCGACGTACTTCAAACCATACACACATGGTACGTCAACGGCGTTTAACAAGTGATATCACAACAGATCTCTACGACACAAAAGATTGAAATGAGTTGCAAATGGCTCTCATTAGAGCAGAGATAGCAAATACAATCATTCAGAGGGCACACGCCCCAACAATACATCATTACAATACAGCAGAAGCATTCAACATGTCTGAGTACAGACAAGAACCAAATAGGCCTAAGAGGCCGGAAACAAACAGACGGAGCCCATCCACGAAGTCTCGGATCCTGCCCGGGTCCGCTATCTACTCGTCAGCAGTCTCGCCAAACTTCACGTAGTAGCCACCATGTAGACCCTCGGAATCGTCGTCTGCGTAAACCACAGCCCCAAAGGGGTCAGTACATAAACGTACTGGCAAGCAAGACTCACAGTTCACCAAAGTGTAACCCGTCAACACCAAGCACAGATGCTTTGGGTTCAACGGAAGGAAAGGGGATATAAAAGATGCTGCAACTGGATGCGCTAACCAACTACAGAGATTCTACCACTTCCGGCTAACAGAAAGGAGATAAGATCGAGGATTGTAACCAACTAAAAGATAACTTCAAACAAACCCATCCTGGATCTCGCCCCTTATCCAAAGAAGCAATCCGAGGATAACTCACACAGTTGTATTAAAGATGAATCAAGTTATTGTGCCATCAACCTATTACTAGTCAAGTTATTAGTCATTGGGTGTAACATGTTCGATCATTATGTTTAAGTTGTCCTGAGTACTTGTTAGCCAGTACTTTCACCAAGTAATCCATAACCGCGGAAAACACGGCTTCTCGAGAAGATTATCCCTGCAGGGTTGCACCAATTTGGCCGTACACGCATGAATATCCCGCCAGATGGAAAGGCCCTTCCACCAAGCGGGGCACTCAACACAACCAACCATTCTTCGCATCAAGCCCAAAGAACCTTGGGCGCACGGCTAATCAAGCCCCGAAGAAAAGGGACCCTCATAGCACTCTAAGACCGTGTCCCCCTATATACCGACTACAAAAGTTCCACCCTGGCCTGGGCTCGCAAAAACATGCATGCGGCAAATGGAAAACACGAACTAAATGAGGCGATTTGGACAAGATGCGAATCAGGTCAAGTTGAGGGGGGCGCCCATACTCGCTTCCCAAATGCGGGTAGTGCGCTCATCATGGATCAGTAGACAAGACCCTTTTCCTATTAGGGTCGACACTAGCAGGCTTCAAAACCTCTCATGGGCCTCCTGCCGGTGCCTTATCATCAAATTTATTATTAATAGTAACATTAGCATGATTGATTGATTAAACATCGAGCCCCCGCAACGTAATAGAAGTAGTAACAGTAAGTAACGGGTAACAGACTCGAGCAAAAGCAACCTAAGCATGCTAGTAAGACACTGGCTCAAACAATGGGTTGTAGGAAGGGAGATGAGGCAATATCAGGGTTAAGGGATTCATGTGATAGGTTCGTAACAGAATAACTACTACTAAGGCTAGCAGAAAAGAACAACGGAAAGTATCGGTAACCAATGTTGAAAGGAACACAGTGGTTCATGTGAGTGATAACTTGCCTGCAAAACCCAGTAGCCTGGTACTGAGCTAACTCCTTAGAAGGGGTGTCGTAAGTATCGTCGGTCTCAACGTCGTCGTATATCCGAGAAGAAGCAAACAAACATTGCAGAAAGATAAGAAATCAATATCATGGCATAGGTGCACAAACATGGGATGATGCATGTCATGTTAATGGTTGCATCAAAATAAACTACTTGACAAGATAACACAATTTAATTGGACCCATATGTAATGTGAATTGCATATGGATGCAAATGGTTAAGTGGAAGCAATGGTCTACATTTGATTAACAAGTGTAAGTGGTTAAACATGATGCATGCATGATGATAACAAAACAATAACAACAAATAACAATGATAGATGCAAGTGAAAAAGGAATTTAACAAGGTTTGGAAATCATTGATTAAGTTTGGAAAGTTTGGTTACTTGAAACATGTCACACAAGTAATTGTTGTTTTCAACAAGTTAAAGTGTTCAAAACAGATAACAAAGTTTATATTTGAAAAGAACATCAAATTTTAGTTGGATTACATGTTTCACTTGTTGAAAAAGGATTTCAAATAAATTAATTAGGAATTAAACAAGTTAAACAAGAATTAAATTGGAATTAATTCAAGTGTGGATGTTAATTGAATTTTATTTGATCAAAACATTAAACCAAGTTCATATTTGAAAAGGTTATGATTTGATGGTTTGAAAACATATTTTATATGTCCCAAAAGAATTTGAGTTGATCAAGTTATGAGTTTAGCAATATTAAATGATTTAAACAAGGTTTAAATCATTTAACCAATTTTAATTATTCAAAACATGAAACAAATTTTATATTTGGAAAGAGGGTTTAATTTTGCATGGAAAACATATTTCATTTGTGGAAATTGGATTTAAAATGAGCAAGTTATTATTTTGGCAATTTTAAATGCAATAAACAAGAAACAATTGTTTTCAGCAATTTAAATTATTCAAAACAGCAAACAAAATTTATATTTGGAAAGTACATGAAAATTTGATTGGAAAACATATTTAGTTTGTGAAATTTGGAATTTTTATGCTCAAGTTATGAATTTTGCAATTTTAAGTGAATTTGACAAGTTTTCAAATATTGCACCAATTTAAAATATTCAAAACAGTAAACAAATTTTATATTTGGATAGATCATTTAATTTGGTATTGAAAACATATAAAAAATGTTGGAATTGGAGTTAAAATGATTTATTTAGGCAATTTCCAAAATTGGGTGCAAATCTGCCACTTTTAAACCATTAGGGACTTAGAAATAATTATTTCAGGGGTCTAGATTAGATACCAGGGGCCTATTGGTGAATTCTAGGAAGTTTATGGATCTGGAGAATCGAAATAAAAAAGATGGGGTATTATGCAGGGGGTGGGATTCGAACCCACCCCCTCTGGCTTGTGCGCGTGGGACTTGAACCAGTGGGGTAAGCTGCGGCTTGTGCTAGGGAGGGGGCTTCGGGGAGTATATTGTTCAGAAACTGGGTGCGGTTTTTCTGAAACTGAAACTGTCACCGATCGCTGGCTGACAGGGAACGGAGGCAGCGATTCCCGGTGGTCACCTGCGATGAAGCGCTCGCGGGGCGCCGGGTGCTGCGGCTCGTGCGTGGCCTGGGGCGAGCGGGGGAGAGGGAAGGAGGAGGGGACGGACAGGGGCTCACCGCGGATGCTTGTCATCGAGGCGAGGTGGCTGCCGATGCTGTCGGCCGACAGTGGCGAGGCAGACAGTCCGGCGACGGCGCGGACGCCACCGAGCCTCCCAGCAAGCGGCGAGTGCATGGGGAGGGGCAGGAGGATGCCGCGGCTCCATTTTCCTCCTCGGGGGCTTCTCGAGACGACCAAGGCGAGGGGGTGGTAGCGGTGTTCTGACGGGAGGCAGTGGTGGTTGTAGTCTGCAGGTTCAGAACAAGGTGGAGCTCCTGCAGCTAGACGAAGGGGAAGAGGGGCTTGGCGGCGCAGAGGGGTGGAACTAGGGTTAGCAGGAGAGGGGGGAAGGTAGGTACTTAAGGTGGTTAGGAGCTCGGTACGGCACGCATCCGGGAGGGTTTGGGGGGATCGCACGGTTGTTTCTCTGTTCGTACAGAGGATGACTTCAGCGTGAGGAAGACGACAAGAGGGAGGAAAGGGGTACTGGGCCAAGAATAGATGGGCTTGGGCTGGCTTAGCTTTCTCCCTCTCTCTTTTATTTATTTCTGTTTTCTTTTATTTATTTTTTGTAGCAAATGCAAATGGAAACTTTGGATGGTTTTTAAGGTGGTAAAAATTTTGGAAAAATTAGATTAGGTTGGTTAGGTGATTAGAAACCATATTCCAAGATTTGATTTCAAAAAGTTGAGTTTTAAAATGATATTTGTATTTGAATCCAAATAGAAACAATTTTCATTATTAAAAACACAATATTGAAACAACAATTTAAATAGGGTTACCCCTATGAATTAATGTGTTTAAGGATTACAATTTTGAGGTGAATTTCATTGTTTCATTTAGGTACTGATTTGAAATACATTTGATTTGAAATTGGATTGAAATAGAATTAATTGATTGAAATAAAAGCACCATTTTATTAGTTGAACATTATGGGATAATTGGAAACAATTAAGGTTTTTATTTGGAAACAACTATTTGGATGTTGGTTTGGAATTTCAAATGGAAAACAAATTGAATTTGAAAAGGGTTTGATTATTGGATGCATTTTTATAGAAATAAAACTATAGTTTGGAATCACACTTTAATGGAAACAAATAATTGTTTTATTTTGAAATATCTTTTTAGAAATTGTAACATCACAAGGATGAAACAAAAGGTTTGAAATTTGAGTTGAAATTCAAATAAAAAACAAAGGAAAACAAATGAAAACAGTTGGAAAACAACTGAAAACAGAGGAAAACAAATGGAAAATAAACAAAACAATTGCAATCAACATGATGCCATGATGCAAAACATGAAATAACAGATAGCAAACATTCTAAAGGCTATTTTTCAGACTTGGGATGTTACACTCTCTCTCACCCGCGCGCGGCCGAGAAACGGAGGCGGCGGATTGCTCACCTAGGGACGACGCTGGGAAGTGGCGCGGTGTCGATGCAGTCGCAGGTAGTCGGGGCTGTGCAGGCGAGCAGTCAGCAGCGGTCAAGGTGGCTCCAAACGGCGGCGCGGTGCGGAGTGGCCGCAGCGGATCCGACGACGGCGGCGCGGCTCCTACAAGCGAATGACCAAGGGGAAGGGTAAGGGACGGTCCCACACGTACGGGGAGCATAGCTAGGGTGCAATGGAGGGCTAGGAATGTTCGGGGTGAGCTCAACCTTTTCGTGGTGCTCTCGGTGGCCGGCGACAAAAACTCTCCCGTGTCGCTCACTGTGAGCAATTTGGGTCGAGTGGGCGTGTCGAGGCGAGTGCGGTGGAGAGGTGTGTGGCGGGGCAGAGGGGCGTGCGGTGCCTTATATGTGTGGGCAGGGGGTCGTGGGCGCGGGGTGCTCTCGGGCACGTCGCGGGTGGCACGGAGCGGCGTCTCCGGGCGTGCACACGCCGTGCAACGGGCGGCTAAGGGACTAGGGTGGTGTGGCACTGCAGCAGGGCGACGAGGAGGCGATGTTTTCGTGGGCGTTGAGGCCATAGTGCACACGGTACGGCGTACACTGCGTGTCGAGCTGTTGTCCCCCTTTTTTCTCTCCCTGTCCCCCTCTCTTTCCACTCCTCTCTCACACTCTCTTATCGACCACAAATGGCATCCAAGGTATGAAACCCAAGTACAAACATAGGTAACCATGTTTGGCAAGGTCTCATCTCCCCATTTGGACAAAAACCAACAAAATCATGCACTCCATTTTTTGTAAAAATAAAAGTTCAGAAAAGTTCAGAAAAAAGTGACTTAGCAAAATTGCTAAGTGTGGAAACAGATCAACTCATCAAAATGTTCACTCAAGATTAAGTTAGCAAATGAAGTCAAAATTTGGAATTCTAAGTTGGACAATGTTAAAAATGAAATGAACTTTTAGGAACATCTTTTAAAAAAATTGGAATTGTGGAAGGTTTTGAAAACAAGGTGGAAAAAGGTCACCTTTCTGTTTTTCTCTGTTTTCCAAATTGTTTGTTTTTCTGTCTTATTTTCTTTCCACAAAAACAAGCATGCAATGTTCTGTTTTCAAACTCCACAAATCAAACCAAGCTTATATATTTGTAGTCCATACATCAGAGAACAATTATATGCCAAGAAAACATAAAATTTGATACTCTAACATATTGAAAATAAGTGCTAGAAAATGATACATGGCTAGTTTTTCAGGGGTAGACCTTAATAGAAAAACTAAAAGAAAACATACATATTTTCAATTGAATTTTTTTTTCCTGGAATCGAACAAATCCAAGAAATGTTGATAAGTTGAAAACATCCTTGATCCAACACTTAGGGACAAAAATTACTCAAAGCATCATATGGAAAATAGCACAGAAACAACTAGTGATCATGAGAGAAAAAATGGATATTTGATTTAAAATAAATTGTTGGTTGCATTGCATAGATACTCATTGTCACATACATATGTTGGTTCACACAAACATATTACAAAAAAAAATTGTTGTCTCTTAAATTTGAGTTCAATTTGAAATTTAGCTAAATTTGGTCGGAATTTGCCTTTGTTCATCGGGTTGCTTCGGATCAACGAGTGGGAGGAATCCCCCCCCCCCCCCCCCCGAAATTTACGCCGTCACGCTTCCAAGCGACGAGTTTTCGACCGAAAAAATGCCCTAGGGGCCTAAGGAGTGCAGATGCTCTTACCACGTTATCATAGGGTAAATGCTGCTGTGACGATAACATACAACTCTTTATGTAGTCATGGGCAAAAACCATTGTTCCACTAATACATGCATGAGGAAATTTTGAAATGTTGCGTGCTCACATTTTTGGTCAATTAGCACTTTCGAAATGTTGCCTCATTTATGGTAGGTTTTGTCCCGAAGAAAAGGTGATGCAAGGACGCTGCAATAGTATACAAAATTTGTTGCACAGTTAAGAGTATGCTACATTGATCGGAGGAGATTTCACGTTTTATGAGGGCTAGACTACACCTCATGTCCACCATTTAATAATATTTTACCTTTGAAGAGTAATTTTCAACTCTTGCACATCGAGGATCCAAATTTGTGGTCCTCCGCCGACTCAGGAGCTCAGAACACATTTCCGTATTCAAGAAAAAAAATGGAGAGCTTGTCACGACTAAGATAAGGGTGAAAAGGAAACGTTGACCTAGAGTTAGAGGCCCCGGGAGCGGGGCCTAGAAAGATGTGTTAAGGGAGTAGTGGTCTTGCCCACCTAAGGGAGCGGGCTCGGCAAGCTGGTCACCCTCTGCTCAACTCCTTTCGCACAAATGGTGTGAGTGCCACTTAGGGTCATACATGTCTGGCACCTTCTCGCTTGTCATTGGCGAATTCGAGTCAAGTTCTTCAACTATGTTGCTTTTCTTGTAGCAAGAAATTCATGTGGTTATGCCACCCATCTACCTCTCATTTATTTATTTCCTTCATGGGCGCGAACACATTCCTCCATGTGCCTTGTGCACCTTTAGCTCTACAGACGGAACATTTGAACACATGATCTTTATTTGTGTGCATGCATCTTCGTATAACTTGGGATATTGGTACCTAGCAGTGTGTGCGCATTTGCGGCATCGCCTCTCTAAGACCTTTGGCAAGGGGCATCTACCCCGTCTCCGCCTTCTGACTTCAAGTTTTCATTAATGGTGATCGTCGTCTTCTTGTAGAGCATATTCAAGAGCCATAGTGCAACAATTTCGGCCTCCCTCGCATCCCCACATCCACCTGCTCGCCGGAGATCAACGTCGGAAAGGTTCCACAAAGACGACGCAACGACGAACAGTTTCGGCCGCCGCTGGCTGCAGAAGGAGGATCTTTGCCTCCTCTACGTGGCGGGGTACCCAGTCCCGCCGGACAGAATTGTCGGCGACCAGTGGAGGATCAGCGCGACGGGCTACCCCGTGCCAAAGCCGGACGAACACTCGGCGTCGATCTAGGAAGAGCACTCCGCCATGACGCCTGAGCAGCGCTCCGAGCCAGCCAGGCAGCACCAGAATCTCCCCCGATGGCGCGCCTTCTTCCGCGACCTCCGCGACGAGTAGCTCACCGACTATGCGGCCCGGCGCCGGCCAGCAAAAACTCGGCGGGGAGGACAAGGTGGTGGAGCGGCGAAGGGCTCACCCTCACCGCCGTGCTCGCCCACATCGAGGTGGGAAACAACCCACAGCTGGGCTGGCCAGAGGCACCCGCAGCCCCTCTTCAGCAGCGGCGCTGCTCGTGGCCACCCAGGTCCGCACCGACGGTGGCTGCTTCGGCTTCCTCGTCTTCGGCACGTCTCTCCACCATCTCTGCCCCGTTGGCGAGGGTGAAGACGAAGCGGGCCAGTACCCCACCGCGCTAGAGAGGCATCACCATCGGGCACGTCAAGGCGAAGTCTTTGGCCGTCGTGTACAAGGAGGGCGTCGTCACCTCGCCAAAGGAGTACGACGACATGGTCGCAGACCTCGAGGACGACCTCGCCTCGTCCAGGGAAGACATCGTGGCCGGCGAATTGGCGCGCTAGAAAGCAGACGTGGAAGAATTCGAAGGCCGCCGCCGCGGACGTGACGAGGGCGGCATCGTCACCCTCCCCGCCAGCGACAACAAGGCGCCGCCAGCGAAGAAGCCCTTTCGCTCCGACAACCTGGGCCAGGGATCCAGCAGCGCCCCAAAGGAAAATGCCCTAGGGGCCGAAGGAGTGGAGATGCTCTTAGTACGTTATCATAGGGAAAAGTGAAAATGCTGCTGTGACAATATACTTCACAACGAAAGAGAGCAGATAACATACAACTCTTTATGTAGTCATTGGCAAAAAACATTGTTCCACTAATACATGCATGAGGTAATTTCGAAATGTTGCGTGCTCACATTTTTGGTCAATTAGTACTTTCGAAATGTTGAGTCACTTATGGTAGGTTTTGTCCCGAAGAAAAGGTGATGCAAGGACGCTGCAATAGTATACAAATTTTTACAAAATTTGTTGCACAGTTAAGAGTATGCTACATGGATCGGAGGAGATTTCACGTTTTATGAGGGCTAGACTACACCTCATGTCCACCATTTAATAATATTTTACCTTGAAGAGTAATTCTCAACTCTTGCACATCAGGATCCAAATTTGTGGTCCTCCGCCGACTCAGGAGCTCAGAACACATTTCCGTATTCAAGAAAAAAAATGGAGAGCTTGTCACGACTAAGATAAGGGTGAAAAGGGACTCAGGAGCTCAGAACACATTTCCGTATTCAAGAAAAAAAATGGAGAGCTTGTCACGACTAAGATAAGGGTGAAAAGGATCGTTGACCTAGAGTTAGAGGCCCCCAGGAGCGGCCCTAGAAAGACGTGTTAAGGGAGTAGTGGGCTTGCCCACCTAAGGGAGCGAGCTCGGCAAGCTGGTCACCCTCTGCTCACCTCCTTTCGCACAAATAGTGTGAGTGCGACTTAGGGTCATACATGTCTGGCACCTGCTCGCTTGTCATTGGCGAATTCGAGCCGAGTTCTTCAACTATGTTGCTTTTCTTGTAGCAAGCAATTCATGTGGTTATGCCACCCATCTACCTCTCATTTAGTTATTTCCTTCACGGGCGCGAACACATTCTTCCATGTGCCTTGTGCACCTTTAGCTCTGCAGACGAAACATTTGAACACATGATCTTTATTTGTGTGCATGCATCTTCGTATAACTTGGGATATTGGTACCTAGCAGTGTGTGCGCATTTGCGGCATCGCCTCTCTAAGACCTTTGGCAAGGGACATCTACCCCGTCTCCGCCTTCTGACTTCAAGTTTTCATTAATGGTGATCGTCGTCTTCTTGTAGAGCATATTCAAGAGCCATAGTGCAACAATTTTCCACGCGTTGTTGATTTCTTAGTCGACAATTTGCTCTGGAGGTGTTTCTGTTCTCATACGTTTTGCAAATCCATCTGGAAGCCGGAAGCATGAGTCTAGAGTTTTGCCGCATCATTGTAGGCGTATAAAGCAGCCTCCATTTCATAATTTATATAAAAAAAATATAGCTCATAGCAATTATGACCGTGCCAAATTAGACGCCTTAGTTTTCACATAGACCATAGCTAGCCGCTATGCTGAGTCATGACCCTTTTGCTGCTCCAATATTCATACAAATAATCGTAAAAGGACACGGTGGAAGCTATTAGTATGCACAATTCAAAGTTAAGTACAAAGACCATTAGTCAGAAAAATGATTTGAAGCGTATTGTTCTGAATAATATATCGAAGGAAGCATAATTTAAATGGTCTAGATAAAAACTATATTTATTAGGAAATACATAACCCGGGGCAGATAAAAAAGTAGTTATGTTCGAATTTAAAAAAAAATGTTAGCAGCCGGTAGAGATGGGTCTTGCTCCCTTCACAAATGACCTAGGGTTAGGGGCCCCCGGGAGCGGGCCTAGCAAGACACGTTGAGTGAGTAGTGGGCTCGCCCCCCCTAGGGCTAGGAGCCCCCGGGACGGGGCTCGGCAAGCTGGTCACCCTCTGCTCAACTCCTTTCGCGTCATTCCAAACTGCCGCTCCCGTCCATCTGGGTTAACCCGGAAGACTTAATCCAGGTTAAGAGCCCACGCTACCGGGCTCAGCTCTTTGCTAATGGCTACTTACGAACCCTTTTATGTTGGGCGTAACTCCCTTGCGTATCCGATGTGGGACAAAAAAAAACGAGCGCGTCCGCCCTGCGCGCTGCCTTCACTTCACGCGGCGATGTGCTGGCTGATGTGCGCTCACGAGTGGATCAGCGGGATAATCTCGGCCTGTATGCACGAGTTGATTATGGGCCGGAAGGTATGTTCGGTCCAAAGACCCAGCCCACGTTCGCTCCATTAATCTGGACTCTGGAACATGCGAGCTTCCTCCGTAAGCTTTTTCGTCTGGCCGTACTCCAGGGGCCATCCATGACTGATTTGTCAGGCACAACTTGATCAAAGCATGGAACAGATAATCGACCTCACCTGCCCAATATGCTACAAATATGTGCATTGGGTACCTGGAACTCATACACTTTGAATTTGTTTGGAATTCTTTTTGCAACATATATTTATTTATACATGCTGCTGTAATTTTATATACTAAATGGGAGTCTAAAATAGAGCACCACCTATATCCACGTCATTAGAATTATTTTAACTATTATTTCTGTAATTTACGGCGAGGATTGCGTAACTTTATTGTTGATTCTAACATGTACACTGAACACAAACCATACTTTGTGTTGCGCCGAACAAACATATTGTCAAGAGTCCCTCTTGCACGTATGTATCTCCCGTAGCAACAAGGAGGCAACTTTCAGTTCACCACTACCATTGGATCTTACTTAGGGTATGCATACAACACTTCTTCCTTCCGTTCCCTTGTCACGTGCTATGGTGGTGCCCCAGATTCGACTTAAACCGGCGCCCTTCACGCCTTGCCATGATTTGGTTCGGGCCATCTCAGTTCAAAGGAGAGACGAGCAGCAGGTGGATAGGAAGGCAACACTGAATTGTCACTCTAGCTAGGAGGAAGCATAAGCATCAGCAGCAGATAAGAACATGTGATTTAGCTTTTCATATTTTTGCTAATTAGTCTCTTAAAGTTTTAGCAGGATAATTGGCTGTCGGAAAGTTAGGATATGGCATCGATAATCGCTCGGTCTGAGGTCAAGTTTGTCATACCAAGGGATTTTGGATCATCACAACTATCTAACCAATAAAACATTGAAGGATCTAATGTCTTGATTTCAAAAAAGAAAGACGCCTTGCCATGATTTGATTCGGGCCATCTCGGTTCAGTGGAGAGACGAGCAGCAGGTGGATAGGCAAGAAGGGAAGGAAATTCTTAAGCTAGGCGGAAGCATAAGCGTCAGCACCAGATAAGCAACTGTGATTTAGCTTTTGGTACTAATTCATCTCTTAAAGTTATAGCAGGATAATTCGCTCGGCTTGATGAGGTCAAGTTCGTCATACCTAGGGATTTTGGATCATCACAATTATCTAAACTAGAAAACATTGAAGGATTTAATATCTTAATTTGAAAGAAGAAAAAATTGTATAGCTTCTCACCCTCTGTATCAAAAGAGTACGCGCATGTGTAAAACTTTGCAAAGAGGCAAGCACGTACGTACCGATGACTCAAAGTGTGAGAAATAGAAACATAGTCAGTAGCAAATTACAAATATGATGTTATTTATTTATTTTTCAAAAATGAGTGTGTGATACCCAATTAAGTAATTAGATTGAGAACATGACTTGTTTATTTTGTTTTGAAAAGAAGAGATGAGAAACTAAGGCCGCCCGACCTTTCTATCATAGCTTTGTCGGGCATGTTTGCCATTCCAGTTGCCCACTAGAACTACATTTTTTTTTCAACCATCTGTACCTTGATATTCTATTAGATTCAAATTTTATGTCATTTTTGGATTCTAAGAAATTTTATCACAAAATGTAATTTTTTTTTATCAAGTGGCATGTACCATAAAAGGGAGACCATTGATCTTTTTTAACTATGTTTCCATATAGATAGGCAGTAGAGAAACATATTTTACTTGTCTTTGACAATCTAAATGAAAATGATTATTCCAACAGCCTATCTAGTAAAAAAATCTTATGATTGGAGTCCTCTGAATTAAATCCCTATGGTAGTCTTGCAAGGAAATCTTACATATTCCACTCTGTCTATCATCGGACCTACTTATTCATAAGCAGTCTTTTATGTGTTAAAAAAATATCCTTCTTTGCATTTATCTTGATAGTAACTTTACTTGAGTTAGTGTGATATCATTCTATTCCATAACGGATAAAGCACCAGTTGTTCTGTACCATTTTAATATGGAGGTTCAAATTTAGAGGTAAAAAAAGCTAAATGAATGCAAGTGCCTGATAGTGAATTACATATTTGAGAAATTTTGAATTTGCATGATAATGAGCTGGAGATTACTAATAATTTGCATTCAGAAAATTGCTTTTTGAAATAATATGATACCCATGAGATTGTACCTTTATTTCTAGAAATATTCAACCCACTATAAAAGATGCCCTCACACCGCGCTAGTTCTGGTAAAAAGATATTTCTAATTTTTTAGCACCGTGAACTAAGTACTTACATTGATTTCGACCACTCTGCTACATTCAGAGTGTTACCTGTGTTTCTGCAAAGTGCAGACTGGGTGGCGGCTTGAGGTAAAGCAGCGGAAGCTCGGCTGGGAGGGAATTGTTGCTGCCGCTGATGATAACGATCCAAAATCCTACAATACATGCGTGTTAATTCTTTTACGGAAAAAACAGAAAGAGTACAAATTACATAAGTAAAATCTGGAAAATTAACGAAGAAACTTAGTGTAAGCTGAACACACGTACCATAGACAGATAACAAGATGGATGAAGCTAGGTGTCGCCTCTCTTCACAGGCTGCTTTAGTTCCTTCATCTTTAGGCAGCCAGAGACGTGCAGCGTCTTTAGTTTCGCAACGGCCTCTGGTCCACAAATCGACACAAGATCCGGACAATCTCTAATATACAACTGCTCCAAAGATGAAAGGTTCCTGCTCCAAACATCACCTGGAATGGATATTATGTGCTGGCATTCACATATCTCCAGCGAACGAGTGACGCGAGGTTCTGCAGACAGCTGGGAATCCATTCAGAAACATCCCCACATTGACCCACGAAGAGCCTTTCAAGCATTGATGGCAACACCAATCCCCTCTGCCAGTTAAGAACTGTGCAATCATAAATCTCCAGGTCCTTGAGAGAAAGAAAACTTCCGAACCTTTCACCGGGCAGCGAGAGCAACTCGTCGCAGTGCGCAACATAAATCTTCTCAAGTGCAGGCAGAAATTCTTGTATTAGGAGATCATCAAGGATTGATAATTTATTGCAGCCGCTAATGTATATCACCGTAAGGGATGAGAACGACTTAATGCTGCCCGCACTGCACCCGCAATGGGATAAGTTAGTGAAGGCCGCCAGTCTGGCGGACATAAGAGACTCGCACCTTGCAATTTCCAAACTCTGTAGGGCTGGCAGATGTTGTAGGGGTGAGGAGGTGCGACGGGAATAATATAAAAAAAACTTAGTGAGGGAGCAGCACTCAATATTGTCTCCAAGATTCCCAGAATTACCCAGCACAAGCCTCTTGAGGGGAGGCGAAACCAAAGTCCCGGAGCAGATATTAGGGCAATGAACTACCTCCAGTTCTTCAAGGCAATGTAAATCCACGAACCTTTCAGTTGGTAGAGACAGTAGCCTCTTGCATTTTTTAATTGTAATTTTTTTTATGGCTGGTACATAAGCTGGATGTAGAAAATGTTCGAGGCTTGACAAATTTTGGCAACTGAAAATTGCTAATTCCATCAGGGAGGATGAAATTCCAATACTGGCAAATGATATTATGCTTGGCAACGGCTTAAACCAGCTTGGAAAAGACACGCCTGGATAACCCTGGAGTACCAATGATCTGAGACCTGTGGGAGGCTGTAAAAGTTGAGGAGCTTCTGTCCGATTATTCTGACAAGACATCAGCGAAGGCCAATGCACTTTCAGACTGTGAAGATATTTCCCCTTTTTTCGGATCCTGGTGCATAGTTTAATTATTACTCTAGATAATATCGAAACCCAAATAGTTCAGATCTACGTAAACTGGTCAACTTACCGAAGTCAATGGGTAAGCCTTCTAGCTTGCATTCCCCAACAGAAAGAATTTGCATATTATAGAGGTGATAGAACATGGAAGGAAGGCTCTTCAAAGCACAAGCACTGGAGATTACAAGGCATCGAATATGCTTCAGGTTGCCAATACTATCTGGTAACACAATTGTAGAGGCAGAAATAATCACACGCATAAGCCCAAGTCCACTACACCAACGGCCCATTACAGAAGCTGCGACTTTATCCTCCAAGGACATGCTGCAAATCAGGGTACGCAGGTTTCCATGTTTGCATAGCTTCAACAGCTTTGAACAGTCAAAGTTTGTATTAGAGAGTACTGATAGGTGACGAACATTCTGAGGAATTTTCTGGAAGTCGCTTATGTTTTTCAATATGAAGCAGTCATGCTTGGAAACCATTTGGACCATGTCATGAACCAGGTCATGGATTACATATTTGCCACACACTTCTAGAAAGAAGGATCGACTTACGAGGTCTTCAAAGTACTGGCAGGCAATATCTTGAACTGGAATATCACCCTGGGGGTCCACATAGCCTTGTGAACTCAAATTTCAGCTAAATAATCCTTTTTAAAATCATGATCTTTAGGGTACACAGCACATAACGAGAAACATCTCTTCAAGTAGAATGGTAAGTACATGTAGCTCAACCGAAGGGCTGGTAAAATGTCAGTTTCCTCTTGTCTTAACTCCCACAATTCACTCTCTAGTACATTATTCCAATGTGTTGCGTCAAGGTTCATTTTTAACAGACGACCAATAGTTTTGGCGGCTAAAGCTGAGCCCTTTAGCTTAGGAAGTATGCTTCTACCAATGCTTTCCAAATCAGGGTCGCTGCTAGAACCCTCAGATCCAAAAATGTATAGTTTGAAGAAATTCTAAAAGACGTCATTGTTCAAACCCTCCAGCAAAAAAGGATTCATTGTGCACACCGCATCAGCAACCTTTTGAGATCTAGTGGTGACCAGCATCATACTTTCTGGCAGAAAATGTGTTAAAGGTGCACAGAAACTTTTCCAACACTGCCCGTTGTTCTTCAAGGCATCCTCCCACACATCATCAAGGACTATCAATAAACTTCCTTTGCCCCCGACGTTGTCAGAAAGATTGCTCACTTTTTCAGAAAGGTCGTGCTGAAGAGAGTCCAAATGATCGTGTCTTTCCTCTTTACCAGAAAGGGACTGTATGGCCTCCTTAGTTAACCTCTTGACGTCAAAGTCATCTGAGACACAAATCCAAATTATCTTCTTGAAGTGAGACTTCACTTTCTTATGATTGCAAATATGCTGAGCCATAGTGGTATTTCCAACACCTCCAATTCCAACTATTGGAAGAACATCAAGACGCCTGTGTTTGCTACGGATTTGATTAATTGCTGCTGATGTGTTTTCAGATGCATGAACTCCATAACTTGCTCTCTTGCGTTTCGAATGAGCCCTCCTACTATAACTATTTTCAAGCACACCAAGCAATTTCATAACCTCCGTCAACTCCTGGTCACGGCCAAATATTGTTGTATCAACGGGAAAGGAACTAGTCTCTGGCCTGGCCGACTTGTCAAACCGTGGTGACGCTTCACGCAAGTCCATCTTCTCTAGCAGATTAGATAGGTTTTTCAGCCTTTTCTGGACCTCCGTCACTTTGTTGAAACTGCCATGAATAACACTGTCAAAGAAATCAATGAAGGGGGACTGGCTTGCATTTCCCTCCACCATCACCTTCCGCTCGTATCACCTGAACTCATCGAGAAGGTCATCCGCATCAGCATCATACACAGCATCCTTGAACTCCGGAAGGAGCTCAGCCACACAGTGTTCATGGCTCTTCCACTCTGCTCGATCAATGAGGTTGTACATTGCGGGAAGAGTATCGCTGAGATGCTACAGACCACTCTGAAGGTGCAACAATTTGTCCTGAAGATTCTGCTCCTGCATGCCGCTCCATCGGGAGCGTAGAGATGAAATAGCAGATCCAGCCCATTGGAAGAAATTGACACACTCATTGATGCCACTGATGAGTGATGACCCTAACAGTACCTGGATATAATAATTAACACTGTGGAGGCAGTGGAGGCAGTCAGCATTGTGGAATCCTAATTTGTGGCCAGAGACGCAGAGTAACATTCACTATGTAATAATTAACACTGACATTTTGTGCTGAACGAGTATAGGAATCATAATTGGGATCAGGATAGAGCACAAGAATGGTAACGAGAATGATAAGTCACAATTCAATGTAACATTCTCCAGAATCGATTTTTTCCAAAGAACCACATCGTCACGGAGCGGTGGTCAACATGAAAAAAAACAAAGAACCCAATTAACGTGTTTGGCAAGCTGTAAAATATCCCTGGATTGCGTAGGGGGAACTTACCTGACCTGGAGCCCTCCGGCGGGTTAATCACCGCCTGGCCCCGATCTCATCCGTGCACAGCCGAGAACGGGCAGCCACGGGGTGGCCTCTGAATGAATCTCCGCTGCGGCGGCGACCACCAGATTCTTCCTCCAACGCAGCCGCGTCCGCTGGATGTGATCGACCAAGCCCGGCCTCCGCTGGATGGAGGGCCCTACGAAGCTCCGCCAGCGAGGGAGCGCCATCACCGGATCTAGATGTCTTCGACCCACCCTCGCAGGCCACAGCGGAGCCTCGCTGCATCCGCCCTAGAATCGCCACTCTGGTGTGTAGGTCGCGCTCCCGCCACGTGCATCGGCAACAGTTTTTTTTGTTGGACAGTGCTGGCCGTCCGGGAATCAAACTTTTCCATCCCGGGTCCCCCGTGGGCCGTGGCACGTGTTCCATTTTCGCCTTAAATCTCGCTTTTGCTCCGTAGTAAAAAAAATAGTCCCGATTTTACTCCCATGTAGCAAAAAAAAGCTCCATCTCAAAAAATAAAAAAATAAAAGTCAAACCTCGTCGAAGACCTCACCGGAGACACTGTAGCAATTAAAAAAGTACTATCGTAGCAAAAACCAACTTCGTCGAAGACGGCGCCGGTAGGCTCTCGCCGGAGACATCGCCGGAAAATCTTATAGCAAAAAAATTGTACTGCAATGGCAAAATTTTATAATAGTTATAGCAAAAAAAATTGTTGTATTGTTGCAAATAGTTGACCTTGCCGGAAAAATTGCCGAAGTTCTCATAGCAAAAAAAATTGTACTTAAATAGAAACACAAATACAGTTATGTAGCAAAATTTTGCAATCACTGTGAAAATTGACCAAAACACAACCGCCGGACTTGGGAGCACGGTCGAAAAGCGCCACCGGAAGAGTAGCAAAACCACAGGAGGAAGGGAGAGGATGAGTGAGGGCGTTGTGGCCTCTGTCTCCGGCGGCGCCGCCCGCGCCTCACGTCGGCCGTCGTCTCCGTGGTCGTCGACGGCACCACGCCGTCCGCTCCTCACGCCAGCGGTCGCAGGTCGTCGTCTCCGTGGTACGGCTTGGAGTAGAAGACGGATTTCTTACTTTCCAAGTTAGATACTTTTCGTAATCTTCTAGGTTTCCTTTCTGTAAGCCTAACCCTGCTATCTATATAAAGCCAGACGGGAGAGAAGAAAGAGACAGACAATTAGCTAGAAGCCAACTCGCCGAGAAGTTGAACCTCGTCGAGTTAGTGAAACCCTACTCACATTGTACTTTGTATACTTCAAGGTTCAGCCCTGTTTTAGTGAGATTGCAGGAGTAGGAACGCCGCCTAGTTGCGACGTACGGAACCTGGGTAACTTTGGTGTTCCTGGTTGTCGTATTACCACGTCCCCCCATGTCTCTACCAGTAGTCTCATGGCACCCCCGTCTATGAACTCTACTACGATGTCTCGACAGTTGGTGTCCACCGTGGGGCTAGCGACGTCAGGTGTTATGTTTCGATCGGGGATACTCGGCGGAATCGGCAGTATCATAACTGTTGGAGGCTTGGAATTCGACAACGACGTCGGGCGCTTCCTCGACAACGGATCGTACATGCCAGCACGGAATCACCTAGTAAGTGTCTGCGTTTTATCGATTGGATCTGCAAACATCTTTATCGGATTAACTGTAGAGGCAATGCGATTCTGTGGTGGAAGCAAATTTATCCCACCCGTTCTATACCCAGTTGAAGAAAACTATGATACCGGATTCTGTTCAGATCGCCAATACCCTGCTGAAATTGCTGCCTCTTCGGAGATGCCCGCAATCAGATCTCACTTTATTGGCATGGTGCAGACCGAGGTCGCTGAAAAAACAGATGAAAGTAATCCCGTGGAAGAGACAGAGGAAAACAATCCCACAGTTCAAGTGGAAAATCCGACACCCGTCAATTAGACGATGAACTCGGAAGCCGACTCTGTGCTAGCTGCCATAGAGGCAAGATTAGAGTCGGAACCCGGATCTGAAGACCTAGATTCCGAGAATGAAGATGAAGATGCTTTCGAGAGAAAGGTCAAATCTATGCAGGGGCTTCCATGAAGTGCTTATGGCAAAAACGGCTGAAAACACGGATGCAGAGATGATGAAGACCCCAAAACACCTCCGCCAGATGAGGAAAGAAAGGATGGTGAAACCAATCCAATTTACCCCAGAGGATGAACCTGGCAAAAATCCTCCCTCTTCCAAGAAGAAAAAGAAGACTGCCAAAAAACTCCAGTATAAACTCCAGAAGAAAAAGTTGGCAGATATTGCTAACCAAAACCTGAAAGTAGGAGGAGGAAACGGAGTCACACCTGCGGAGAAGAAAACGAAGGAAATCCCTGTCCCACAAATGTCGGAACGGGACGAACTTGATCTAATTCAAACCCCAGTGGGACGTGATGAACCCCCTGAAGTGCTGGAAGCCAGGAGGCAAGCTCTACAGCGGCAGCAGCAACATCTATTCAGAACTCGGGAAAACCTCTTAAAAACCCAGGCTAGCATTAAGTTGCAGCAGGAAGAAATAGAGGAATACGAAAGAAGGAATAGATCTGGCATAAAACCTACACGGTTACCCTGAATTGCAAAGTCGGATGTGCTGCCACCGAAAGAACGGTTCCAAAACCCTTCTTGGCAAAGACAAGTAAACGACACCAATGCCAAGGGCGAACGCATATACAAAATTGCAGCCAAAAACGCGAAGGCCGCGTTCGTCATCCTTAACGATGATATGTACTCCAATGACGAAAAGCTTCAAGGGGTGCATGCTTTATTAGGAAAAGCATTGCAACAGCAACAGCGAGGACAGGCAAGATCATGGAAGTTGCACGACGACTCGGGGCTATGTAAAACTGCCACATGTGCCGCTAGACCACCTGGACCTGGCAAACCTGGAGATTCAGGAAATTCTAAGGAGAAGAAAGGAGATCCGAGAAAGGACAAGAAAATCCTAGATCATAAGGATGCAGCGTCCAGGACAGGATCCCATCTGCCGAAAGGTGGAAATAATCTCCGTGATCGGGTGGAACAAAACCGGAAAGACGGAAAAATGATGCCCCCTCCAAGACGCTCAGCTGAAAAATCCGGAAGATATGACACTCCTCACAGGCGTGAGAGATCCCGTACTCCTCCTAGGAACAAAGAAAGACCAAGGAGTAGAACTCCACCTTATTCCAAAGGACGGGATAACAGACGAATCAGGGATAATCCCGGAAGAGCGCAGTCGCGCAACAATGAACCAGAAAGGAGCATACCCCCTTATGTCCATTAAGCCGACAGATATTCCGCTCACGCCGATAAGGCCGAAAGAGATGATCTATACTTTGGACCTAAGTGCTTCACTGACAGGATCCGAAGAATAACTCTACATTCTGGCTTTGCCAAAGTTGGTCCAACTTATCAAAAGTATACCGAAAGTATGAACCCGGATACATGGCTTTCAGACTACTATACTGTTATCCAGATCAACAAAGGGACGGACTTAGAGGCGGTGAAATTCCTCCCCCTAATGTTGCTGGATGGAGCCAGAGATTGTCTCAACGGGCTTCCGTGAAGAACCGTGGATAGTTGGGATGATATGGCTAGAGTGTTCACTCAGCATTTTCGGGGTACATGCAAACGCCCTAAGAGCATCAACCAGCTAAACCGCTGCGTCCAGTTTGAAGACGAGTCGTATGTCGACTTTATTTCAAGATGGACAACAATGAAAAACAGTTGTTCTGGAGTAAGTGATGTACAAGCAATGCATGCTTTCATCAACGGCTTAAAACCCGGTCTTGCATCGTTCATGGTTGGTTCAAAGGAGCACAAAGATCTCGGATCTATGCTTACCACCGCCAATGAGCACGCAGCTGCCGAAGACGACATCAAAGCGAGAGGTGGAAATATTGATGCTTTAGCTCGGGCCAAAAATACGCCTCGTTCTGAGAAAAAAGCTACTCCAGAAGCGCAGCCAAAGCCCAAAGAACTTAACTTAACCTTTGGAAAGGATAATGGCAGCAAATGGAAGGGAAGAAACACAGAACCTATCTCCTACTCAAAGGAAGAGTGGAAAAAGATTAAGTCGAAAAACTGTGTCCACCATTCGCAATTTGGGAAACCTACCCATACCAATGCGCAATGCCGGCTTAATAAGCACATGAAAGACACTGCAGGATCCGGGAACAAGAGGAAGTTCTCCAAGCAAAAGGCAGAAGCTGAAAAGGAAGAAAATGAATCGTACACTAACGAAAAAATCCAAGAACAACAGCGGAAAGGCGAGCCAAAATTCCCGAGAGTTGATGGAGAATGTAACCTAACTTTCCTGACAACTCCCTCAGCAAAACAGGCAAAGCGAACACTTCGAGAAATCAACGCGGTTGTTCCACCAACCCCCAAATTCTTGAAGTATTCAAATACGCCAATCACCTGGGATCAGTCTGATCATCCCGGAAACATCCCAGACCCAGACACACAAGCTTTAATCGTGAGCCTTATTGTTCAAAACATTAGGCTGAAAAGAGTGATGATGGATGGAGGATCTAGTATCACAATTATGTACCTAGATACACTGAAGCATCTGCGCATCTTCAAGACCCAGCTCAATCATAGCAACATACCTTTCCACGACATTGTTCCGGGCAGACAAGCACACTCCCTAGGAGAAATTTCCCTAGACGTAACCTTCCGAGAAAGAGAACACTTTCGTCAGGAAAAGATCTCATTCGAGGCGGTGTCGTTCGAAAGTGTATACCATGCAATACTCGGACCTCCAGCTTTCGCCAAATTCATGGAAATATCATGTTATATCTATAACAAGCTGAAGATGTCAGGGCCAAAAGGAGGAGTAATCACCATATCGGGAGACTTCAAATTGGCAAACGAGCCGGAAAAGGAAACGCCCTTTGCATCGAACAAGTGATAGCAAAGGAGGAATTGAAAGAGCTGGCAAAGGAAGTATCACCAACAGAAATGCCGGCAGGAAAAGAAAGCCGTAAGCCGGCAGATAGCTTCAAAGCATCAGAGAATACAAGACAGGTTATCCTAGATCCCAAAGATCTCACAAAGTTTGTCGTAGTGGGAACTGAGATGACTGACTAATAGGAAAGCGCGCTCGTCAAGTTCCTCCGTGAGAACTGGGATATTTTTGCCTGGTGTCCAGCAGACATGCCGGGTGTACCTAAGGAACTTGCTGAGCATCAATTGAAGGTGATTCCAGGATCAAAACCCGTCAAGCAAGGTCTCCGTCGATTTGACGGAAGAAGACGGAAGGCTATTGGCAAGGAAATTATCTGGCTTCTAGCAGCTGATTTTATCTGGGAAGTAATACATACTGATTGGTGCGAACTCAGTATTAGTACCGAAGAAGCATAGTACTATTCTTAGGATGTGTATAGATTACACGGGATTTAACAAATTGTGTCCGAAAGATAGATTCGTGTTACCGTGGATCGATCAAATAATAGATGCCACAGCTGGCTCTGAGCTTTTATGCTTTTTGGATGCTTATTCCGGGTACCATCAAATACGCATGAAAGAAGAAGATCAAATAAAAACCTCTTTCATAACATCCTACGGAACATATGTTGGGAATATGCCCTAGAGGCAATCATGTATGATGTAATTCCCAATGTATTCATAAAGTTATTAAGTTGTCCTTGTTTTGAACATCGGATACATGTCATTGAATATGTGATTCGATTGTGGAACTATGTATTCATGTTGTTCATACTAATTGTCCTTGGTCGTTAAGGTTGTGCTGGACACACACCCTAGACTAATGTGAGTGTTGGCTGATGACACGGTTCCACTTGTCATGGGCATGCTGATGCCATTCCAATGTTCACGGACTTGTCTAAAGAGTTTAGCAAGTCGGACTGACCCATATTGAGATGCAACGAGCAAGTCGTCATTTGCATGTCTCAATCAATGTAATCCTTAGACCTGAGGTTATCGCACAATCTGAGTTGTGGATCATCGACTTAGGTTCTGTCAAACGTTGTTCTGTGACAAGGCAGCTATAAAGGCAGAGTTCGGTCGAATGAGAAGCAAGCTGCGTGATGTGGATAATCAAGATGGGATTTTGCCCCTCCGAATGGAGAGATATTCTCTGGGCCCTCTCGAGTCATATGATTCAGGAAGCATGGCCATGCGCGACTCAGTTAAGTGTTAACTGTGTCTGATGACTAAAAGTTAGTCAGATGAATCATATATCACGGACCGAGAAGAGAGTTGAACTATTTAAGGGATGACGATAAATCGCCTATAGTTCGACAAGGTATATCGTGAGGCAAAAAGGACTAAGATGAATATCACATTGAAAGGTATGTCGTCATGACTCAATGGGACTTGGGAATCGGCACGTTCTGCTAGGAGCCGCTACCGGTTGATCGGTTGGGAGTCGGACTCCAATCGTGTCCAAGTCGCCATGAGCCTGCAGGGTCGCACACTTAAGAGCGGGAGCAAGTACTGGTCGGGTTGGACCTGAACCATAAATGGACTGAGTTTGTGAGTCGGACTCACAGAGGGAATGGGCCACAAGTGTTGTGAAGCCCACTACCATTCGCTATATAAAGAGGGGTGCAGGTTGCCCAGCGGCCACGTTAGTCCACTCCCATGCGTTGGGAACCCTAGCCCCACTCAGTCCAGCCGTCGCACCAGACCTAGCAGTCTGCCGTCGGAGCTCCTCCTCGTACGTGTGGATACCGGCAGAGGTGATGTACGTTCAGCACTTCGACGATCGCGGGATTGGATCGGATCGTGGGACTACACTGCCCCGACGCGCTGCATCGATAATCCGCACCTACGCGTCTAGTGGTAATACTCGTGGCCTTCTACCTCGGCTAGATCTTGGAAGTACCGCGTATGAAAAAGTTTTTTTTATCTCTACGCGTTCCAACAGTGGTATCAGAGCGGTAGCTTCTGGTATTAGGCCCGAGATCCATACATATGTGATATGTAGTTAGCGTTAGATGTGATGTAATTGCTGTTTTGGTGGTCGTTCTATGAGATAGATCGGTTTTGTACAAGGTTGATTGGATCAATCGTACTCGGGGTTAATGGATGATCTGGTTTCCGTGATTATACTGCTAAGGTCGTGGAACAACTTACCCCTACCGGTCGGTTTCCGCCATCGGGTATGCAGTGACACATAAATCCAGTTGCGGTGATCGAAGATCAAATAGTTTAATCGAAGCGGGACTGCCGGCTTCGCCCTGTCGTAGCGCCTTAGATGTCGTTGCGAGTTTCACAACGCCGGTAGATATCGTGTCTATGCATAACTTGTTTTTGCAGGAAATTGTGAACGGTATGGCTTATGTGCATGTTATGTGTGTAATCCATACATGATCTGCGTATCATGTTTTTGTCAGCTGGCTGGAGCCTAGTTGCTGTCATTTTACTGTATACCGGCCTGCGTGTCGGATTCTCTATATAATTTTCATTTACTAGCTAGTGTAGCTTGTTGGAGAATCCGGAAGACATGCAAGTCGATGTACAAGTCGGCTACATGGAGTAAGATGGCACGTGACAAGAGTTGGCACGAGTCGGCTTACAAGCTTCGTGGAGATGGAGATCACCATGAAGAGAGCCATACCATTTCACATATATAATTGCCTTATTTGTGTTATTGGTATGTCTCTTTTTACCTCTATTTAGATAGCTGATAGATTTTAATCCCTCAAAGAAGGTCTAGTCGGTCGCCCCACCAGTGATGTACCATCACAAGTCGGACATTCTTGGTAGTGGGCTCATAAAATTGAGGTGCTACCAATTCTTTCCGATTAGGTGGGTTTGAGTCGGACTCTTACAAGCGGAAGAACTTGGTAATCTAGTCCATCACAACGGTTGTGGGGCTCGGGGCGAGGTAGGTTGGGAGCCGGGGCATGTGATGCCACCCAACTAACAGGAGTCGTATTGGATACGACTGGCAAAGTTGTTGCCTACCTAGATCACTTGACGGCTAGCGGTGATGCTAAAGCTCACTAGTCGGCTTGCTTATTTAGAATCTTGAATCACTTAGCAACCATCGGAGGGGTGTTGGTTCTAGTGGGAGCATCAGTATTAAATCGTTTAATATGCCTGCTCTTTCATGAATACATGTCTTAAGTGTTCTGCATATTTTCTGTTGTAGATCAATGGCACCTACCAACCTTCCTCAGTTGTCCGCTTTTGCGTTCAGGTCAATCCTAGAGAAAGATAAGCTTAATGGAACTAATTTCACCAACTGGTATCGTAATCTGAGGATAGTCCTCAAGCATGACAAGAAAGAACATGTTCTAGAAACTCCACTTCCAGAAGAGCCAGATGACGATGCGACTGTCGCTGTCATGAATGCCTACCGTAAGACTAGAGATGAGTCTACGGAAATTAGTTGTCTTATGCTTGCTCACATGGAACCGGACTTGCAGCAGCAGTTCGAGAATGTTGAGGCCTACGATATGATCGAAAGCCTCAAAAGCATGTTCCAGGCTCAGGCAAAGACCGAGAGGTATCAAGTCTCTCAAGCTTTGCTGGGTTGTAAGCTGAAAGACGACGATCCACTGAGTCCGCATGTAATCAAGATGATTGGTTACATACAGTCTCTGGATCGGCTGAGTTTCCCAATTAACGAAGATTTCGCTACTGATATAATTCTGAACTCTTTTCCTAGTGTGTATAGTCCGTTCATCTCGAACTACCATATGCATGATATGGATAAGAGTATCACTGAATTACATGGGATGCTCAAAACGGCAGAGGCTGATCTCAAGAAAGGCGTCAGTCAAGTGTTGATTGTGCAGAAAAAGGCTAAGTCCAAGAAGAGTTCTTGGACTAAGAAGAAGGATAAGTCAGGAGCTAGCGCCCATGGCCCTGTCCAGAGTGCTTCCTCAAAGACTAAGACATCTCCTACAGCCGGAGCCAATTGCTTCTATTGCAAGCAGGATGGCCACTGAAAGAGGAACTGCACCAAGTATTTGGCTGACAGAGCCAAGAGTGGAGGTGTGACTTCCAACTCAGGTACGCTTGTGTGCAATGTTATAGACATTTATCTTGCTGATGCACCTAACAGTTCTTGGGTATATGATACCGGATCAGTTATTCACATCTGCAACTCGTTGCAGGGACTGGTAAGAACTAGGAGCGTGGCAAGAGGAGAAGTTGATATTCGAGTCGGCAACAAGGCGAGAGTCGCCGCGTTGGAAGTCGGCACGATGCAACTTCATTTACCTTCAGGATTTTTAATGGAACTGAATAATTGTTATTAAGTTCCAGTGCTTAGTCGAAACATTATTTCCGCCTCATGTTTGATGAGACAAGGTTATGAGTCGAATATTAAGAATAATGGTTGTTCTTTATATTTGAAAGATATGTTTCATGGCTTTGCACCCGTTCAGAACGGGTTATTTATTTTGAATCTTGATAGTGAATCGGTCTATAACACAAATGTTAAAAGGTTGAAACCAAATGATCTGAATATGACTTACTTTTGGCACTGTCGGCTTGGTCATTGTTGGGGGGTTACCCCCGAGTAGGGTAAAGGCAAGTGCTAAGGGCAAGATCAGAAGAGACATTTGGCAGAGTAGCTGGCTACCCAGTACTCGCTACCCGGTCGACTGCTATTCGGCCGTACGCACTGATGGCCAGGAGAAAGAATCAAGGAAGTTATCCTCCTCCGAGTAGAGGAAGTGGTCCGAGTAGAAATGGCGGTTTCCTACTCGGGCCAGAAGTCAAAGGAGCCGTTCTGACACAGGATCCCGCGTATCCTGGGTCCGTACCGGAGCACTATTCATCTGCAGAGCGCGTGCTTATCCGCGCCAGGGTGTCAGCAGGGCGTCGCAGGTTAGGGGGGGCCTACCCTGTGATGGTGGCAGTGATAACAGATCAGCTTCTTGGTTTTGCACAACGACTTTCCACACTAGACAAACCAGGAAGTCAAAGGTGTCAGCGGGAAGCTGGAAGTGTGCAGTGTGCACACTATGTCGACATCTGTTTGTGCTTTTCCCCCTTTGGCTGTATCCGACTGGGCACCAGTATATAAGGTGCCCTGCCTCCTCCTGTGTGAGGGTCGCGTCTTTAGAGAGAACACTTAGCTTACTTGTTGCTTAGAGAGGAGAGGGTCGCGTCTTTAGAGAGAACACTTAGCTTACTTGTTGCTTAGAGAGGAGGGTGGCTACCCGGCTGTAGGCCAAACTGTACTGTGGCTACTCGGTGAGACAAAAATATAAAGAGAGAAAGGCAGGAGTAGGGGTTTTACCTCCACACGAGGGCCCTGAACCTGGGTAGATCCTGTTTTTTGCAGTGCTTGATCCCTCCCCGAGCACCTCCAGCGTCCATCGTTCCCACATCTTTAGCCATCCTATGGCATCTGCCGTGACACCACCACGACAGTTGGCGCCCACCGTGGGGCAACCAGCGGCGCTGGCTGGAGTTCACGTTCGGACGGGATCCATTTCTGCTGCTGGGGAGCACGTGGTCTGTGGCCTTGTCCACAGATTCGGCTCCTTCGACTTTGTCATCGACAACGCCGGCGATTTCGGCGGCAGGGCCATGCCGGAGGGCGGCACGGTGCTCTCCTTCGGCTCGCACCTCGTCTACGTCGCCACCGTCATCGACCGCGAGTACCCCGAGCAGGTGCATGTCGCGGAAGATCCCCCTGCTGTCATCACCGCCCGCGGAAAGCCAACTGGCTGTTCTGTGGACCGCGTGGAGGTGATGATGACCGGTCCTGCTGCTGATGCCGGGAAGGGCGTAGCTGCTGCCGCGGGAGTCATCGAGGATCTTGACGGCGCGAGTGCTGGCGGGAGGACGCACAAGCCCTACGACGCGCCTCACAATATCCCGGGTTACATCCCTCCTTCTACGACATCGACGATACCGGCATCCGCCATGCAAGTAGGCATGCCGCCTCCCACCGAGCTCGAGCTCATGACCATGAGGGCGCAGCTCGACCGACAGAGCCAGGAGCTGCTCGCCGAGCAGGCGGAGCTAGATAAGGTTAGGCTTGAGCTTAACCTGGACCAGAACGAGTACAACAGGGCTCACGGCTTCACGCCTGTAGTGAGGAGGCCTTCCAAGGCAGGGGCTACGCGCCGCAACCTAGGCACCGAGATGGCAGCAGTTGGAGAAACTGCTGGCCAAGCTGCTAGCCAAAACACCGCCACCACCAGACCCAAATACAGCACCCCCGCAAAAACCCTTAGAGCTGCTGAGGTTGTAGCTGCTGAGTTGCCGCATCTCGCTGGCGACGCGTGCGTTTGGCAGCAGGAGAGGCTCAATGAGCTAGTGCTAGAGGCTGCTAGGCAGAACGAGGAGTTCTGGAAAGCCAACCCGGGTGCAGGAGCTTCTCAGGTGGTGCATTCGCATGCGGCTAGATCTAACGATCAGGCCTCATCACCGCATCCCAGCCGTGAGAGGGACCGGAGTGGGCACTCTGGCAGAGACAGGCAGATGCAGGTGTACGACCCGGCTGTCGCCGCGAAACAGCACGCTGTGCCGCGACAGTCAGGTCAAAAACACAACACTGCAGGAGCAGGCTATCAAGCCCATAAAGCTCAAAGCCAGGCGCGAGATGGAGGTCGCCCAGGCCCTTCTCGGCATCAGGTTGCTCAGCCTACTCGGCAGAGGCAGCAGCCGTGTGCGGTTGTGCCAGCCGTCAACCCGGTGGAGGAACCTGCAGTCGTGCAGGTGGACAGATATGATGATGACTACTCGGCTATGGGGTTGGCTGGCTATGATATCCTGGATCGCGTGGGTGAGCGTGTGCTGGAGCCTAGTGATGCCAGGCACAAGCTGGACCGGATCAGCCTATCCGCGCAAGAGCAAGGGGCCGCCTGGCCCAGAATGCTTTGGCCCACGCATCATGACAGAGCCATCCGTGAAGCAGTTCCAGCTCGCTAGAGGGACCAAGTGCTATGACGGCAGCACCAAGCCAGAAGACTGGCTCAATGACTATGTCACAACCGTGCACATTGCAGGCGGCAACCGGAGATGGGCCGTGCGGTACATCCCGCAAATGCTGGAAGGACCAGCAAGAACTTGGCTCAACAACCTGCCCAAGCACAACATCAACTGCTGGCTTGACTTCACGGAGGCCTTCGTCAGCAACTTCACCAGCACCTACCGGAGGCCGAATAGGCCGCAGCAGCTATCCGCTTGCAGGCAGCGGGAAGAGGAGACGGATCGAGAGTATCTTACTCGGTGGAGCACTCTGAGGAACACCTGTGAGGGTGTGAATGAGGCCCAGGCCATCACTTGGTTTGCGCAGGGCTGCAGGCATGGCAGCATGTTATGGCAAAGGCTGCAGAGAGAGATGCCGAGTACTCTCGCAGAGACCATCCGGATTGCGGATCGATACGCACTCGGTGACCCGACACAGCCTCTTCTTGATGCCGCTGAGCCGAGAAGGAACTACAACAACAACAGCAACAAGCGCAATGAGTTCCGCAACAAGCGCAGGGGTGACCGGATTGATACCCGGTACGATCCAGAGGAGGTGAATGTTGTGGCTACCGGAGCTGGGAGTAGCCAGAGGCCAAAAACTGCTGGAGCCCAGTACGGGCAGAACCAGAATCAGGGCCAAGGCAACAAGAAGCCGTACAACGCTTCCCAGCAGGGTAGCGGCAACTCGGGTCCGGCACCGAACTTCGTCTTCAAGGACATGAAGGATGGCCCACGCAGCTTCCATACTCGGCATCCCGCTAGACCCGCCAACCACACTACTCGGCAGTGCAGTTGGTGGGAAGAGATCAAGAATGAGGGTCTGCCTCCTCCTCCTCCTCTACCAGCTGCGAATGCCGCTGTGCAGCCTGCTCGCGCACTCGCTGCTCGGACTCCAGCTTTCCCGAGAAGAGAGAATGTGAACCAGGTGGCTTTAGGAGCCAACCGATACTTCAACAACGATGGCTACCGCAACAACAACAACTACTACTACTACTACTACACCCGCAACAACAACAGAGGCAACAACAACAACAACAACAACAACAACAACAACAACAACAACAACCAAGGTAACAACAACAACGGCAACAATGGTGGTGGAGACCGCAACCGGTACCAAGAGCATCAGGAGAGCTATATGATTTTCACCTCTGAGCCCGTCGACAAGCAGTCTCAACACAGGCGTGCCATGGAAGTCAATGCTGTGATCCCCGCTGTTCCTCACTACATGCACTGGTGCAACCAAGAGATCACGTGGTCCAGACTGGATCATCCTAAGGTGATGCCCAACCCGGGTAGCTACGCCTTGGTGCTGGATCCCACCTTCTTGGGTCCTCAGAAGAACGTGAAGTTCAGCAAGGTACTGATCGACAACGGCAGCAGCATCAACATTGTGTACAAAGACACACTTGAGAAGCTCGGAATGGCCGAGAACATGCTGCTACCCAGCAAGACCACTTTCCACGGCATTGTGCCGGGAGTTTCTTGCAATCCGATTGGCCGAGTATGGATAGACGTGCTATTCGGTACCAGGGAGAACTGCCGCACAGAGAGCCTGCAGTTCAAGGTAGTTGATCACCAGAGCCCCTATCACGCCCTACTCGGCAGGCCTGCTCTGAGCAAGTTCATGGCCTCTACTCATGCTGCATATCTGAAGATGAAGATCCCTGGTCCCAATGGTGTGATCACCGTCTCTGGTGATTACAAGAAGTCTATGGAGTGTGCCTCTGCTGGTTCTCAGTTGGCGGAGTCCATGGTGATTGCTGCCGAGAAGAAGAAGATGTACGAGGTGGTGGCTATGGCGCAATCCGCACAAGGTGGTGCTCCTGGCAGGCCGAGTTCCCAGCACGGGACGACGTTCCAGGCATCACAGGAGACGAAGAAGATCCAGGTTGACCCTGAGTTCCCCGACCGCGTTGCCATCATTGGCTCAGGGTTGGGGGAGAAATAGGAAAGCGAGCTCATCCACTTCCTCCGTGAGAACCGGGACGTCTTCGCCTGGTCCAATGAGGATCTACCAGGTGTCCTGTCGTGGGATGATCACGGCAGATGTTACCAGGGGTAACGGATCTTGGGGCAAGTCGACACAGGCGTTTGGGAGAGGATTTAGCTCAGAGGAAAACATGATGGAATTCAATCTGGTAGCCGGCGATGAAGTCGCCGAGTCTCCGATCTCGCTTTATTAACTCGATCTCTTTGTGTACAATGGATACTCGATATTCGGTGATATGATTACTGCTTGGATCTCTTCAAAGCCAAGCATAGGGCCGGTTTATAAAGCACCCGTCCCCCTACCTGGCTTGCCCTCCAAGGCGCAGCTTGAGTCCTACCCGAACACTGCTTACAAACCCTAGCTTTCCTTACTGCAACCCACAATCCGGGTTACGAGGCCTATAAACCTTGGGCCTTCTAGAAGTTTCTTTATCCTTAGCCGGATCCTGCGCATCGTCCTTTGGGCCGGGTTATACCTTGGAGTTGGCCTACCGGGTTATTATCCCCCCATCAGTAGTCCCCAGAATAGCTTGGGTTTCAAAGATCCCTCCTTGAAGCGCTGGCTATTCCCTGCAAAAAATATCAATCACACGAACGTGTGGAGACCGAGTTGAAGTACTTCATGAAATGACTAGGCCCAACTCCCTGGTGGCCACATAGTAACCCGGCTTTTCTTCCAGATGCCTTGCTCAACTTCCCGGTCTAAACCTTGATAAAAATAGCAAAACTTTATACTTCTCTCGATAATTTGTCTTGATACCGCGGAGAGGATCTGCTTCTCTTTTTCGTACGGAGACCTCGATCTACACTTAAGGCGTATCTCGCAGATTTCACACAAATAGCCGTTACCCCGTAATTTCCGGGTCCCGCCCGTTGGGATGAGTTTTTCCACCCCGGCCGTTATAAATAAGTCCTTAGAGGTAACCCTAACTCCAACGACTCACTTTCCCCCATTTCTCTTCCTTCCTTCTTTCAAGCTCGAGCTCACAGAGCATCACCACGGAAGCCTCGCGCGCATCACCGGAGCCCATCCGTTGCCGGTTGCGCTCCGCCACAGCGCGCTCCGCCCCGCCGCCCAGATCCGCCGCCAGACCCCCAACCTGTCCGCCAGGAATCGCGAAGGGGCACCAAGCTTGCGCCATTTGCCTCCGCAAAGCTTCACTTCAGTCTCCTCCGGTAAGTCTCTCACATTCTCTAATTTTCCCTCACAACTTCTGAACTCTCCCTCAGATTGGATCTGGATTGGGCCGCCCACGATTTCTCGGGTCACGCCGAATTAGGTCACTAGTATTCAATTTAGCCCACCCAATAGGTAGGATATACCCTTCAACTCATTCTCCTACCAACTGTAATCATTAATTTCACCAATAACCTAGAAATGGAATTCCCAATCTGGGCTCGAGCCGCCCAAATCTTCCGCCCCTGTTCCTATCACCCGAAAAATCCTCCTTCTTCGGCTCATTTGCTCATAACAGATGTACGGACACCCACTTATCATCCCCAAACGCTCATCCATGCATAAAATTCTACAACTTTTGTAATAATGCACGATACCCGGACAATTCATACCTTGCTTAGCAAAATAATACCCGGATCATATTTAACTTCCAGGCTAACTTGACACCACTCGTCAATACTCGGTCAACTGATAATTTCCGAGTTTCGTTTCTCACATCTTTTCTTCTGACGCTTTTTCAGGTTAACCCCATGGCACCCAAGAAGCAGGGAAAGCTGCCGGTTAAAGCCAAAACCACAAACTCCATATCCGCCAACTGGGCGCAGTCCTCCGTCACCAAGGCCAAACTGGAGGAACTAGTCGAGCTAGGGGTTCTTCCCTCTCAAGAAACTATCCACTAGAGGGTACCGGGTAACGAAACCCGACCCACCCCAGCAGAAAATGAGGTAATTTGTTTTGTTGAACACGTGACCCGGGATTTCCGGCCTCCGGGTCACCCTTTCTTCCGCGACGTTTTAAGACATTATGGCCTTCGCATTTTCGACATAGGACCCAACTCTGTACTAAACATCTCCCATTTTATCGTTCTCTCCGAGTCTTACTTGTGCACTCCGCCAAGTTTGGCTCTCTTTGTCGAACTTTTCCAGTGCAAACCGTGCCGCGAAAGCGGCGACGGTGCACTTCTTACTTGCGGCGGGGTTTCTATCCAACGCCGCAAGAACTCTTTAATGCCTCCTCTCACCCTCAACTCCCACGTCAAGCACTGGCAGCTCTCGTACTTTTACTGCCGGGACACCTCCCCACCCGGCGAAAAGAAATTGCCGGGTTACTCGGAGGGTCAGCTTGACATTTCTGAAACCTTCAATGGGTTTGCCCCTGACTCGGAAAGGGAAGAAATCCTGCCTCTATTGGCTAAAATCTCCATCCTTTCTGCCCAAGGCCTCATCGGGCTTAACCTGGTGAAGACTTGGGTCGATTTCCGCATCCAACCCAACTCCATTCGCGCAAAATTGATGTGCGAATACTCGGGGCAAGCCACGGACCCAATTCGATACTCCACCAGCAGCTTCGCTCCTAGTAACACCAACAAGACAATCAAGGGCTTTCTGACAGAGAAGCTCGAGGTAATCCGGAATATAGCCGGATTAGAGCCCTTCACTCTCGAGAACCCGGCCCCCGCGGTAAGGACCTGGTTTTCTCGATTCCACCCTTATCTTCTTTACTTGATACAACCACTAACCCTTGCTCTTATGCTTTTACTTCAGGCCGATGATGATTTCTGGAAGATGGACGCTCCTCCTAACTCCGGAAACCCAGAGAAAAAGGAGGATGCCGTTAACTCGGACGAAGGTACATGCTCAGTTCCTTTGAGTTCGTCGCATCCCACTTTTCATTTTCCTATTGTAACCATGGTAATTTTCAGAACAAGAAGACCAAGACGAGGAAGAAGAAGCTGACGGCAAAGTGGAGTCCGCCAGCGATGAAGATGAACCAGAGCCGGCAATTAAGGCCGGATCTAAAAGAAAACCCCAAGGGGTCGTCTTCAAGGTTTTGCATCAATTTCTCACATTTAATTCGCGTTCCTGTGATAATATTCCTGAGCTGACCATGGCATTACCCCCTTTTGCCATACCTGAAGGAGTCGCCTATGACCAAGCGCAGGGTAACTCGGAACCACCCGGGCGATGATGCCCTTAACCCGAGTATTTCATCACCTCCAACTCGGCATACTGGTACTGACCATACCCTTATTTAAACATAAAGATCCTTCTAAAATACTCACTCGCAAGGTAACCTCACGCCTCGTTTGGTATTTTCCAGTTTCATCCGGTTCTAGCAGCGAATTCCCTGCAGACCTCATGGTGAATCCCGGGTAAAGTTCTTTTCCTAATGTTATACCATACTCTCGCCGTCTTTTTCACGGCTATGTGCTAACTGTGCCTTCATATTTTTCACAGGGCCACGGTCGTTATTAGTGACCAAGAAGACATGGAAACCGAGGACCCGGGCAAAGAGAAACCAACTAATGGCGTGTTTGCCGCAGCTGGTGATGGACAAGCGTCACCGACAGACCCGGCTGGGCGAGAAGCCGGGTATCCGATAGCCTCGCACGCAAGCGAGAAAGAAGATACTGCCACTTTGGGCGCGAGAGGAGGAGCAGACCCTGACATTCGAATGACCCGGGTGCCATCTCCTGCTAAGAGGAAAACTTTTTCTCCAAGTTTCCGCGACCCCGAGACTTCTAACTCGGGTAACGATAATTTTGACCAGCTGATGAGCGCTCTCCTCACCATGAAAGCTTCAGAGAACAACCTCCTAGAGCGTATGTCTGCAGCGCATCAGGTAATTGACACCGGATGTCTCTTGGTACATACCTAGTCCCCAAGTTCCGGGCATAACTTACCGAAGTTGTGCTCGGTACTTCACGCAATACCCGGTTTTCCATGATATCCGACTGACACTTTCGTTCCTTACAGGCGGAAGTGACCCGGTCCGATGAGGTGTTACTCAAGACGGAAAAGCTCCTACTTGCTGAGGTAAAACGAAGAGAAGCCCTTGAGGCCAACATGGAAACTTTGAAAAAAGACGTTTCCAAATACAAAAAGAAGTACAACACTGCTCAATCCGCGCTGAAGAACTTATCGAACCAGATTGCGGATACTTATCGCATCTTGCTAAGTGAGCTTTTTGCCTTCGACTAACTTAATTGCCTCTACTTTATCGTTATGACAATCGGGATAACTGATATACTTTCCTTTTGTTTCAACTGCAGGTGCGAACCTCGCTGCTCCAGAAGACGATGCCATTGCCAAGGTAAAAACATTGAAGACTGTGCTCCGGACCTTTTTTGCCGGCACAAAGCTTATATTGGACGCTGTGAAGTGGCCTTCCAAGGTATACCCGGGTGAAGAGAATCTTATGCAAGCCTGCTCGACGGTGCCTGGATGGATTGAGATATGGAAGCGCTCGTCCTGCCGGATCGGTATGACCCGGGCCTTGACGCTGGCGAAGGCTTACTTTCCTAAGCTTGACCCGGCAAAGGTAGTATCCGGGTTTCCAGAATTAAAGGCTGATGGCTCCAAGTTTACACCCAAGGACTTCAAAGCCATACAATCCGCAGTACGCCCCTCGGCCACCGCTTTGGCCGATAAGATGGATCTGGACACAATCATGAGCTCATACGATGCTGAAGGAAAAATCATATTGGCAGAGGCACCCCCTCCCTTTGATATGTTGGAAAAATGGGCGACTGATCTGGCCAGGAGAAAAGAAGAAGCTGCTAAGAGAGAGGCCGAGCTAGGATTACGGCCGTCTACCTCTACGCCAGCTGTCCCTCCACCTATCCGTCCTGACGCGGAAAGTCCGGGTAATGCTGCTGGAAAGGCTAAGGAGCAGATCCAGGACCAGGACCCGGAAGACCGCTCTCAGGATACCGAGTAGAGCGTTACCTGGTACTTTTGTGTTTTAAAACTAATATGATTTTGATGGTGCGTCTGTGCACCCTTGATATTGGTACCATCACTTGTAACGTACTTTTGGTTCGGAATATATTTGTGCCTCTCCCGGCTTTTGATAGTCTTGACACTTGTCTTATTCTTTAAACTTATTCTCGATACCCAACTATTTGTTGATTCCCTTTGCGAGACTCGGTTTTCCGAGCATCACGGGTTTTGATAAGTGGACTTTTCTTTAAGTCCCCAAGACTCGGAAGCTAGGGTCTCTCGAGCTTCAATAGCTAAACAGTTTGTTTCTGTTCCGAAGTCCCCAGTCCCCATGACCCAAAGTACGAGCCAGGGGGGTGCGACCCTTCTCAGAGGAAAAATTGCTCTTTACCAAGCCGAAAACCAATAGCCGTTTGCGTAAATACTGAGGTCATGCTTAATACTCGTTGAGTTTCCGGCTATTAGCCTTGTACTCTGCATAGACTTGTGGTTTAGATGACCCTTTTGATTATCTTGTACTGTAAGCCGGCTTTCGCGTGGATACCATGTTGTTACATCTATACGAAAAACAGGGTCAAGCAAATCCCATTGGGCTGCGTGGTTGATTGTAATCGTAAGCGAACAGATCATGCCACTTTAGTGCGAGTCACATCGAGCTTAAGTAAGAATAACCAAGAAATTTGGCTCCTTCGTCCGGTTATAAGATTGCAACCGTACTCGTCTTGCGATTAATCGGCCCTCATAACTCATAGGCATCAAGGCCGGGTATTTGGGTTCGTGACTGCTATTTAAGCAGCTCAGCCCCCAAAGACCTATGTATGTGCAATGTATTTTGATGATACTGATGTATTGATAATAACAAGTACCACTTACCTGTAATCGAGGCAAAGACCATGACAATACTTGAAAACCATCTCTTTTTATTGATACGATAAAGTTTGGGTCAGCAAGCCGCCTCATTAAAAACCTTCCAGTCCCCTTAGGTACCCTGGGTAGGAAAAGAGCGCGTCTGAAACCTGCTGCCCGTTACACTTTCTAGTTCTTTTCGATAATCGGTCCCGGGCTGGCGCGACCGATGCACATTCTCCACTTGTTAGACCCTTTCATGATGAGTGCCGAGTTTGCTAGCCAATCCGGGTGTGTCGTTATCGCAGCGCTGCTAGCCGTAGACGACGATGTGATTTCCCCTTCCATGCCAGACAATTTGGAGGGATCGTTCCTGATGAAAGCCACCATCTTAGCATCTTGCTCTGCCCTGGGTTTTGCTTTTTCTTCCTCAGAGCTCGGCCTTTTTGAAGTTGCCCTTTCCTCCAGGTCCGCTTGAGATCGGTAATGCCTGAGTTCCTCTTTCCTACAGGCTTGCTCAGCCATTGCTGCATCTCCTTCATCGCACTCAGCCGCTATATCTCGATTTCCATGTATGGTAATGGTCTTCTTAGGACCCGGAATTTTCAGCTGTAGATACACATAGCACGGCCTTGCCATTAATTTGGCATAAGCCGGTCTTCCAAACAATGCGTGATAAGGACTGCGCAACTTAACCACCTCAAAAGTAAGCCACTCAACTCGATAATTGTCCTTTGATTCCCCAAAAGCTACCTCCAACGCAATTTTTCCTTCAGGGCACGCTGAATGACCCGGCACTATCCCGTGAAAAACTGTTGTACTTTTTTGTAGCTGAGATTCCTTTAGACCCATGCGCAGGAAAGTTTCCCAGTACAGGATATTGATGCTGCTCCCTCCGTCCATCAAGACTTTTTTCAGCTCATACCCATTGACCTGTGGTGCCACTACCAATGCTAAGACTCCCGGGTGATCCACTCTATCCGGGTGATCCCTCCTGCTCCATGTTACCTCCTGTTCTGACCATCTCAAATACCTCGGAACAGCAGAAGAAACTGAGTTAACCGCCTGCTTTAGCATCTTTTTGTCCTTGTTAGAGCCTCTCGTAGTATGCACATGATACTGACCCAACTGTTTGGGGTTAGCCTGGAAACCTCCCGCCCCCCCTTGATTGTTGCCCGGATTTCCTGCTGCCGGGTTACCGGCTGGGGGTGGACCGTTGCCTAAATTTCCACCTGGACCCGGGCCTCCTCCCCGACCCGCACCTCGCATGGCTCTGTTTACTTCCTCGTTCTTCCATCTCTGTAAGTCGGCGCATTGCTCCAAGGAGTGATTAGCCGGCTTGCCGTTCCTGCTGTGCTTCGGGCACGCCATCCTGAATATATCCCAACTGTTGCCTGGCCTCGGAGGTCCCTGATAGTGTCCTCCGTTATGATTTCCGGTATTAAAATTCCCTTCAGATCTGGGTCTCGAAGACCCGGCTTCAGTATTAGCTACAAACTCGGAACCTCCTTCAAATGGGCGCTTGTTCTGACTATTTCCGTTATTACTCGGTGCCGATCCATTGCCGGTTCTTCCACTATTACTGGTATTCACCTTCGCTTTCTTGTCATCAACTTCCTCCTCTGTAGTGTCTGTTGCGGCGTGTTTGTTGCACGCATCCATTAATTCTCCCATCGTAACCTCCGATGCATTCCTACTGGACTTCATGCGAGTTAACTTTTGTACTAAAGGAATATACTTGCATGTTTTTGCCATAGCTTGTAGCGCATCTTTGGGCTGAATATCTGTGGATGAGTGAAGTATCTCCATAACCCGGCGTACCCAACTGCGTGCTAATTCTCCCTTCTTCTGAACGCATCGCTCTAAATCATCAATAGTGAATAGCTTTCTGCACGTTCCATGAAAGTGCTTGACGAACGCGGTCTTCAGTTCTTCCCAGGACTTGATCGATCTTTCTGGCAGGTTGGTGAACCATAACTTTGCTGCTCCTTCTGACATCATCAAGTACATGAACATGGCTTGAAGATTCTCGGACGCATTGCGGATTGACATTGCCATCTCATAACTGCTCAACCATGTTTCCGGATCCATGGTCGGTTCATAATTCACTACTTTTCCCGGCTCTTTGAATTTTTCCGGGTAAGGTTCAGCTCTGATGTCATCCGAGAGACACTTGGGCCCTGCGAGGACGGTTGAGGCTGGCCTTACTCGGGAAGCGTGCGATCCAGCCGGGGGCGCAGCGGGGCGCGGTGCTGCAGGCAACCCATGTGCAGCAGACCCGGCCCCGGCTCTCCGAGCCCTGGAGCTATCCACAACGGCCTGCGCCACCGATGCTGCCGGAACACGGGGAGGAGGCGGCATTTGCTGCTGCTCTTCCCTCCGCCGCGCCGAGTTTGCTTGAATATTCCCTTGTTGTTGACTGGCGTATGGCGTCCCATGCATCCCGCTTCTGTGGTCCGGGTAATTGGCCTGCTGCGCCACTGCAGTGTGCAGTAGATCGATCGCTTGCCGGGTCTTTTCTGCATGGGGCGATTCTCCTACCGGGATCTGGTTCAATGCAAGCGTTGCTGCATACACGTTGTCCATGGGATTGTTGTAGTGGCCTGCTGGTGTGCGAAACCGTGACGGTGGCGGTGGTGGCAACTCGTTGTCGGTTGTGACTCTGGTTCGTGGTGGGGGTAACCCGGCCTACACGTTTGCCGCGTGGGCTTCCGCTGTTGCCGGCTGAGGCGCAGTTCCCTGGTTTACCGCTGGGATCGGTTGGTCCTGAGGCGTAATAAACAAAGCCGCCGGGTTAATGACCCCACCCGTGGCCGGTAGTCTAGTTTGATGTCTCTGGTGTACTCTAGATGTTTCCTCTCGGAGCCGGGTTTCCAATGCATCCAGCTCGCGTTGACGCGTAGCCATCCCTTGTTTCTCCGCTTCCACTTGCCTTCTTTGCTGTTCCAACGCGCGACGGGCCACATCCAGGTCCCTGACACGTTCAGCTGCGTTTTCTGGAGTGATAACCGTAGCAAGGACCGTGGGGTCTAGGATCAGATTATTGTCGAACAAGGCCGGGTGGCGCGGGTTTGAAGGACCCGCCCCCGGTGTCCGGTTTCCCAGGAATCCGAACGTATTCGCGTGCAACTCCTCATCCGCCGCACGGCTAGTCACTGATGCCGACTCTCCGTCGACCCGGGCCGGGATCGGGTTTCCGTTAGTTGCGTCCTGCCGCGCCAATGCCTGAGCCGCCCCGACCGGAGCCGTGGTCACGTTTCCTTGATTAAGGTTGGCTGCGGGAGCCGTGTAGACCGCCGCTCGGCGTATTACGCTTGTTGTGAGTTCATGCTGTTCTTCTCCACTGTTATCTTCTCCGTACCGGTCTTCCAGCAGGTCCCGGATAGATTCAGTATCATCCTTTCCACCGTCCGGGTCACGAGGGGCCCATGCCGGCTCCTCCGGCTGTTCCCACCGCGCGATGGATTCTTCTATCTCGTCTGTTGCTCCAACTGATTCTTCTCTATCTGATTGGGCGTAAGTAGCCTCCCCTGACACAGAATCAGATCCAACATCGTCAGGAGCCGAGCCAGAGGTACATACCATACCGATGAAGACGCTGATCCGGCCGATTGTCACGACAGATCGGGATTCGAGGCGATCCGATTCTGGCCCCCAGCCGGAGTCGTCCACCACCTTCTCTCCTTTGTGGTCGTCTTAGATCTCTCCGACGACGAGGTTCCTCATGCTTTTCCGAGCTTCTCCCGTGATGTAAACACCTTTGGACGCAGGCCCCACGGTGGGCGCCAACTGTCGTGGGATGATCACGGCAGATGTTACCAGGGGTAACTGATCTTGGGGCAAGTCGACACAGGCGTTTGGGAGAGGATTTAGCTCAGAGGAAAACATGATGGAATTCAATCTGGTAGCCGGCGATGAAGTCGCCGAGTCTCCGATCTCGCTTTATTAACTCGATCTCTTTGTGTACAATGGATACTCGATATTCGGTGATATGATTACTGCTTGGATCTCTTCAAAGCCAAGCATAGGGCCGGTTTATAAAGCACCCGTCCCCCTACCTGGCTTGCCCTCCAAGGCGCAGCTTGAGTCCTACCCGAACACTGCTTACAAACCCTAGCTTTCCTTACTGCAACCCACAATCTGGGTTACGAGGCCTATAAACCTTGGGCCTTCTAGAAGTTTCTTTATCCTTAGCCGGATCCTGCGCAGCGTCCTTTGGGCCGGGTTATACCTTGGAGTTGGCCTACCGGGTTATTATCCCCCCATCATGTCCCGAGGGAGTTGGTTGAGCACTCACTACATGTGCGTCCTGACGCCAAACCAGTGAAACAGGCTATGCGCCGCTTCGGAGATGAGAGAAGGAAGGCCATCGGTGATCAGATCACCAAGCTGCTGATAAGCTATTTCATCATGGAGGTGATGCATCCGGATTGGCTAGCCAACCCGGTCATGGTTGAGAAGAAGAAGGAGGACCCCAAGGCCGCTACCGCATGGCGCATGTGTGTCGACTACACCGACTTGAACAAGGCCTGCCCCAAGGATCCTTTTCCGCTACCCCGCATCGATCAGGTGATCGATTCCACTGCTGGTTGTGAGCTGTTGTCTTTCATAGATGCCTACTCTGGTTTTGATCAGATAGCTCTCAACCCTGCTGATCAAATAAAGACTGCTTTCATTACCCCGTACGGGGCTTATTGCTATCGTGTCATGTGCTTTGGGTTGCGGAATGCGGGTGCTACTTATCAGAGATGCATGCAGAAATGCTTGCATGATCAACTCGGAAAAAAAATGTGCAGGTGTACGTAGATGACATTGTCATCAAAATGAATAAAACACATACTCTGCTTAGTGACCTTGAGGAAACTTTTGCTAACTTGCGCAAGTATAAGATGAAGCTGAACCCGAGTAAATGCACTTACAGCGTAGGTCTGTTCGAGGTCCTCGGCAGCTTTGCGGTGGACATACATCTTCGCGGCCAGCGTGCTGGTGGTGGACGAGATGGTCATGGGATTGTAGCCCATGTCCGTCTTGTTCCAATCAGTGCGCCAGTGGTCTAGCGGGCCCAAGGCCAGGCCATTCCAGGTCTTGTTGCCAAGGACCTCGCTATTCCACTCAGCTTCGATGAAGCCTACCCGGTCGATCATCTGCTCGAGCCCCTCGGACACCACCTCAGTCTCTTGGACCTCGCGCGAGTAGATCGAAAGGGCCTTATTCTTACTCGACAACTTGGAGTCCACCGCCGTGGCTTGCTTGCCCTTCGTAATGGCGAGCCGCTGCTCGGTTTTGTTCAGATTGATGCCATATTGCTTGTCCATCTGCACCATGTAGGGCAGGTAGCTAGGCGATTCTTGAGCGCTTGATCCCGCGGCTGCGCCTGCAGAGTTGCCAGAAGCGCCAATGGTGAGCTGCCCAGTCTTCGCGGCAGGCTTCACGGGTAGTTTCGGTGGCGGCATCTTGGCAGCATCCAGCGCAGCATTGCGCGATGGGTTCTTGCGGACTGGAGCATCAGGCTGGGTAGCCTGCTTGCCGGCGGCATCTGCCTTCTTGGTGATCTGCTTGGCTGGAGGGCTCGGTGCAGTCTTGGTCTTCTTCGCGGGCTGCGGAGAGCTTGGTGCAGTGGGTGGAGCAGCCCGCTGGGTAGGTGGCACAGGAGGATGGCTACCCGACGCAGCGTCCGGCTGCGCTTGGCTCTGCGGATTCTGCTCCACCGCGGTCGTCTCAACCCGCTGCTCGGTAGTGGGATCTTGCAGTACATCCTCTGTTACTTCTACCCGCGGCTGGGCCGTAGGGTCATCTTGGACAATAGCCTTAGCTTCCGGCTGTTCCTGGTTCTCTTCCCGCCGCTCAAGGGCGGCACGGTCTTGGTACTCGGCGTCTTGTTCAGTATTCTCCCCAGCTGTGGCAGCTGGAGGAGAAGAGGGGGTCTCGTCTTGAGCAGCACCCTGCGCACTTGGTTCTGCGTGGGCCTGCTGCTCCTGGTCCATGTCTTGGACACCAGTGCCCGTGTCCTTGGCGTTGGTGCCTTCTTCGTCTTCCTTCACGGGAGAGGGCGCACGCGTCCTATCCCGTGCTGCGGGCTCATCCTCGTCCCCATCAAGATCAATGAGCGATTCGAGATCGATGGCTGATCTCTTCTTGGAGGTGGCGGGAGCCGCAGCAGCATCGGCGTTCAAAGGATCGCTGAAGAGAAAGAGATGTTCACAAAGGGAGGAGGGGAAGAAGAACACCAAGAAGCAATAACAAGATGTAAATTAGAGGAAAGCTACTTACCCTTTGCGGGTAGGGATTGGCCTTCTGGTGGAAACCTTCTTCACCTTCTCGGGCTTCTTGGCCTTCTTGGCCGCAGGCTCTTGGGCACCGCTACCCGCCCTCTTACGAGTGCTAGGAGCAGCCACCGCAACCGGATCAACGTCGAGGACGTCCTCATCTTCTTCATCCGCATCGGCGTCGTCTGCAGAATAGAAGAGAAGAGACGGTTGAGAAGCGGAAAGAAAAGTTAGATTGCGCTACCCGCAACTACAAAAGCGAGCTCAGTCACCTTCTTCATCGTCCTCGGACCAATCCCGAATGGACGCATCAACGTGATGCTTACCCGGCTGTTCGGCGTGAGGGATACAGAGGGTATCCTGGGTATCATGAGCAGTCTCGTCGTCTTCCTTTCGGTCTTCGCTCTAATTGGCCTCAAAGCGCTCCTCGCTTTCATCAAGCTGGCGGTCGATATGCTGGAAAGGAAGGCAGACAATACAAGTTAGTTGAGCAGAAGGCCAAGGGATCCTACCCGGTACGGGATGCAAATACAAAGAATATTTGGCTAAGGTGCTTTACTCGACATGGCGTGCAAACACAAAGCACATAAAGCCTAGCGGATACTAGTAAGTGCGCTACTCGACATGGCGTGCAAACACAAAGCACATAAAGCCTAGCGGATACTAGCAAGTGCTCTACTCGGCATGGCATGCAAACACGAAGCACATAAAGCCTAGGAGATACTAGTAAGTGTTTCTACTCGGCGCAGCGTGCAAAGACTAAGCACAGTAAGCTGGAAAGCCACCTACTCGGTATCATGATGCAAAGATAAAGCATAAAGTGCTAACCTGTTCGATTGGCTTCGCACGGCTATATGGCACAAAGCCGTATTGCCAGTTGTCGCCGAGGCTGGTGCTCATGATGGAGCGCGCCCAGACGGCCACCTCCGCGTTTCTCAACTCGAATGTGGTGGTCCTGGTGCAGTCTCTGTTGCCTCCCATGTAGCACATGAGATGCGTACGGCGCTGCAGCGGGAGCACTCGCCGAGAAATCCAGCAAGCGATAGGATCGTCGCTCTTGAGCCCCAACTCCATCAGCTCGGCGAGGCGCTTGTTGATCTGGGAGATATCGCCTTGCAGCGGTGGCTTGTATCCCCAATTCTGCTGAGTGGGCGCCGTGTTCGTCCACTTGGGGAGATTGATGCGGTCCACGATTGGCGCTCCTTCTTCATCAGGAACATTCTTCACGTAGAAGAAAGACCGCTGCCACTTGCGCACCGAATCAAGCCCCTTGATGCGCCGGTGGTTGGTGGAGCTGCGCTGCAGCATCATCGCGCTCCCGGTCTTCGTCATGGCGCGGGAGCTCTCGGTGCTTCCAGGCTTGGGGACGCTCTGCTTCCGGAAGTAGAAGTAGCGCGCCCAGGTGTGCACCGTGGGGCGCACACCCAAGAACGCCTCGCACACCACGGCGTGGTATGCGAGCATCACCATCGCGTTGGGGGGCAGGTGGTGCGGTTGGAGCCCGAAGTGGTTGAGGAAGGACCGGAAGAAATCGGAGACGGGTAGCCTGAATCCTCGCTTGAAGTGAGCGAGGAAGACGACGAACTCGTCCGCTTCCGGTGCGGGAACGAGCTCGCCGTCCGGTTGCCGGCAGCGCACGCCGGGAGGAACGCGGCGGGTGTTTACTAACCACTGGCAATCCTCCAGCGTAACCTCGGATCCAGCCCATCCGACGCGGGCGTCATCGTCGCGGGCCATCGAGAAGAGAGATTTGGTGGAGATTCGTGGAAACTTGGTGGAAATTGCTAGCCTTTCGGCGTCGCAGGGAGCAGCGGCGCGGCGAGATGCGTGGTGGCGGAGCGCTCTGTGGCGGAGATGCGAAGAGGCAGGAAGTGAATGAGACCAGGAAGGGGAAAGAGGAGTTACCGAGGGGGTATTTATCCCTCCCCTCGGAGTGCCGTTACAGGCGGAGTTAGTGGGATCAGTTATGCACGGAGATCGTGCGACGTGGGGTGTGGGCCGGTTAGAAATGCACACAACGCAGGTGGCGCGCGTAACGGCCACAATTGATCCCACGTCGAGATCGTGGGTAATAACTGCACTTGATGGGACCTAACGGGCCGGTGGGCCCAGGTCTCGATGATGGGCGTGTGGCCTGTCATATCCCGGGCACCGAGGCGTCGGGGGTGCGAGAACGTGACACATGCCCAGTTGCAGTGCGGAAAGGTGGATTTGCTCTGCCACGCAGAGATTCTGTTCAAAATTCCACAAAGTCATTTTACTTGGCGACAGAGAAGAGAATTGGTCCTATTCGGAAGAGGAGAGACTCGAGCCAGAATTGAGGGCTACTCGGAGATTTTACTCAGCATCACAAGGTTCGAAGACAAGATTGGTTTTTAAGCTGGCAGGGCCCAGTGAACAAGTTCGCAGGACTCTACCAGCTTCGGGGACTAATGTTGGGGGGTTACCCCCGATTAGGGTAAAGGCAAGTGCTAAGGGCAAGATCAGAAGAGACGTTTGGCAGAGTAGCTGGCTACCCGGTACTCGCTACCCGGTCGACTGCTATTCGGCCGTACGCACTGATGGCCAGGAGAAAGAATCAAGGAAGTTATCCTCCTCCGAGTAGAGGAAGTGGTCCGAGTAGAAATGGCGGTTTCCTACTCGGGCCAGAAGTCAAAGGAGCCGTTCTGACACAGGATCCCGCGTATCCTGGGTCCGTACTCGAGCACTGTTCATCTGCAGAGCGCGTGCTTATCCGCGCCAGGGTGTCAGCAGGGCGTCGCAGGTTAGGGGGGGCTACCCTGTGATGGTGGCAGTGATAACAGATCAGCTTCTTGGTTTTGCACAACAACTTTCCACACCAGAGAAACCAGGAAGCCAAAGGTGTCAGCGGGAAGCTGGAAGTGTGCAGTGTGCACACTATGTCGACATCTGTTTGTGCTTTTCCCCCTTTGGCTGTATCCGGCTGGGCACCAGTATATAAGGTGCCCTGCCTCCTCCTATGTGAGGGTCGCGTCTTTATAGAGAACACTTAGCTTACTTGTTGCTTAGAGAGGAGAGGGTCGCGTCTTTAGAGAGAACACTTAGCTTACTTGTTGTGATGGAGGGATGATAACCCGGTAGGCCAACACCAAGGTGTAACTCGGCCCAATGGACGCTGCGCAAGATCCGGCTAAAGATAAGGGAGCTTCTGGAAGGCCCAAGTTCGCAGGCCTGGTAACCCGGATTGTGGGTTAGGATAGGGAAAGCTAGGGTTTGTATGCAGTGTCCGGGTAGGATTCAGGGTGCGCCTTGGAGGGCAAACCAGGGGGTCCGGGTGCTATATAAACCGGCCCCTAGGACTAGTTGAGGGAGATCCAAGAGTTCTAGCAATATCGCTTGATATCGAGCATCCAGTGTAACACGAGAGTTGAATTAATATATCGAGATCGGAGACTCGGCGACTTGATTGCCGGCTACCAGATCGAGTACCATCATGTTTTCCTCTGAGCTAAACCCTCTCCCAAACGCCTGTGTCGTCTTGCCCCAAGATCAGTTACCCCCGGTAACGTCTGCCGTGATTATCCCACGACAGTTGGCGCCCACCATGGGGCCTGCGTCCAAAGGTGTTTACATCACGGGAGAAGCTCGGAAGAACATGGAGAATCTAGTCATCAGCGAGATCTACATCGACCACGAAGGAGAGAAGATGGTGGACGATTCCGGCTGGGGACCAGAGTCGGATCACCTCGAATCTGGATTTATCATGACAATCGGCCAGATCAGCGTCTTCATCGGTATGGTACGTACATCTGGTTTAAAAGGACAATATCATGTGCATACTACAGGAACTTCTAATAGGGACAAAAAGATACTGAAGCAAGTGGTAAACTCGGTCTCCTCGGCTGTTCCAAGATACCTGAGGTGGTCAGAACAAGATGTAACATGGAGCAGAAGAGATCACCCGGAAAGGGTAGAACACCCGGGAGTCTTAGCGTTGGTAGTCGCACCGCAGGTTAATGGTTATGAGTTAAAGAAGGTCCTGATGGACGGCGGAAGTAGTATCAATATCTTATACTGGGAAACTTTTTCACGCATGGGTCTCAAGGAGTCTCAGCTATAGAAAAGCTCAACGATTTTTCATGGGATAGTGCCGGGTCACTCAGCGTGCCCCGAAGGGAAAATCGCATTGGAGGTAGCCTTTGGAGAATCAAAAGATAATTATCGAGTTGAGTGGCTCACTTTCGAGGTGGTCAAATTGCGCAGTCCTTATCACGCGCTGTTCGGAAGGCCGGCTTATGCTAAATTCATGGCTAGGCCGTGTTATGTATATTTACAGCTAAAAATCCCGGGTCCTAAACAAACCATCACCATACATGGAAGCCGGGATATAGCAGCTGAGTGCGATGAAGGAGATTCGGTAATGGCCGAGCAGGCTTGCAGAAAAGAGGAACTCAAGTATTATCGGTCTCAAGTAGACCAGGATGACAGAACAGCATTGAAAAGACCGAATACTGAAGACGAGAGAGCAAAATTCAAGGCAGCACAGGACACTAAGATGATAGCTTTTGTTGAAGGTGATCCCACTAAGCAATTTACTATAGGGTCTAACTTGGACAGCGAGCAGGAGAAAGCACTTGTGGAGTTTATTCGTTCTAATGCGGACGTATTCGCCTGGACGCCTAGCGATATGCCGGGTATCCCTACAGAATTGGCAGAACACAGTTTGCACGTAGACCCTAAGTCCAGGCCTGTGAAGCAGGGTCTGCGGAAGATGAATGAGGAAAGAAGGAAAGCTATAGGAGAAGAAATCGCGCGGCTGCTGACAGCCAGCTTCATCATGGAAGTATTTCACCCGGATTGGCTAGCAAATCCGGTTCTCGTGATGAAAAAGACCAATGAGTGGAGGATGTGCATTGATTTTACGAGTCTCAACAAGCATTGCCCAAAGGATCTGTTTGCACTACCAAGGATAGATCAGATCATAGACGCAGTAGCTGGAAGTGACCTATTATGTTTTCTGGACGCATGTTCCGGGTATCATCAGATTAAGCTCAAGAGGGAGGATTGGGAGAAAACATCATTTATAACCCCTTTTGGGGCTTTTTGTTACAAAACCATGACGTTTGGATTGAAGAACGCTGGCGCAACTTATCAACGGTGTATACAGAAGTGCTTTGAGGATCAAATTGGACGCAACGTCCATGCTTATGTGGATGATGTGGTTATCAAGACCAGGAAGGCAGAGACATTTATCGACGATCTAAAGGAGACGTTCAAGAACCTGAGGAGGTATAAGATGAAGCTTAACACAACGAAGTGTGTATTTGGAGTTCCAGCTGGGAAATTACTCGGCTTTATCGTTTCCGAGAGAGGAATTGAGGCAAACCCAGATAAAATAAAAGCTATCCAGAATCTGAAAAAGCCGGAAAATTTGAAGCATGTTCAAAAGCTCACGGGCTGCGTAGCAGCCTTGAGCCGATTTATATCCAGACTCGGAGAAAAAGCAATACCCTTGTACCGGCTCTTGAGGAAATCCGATAAATTCGTGTGGGATCAAGAGGCGGATGAGGCATTCGAGGCACTAAAGAAGCAGTTATCTGAAGCAACAGTCCTAGCGGCCCCGGGTCCTAAAGAGCCCATGCTGCTATACGTAGCAGCGGGCCCCCGAGCCGTTAGTGCAGTGGTGGTTGTGGAGCATAAAGAGGATGGGAAAGGTTACCCGGTCCAGAGACCGGTTTATTACGTCAGCGAAGTATTATCAGAGGCAAAGCAGCGCTATCCGCATTGGCAAAAGCTGGTTTTCGGGGTCTTTATGGCCAGCCGGAAACTGAAGCCGTATTTCCAGGAACACCCCATAACAGTGGTAAGTTCGATACCAATGTCAGATATCATCAGAAACTCGGATGCGACAGGAAGAATAGCCAAATGGGCGGTAGAGATGGGGGATTATCACATCAACTACGAGCCCAGGTCAGCAATTAAATCTCAGGCTTTGGTCGATTTCGTTAATGACTGGACACACACAGGCATGACCACCTTTGCCCCAAACTCCGAATCTTGGATCATGCACTTCGATGGATCCAAGCAATATGAGGGATCAGGAGCTGGAGTGGTGCTAACATCACCCAAAGGAGACAAATTGAGTTACGTGCTACAGATTCACTTTGATTGTTCCAACAACGTGGCCGAGTATGAGGCCCTATTGCACGGCTTAAAGGTAGCCAAGGAGATGAACATTAAGAGGATACGATGCTTTGGAGATTCGGACCTTGTGGTACAGCAGGTATCAGGAACTTGGGATAGAAAGGACGCAACCATGGCAGCATACCGCAGAGAGGTTGATAGGGTTGCAGGATGTTTATCCGGATATGAGGTAGAGCACATAGACAGAAGAAAGAATGAGGCAGCAGACGCCCTCGCTAGACTCGGCTCGCGCAGAGAGCCGGTTCCATCTAATGTCTTCCTGGATGAATTATGGCGACCATCAGTTAAAACCGAGTCTGAAGAAGAACTGGCAAATCAAGACCCGGATTTGGAGCTCGTGGCCACTGTACGCGACGTTCCCGAGTGGACAGAACCGTTTTTGGCCTACCTATCACGAGGCGAGTTACCACAGCAGGAGGTGTTAGCAAGGCAAATTTTGAGGCGAGCAAAGGGATATTCTATCATCAATGGGGAGTTATACAAGAGAAGTGCAGCAGGAGTCTTTTTGCGCTGTGTAGCACCAGAAGAAGGCCGACAGATTCTTAAAGAAATCCATGAAGGTGATTGTGGGCATCATGCATCCACAAGATCCCTTGTGGCCAAATCTTATCGACGCGGATTTTTCTGGCTCACGGCTCTAGCAGATGCAGAGCGCTTAGTGGCAAGGTGTGACGGATGTCAAAGGTACGCTCGTCAAACCCACGTGCCGGCTATGGAATTGCGGACTATTCCGTTAACTTGGCCGTTCGCTGTTTGGGGTATGGACATGGTTGGTCCCTTTCACATGTCACCTTGCAAGAAGACACATCTTTTGGTGGCCATTGACAAGTTTACTAAATGGGTTGAGGTTATGCCAGTCACCAATTGTGAAGCAGTTACAGCAGTCAAGTTCTTGAAAAGAATTATCTACCGGTTCGGGTATCCCCACAGCATAATTACCGACAATGGAACCAACATGTCCCTTGGCGCGATGGAAAAGTTCTGTGGCAACAATGGAATCCGGCTTGACGTAGCATCAATGGCTCATCCGCAGGCCAATGGACAAGTGGAGAGGGCAAACCAAGAGTTACTTCGTGGACTAAAACCACGACTGCGAGTCCTTGCATCAGGGCTGCGGGTGCATGGGTTGAAGAACTACCTTCCGTGGTTTGGGGTATCAACACTACACCTAACAGATCTACTCATATGACACCATTCTTCATGGTTTATGGTGCGCAAGCGGTGTTGCCGAGTGATATTATTCATGATTCACCTCGAGTATCACCTTACGTCGAGGTAGAGAACGAGAAGACCCGGCAAGATGCCGTAGATATGTTAGAAGAACAAAGGGAACAAGCCCTGGAAAGGTCAACCATATATCAGCAAGATTTATGGAGGTATCATAGCCGGCGCGTGAAAACCCGGGTCTTCCAGGAAGGAGACTTGGTCCTGCGTCTGGTACAGTCAAACGAAGGGAAACACAAGTTATCACCACCATGGGAAGGGCCGTTTATCATAAGCCGGAATCTGCACAACGGATCGTATTACTTGATAGATGCAAGGGAAGAGTCGGCTACAGTTAATGACACCGCTCATACCACTTCGTCTATGCAGGAAAGAGACAGACCATGGAACGTGGCTCAGCTACGTCCCTACTATACTTAGTATAGACTATATTGGCAAGTGGAGTTGCACGATGTAACAGGCGGCAGGTTTTCATACGCACTCTTTTCCTATCCAAGGCACCCTTGGGGACTGGATGGGTTTTTAATGAGGCGGCTTGCTGACCTAACTTTCGCATATCAAGTAAAGAGGTGGTCATTCTTACGTTCTTCACTCTCCGTATGTTGCGTATATCTAGGTCTTGGGGGCTGATTGCTTGAATAGAACAGTTACAAACTCAATGACCCGGCCTTGATGCCTATGAGTTATAAGGGCCGATTGCTCGCAAACGAGCACGGCTGCAATCTTATAACCGGACAAAGTAGCCAAATTTTCTTGACTTTTCTTACTTAAGCTCGATGTGACTCGCACTAAAGTGGCATGATCTGCTCGCTTACGATTACAATCAGCCATGAAGCCCAATGGGACTTGCCTGACCCTGTTTTCGTATAGATGTAACAACATGGTATCCACGCAAAAGCCGGCTTACAGTACAAGATAGTCAAAAGGGTCATCCAAACCACAAGTTATGCAGAGTACAGGGCTAATAGCCGGAAACTCAATATTTATCAAGCATAACTTCAATACCTATGTGAAACGGCTCTGGGTTTGGGCTTAGCAGCAAGCAACTTGTTCTATTGGAAAGACTACACATCCCAGACTCGGCATTTTTGGTCTTGGGGGCTGGGGATTTCGAAAAAGGAAAAGTTGTTCAGTTGCTAAAGCTCAAAAAACCCAAACATCCGAGTCTTGGGGGACTTGGGGACTTAGAGAAAAGTCCGCTTGTCAAAATCCATGAAACTCGGAAACCGAGTCTCACAAAAGGAACCATAAAGAAAGTCGGATATCGAGAACGAGTGGGCTCAAATATGGATAAATATAAAATCATCCCAACATTCAGAAGAGGCACAAGGCGTATCAAGAACTTAAAGTGCATTACAAAATTTTGGTACCAGCATCAATGGTTCACAGGCGCATCATCAAGAAATAATTGTTTAAACGGCCTAGTGACCGACTGACGCATATGGCACAGCATCAGGTAGCAGGTATCACTCGGTATTCTGGGCTGCGGTGTCCATCTTCTCCTTGCCCTTGCTATTACTATTGGTGGCAGCAGCACCCGGATCAGCAGCAGTGCCGGCTCGCGCAGGAGGAGGGACGACTGGTGTGGAAGTAGCAGGCGCAGAGTCGGCTTCAGCCTTCTTTTTTGCAGCTTCCTCCCTCAACTTGGCGGCTTCCTCCTTCCATCGGGCTAGCATATCGTATGGCTTGGGAAGATCCGACTTAATCGCTTCACCATCAGCACCATAGGAAGGGACAATGGAATTGAGCTCCAAGCTGTCAGCAATCACGCTTGCCGAGTAACGGACTTCTTTCTGGATGGCCTTGAAATCCTTCGGGGAAAATTTGGACCCATCTCGGTTGAATTCCGGAAACCCGACCATCAGCTTGGCCAGCTCTAGCTTAGGAAAGTAAGCTTTTGCCAGGGCTAGCCCCCGGGTTACCCCAACCCGACAGGACGATCGTTTCCAATGCCAAATCCACTCGAGAATAGTGGAGCAGGCGTCCAGCATCCTCTTCAGGTCGACGTGCCCAACACCCGGCCACCGTAGTTCTTCAAGGATCCATTTGGTTCCGGCACATAGTTGCCGGATAACGCTCTTGATGGTCTTCAGCTTGGCAATATCATCTTCGTCCGGCATTACTTCATCCGGACCTGCAGAAAGAAATGAATACACGAGTAAGGAAACCCGGTTATGTGTCAGACGGATGACCCGGATTATGAATATTATGCTAAGAGTCATACCGATCAAAGCGCGATACGTATCAGTAATCTGGACAGTAAGGTTCACTAGATTATCTTCTGCTACATGAGCCCGCTTCCTGTACTGTAACATCCCAAGTATGAAAACCATCCCTTTAGAATGTTTGTTTCATGTTGATTAAAGTATTGCATCATGTCATCATTTTGTTTTCATATTGTTTGCATTTGTTTCTTAATTGTTGCATCTGTTTTCCCCTGTTTTCACAATTCAAATTCAAACCTTATTCAAACAATTGTTTCATACTTGCTCTGTTACAACATTTGAAATAAAAATCACAAATAAAAACAACCAATTTGTTTCATTTCATTCCATAGTGATCACTTATTAAATTGATGGTTTTTAATCAATCATTTAATTTCCAATCACATTTAAAATTCCAAATTCAAGCATCCAACAGCAACCAATTGAATTCATGCAAATTATAAAACAATTTTAATCAATGGGTGATAATTAACATAGGGGTTACCCTATTTTAAAAGTTAGTTTTTATTAATGATCATTAATATCAAAATTTCACCCAAACTTGGTTTAAATTCAAACAGCAAACAAAATTCAACCTTTTTGAAAATAAAAGTTAAAACCTGTTTGCAAATAACCTAAAAAGGTTACCCAAATTTTTTCCAATTTTTTTCACTAAGTTAAACCTATCAAATGCTTCCAATTACTTTTCAGCAAAAAAAAAGGAGAAAGAAAAATAAAAAAAAAATCAAATTTTGGCGCCAGCAGAGGGCTGGGCTGCGCCCAGCCCACCTCGTTTTCCTTCCGCGCGCAGCCCAGCCTGCCACTTAACGAAGAAAACGTTTCGTTTTTTTTCCCTCGCTCTATTCCTTCTTCCGGCAGTACGGCGTCCATCCGCCGGTGCCACCGCGACAGAAACGCGAGCTGACGGCGATCCCGCCCCCGTACTCCCTATATATTCCCCCTAGGGCTCCGCGCCACCTAACCCTAACCCTAGGAGGCTGTTTCCCCCTCGAGCCCGCCGCCGTCTGCCCTCTCCCGGCCACCTCCCTCGCTCTGATCCCCTCGCCGGAGTTTTCTCCCCTCTGAACTCCGATGATAACCACCGCAGCAGTCACCCGTCTACCTACCTAGACACTGAAACCGAAACCCCACTCTCCCCTCATCCGATTAGACACCCGCGCATCCCCGGAGACTCACGGTGCCCTCGCCGCCGTCCACAGCCGTGTCGCCGTCGAGTTCGTCACCGAGCTCTGCAACCCCTCCTTCCCGCGGTGAGCCACTGACTCCTTTTTCCTCTCTGTTGCACCATGCACTCATCTGCACCACGCACGCCTCCAGCACACACACAGCACCACCGCCAGCAGCATCCACGCGCGCAGCAACCACCGCTCATCGCCGGTGAGGTTCCTCTGTCAGGTTCAGTAACATCGCGCGTTTTGGGTTCAGTTATCTCGCATGGTAACTACAACCTTGCTGCGTCTCGGTTACTGACAACGAAACGGCAACACCGCACTGGTTCAGAGACTCAGCGAGCGCGCGTCAGATCACGGGTTCGAGCCGCGTCTCCGCGGGTTAAAAACCCACACTTTTTTTCGCTCACGTGGCTGACATCCGTGCCCCAACTGTCAGTGGCTCACGCTGCCACTCGCGCGCAAGGCACGCCACGCTGGCCCCTGGCCCACGGGCAGTGGCTAGGGGTAGACAGCAGCGCAGTAATAAAAGTTTCTGCATTTTTCTGTTTTCAAAATAGAACCTTTTAATTACAGATTAGTCCTCAATTTTAATTGGTTAATAACTTTTAATCTATAACTCTAACTAATAAAAGTTAAATATGTTTATTGCTCTAAATTAAATTGTCTATCCAACTATGCCACTTGTGTACTGTTTTGAATTTTCAAAATGCAATTCAAATTTGAATTCAAATAATTCAAATGCAAATTTCTAAATTCCATAACTAATTCATAATAAATCCAAATCATGCAAATAAAATATGTTTTCAATGCTATTTCAAATACCCTTTTCAAATATAAAATTTGTTTCATGGTTTGAATAATTTAAATTGCCTAAATAATTTAATCCTTATTTAATTCATTTAAATTTGATAAAATCATAACTTGCCCCAAATAAATTATTTTTGAACATGCAAAATATGTTTTCAAACTAGAATAATATGAACTTTTCAAATGTGAATTTGAAATTATGTTGTGAGGCAAATAAAATTCAAATAATATTCAAACTTGTTTTAAGTTCATTTAAAACTTGTTTAATTTGTTTAAGTCATAATAAATTCATCATAATGCCTTTTTTTCAATATTTGAAACATGTAACCACCCAAAATTTTATGATCTTTTCAACTATGAAATTTAGTTATTTGTTTTGAACTATTTAAGTGGTTGAAAACAACAAATACTTGTGTGTCACCTTTGAGGCACCAAAAATTCCCTAAATTAATAAATAAAATTCTAAATTGCTAAACCCATTTTAAATTGGTTCTAATGTTGTTATTTTGCTGTTTCCCTCATGCATGCATCATACTAAACCACTAACACCTGTTGATTAGTTGGAAAACAAATAATCTAACCAAAATCCATGGGCTTTTCATATGCAACTCAAAATTGCATATGTGTCCATTTAAATTGTGTTATCATATCAATTAGTTTATCTTGATGCATCCATTAACTTGACATGCATCATCCTATGATTGTGCACTATGCCATGATATTGATTGTTTATTTTTCCTGTATTGTTTGTTTGCTTCTTCTCGGATAGACGACGATGTTGATACCGACGATCTTTACGACACCCCTTCTGAGGATGTAGCTCAGTACCCGGCTACTGGGTTTGCAGGCAAGTTATCACTCACATGAACCATTGTGTTCCTTTCAACATTGGTTACCGATACTTTCCGTTGTCCATTTCTGCTAGCCATATGTATCGTTGCTTCTGTTACGAACCTATCACATGATACCCTAAACCCTGATATTGCCACACCTCCAGTCCTATCACCCCATTGTTTGAGCCCGTGTCTTACTAGCATGCTTAGGGTTGTTTTGCTCGAGTCTGTTATCCGTTATTTTCTGTTATCATATCTGCTTTTATTCTGGGGCTCGATGTTAAATAACAACCTGTTAATTTGAGGTAATAATAATTTGCTGATAAGGCACCGGCAGGAGGCCCGGCGTGGTTTTGAGGCCTGCTAGTGTCGACCCTAATAGAAAAGGGTCTTGTATACTGATCCATGATGAGCGCACTATCCGCATGTGGGAAGCGTGTATGGGCGCCCCCCTCAATTTGATTCGATTCGCATCTCGTCCAAATCACCACACTTAGTTCGGGCTTTCCATTTGATGCACGCATATGCAGGTACGAACCCGAGGCCAGGGTGGAACTTTTGTAGTCGGCATTTAGCGCGACGTGGTCTTCCAGTGCTATGAGGGTCCCCTTTTCTTCGTGGGGCTCGATTAGCCGCGCACGCACAGCACATGGTGCTTTGGGCTTGATGCGAAAAAGAGTTGAGTTGTGTTGAGTGCCCCGCTTGGTGGGAAAGGCCTTCCTATCTGGCGGGTTATTCTTACGTGTACGGCCAAATTGGTGCACCCCTGCAGGGATAAATCTTCTCGAGAAGCCGTGTTTTCCACGGTTATGGTTAACTTGGTGAAAGTACTGGCTAACAAGTACGCAGAACAACTTACACCTAACTAATGATAACTTGACTAGTAATAGGCTTATTGACACAACAATTTGATCCATCATTAATCCACGGTGTGAGTTATCCTCGGATTGCTTCTTTGGATAAGGGGCGAGATCCAGGATGGGTTTGTGTGGTGGTTAGCTATAGTTGGTTACGATACGCTATCTTATCCCTTTCTGTTACACCGGAAGTTGTAGTATGTTCTGTAGTTGGTTAGTGCAGCCAGTTGCAGCATCTTTTATACCCTTTTCTTCCGTTTATCCCAAGGCATCTGTGCTTGGTGTTGACGGGCTACACTTTGGTGAACTGTGAGTCTTGCTTGCCAGTACGTTTATGTACTGACCCCTTTGGGGCTGTGGTTTCCGCAGACTACGCTTACGAGGATCCAGGTGACGGCTACTACGTGGAGTTTGACGAGGCTGCTGACGAGTAGTTAGCGGACCCCGGGCAGGATCCGAGACATCGTGGATGGGCTCCGTTTACTTTTCATTCCCGGCTTCTTAAGCCTATTTGGATTTGTCTGTACTCAGACTCCTTGAATGCTTCCGCTGAGTTGTAATGATGTTATGTTGGGACATGTGTCCTCTGGATGATTGTATTTGCTATCTCTGCCCTAGTGAGGGCCATTTGCAACTTATTTCAATCTTTTGTGTCTTAGAGATATGTTGTGTTATCATCTTGTTCAAAGCCATTGACGTACCATGTGTGTATGGTATGAAGTACGACAATGGTACTGTCCTGATTTCTACGGGATAGTTTACATCGACGGTGAATAGTAAAGATTGGTTGTCACACATAAGTGTTGGCCTACTCGTAAGAGATGCGGGTGCCGGTAAGCCCCGTAATCCAATCAAAATACTGTTCAGTTCGTACGGTGAGTATCCTCTAGAAGTCCGGGTGCGACAAATGGTATCAGAGCCTGTCTGCCTGTAGGATCCCTTTTACTGGTCGCAGTTGAGTCTAGAAACTATTTTTGTAGCTATATAGGAAAAAAAATGAAACGTGAGAGTAGGAATTCTGCCATTTTTCTTCTTTCCCCACCCACCCACCCTTTTCTGGTAAGGAAGTGCAACGTTGTTTTCCCTTCTCACCTAAACTTTCAAGTTAGGATTTCACGAATCCTGGTTTCTCTAGGATAGTTATATCTACTAGACCATAGGAATGGAGGTGGTTGTGACATGATTTATCATGTTGCCTACTCATGATTGAGAACGGAGGCGTGTAAGCCCCGGAAGCAAATCCTCTATTCCTTAAGCAGTAGATATTGATCCTTTAGAAGCCCGGATGGGTTTTTCCGTAGTACCTCAGGAGTTTTGGTCTCGTGTTTCTCGATGTTGCTTCGATATCCTGTTCTTCTCAACATTCTTTTCGTCCGTTGAACCTTGTTGTTGCTTTCCACTTCAGTTCTTCTACCGGAGTCTAATCAAAACTTCCCCGATCATCTGCAGATGGATCTCAGGTTCTTCCCGCAGGTGGTTAGGATGACTCGCTGTGAGAGCACTGCCGGTTATCCGGAGATGCTGAGAGACATGGTCACTTATCTGGGGTTCCATTGGGCACCAGAGTACCAGGTCTACGAGCAGCAGCGAGAGTTTGACCAGACCTACTACCAGGCTATCGTCTACATTCTGTCAGATGATGGCATGAGCGTTGTCCACCGCTATGAGGCAGTAGGTTCCACAGTGGATATGGCCGTGCAGCAGGCAGCTTACGTGAGTCTCACCGTCCTCCGTGCTGACTACTGGGGATTTGACGATTCTATCTATCGCCACATCCCCTGTGGTTACATCACTTCAGCGGGAGCTCACTTCACCCTCTACGACAACCTGGATGTCTACGAGCATGATAACACCAGGCTGCACACCACCGCTCAGTTTGTGAGGCACAGTGACGCTGTTGCCACCACACTTTCTCAGGAGTTGGCCTCAGTCAGGGAGCAGCTCTACCTTGCTTTGACTCGTCTGGCTACGTACACCACAGACTTTGTTGGAGATGAGCGCTTTGCACGTTTCCATCAGACAGTTGGACGTAGTTTGCCAGATGCTGGACGTTACGAGCCGATCAGAGGTCCACTCCTCAACCTCGGAGCTGGTTACACTGGGATTCCACGCTTTGGAGCACAGGGAGACGACGCATTCTACTTCACCACACCGAGAGTCGCTCTCAGAGCAGTCCCGATCTACGTGGATCGTCGTTCTACCTACTTCCGTGGGATTCCTCCTCACCGTATCTCTCGTCGTACTACTCACCGCCGTCCTGCGTGATGAGCATGGGAGTACCGATGTATCCATTCATAGCTATGTTTAGTTATCCTTTGGCTTTCGAACCATGTATTGGTCTGTTGGATATTCTAATGTATTTGAACATGTGATGATGTACATGTTGGTTACCTATTCATGCGTCGGAATAATCTCTCTTTCGGTTACCAAGTCTATCCTTTTCTATTGTTGTGCTAAAATGCATGTCTATTCAGGATGCCGCCAACAAGGAGCAACCCACCTGAACCACCTCCGCTCACGGAGCTGTTGACTCAGATGACTCAGGTCGTGACTCAGATGTCCCAGATCCAAGCTAACCAGCACAACAACCAGAATGCTCCGCGAGTCAGCATCAAGGAGTTTCTGAGTCTGGGGCCGAGAGCTTTCGTGGCAACACGTGAGCCTCTGGATGCTGATGACTGGATCAGGGAGATGGCCAGGGCTCTTGACATTGCTCACGTTGCTGAGGAGGATAAAGTCAAGTATGCCACCTACCTACTGAAGGGTCAGGCAGCTACCTGGTGGGAGAACTACCAGACCATGAGAGCTGGCTATCCTATCACCTGGGGATGTTTCAAGGATGCCTTCCTGAAGCACCACATCCCAGATGGCCTCATGGAAAGGATGCGTGAAGAGTTCTGCTCTCTTAAGCAGGGCAAGCTGGACGTCATTGTCTACCAGAATGAGTTCAATCGCCTCGCTCGTTATGCTGGTGATGAGGTGTCCACTGAGGCCAAAAAGATGGCAAGGTTCCGCCGAGGTTTTAACCCGGAACTGAAGTACGCTCTCACCAACATCAAGTGCAAGGACTTCGAGGAGCTCGTGAACACCGCGCTCAATGAGGAGAATGGGCGCAAGGCGTTCGAAGAGTCGCGCAAGCACTCGCGTGAGGGTGGTTCCTCCTCCAACATGACCACCCCTCCGCAGAAGCGCCGCATCTGGGTGCCAAACAGTGCTGTCACTAGGGCTCCATATGCCCAAGCTTCTCCAGGCTTTGGTCCCCGCCCACCCAACCCAGCTCAGATGCAGGCTCAGAGGTTCTCAATGGGGAAACCAAGGCCAGATGCACCTCGTGTCGTCACTTGCTTCAAATGCAAGCAGACTGGACACTATGCTGATAAGTGCACTCAGAGGCAGCTACCTCCACCACCTCCTCGCCCCAACACCAACCAGGCAATGGTTCATGCTCCCCCGGCTAAAGCCTTCAACTCCAACAACAGGCCTGTCGGGAGGACCGCGAGGGTGAATCATATCAAGGCCCACAAAGCTGAGGAAGCTGCTGACGTCGTTCTCGGTACATTCCCCGTAAACTCTAACCCAGCTAAAGTGTTGTTTGATACCGGAGCATCGCATTCTTTCGTGTCAAAGATCTTTGCGACAGCAGTTAAACTACCTTTTGTTGGTTTGGGTTCCCCGCTAGTAGTAAACTCCCCTGGAGCAACTATGCAAACTACCAAGATCAGTCATGAGAATCAAATCCTAATTGGAGGCCACATATTCCTTGCTTCTCTCATTCTGCTTGGCAATTCTGACATTGATGTCATCCTTGGCATGGATTGGTTGAAGGCCAATAAAGCTACGATTGATTGTGCTAAGAAGTCAATAACTCTGTTCCACCCGTCTGGCCAGATAGTCTATTCCCCAGGTGAAACAAGTTCTGTTCAGCTGTACACCCTCGATGCTAAACCTCTACCTCTACTCGAAAATGTTCCGGCGGTTTGTGAATTCCCTGACGTCTTTCCAGAAGAGTTGCCAGGGATGCCTCCGGACAGAGCAGTTGAGTTCGTGATCGAGCTTGAACCAGGTACTGCTCCAATCTCTAAGCATCCATATAAGATAGCTCCTCCTGAACTGAAATTGTTGAAGGAGCAAATCGATATGTACATGGAGAAAGGTTACATTCAACCTAGTTCTTCCGCTTGGGGTTGCCCAACTCTGTTTGTTGCCAAGAAGGATCAAACAAAAAGACTCGTGGTTGACTATCGTCCTCTCAACGAGAAAACCATCAAGAACAAGTATCCAATTCCTCGTATCGATGATCTTTTTGGTCAACTTGCTGGAGCCTCAATATTCTCAAAGTTGGACTTGAGGATGGGTTACCATCAAATAAAGATCAGAAAGGAAGATATTCCAAAAACAGCTTTCACCACTCGGTACGGTCTCTATGAATACACCGTCATGTCCTTTGGTCTCACCAATGCACCGGCGACTTTCTCAAGACTCATGAATTCTGTCTTCCATGAATACCTCGACAAGTTCGTTGTGGTATATCTCGATGATATTCTAGTCTACTCAAAATCCGAGGAAGAGCATGGAGAACACCTTCGTCTCACTCTCATGAAACTTCGCGAGCATCGTCTATATGCCAAGTTCTCCAAATGTGAGTTCTGGATTCCAGAAGTTGCTTACCTTGGTCATGTCATCTCTGCCAAGGGCATAGCCATTGATCCAGAAAAGGTTAAAGAAATTGTTGATTGGAAACCTCCTAAGACGGTAAAACAAGTTAGAAGCTTTCTAGGCTTGGCTAGCTATTGCCGTCGTTTCGTCCAAAACTTTTCCAAGATTGCCAAACCTCTCACTGATCTCACAAAGAAGGACAAGAAGTTCGTTTGGACTCCACAGTGTGATGAGAGTTTCAATCTCCTGAAGACTAAACTCACTTCTACCCCAGTTCTGGTTGGCCCAGATACTACCAAACCTTTCCAGATATTCTGTGATGCATCTCTCCAAGGTCTAGGTGCAGTTCTTATGCAAGAACGTCAAGTTGTGGCTTATGCTTCACGTCAATTGAACCCACATGAGCAAAACTATCCACACATGATCTTGAACTTGCAGCAGTTGTGTTTGCCCTCAAGAAATGGAGACAATACTTGTTGGGTAACAAAACTGAAATCTTTTCCGATCACAAGAGTCTGAAATACATCTTCACTCAACCAGATCTAAACCTCAGGCAAAGGAGATGGATTGAAAAGATTAAGGACTTTGATCTCACCATTTCTTACACTCCAGGCAAGGCTAATGTTATGGCCGATGCTCTCAGTCGCAAGTCATATTGCAATAATCTCATGATCATGGAAAGCCAACCTCCACTTCATGAAGAATTCCAGAAGCTGAACCTTGGTCTTGTTCCTCAAGGCTACCTTGCTAGCTTGACAGCCAGTCCAACTCTCGAGGACAAGATTCGTTCTGAACAACTTCGTGATACTGAAATCAAGAAGATGGTTGAGCACATCAAGGAAGGCAAGGAGAAATTCAAGTCTTTCTCGATTGATGATAAAGGAACTGTGTTCTTTGAAGGACGCATTGCAGTTCCTCAGGTTCAAAGTCTCAAAGATATCATTCTCAAGGAGGCTCATGAAACTCCTCTTTCCATCCACCCTGGAAGTACAAAGATGTACCAGGATCTTAAGACACTGTATTGGTGGCCTTGCATGAAACGTGAAATTGCTCAATACGTTTCTGAATGCGACGTTTGTCAACGTGTTAAGGCAGTCCATCAGAAAACAGCCGGTCTACTCCAACCTCTCAAAATCCCTGAGTGGAAGTGGGACATGATTGAAATGGACTTCGTCACTGGTTTTCCAAAGTCCAAGAAGGGCAACGATGCAATCTTCGTTGTTATTGATCGTCTCACTAAGGTAGCTCACTTCTTTGCTGTCAAGGAAACTATCTCAGCTAGCCAATTAGCAGAGCTCTACACAGCAAAGATCGTTCCTCTTCATGGTGTTCCGTTGGAAATAAGCTCAGACCGTGGAAGCATATTCACTTCTCATTTCTGGAAAAGCTTTCAAGAAGCATTGGGCACCAAACTGCTATTCAGCACAGCTTATCACCCTCAGTCTCAAGGGCAAGTCGAAAGAGTCAATCAGATTCTCGAGGATATGCTCAGAGCATGTGGTCTCTCCTTTGGCATGAAATGGGAGGATTGCCTTCCATATGCTGAATTTTCCTACAACAACAGCTACCAGGCAAGCCTAGGCATGGCACCATTTGAAGCACTCTATGGCCGCAGATGCAGGAGTCCAATCAATTGGTCTGGAGCTGGTGAACGTTCACTCTTAGGCCCTGACATTGTTAAGGAAGCCGAGGAGAAAGTTCGTATCATTCGTGACAATCTCAAGATTGCTCAGTCTCGTCAGAAAAGCTACTATGACAGCAAGCACAGGGATATGATCTATGCACCTGGTGACAAGGCATATCTCCGTGTAACTCCCCTCAGAGGCACTCATCGTTTGGTGTGAAAGGAAAGCTTGCACCAAGATACATTGGTCCTTTCAACATTCTCTCAAGGCGGGCAGAAAATGCTTATCGTCTTGAACTTCCAGAAAAGCTATCCAAGGTGCACGATGTGTTCCACGTGTCACAGCTCAAGAAGTGTTTCAAAGACCCAGATCGTGCAGTTGATCATGATTCCATTGAACTGCAAGATGATCTATCTTATGAGGAGCACCCTGTTCGTATTCTCGATGAGACCGAGCGTAAGACTCGCAACAAGAGCACCAAGTTCTTGAAAGTGCAGTGGTCGCATCATTCCGATAAAGAGGCAACGTGGGAGACCGAAGAGGATCTTCGCAAGAAGTATCCGGACCTTTTCCTTTCTCAGTAGGAATCTCGGGGCGCGATTCCTTCAAGGGGGGGCGTTTTGTAACATCCCAAGTATGAAAACCATCCCTTTAGAATGTTTGTTTCATGTTGATTAAAGTATTGCATCATGTCATCATTTTGTTTTCATATTGTTTGCATTTGTTTCTTAATTGTTGCATATGTTTTCCCCTGTTTTCACAATTCAAATTCAAACCTTATTCAAACAATTGTTTCATACTTGCTCTGTTACAACATTTGAAATAAAAATCACAAATAAAAACAACCAATTTGTTTCATTTCATTCCATAGTGATCACTTATTAAATTGATGGTTTTTAATCAATCATTTAATTTCCAATCACATTTAAAATTCCAAATTCAAGCATCCAACAGCAACCAATTGAATTCATGCAAATTATAAAACAATTTTAATCAATGGGTGATAATTAACATAGGGGTTACCCTATTTTAAAAGTTGGTTTTTATTAATGATCATTAATATCAAAATTTCACCCAAACTTGGTTTAAATTCAAACAGCAAACAAAATTCAACCTTTTTGAAAATAAAAGTTAAAACCTGTTTGCAAATGACCTAAAAAGGTTACCCAAATTTTTTCCAATTTTTTTTCACTAAGTTAAACCTATCAAATGCTTCCAATTACTTTTCAGCAAAAAAAAAGGAGAAAGAAAAATCAAAAAAATCAAATTTTGGCGCCAGCAGAGGGCTGGGCTGCGCCCAGCCCACCTCGTTTTCCTTCCGCGCGCAGCCCAGCCTGCCACTTAACGAAGAAAACGTTTCGTTTTTTTTCCCCTCGCTCTATTCCTTCTTCCCGCAGTACGGCGTCCATCCGCCGGTGCCACCGCGACAGAAACGCGAGCTGACGGCGATCCCGCCCCCGTACTCCCTATATATTCCCCCTAGGGCTCCGCGCCACCTAACCCTAACCCTAGGAGGCTGTTTCCCCCTCGAGCCCGCCGCCGTCTGCCCTCTCCCGGCCACCTCCCTCGCTCTGATCCCCTCGCCGGAGTTTTCTCCCCTCTGAACTCCGATGATAACCACCGCAGCAGTCACCCGTCTACCTACCTAGACACTGAAACCGAAACCCCACTCTCCCCTCATCCGATTAGACACCCGCGCATCCCCGGAGACTCACGGTGCCCTCGCCGCCGTCCACAGCCGTGTCGCCGTCGGGTTCGTCACCGAGCTCTGCAACCCCTCCTTCCCGCGGTGAGCCACCGACTCCTTTTTCCTCTCTGTTGCACCGTGCACTCATCTGCACCACGCACGCCTCCAACACACACACAGCACCACCGCCAGCAGCATCCACGCGCGCAGCAACCACCGCTCATCGCCGGTGAGGTTCCTCTATCAGGTTCAGTAACATCGCGCGTTTTGGGTTCAGTTATCTCGCATGGTAACTACAACCTTGCTGCGTCTCGGTTACTGACAACGAAACGGCAACATCGCACTGGTTCAGAGACTCAGTGAGCGCGCGTCAGATCACGGGTTCGAGCCGCGTCTCTGCGGGTTAAAAACCCACACTTTTTTTCGCTCACGTGGCTGACATCCGTGCCCCAACTGTCAGTGGCTCACGCTGCCACTCGCGCGCAAGGCACGCCACGCTGGCCCCTGGCCCACGGGCAGTGGCTAGGGGTAGACAGCAGCGCAGTAATAAAAGTTTCTGCATTTTTCTGTTTTCAAAATAGAACCTTTTTAATTACAGATTAGTCCTCAATTTTAATTGGTTAATAACTTTTAATCTATAACTCTAACTAATAAAAGTTAAATATGTTTATTGCTCTAAATTAAATTGTCTATCCAACTATGCCACTTGTGTACTGGTTTGAATTTTCAAAATGCAATTCAAATTTGAATTCAAATAATTCAAATGCAAATTTCTAAATTCCATAACTAATTCATAATAAATCCAAATCATGCAAATAAAATATGTTTTCAATGCTATTTCAAATACCCTTTTCAAATATAAAATTTGTTTCATGGTTTGAATAATTTAAATTGCCTAAATAATTTAATCCTTATTTAATTCATTTAAATTTGATAAAATCATAACTTGCCCCAAATAAATTATTTTTGAACATGCAAAATATGTTTTCAAACTAGAAAAATATGAACTTTTCAAATGTGAATTTGAAATTATGTTGTGAGGCAAATAAAATTCAAATAATATTCAAACTTGTTTTAAGTTCATTTAAAACTTGTTTAATTTGTTTAAGTCATAATAAATTCATCATAATGCCTTTTTTTTCAATATTTGAAACATGTAATCCACCCAAAATTTCATGATCTTTTCAACTATGAAATTTAGTTATTTGTTTTGAACTATTTAAGTGGTTGAAAACAACAAATACTTGTGTGTCACCTTTGAGGCACCAAAAATTCCCTAAATTAATAAATAAAATTCTAAATTGCTAAACCCCATTTTAAATTGGTTCTAATGTTGTTATTTTGTTGTTTCCCTCATGCATGCATCATACTAAACCACTAACACCTGTTGATTAGTTGGAAAACAAATAATCTAACCAAAATCCATGGGCTTTTCATATGCAACTCAAAATTGCATATGTGTCCATTTAAATTGTGTTATCATATCAATTAGTTTATCTTGATGCATCCATTAACTTGACATGCATCATCCTATGATTGTGCACTATGCCATGATATTGATTGTTTATTTTTCCTGTATTGTTTGTTTGCTTCTTCTCGGATAGACGGCGACGTTGATACCGACGATCTTTACGACACCCCTTCTGAGGATCTAGCTCAGTACCCGGCTACTGGGTTTGCAGGCAAGTTATCACTCACATGAACCATTGTGTTCCTTTCAACATTGGTTACCGATACTTTCCGTTGTCCATTTCTGCTAGCCATATGTATCGTTGCTTCTGTTACGAACCTATCACATGATACCCTAAACCCTGATATTGCCACACCTCCAGTCCTATCACCCCATTGTTTGAGCCCGTGTCTTACTAGCATGCTTAGGGTTGCTTTGCTCGAGTCTGTTATCCGTTATTTTCTGTTATCATATCTGCTTTTATTCTGGGGCTCGATGTTAAATAACAACCTGTTAATTTGAGGCAATAATAATTTGCTGATAAGGCACCGGTAGGAGGCCCGGCGTGGTTTTGAGGCCTGCTAGTGTCGACCCTAATAGGAAAAGGGTCTTGTCTACCGATCCATGATGAGCGCACTATCCGCATGTGGGAAGCGTATATGGGCGCCCCCCTCAATTTGATTCGATTCGCATCTCGTCCAAATCACCACACTTAGTTCGGGCTTTCCATTTGATGCACGCATATGCAGGTACGAACCCGAGGCCAGGGTGGAACTTTTGTAGTCGGCATTTAGGGCGGCGTGGTCTTCCAGTGCTATGAGGGTCCCCTTTTCTTCGTGGGGCTCGATTAGCCGCGCACGCACAACACGTGGTGCTTTGGGCTTGATGCGAAAAAGAGTTGAGTTGTGTTGAGTGCCCCGCTTGGTGGGAAAGGCCTTCCTATCTGGCGGGTTATTCTTACGTGTACGGCCAAATTGGTGCACCCCTGCAGGGATAAATCTTCTCGAGAAGCCGTGTTTTCCGCGGTTATGGTTAACTTGGTGAAAGTACTGGCTAACAAGTACTCAGAACAACTTACACCTAACTAATGATAACTTGACTAGTAATAGGCTTATTGACACAACAATTTGATCCATCATTAATCCACGGTGTGAGTTATCCTCGGATTGCTTCTTTGGATAAGGGGCGAGATCCAGGTTGGGTTTGTGTGGTGGTTAGCTATAGTTGGTTACGATACGCTATCTTATCCCTTTCTGTTACACCGGAAGTTGTAGTATGTTCTGTAGTTGGTTAGTGCAGCCAGTTGCAGCATCTTTTATACCCTTTTCTTCCGTTGATCCCAAGGCATTTGTGCTTGGTGTTGACGGGCTACACTTTGGTGAACTGTGAGTCTTGCTTGCCAGTACGTTTATGTACTGACCCCTTTGGGGCTGTGGTTTCCGCAGACTACGCTTACGAGGATCCAGGTGACGGCTACTACGTGGAGTTTGACGAGGCTGCTGACGAGTAGTTAGCGGACCCCGGGCAGGATCCGAGACATCGTGGATGGGCTCCGTTTACTTTTCATTCCCGGCTTCTTAAGCCTATTTGGATTTGTCTGTACTCAGACTCCTTGAATGCTTCCGCTGAGTTGTAATGATGTTATGTTGGGACATGTGTCCTCTGGATGATTGTATTTGCTATCTCTGCCCTAGTGAGGGCCATTTGCAACTTATTTCAATCTTTTGTGTCTTAGAGATATGTTGTGTTATCATCTTGTTCAAAGCCATTGACGTACCATGTGTGTATGGTATGAAGTACGTCAATGGTAGTGTCCTGATTTCTACGGGATAGTTTACATCGACGGTGAATAGTAAAGATTGGTTGTCACACATAAGTGTTGGCCTACTCGTAAGAGATGCGGGTGCCGGTAAGCCCCGTAATCCAATCAAAATACTGTTCAGTTCGTACGGTGAGTATCCTCTAGAAGTCCGGGTGCGACATGTACTTCCTTGTGATCTTCCCACTCCTCCTGGCCTCAGCCTCGGCCGCCTCAAGCAGAGCCACCTCCTTTTCAATACGCTTGGTGGCCTTAGCCAATTTTTTCTCAGACTGGGTCACGAAGTCCTGTGTGGAGATACAGGGATAAATTAGTCGGAAATACTGTGAAGTTCCAGGCAAATTATCAAGAAATTCACCCGGAACTTGGGGACTAGATAAGGATACAAGCAATGTTATTCGGATTTACCTCATGTTTTGCTATCAAAGCTTCCAGGATATTCTCTTCGTTGACCCTTAAGGTGTGAAGGGCACTAAGCATCTGAGGGAATGTCATGTCTTCAGGCTTGGTGCCAGAAGAACCGGCAGCTTGAGCCTCTGGATGAAGAGTTTTTCCTGGCTTTGGGGTCGAGACCCGGACCGTCTGGTTCTCCGGGTTTGGGGAACCCGTCCTCATCTCTTAGATCTCAATCTCTTCATCCACGTCTTCAGACGATTTTGGAGACCCGGCTTCTTGTCGGGCCTGGTCATTAAAAGGATCTTGTTCTTGGGCGTCTTCAGCCTCATCACCAGCCGCGGCGTCCGCATTATCAGTTGGTTCCTCCGTCTTCTGGTTATCTGTTTCCATGTTCTCCGGGTCACTAACTGTGACTTGAGCGCTAAAGAAAAGGGAGAGAGGCAGTTAGCAACAGTGATTGAAAGTTGTCAGGTATGAAAGGATGTCAAATAGAAAAGGCTTACCCGGTATTTACGGCGTAATCCGGTGGGAGCTCGCTGCTGGAAGCAGATGAAGTCGTCAAAGGGACCGATAGCGGAACCCGGAATTGCCCGGCACGTGGATGGTTGGGAGATGGGTGACGCTGAGGGGATTTGGAGGATTGAGGTGGAGGAGTACCGACCCGGTGGACTGGTGAGGTGGTGATACCGGGGTTAAGGGGATCGTCACCCGGAGAACTCCGGGTCACCCTACGTTTGACCGGGAGAGGATCCTTCAAGTGTGATGAGTGTGACAACTGTTGGTTAAGTCTACGCATGATATCGAAGGAGTAAGGTTCAGAGGATATAGAAGAGAAAGGAACCTTGGAAACCACTCCTCTGGCTTTCCTCTTGGCCCCGACTGTTACTTCCTGATCAGATTCAGTGGCCTCCGGGTCGTCCTCATCCTTCTCTTCTTCGTCCTCCAGCCCTGCGAGCCGAGTATGTATTGATGGAAAAAGTTAAAATGGGAGGAAAATGATACAAGTAAATATGATACAAGATCCGGATAAGAACCTTCATCATCATTAGCCGGCTCGTCTTCCTCTTCCGGGTCTCTGGAGGGGGGGGAGGTTTCAACTTTCCAGAAAGGGTCATCAGCCTGAGACAAAAAGATGAAAGTAAGAATTAAAAGCAGTATCTAGTCAAAGTGTGGAAATAAGCTTATGAGTATCGGGTCTTACCGATGGAGCCGGATTTTCCCGAGTAAATGGAGGTAACCTGGCGATGTTCTTTATGACTTCCAGTTTTTCCGTCAGGAAACCTTTGATGGTTTTGTTGGTGTCGCCGGCTGCAAAGCTCTTGGTAGAATATCGGAGTGCGTCCGTGGCGTGCCCCGAGTACTCGCACATCAATTTGGTGCGGATAGAATTGGGTTGGATTTGGAAATCAACCCAAGTTTTCACTAAATTGAGCCCAAGAAGACCTTGGGCGGAGAGGACGGCTATTCTAGCTAGTAAAGGCAGGATTGCTTCCCTGTCCGAGTCAGGGGCGAAAGCATTGAATTTTTCAGAAATATCGAGGAGACCCTCCGAGTAACCCGGCAGTTTCTTTTCACCGGGTGGGGAAGTGTCATGGCAGTAGAAGAAGGATAATTGCCAGTGTTTAACATGGGAATTCAGATTAAGGGTTGGCATTAGTGAGTTCTTGCGGAGTTGGATGGATACCCCGCCGCAAGTGAGAAGTGCCCCGTCACCGCTTTCGCGGCACGGCTTACACTGGAAAAGTTCAATGAAGAGGGCCAAACTTGGCGAAGTGCACAAGTATGACTCGGACAAAACAATGAAGTGAGTAATATTCAACATAGAGTTAGGCCCTATGTCAAATGTCCTGAGGCCATAATGGCTGAGGACCTCACGAAAGAAAGGGTGGCCCGGAGGACGGAATCCCCGGGTCACGTGCTCTATGAAACAGATTACCTCGCCGTCGGTGGGTGTGGGCCGGGTCTCGTCACCCAGCGCCCTCCAATGAATGTCCTTCTGAGAGGGGAGAACCCCCAACTCGGCCAGCTCTTCCAGCTTGGCCTTTGTGACTGTGGATCGGCCCCAATTTGCGGATATGGATTGGGTTGTCTTCGCCTGGGCCGGCTGTTTCCCTTGCCTTTTGGGAGCCATGGGATCAACCTGCGAAACACAAAGAAAAAAGATACAGGAAATGAGACTCGGAAATACCGGGTTACTCGGGTATATGCACGGAGTATCAAGAAGATATGGAAATTAAGAATTATCCGGGTATCGTGCCGCGAAGTAAAGATTGCAAGGTATCCGGGTATCAAGTATAATTATAGAAACTATTGGTTAGTTACATATTGAAAGGTGTTTGAGGAAGACAGATGATTGCCCATGTATCCACTGCAAGCAAAAGAACCGGAAGAGAAGGATTTTCCGGGTATCAATGACATGCGCGAAAAATTGGGATGAAATGGATCTAGATTGGAAAACTTGTGGATGATTCTACGAAGAAATTGGTGACTAATAATGATAGGGGAATGGTGTGTGATCATTAATCAGGCTACTGGAGGAGTTGGCAAGCATCTGAGCAATTCTAACCGGCGCGACAAGAAAAATTTTCCGCGGGTTGACCTAGATCCAATCTAGAGGAAATCGGAAAATTACGGGAGTAAATTAATGGATACGAAGAACTTACTGGATAAGATGCGAGCAGCGCGCAGTGGCGGAAGAAAGCGTGGTTTGGATGTCTCTTCAAAACTCCCGGCGGGCAAAGTGAGGGCGTAGCGGCGGAGCTCAGCGGCGGCGCGGGGTGGTTTGAAGACGAACACAGCCGGCGGTGGTATTGCTCCGGCGACGAGCTTGGGATTCCCTTGGTAGCGTTGCGCGAGCGCGAGATATGAGGAAGGAGAAGGGGTTGAAGTGATCCGTTGGGATTAGGTTTACCCCTAAATGCCTATTTATAAGGGTGCGGGCGGATAAACCCAGTTCAACGGGCGGGAGCCGGAAATTTCGGTATAACACCTATCTGTCCAGATTTTGTGGGATATACTTTAAAATGCTGGACGAGATATCCGGATAGAAATAAGAAGGAGATCCTCTTTTGCAACATCAGGATCAATTATCGAGTAAAGTGAATCAGGTCTTTAAACATTCTTATCAGGGTGTTGACCCGGAAAAGCTGAGCAAAGGACTTGGAGAAAGCCGGGTTATTATATGGCCACCTTGGAGTTAGGCCTGGCTGTTTATTAATGCAATTTAACCCGGCCTCAATTGAATTTCTAAGTTTGATAATTTTGCAGGGAATAGCGTGCGCTTCAAAGAGAATCTCGTGAAGCCCAAGCTATTCTGGGGACTACTGATGGAGGGATGATAACCCGGTAGGCCAACACCAAGGTGTAACTCGGCCCAATGGACGCTGTGCAAGATCCGGCTAAAGATAAGGGAGCTTCTGGAAGGCCCAAGTTCGCAGGCCTGGTAACCCGGATTGTGGGTTAGGATAGGGAAAGCTAGGGTTTGTATGCAGTGTCCGGGTAGGATTCAGGGTGCGCCTTGGAGGGCAAACCAGGGGGTCCGGGTGCTATATAAACCGGCCCCTAGGACTAGTTGAGGGAGATCCAAGAGTTCTAGCAATATCGCTTGATATCGAGCATCCAGTGTAACACGAGAGTTGAGTTAATATATCGAGATCGGAGACTCGGCGACTTGATTGCTGGCTACCAGATCGAGTACCATCATGTTTTCCTCTGAGCTAAACCCTCTCCCAAACGCTTGTGTCGTCTTGCCCCAAGATCAGTTACCCCCGGTAACGTCTGCCGTGATTATCCCACGACATGTTGCTTAGAGAGGAGGGTGGCTACCCGGCTGTAGGCCAAACTGTACTGTGGCTACTCGGTGAGACACAAATATAAAGAGAGAAAGGCAGGAGTAGGGGTTTTACCTCCACACGAGGGCCCTGAACCTGGGTAGACTCTGTTGTTTGCAGTGCTTGATTCATCCCACACGCGGCTACTCGCTGCGTGATCCCTCCCCGAGCACCTCCAGCGTCCATCGTTCCCACATCTTTAGCCATCCTATGGCATCTGCCGTGACACCACCACGACATTCATATAAATTGGAAGCGCATGAAGAAGCTCCATGATGATGGACTTCTAACTTCGTTCAACTTAGAGTCGTTCGAGACATGCGAATCATGCCTACTAGGCAAAATGACCAAGACACCTTTTGCAAGGAGTTGTGAAAGGACGTCCGACTTGTTGGAACTAATACATAGTGATGTATGTGGTCCAATGAGCACGACATCCAGAGATGGTTATGAGTACTTCATTACCTTCACTGATGATTTGAGTAGGTATGGATATATCTATTTAATGAAACACAAGTCGGAAGCCTTTGAGAAATTCAAGGAATTCCAGAGTGAAGTGCAAAATCAGCTCGGCAAGAAAATAAAGTTTCTACGGTCGGACCATGGAGGCGAGTACATGAGCCATGAGTTTGATGACCATCTAAAGAGTTGTGGAATAGTTCCTCAACTCACTCCGCCGGGTACACCACAGAGAAATGGTGTATCAGAACGGAGAAATCGAACCTTGTTGGACATGGTACGATCAATGATGAGTCGGACAGATCTACCTTTATCATTTTGGGGTTATTGTCTAGAAACTGCAGCGTTCACACTAAACAGAGTACCATCAAAGTCAGTAGAGAAGACACCACATAAGATGTGGACTGGCAAAAGGCCAAGTTTGTTTTTTCTTAAGATTTGGGGTTGTGAAGCATTTGTCAAGCGACTTCAGTCGGACAAGCTTACTCCCAAGTCGGATAAGTGTATTTTCGTGGGGTATCCGAGGGAAACCTTAGGGTACTACTTCTACAACCAGGAAGAGGGCAAAGTGTTTGTCGCTCGGAATGGTGTCTTACTTGAGAAAGAGTTTCTCAGTCGGGGAGTCAGTGGGAGTACGGTGCAACTCGAACAAATTCGAGAGGAACCGGCTAGGGGCGAATTGGCAAGGGCCTTGGAGGCTGAGCCAGTCGTGGTACCTACACCGGTAACAGCACCTGAACCACGGAGATCTGCGAGATTACAAAATGCTCGTGATGTTTTACTGTTAGACAGTAATGATCCGGCAACTTATTCGGAAGCGATGGTGGGATCTGATTCCGAGTCATGGCTTGGAGCCATGAGATCCGAGTTAAAGTCCATGGATGAAAAACAAGTTTGGAATTTGGTTGATCTGCCTGACGGTGCAAGACCCGTCGAGTGCAAATGGGTCTTTAAGAAGAAAACATATATGGATGGAAATGTTTCCATCTATAAAGCATGACTTGTCGCGAAGGGGTTCCGACAGGTTTAAGGAGTTGACTACGACGAGACCTTCTCGCCCGTAGCTATGCTTAAGTCAGTTCGGATCATGTTAGCCATAGAAGCCTATTTCGATTATGAGATATGGCAGATGGATGTCAAGACGACTTTCCTTAATGGAAATTTAACTGAGGACGTGTATATGATACATCCCGAAGGTTTTGTCGATCCAGCTAACGCTGACAAGGTATGCAAACTTCAGAAATCCATTTATGGGTTGAAGCAAGCATCTCGGAGTTGGAACATTCGCTTTGATGAGGTAGTCAAATCGTTTGGCTTCATCAAGAGCGATCATGATTCTTTTTTATACAAGAAGTTTAGTGAGAGCAAAGTAAATTTTCTAATCTTATATGTGGACGACATATTATTGATTGGAAATGATGTCATGATGTTGCAAGAAACCAAAGAATCATTGGAAAGGAGTTTCTCAATGAAGGATTTGGGTGAGGCGACTTACATATTAGGAATCAGGATCTATAGAGATAGATCAAGGCGACTCGTTGGATTGAGTCAGAGTACATATCTGGACAAAGTTTTGAAGAAATTCAAAATGGAAGAGTCTAAGAAGGGATTCTTACCGATGTCCCATGGTATAAAACTTAGCAGGACTTAGTGACCTTTGACGACTGATGAGCGAAGTCGGATGAGTGTGATCCCATATGCTTCGGCAATCGGATCCATCATGTATGCCATGATTTGTACTAGGCCAGATGTTTCCTATGCTCTAAGTGTAACGAGCAGATACCAGGCTGACCCTGGCGAAGCCCACTGGGCAGCGGTTAAAAACATCCTTAAGTATTTGAGAAGGGCTAAGGAAATTTTCCTAGATTATGGAGGTGATGAGGAATTCAGTGTAAAGGGTTACACAGATGCGAGTTATCTCACCGACTCAGATGATTCTCGCTCGCAATCGGGATACGTGTTCGTAATGAACGGATGAGCTGTGAGCTGGAAGAGTTCCAAGCAAGATACAATGTCTACATCTACAACAGAGGCTGAGTATATTGCTGCCTCGGAGGCAGCAAAGGAAGCTGTTTGGATCAGGAACCTCCTGATAGATCTTGGTGTGGTTCAGGGCGCGTTTGCAACATCCCAAGTATGAAAATACCCCCTAGAATGTTTGTTTTCATGTTTAATCAAAGTATTGCATCATGTCATCATGTTTATTTACTTGTTTGCATTTGTTTACTATTTGTTTTGCATCTGTTTTATCTTGTTTTCATAATGAAACTCAAACAAATTCAAATGGATATTTCATACTTGCTCTGTTACAACTTTTGGAATAAAAATCACAAATGAAAACAACCAAATTGTTCCATTTTATTCCATGTTGATCACTCCTTAATTGTTGGTTTAATCAAACAATTAATTCAATCAATTAATTCAAATCACCTTCAATTTCAAATCAAATGCATCAAACAGAACCACTTTTGAACTTATAAACATTAACAAGCCAATCAACTAATTTTAATCACTTTAAATCATAAGGGTCCCCCTATTCAAAATTTGATTTTATTAAATGATCACTTAATTAAAAAATGCATCCAAATTTGAATTACAAACAAACATCAAGCAAATTTAAAGTTTTCTGAAAACAAAACTTGGCTAATGTTTTCTTTTAATCTAACTAGCTTAACTAAATTTTTATAACATTTTTACTAACCAAAATCTCATGTTTTTCTTCCTTTTCTAATTGCTACAAAAAAAAAGCAGAAAAAAATAAATAAAAGGAGAAACTACAGCGCGCGCAGCACCTAAGCTCTACCCAGCCCAACTTACCCCGCGCGCGCAGCCCAGCCCGCTAAGCCTAGCATACCGGTTCGTTTTAGAACGAACCCGTCGTCCTCCCGTACGGCGAGCATCCGAGGCCGCCACGTCGCCGTACGGCGGGCTCCGACGGCCAGGGAGCTCCCCCGCACCCTATTTATACCCCCCTAGGCCCCTGGCGCCGTGCCCTAATCCCTAGGTCCCCTGTCCCCCCTCGAGCCGCCGCCATCCCTTCTCTCTGTCGCCGCTCACCTCTCTGTATCCACCTCGCCGGCGACAGCTCTCTGAACCCCCCGTCGATCGCCACCACCGTAGCCACAATCTCCCCTCGCTAAGCCCGGGAACCGACTCGCCACCAACTACTCATCCTTTTGGACACCTGCGGGAGCACGGGGAGTGGCTGGATCCGCACCGCCGTCAACGCCATCGTCGCCGGCCGCGCCACCCCGAGCACCTGCTTCCGCGGCCAAGTCCCGGTGAGCACGCGTACTACCCCCTCCGTTTCCCTTCTCCTCCGAACGCTTGCATCCACAGCACCCTCCTCGCACACACGGCACCACCCCAGCAACGCGAGCACGCGCATCCCCGTTGATCACCGCCGGCGAGCCGCGATGTTCTGTCAGTCGCGGAAGCGTTTGTTCTTCAGAAATTTCAGATCCGCTCCGGTAACGATATCCTCACTGCAGCACGGATACCTGACAACGAAACGCAACAGCTGAACTGGTTCAGATAGCACGCACGCTAGCGAGAGGGGCAGGGATCGAATCTTGCTCCTCGCACGGGATTTATCCCAACTTTTTTGCGGCCAAGCGCTGACAGGGAGGGCCCCCTGTCAGCCTCTCCCTTGCCACGCCAGCACACCAGGGCCGTGGCCCACCCTGCAGTGGCTGCGGCTAGGGTGCTGGCCCGTGACAAAAGTTTAAAACTTTTCTGTTTTATTTTCCAATTACTTTTAAATGGCAGAATAAAACACTAAACTTAAACCTTTAATAACTTTTAATCTATAAGTCCAATTAATAAAAGTTGTATATGTTTGTTGTTCCAAATTTAGTCCTCTTTCCAAATGTTCCAATTGTGTTCTGTTTTGAATTTCCCAAATACATTTAAAATTCAAATTTGAATAATTCAAATGCAAATTTCTAAATTCAATAACTAATTCATTATTAATCCAATAAATGCAAATAAAATATGTTTTTCATACCATTTTGAACAACCTATTCAAATATAAATTTTGTTTCATGGTTTGAATTATTTAGATTGCCTAAATAATTTAATACTTGTTTAATTCATTTAAATTTGATAAAATCATAACTTGCTTAATATAAAATATTTTTGAACATGCAAAATATGTTTTCAAACCATCCAAGTGTGAACTTTTCAAATGTGAGTTTGAAATTATGTTTTGAATAAATAAAATTCACACTTGTTTTAAAACTTGTTTAATATTGTTTAAGTCATAATAAATTCATCCTAACTCCTATTTCAAAATTTGAAACATGTAATCCAACTAAAATTTGATGTTCTTTTCAAATATAAATTTTGTTAATTGTTTTGCACACTTTAAATTGATGAAAACAATAATTGTTTGTGTGACATGTTTAAGTAACCAAACTTTCCAAACTTAATAAATGATTTCCAAGACTTGTTAAATCCTTTTAACACTTGCATCTATCATTGTTATTTGTTGTTATTTTGTTGTTACCATCATGCATGCATCATGCTAACAAGTTTCACCTAATAATTAATTGTAAATCATTTTGTTCCAACTTAATCCATGAACCTTTCCCATATGCAACTCAAAATTGCATAGGGGTCCATTTAAATTGTGTTATCATGTTAGCTAGTTTATTTTGTTGCAACCATTAACTTGTCATGCATCATCTTTGATTGTGCACAATGCCATGATAATGATTGTTTATATCTGTCTTGTTTGTTTGCTTCTTCTCGAATAGACGACGACGTTGAGACAGACGATCTTTACAGCACCCCTTCTGAGGATCTAGCTCAGTACCCGGCTGCTGAGTTTGCAGGCAAGTTATCACTCACATGAACCATTGTGTTCCTTTCAACCCTGGTTACCGATACTTTCCGTTGTCTATTTCTGCTAGCCTTAGTGGTAGTTGTTTCTGTTACGAACCTATCACATGAATCCTTTAACCCTGATATTGCCTCACCACCACTCCTACAACCCTACTGATTGAGCCAGTGTCGTACTAGCATGCTTAGGTTGTTTTGCTCGAGTCTGTTACCCGTTACTTTCAGTTACTATATTTTTCATTATGTTCTGGGGGCTCGATGTTTAATCAATCAATCAATCATGCTAATGTTATTGTTAATAATAATTTGATGATAAGGCACCGGCAGGAGGCCCTGTGTGGTTTTGAGGCCTGCTAGTGTCGACCCTAATAGGAAAAGGGTCTTGTCTACTGATCCATGATGAGCGCACTACCCGCATGTGGGAAGCGAGTATGGGCGCCCCCCTCAATTTGATTCGATTCGCATCTCGTCCAAATCATCTCATTTAGTTCGTGTTTTCCATTTGCCGCATGCATGTTTTTGCGAGCCCAGCGCAGGGTGGAACTTTCGTAGTCGGCATATAGGGGGACACGGTCTTAGAGTGCTATGAGGGTCCCTTTTCTTCGGGGCTTGATTAGCCGTGCGCCCAAGGTGCTTTGGGCTTGATGCGAAGAAGAGTTGAGTTGTGTTGAGTGCCCCGCTTGGTGGGAGGCATCCCATCTGGCGGGTTATTCATACGTGTACGGCCAAATTGGTGCAACCCTGCAGGGATAATCTTCTCGAGAAGCCGTGTTTTCCGCGGTTATGGTTAACTTGGTGAAAGTACTGGCTAACAAGTACTCAGGACAACTTAAACCTAATGATTCACAATCTCACACCCCATGATTAACAACTTGACTAGTAATAGGATTATTGACACAATAACTTGATTCATCTGCAATCCAACTGTGTGAGTTATCCTTGGATTGCTTCTTTGGATAAGGGGCGAGATCCAGGATGGGTTTGTTTGAAGTTATCTTTCAGTTGGTTACAATACTCGATCTTATCTCCTTTCTGATAGTTGGAAGTGGTAGAATCTCTGTAGTTGGTTAGTGCAGCCAGTTGCAGCATCTTTTATACCCTTTCCCTCCGTTGAACCCAAGTCATCTGTGCTTGTGTTGACGGGCTATACTTTGGTGAACTGTGAGTCTTGCTTGCCAGTACGTCTATGTACTGACCCCTTTGGGGCTGTGGTTTCCGCAGACTACGCTTACGAGGATCCAGATGACGGCTACTACGTGGAGTTTGACGAGGCTGCTGACGAGTAGTTAGCGGACCCGGGCAGGATCCGAGACATCGTGGATGGGCTCCGTCTTTATTTCAGTTTCTGGCTTCTTAAGCCTACTTGGATTTGTCTGTACTCAGACCCCCTTTGAATGCTTCCGCTGAGATGTAATGATGCTATGTTGGGACATGTGTCCTCTGGATGATTGTATTTGCTATCTCTGCCCTAGTGAGGGCCATTTGCAACTTATTTCGATCTTTTGTGTCTTAGAGGCATGTTGTGTTATCCTTTTGTTCAAAGCCGTTGACGTACCATGTGTGTATGGTATGAAGTACGTCAATGGTAGTGTCCTGATTTCTACAGGATAGTTTACATCGACGGTGAACAGTAGCGATGGGTTGTCACACATAAGTGTTGGCCTACTCGTAAGAGGACGCGGGTGCCGGTAAGCCCCGTAATCCCATCAGAATACTGTTCAGTTCGTGCGGCGAGTATCCTCTAGAAGTCCGGGTGCGACAGCGTTCAATCCTTTGGACGTATATTGTGACAACAATGGTGCTATCCTACAAGCCAAGGAACCTAGATAACACTAGAAGAACAAACATATACTCATGCGTTACCACCTCATTCGCCAGTTTGTCGAACAAGGTGATATCAAGTTATGCAAAGTACACACGGATACAAACATTGCAGATCCGTTGACAAAGGCGCTACCACAGCCTAAGCATGAGGCGCACATGAGAGGCATGGGCATTCGATGCCTAGGCATATGATGTCAGGATGATTGACTCTAGTGCAAGTGGGAGACTGTTGGGAATATGCCCTAGAGGCAATCATGTATGATGTAATTCCCAATGTATTCATAAAGTTATTAAGTTGTCCTTGTTTTGAACATCTGATACATGTCATTGAATATGTGATTCGATTGTGGAACTATGTATTCATGTTGTTCATACTAATTTTCCTTGGTCGTTAAGCTTGTGCTGGACACACACCCTAGACTGATGTGAGTGTTGGCTGATGACACGGTTCCACTTGTCATGGGCATGCTGATGTCATTCCAACGTTCACGGACTTGGCTAAAAATTTTAGCAAGTCGGACTGACCCATATTGAGATGCAACGAGCAAGTCGTCATTTGCATGTCTCAATCAATGTAATCCTTAGACCTGAGGTTGTCGCACAATCCGAGTTGTGGATCATCGACTTAGGTTCTGTCAAACGTTGTTGTGTGACAAGTCAGTTATAAAGGCAGAGTTCGGGTCGAATGAGAAGCAACCTGCGTGATGTGGATAATCAAGATGGGATTTCGCCCCTCTGAATGGAGAGATATTTTCTCGGCCCTCTCGAGTGATATGATTCAGGAAGCATGGCCATGCGCGACTCAGTTAAGTGTTAACTGTGTCTGTTGACTAAAAGTTAGTCAGATGAATCATATATCACGGATCGAGAAGAGAGTTGATCTATTTAAGGGATGACGACAAATCGCCTATAGTTCGACAAGGTATATCGTGAGGCAAAAAGGACTAAGATGAATATCACATTGAAAGGTATGTCGTCATGACTCAATGGGACTTGGGAATCGGCACGTTCTGCTAGGAGCCGCTACCGATTGTTCGATTGGGAGTCGGACTCCAATCGTGTCCAAGTAGCCATGAGCCTGCAGGGTCGCACACTTAAGAGCGGGAGCAAGTATTGGTCGGCTTGGACCCGAACCGGAAATGGACTGAGTTTGTGAGTCGGACTCACAGAGGGAATGGGCCACAAGTGTTGTGAAGCCCACTACGATTCGCTATATAAAGAGGGGCGCAGGTTGCCCAGCGGGCACGTTAGTCCACTCTCATGTGTTGGGAACCCTAGCCCCACTCAGTCCAGTCGTCGCACCAGACCTAGCAGTCTGCCGTCGGAGATCCTCCTCGTACGCGTGGATACCGACAGAGGTGCTGTACGTTCAGCACTTCAACGATCGCGGGATTGGACCGGCTGGATCGGATCGTGGGACTACACTGCCCCGACGCGCTGCATCGATAATCCGCACCTGCGCGTCTAGTGGTAATACTCGTGGCCTTCTACCTCGGCTAGATCTTGGAAGTACCGCGTAGGAAAAAGTTTTGCTTATCTCTACGCGTTCCAACAACATACTATTACATAACCATGCATTTTGGCTTGAAGAACGCGGGTGCAACATACTAGCGTTGCATGCAACGCTGTTTGCATAGTCAGATTGGCAAAAACGTGCACGTTTACATGGACGATATTGCCGTAGTTTCCAAGGAAAAGGATACACTCCTTGAAGATCTTCGAGAAACTTTCGAAAATTTGCGCACTTATAAAATGAAGTTGAATCCATTAAAGTGCGTATTCAGGGTTCCCTCGGGAAAACTTCTGGGTTTTATCGTTTCTCATAGAGGAATAGAAGTAAACCCTGAAAAGATCAAGGCAATCTTGAACATCACAAGGCCTACGTGCTTAAAAGATGTCCAAAGTTTGACGGGTTATGCAGCCGCAGTCAGCAGGTTTATAAGTCGTCTAGGAGACAAAGCTCTGTCATTATAAAAATTGTTGAAGAAATCCGACAAATTTGAATGGACATAAGAGGCGTACAAAGCATTAACCCAGCTAAAAGAAACCTTGATGAATGCTCCGATTTTGGCATCCCCAAAAGACAAAGAACCCATGTTACTTTATCTTACAGCGACAAACAGGGTTATTAGCGCAGTGATAATTGTGGAAAGGCGGAAGGATGAACAAAGCATACCAGACCAATATCCGGTGTATTATGTTAGCGGAGTATTGTCCGAGTCAAAGCAAAGGTACACATATTATCAAAACTGGCATATGGCGTGTTTTTCGCAACCCGAAAACTCCGCCATTATTTCCAAGGACATTCCATAATAGTGGTAAGCAAAGCACCACTAGGGGATATCATCAACAATGCGGACGCAACAGGCTGAGTAGCCAAATGGGGCATTGAGATAGCTGCGTTCGACATTAAGTACCAACCCCGGACGGCAATTAAATCCCAGGTGTTGGCAGATTTCGTCGCTGATTGGACAGAAGCAATGGAAAACACACCAATGCCAGAGTTGAAATATTGGGTCATGCATTTTGACGGATCCAAGATGAAAGAGGGCGCTAGAGCTGGTGTAGTGCTAAAATCCCCAAAAGGTGACACTATGGAGTATGTATTACAAATACACTTCAAAGCCAGTAACAACGTGGCAGAATACGAAGATTTGCTTCATGGCTTGCATATTGCAAAAGAAATAGGAGTTAAACGTATGCTTTGCTATGGTGACTCGGATTTGGTACAACATCAGCTAAACCAAACATGGGACGCCAAAAGTCCTATCATGGACGAATATCAGAGAAAGGCGGATGAATTCGCAATTTGCTTCCTAGGATTTGAAGTACTTCACATCAAAAGGGAATAAAATTGGAACGCGGATGGATTAGCCGGATGGGCTCGGAAAGAGTGAAAACCCTACCGCCTGGTGAAAGAACATAGTTCCTAAATCCTATTTTGAGTGTTTGATTACAACATATAGATGGACTAACGTGTTCCCTAAGTGTACTCAGAAAATATCTCCCCGTAAACCTCATACGAGTTGCAGCAAAAATGGAGAGAAGATTACGGAAAGAAACTGGGAAGAAAGAAGAAGAAAAGAGGAGAAAATGGAGGGACCGGCCTCCCTGGCCAGCCTGGCCGGGCACTAGGCCGGGTCCTGGCTGCCAGCCGGCCTCCCCATCGCCCCACGCCAGCCCTAGGCCGGGCGCCAGGCCGGAGGGCTCGGGTGGGCACCCGGCCTCGCAACGCCCCCACGCCGGCCTGGCCGGGCTCCCTGCTGCCCCACGCCGTCCTCCCCTCGCTCCACGCCGGCCCAGGCCGGGGTGGGTTTGCACCCGGCCCTGGCTGCTCCAGGCCGTCCTGGCCGGCCCCCTAGGCCGGGGGGGTGCTGCCAAGTGAGAAATGCACCCCCCCCCCAACTGCCGTATTTCGCCCCGGTATAAAAGGGGACCTTCACCTACCTTTTGGAGCTGTCAATCCCACTCACTCTCTCTCTGTCACCACCATTGATTGACCAAGCTCAAGCTCAAGAACAAGCACTCCTCAAATCCCCAACCAAAGCTCGTGATATTTTGGGATTTGAAGGAGTCACCCCCGATCTACAACTCTACCAAGTCGATTAGAAATCCACCCACTCATCCCTTAGGGATCTTGTCATTCTTAGTTCATTGGATCTAGGAATCTTGTTGCTCTTAGTTCATCGGAGCTTGGAGCCTTGTTGATATCCCCGGTGCTTTTGTGCTCGTGGATCTTGCTTCTCGGAGTCTTGGTGGCTCTTGGGATTTGGTGAGGACCCTCCAATCTTGTGGAGTGTGCCTCATCCTTGTAAAGGTTCTAGTTGTCAACCTCAACGGCAACATAGTGATTCGAGCCTATCCACATCGGTGGAAGGAATCGAAGGAGATACGGTGTGGCATTTGAGGCCTACTCGGTGTTCCACTTTGGTGGCACTGCACCGCTCCAACGGAGATTAGCTTCCATTGGGAAGTGAACTTCGGGATAAATATCCGCGTCATTATGTTTGGTTATTCCTCAATTTACCTTTACTAGTTACTACTAGCTTAGTCAAATATTCACCTTGTGCTAGTTTTACTTGCTCAACATATAGGATTGTTCATCTAGTTGCATAATCTAGATAATCTATATTTGAGCATTACCTTGTTAACTTGAAAAAGAAGTTAAAATTTGTAGTTAACCTATTCACCCCCCTCTAGTTAACCTCTCGATCCTTCAATTGGTATCAGAGCCTCGTCTCTTTATATAGGGCTTTACCGCCTAAAGAGGAGGTAAGGATGGCCGATGATCCCGTCACCATGGATGGGATTCAAAAGCTAATCCAAGCTATGATTGATAGTTCCGAGAAAAAGATGGAGGGACTAATAAAAGAATTGACATCTCCATCTAGACAATCTAGTGAAAAGGTTATCTTAGATGAACATGAAAACCCCATTCCAACTAAGGAAGGAAGTGCAACATCTTCACCTTTAAATGCTAGTGGTGGAAATTCTTTTGGCTTTGCTTATAACAATGCTCCTAATGTTCAACATCCACATGTTACTCATCTTGGTCCACCTCCTTTGGTGGATCGGCGTCGTTTTACTAATTGGAAAGCTTCCATGAAGTCTTACATGTGCAGCTCTTCAATGCAAATATGGAGAATTGTTGAAAAAGGGTACGAGCCAAAGGATCCCGCAAACCTAAGCTCAAGTGACATCATAGATGAGCAACTCAACGCTCATGCTTTGCACATGTTGGAGAGTGATGGAGGGATAATAACCCGGTAGGCCAACTCCAAGGTGTAACCCGGCCCAAAGGACGCTGCGCAATTTCCGGCTAAGGATAAAGAAACTTCTGGAAGGCCCAAATTTGTAGGCCTCGTAACCCGGGTTGTGGGTTACGGTAAAGGAAAGTTAGGGTTTATGTGTGGTGTCCGGGTAGGATTCAGGGTACGCCTTGGAGGGTAAGCCAGGGGGTACGGGTGCTTTATAAACCGACCCCTAGGCTTAGTTGAGAGAAATCTGAGAACCCTAGCAAGATCGTTTGATATCGAGTATCCAGTGTAACACGAGAGTTGAGTTAATATCTTGAGATCGGAGACTCGGCGACTTGATTGCCGGCTACCAGATCGAGTTCCATCATGTTTTCCTCTGAGCTAAACCCTCTCCCAAACGCCTGTGTCATCTTGCCCCAAGATCCGTTACCCCCGGTAACGTCTGCCGTGATTATCCCACGACAGTTGGCGCCCACCGTGGGGCCTGCGTCCAAAGGTGTTTACATCACGGGAGAAGCTCGGAAGAACATGGAGAATCTTGTCATCGGCGAGATCTACATCAACCACGAAGGGGAAAAGATGGTGGACGATTCCGGCTGGGGGCCAGAGTCGGATCACCTCGAATCCGGATCTATTGTGACGATCGGCCAGATCAGCGTCTTCATCGGTATGGTACGTACATCTGATTTCAAAGGACAATATCATGTGCATACTACAGGAACTTCTGATAGGGACAAAAAGATACTCAAGCAAGCTGTGAACTCGGTTTCCTCGGCTGTTCCGGGATATATGAGATGGGCGGAACAAGAGATAACGTGGAGCAGAAGAGATCACCCGGAAAGAATAGAGCACCCAGGAGTCTTAGCATTGGTAGTCGCACCACAGGTTAATGGTTATGAGTTAAAAAGGGTCCTGATGGACGGTGGAAGTAGCATCAATATCTTGTACTGGGAAACTTTTTCACGCATGGGTCTCAAAGAGTCCCAGCTACAGAAAAGCTCGACAATTTTTCATGGAATAGTGCCGGGTCACTCGGCATGTCCCGAGGGGAAAATCGCATTGGAGGTAGCTTTCGGAGAATCAACGGATAATTATCGAGTCGAGTGGCTCACGTTCGAGGTGGTCAAATTGCGCAGTCCTTATCACGCATTATTTGGAAGACCGGCTTACGCCAAGTTCATGGCCAGGCCGTGTTATGTGTATTTGCAGCTGAAGATTCCGGGTCCCAAGCAGACCATCACCATACATGGAAGCCGGGATATAGCGGCCGAGTGCGATGAAGGAGATTCGGTAATGGCCGAGCAAGCTTGCAGAAAAGAGGAACTTAAGTATTATCGGTCCCAAGTAGATCCGGATGATGGAACCGCATTGAAAAGGCCGAATACTGAGGACGAAAGAGCAAAATTCAAGGCAGCACGGGACACCAAGATGGTAGATTTTGTCGAAGGTGACCCCACTAAGCAATTTACTATAGGATCTAATTTGGACAGCAAGCAGGAGAAGGCACTTGTGGAGTTTATTCGTTCGAATGCGGACGTATTCGCCTGGACACCTAGCGACATGCCGGGTATCCCTACAGAGTTGGTAGAGCACAGTTTGCATGTAGATCCCAAGTCCAGGCCTGTGAAGCAGGGCTTGAGGAAGATGAATGAGGAAAGAAGGAAAGCTATAGGTGAAGAAGTTGCTCGGCTATTGACAGCCGGCTTCATCATGGAAGTATTTCACCCGGATTGGTTAGCAAATCCGGTGCTAGTGATGAAAAAGACCAATGAGTGGAGAATGTGCATTGATTTTACGAGTCTCAACAAGCATTGCCCAAAGGACCCGTTCGCACTAGCAAGGATAGATCAGATCATAGATGCAGTAGCTGGGAGTGACCTATTGTGCTTTCTGGACGCTTATTCCGGATATCATCAGATTAAACTCAAGAGGGAGGATTGGGAGAAAACATCGTCTATAACCCCTTTTGGGGCCTTTTGTTACAAAACCATGACATTTGGGTTGAAGAACGCTGGTGCAACTTATCAACGGTGTATTCAGAAGTGCTTCGAGGACCAAATTGGACGCAACGTCCATGCTTATGTGGATGATGTGGTTATCAAGACCAGGAAGGCAGAAACATTTATCGACGATCTGAAGGAAACGTTCAAGAACTTAAGGAGGTATCAGATGAAGCTTAACCCGACAAAGTGTGTATTTGGAGTTCCAGCCGGGAAATTACTTGGCTTTATCGTTTCCGAGAGAGGAATTGAAGCAAACCCGGACAAAATCAAAGCTATCCAAAGTCTGAAAAGGTCGGAAAATTTGAAGCATGTTCAAAAGCTCACGGGCTGCGTAGCAGCCTTGAGCCGATTTATATCAAGACTCGGAGAAAAGGCAATACCCTTGTACCGGCTCTTGAGGAAGTCCGACAAATTTGTATGGGATCAAGAGGAGGATGAGGCGTTCGAGGCACTAAAGAAGCAGTTATCTGAAGCACCAGTACTAGCGGCCCCGGGTCCTAAAGAGCCTATGTTGCTATACGTGGCAGCTGGCCCCCGAGCCGTCAGTGCAGTAGTGGTTGTGGAGCGTAAAGAGGATGGGAAAGGTTATCCAGTCCAGAGGCCGGTTTATTATGTCAGTGAGGTATTATCAGAGGCAAAGCAGGGCTATCCGCATTGGCAAAAGCTGGTTTTCGGGGTCTTTATGGCCAGCCGGAAACTGAAGCCGTATTTCCAGGAACACCCCATAACAGTGGTTAGCTCAATACCAATGTCGGATATCATCAGAAACTCGGATGCGACCGGAAGGATAGCCAAATGGGCGATAGAAATGGGGGATTATCATATCAGCTACGAGCCCAGGTCAGCAATCAAATCTCAAGCTTTGGTTGATTTCGTTAATGATTGGACACACACAGGCATGACTACCATGGTTCCAAACTCCGAGTCATGGATTATGCACTTCGATGGATCAAAGCAGTACGAGGGATCAGGAGCTGGAGTGGTGCTAACATCACCCAAAGGAGACAAATTGAGTTACGTACTACAAATTCACTTTGACTGTTCCAACAACGTGGCCGAGTATGAGGCCCTATTGCATGGCTTAAAGGTAGCCAAGGAGATGAACATTAAGAGGATACGATGCTTCGGAGATTCGGACCTTGTGGTGCAGCAGGTGTCAGGAACTTGGGATAGAAAGGACGCAACTATGGCAGCATACCGCAGGGAAGTTGATAGGGTGGCAGGATGTTTTTCCGGGTATGAGGTGGAGCATATAGACAGAAGAAAGAATGAGGCAGCCGACGCCATCGCTAGACTCGGCTCGCGCAGAGAGCCGGTTCCACCTAACGTTTTCCTGGACGAATTATGGCGACCATCAGTTAAAACCGAGTCAGAGGAGGAATTGGCAAATCAAGACCCGGATTTAGGACTCGTGGCCACTGTACGTGCTATTCCCGAGTGGACAGAACCGTTTTTGGCCTACCTATCACGGGGCGAGTTACCACAGCAAGAGGTGTTAGCAAGGCAAATTCTGCGGCGAGCAAAGGGATATTCGGTCATCAATGGGGAGTTATACAAGAGAAGTGCAACAGGAGTCTTTTTGCGCTGTGTAGCACCAGAAGAAGGCCGACAGATTCTCAAGGAAATCCATGAAGGTGATTGTGGACATCATGCATCCACAAGATCCCTTGTGGCCAAAGCTTATCGACACGGATTTTTCTGGCTCACGGCTCTAGCGGATGCGGAGCGCTTAGTGGCAAGATGTGACGGATGTCAAAGGTACGCACGCCAAACCCACGTGACGGCTATGGAATTACGGACTATTCCGTTAACTTGGCCGTTCGCGGTTTGGGGTATGGACATGGTTGGTCCCTTTCACATGTCACCTTGCAAGAAGACACACCTTTTGGTGGCTATTGATAAGTTTACCAAGTGGGTTGAGGTTATGCCAGTCACCAACTGTGAAGCAGTTACAGCAGTCAAGTTCCTGAAAAGAATTATCTATCGATTCGGGTATCCCCACAGTATAATTACCGACAATGGAACCAACATGTCCCTTGGCGCAATGGAAAAGTTTTGTGGTAGCAATGGAATCCGGCTTGACGTAGCATCAGTGGCTCATCCGCAGGCCAATGGACAAGTGGAGAGGGCAAACCAAGAATTGCTTCGTGGACTAAAACCACGACTGCGAGTCCCTTGCATTAGGGCTGCGGGTGCATGGGTCGAAGAACTACCTTCCGTGGTTTGGGGTATCAACACTACACCTAACAGATCTACTCAGATGACACCATTCTTCATGATTTATGGTGCGGAAGCAGTGCTGCCGAGTGATATTATTCATGATTCACCTCGAGTATCAGCTTACGTCGAGATAGAGAACAAGAAGACCCGGCAGGACGCCGTAGATATGTTAGAAGAGCAAAGGGAACAAGCCCTAGAAAGATCAGCCATATATCAGCAAGATCTACGGAGGTATCATAGCCGGCGCGTGAAAACCCGGGTATTCCAGGAAGGAGACCTGGTTCTGCGCCTGGTACAGTCAAACGAAGGAAAACACAAATTATCACCACCATGGGAAGGACCGTTTATCATAAGCCGGAATCTGCATAATGGATCATATTACTTGGTAGATGCAAGGGAAGAGTCGGCTACAGTTAATGACACCGCTCATACCACTTCATCTATGCAAGAAAGAGACAGACCATGGAACGTGGCTCAGCTACGTCCATATTATACTTAGTAAAGACTATATTGGCAAGTGGAATTGCACGATGTAATAGGCAGCAGGTTTCAGACGTACTCTTTTCCTATCCAGGGTACCCTTGGGGACTGGATGGGTTTTTAATGAGGCGGCTTGCTGACCCAACATTATCATATCAAGAAAAGAAGTGGTTATTCTCATGTTCCTTAATCTCAATACGTTGCATATATATAGGTCTTGGGGGCTGATTGCTTGAATAGCACAGTTACAAACTCAATGACCCGGCCTTGATGCCTATGAGTTATAAGGGCCGATTACTCGCAAACGAGTACGGATGCAATCTTATAACCGGACAAAGGAGCCAAACTTTCTTGACTTTTCTTACTTAAGCTCGATGTGACTCGCAATAAAAGTGGCATGATTTGCTCGCTTACGATTACAATCAGCCATGAAGCCCAATGGGACTTGCCTGACCCTGTTCTCGTATAGATGTAACAACATGATATCCACGCGAAAGCCGGCTTATAGTACAAGATTGTCAAAAGGGTCATCTAAACCACAAGTTATGCAGAGTATAAGGCTAATAGCTGGAAACTCAATGTTTATCAAGCATAACTTCATTACCTATGTGAAACGGCTCCGGGTTTGGGCTTAGCAAGCAACAAAACTCGTTCTATTCGAAAAGACTGCATATCCCAGACTCGGAAATTCGGGTCTTGGCGATTCGGGATTTTTGAAAAGAAAAAGTAGCTTAGTTGCTAAGGCTCAAAAAACCCAAACACCCGAGTCTTGGGGACTTAGAAGCAAGCCCGCTCGTCAACACCCATGAAACTCGTAAACCGAGTCTCACAAAAGGAATCGTAAAGAAAGTCGGATATCAAGAACAAGTTGACTCAAAAGTGGATAAATGTAAACGATCAGAAGAAGCACAAAGTGTATCAAGAATTTAGAAGTGCATTACAAACTCCGGCAAATAGTACCAAAGGTGCACAGGCGCACCATCCAAAAATAGTTGTTTTAACGGCACATCTATCAACTAACGCGTATGAGGTAGCATCAGGCATCAGGTATCACTCGGCGTTCTAGGCCGCGGCGTCCATCTTCGCCTTGCCCTTGCCATCACTTGGGGTAGCAGCAGCACCCGGATCAGTAGTACCGGCTCGCGCAGGAGGAGGAACGACTGGTGTGGAGGTAGCGGGTGCAGTATCGGCTTCAGCTTTCTTTTTGGCAGCCTCCTCCCTCAACTTAGCAGCTTCCTCCTTCCATCGGGCCAGCATGTCATACGGCTCGGGAAGATCCGACTTAACCGCTTCACCAGTAGCGTCATACGCAGGAACGAGGGAATCGATATCTAAGCCGTCAGCAATCACGCTGGCCGGGTAACGGACCTCCTTCTGGACGGCCTGGAAATCCTTCACGGAGAACTTGGACCCATCAAGCTTGTATTCCGGGAAACCGCCCATAAGCTTGGCTAGCTCGAGCTCAGGGAAGTAAGCCTTGGCAAGCGCAAGACCCTGGGTTACTCCAACCCGGCAGGACGAGCGTTTCCAGTGCCAAATCCACTCGGGGATAGTAGAGCAAGCGTCTAGCATTCTCTTCAGGTCGCCATGCCCTTTACCCGGCCACCGTATTTCTTGAAGGATCCATTTGGTTCCGGCGCATAGCTGCCGGATAACGCTCTTGATAGTTTTCAGCCTGGCAATGTCACCATCGTCCGGCATCACTTCATCCGGACCTGCAGAAATGGAAGCATGAGTCAGGAAACTCCGGCTATTTATCAAAAGGATAACCCGGATGAAGAAACGTACCAAGCAAAGCACGATACGTATCAGCAATTTGAACAGAAAGGCTTGTTAGATCATCTTCTGCTCTGTGAGCCCTCCTCCTATACTTCTTCAATATCGTCCTGCTCCTCCTGGCCTCAGCCTCGGCCGCCTCACGCAGAGCCACCTCCTTTTCAATGAGCTTGGTGGCCTTGGTCAGTTTCTCCTCAGATTGAGTCACAAAGGACTGCATGGATGCAAGGAAAGATTAGCCGGGTAAAGGGACAAGTTATCAGTCGCTTATATCGTAAAGTTCCAAGCAAATTGTGAATTAATTCACTCGGAACTTGGGGACTGGATAAGGACACAAGTAGTATTAGTCGGGTTTACCTCGTGTTTGGCTATTAAAGCCTCCAAGATATTTTCTTCATTAGCCCTCAAAGCGCGCAGGGTTTCGAGCATCTGGGCAAACGTCAGGTCCTCGGGTCGGACACCGGAAGAGCCGGCAGCCTGGTCGCCTGATGGGGGAGCTCTCCCCGCCCTTGGAGTCGAGACCCGGACAGTCTGAGTATCCGGGTTGGGAGAACCCATCCTCGTGTCCGTAACCTCGATCTCCTCGTCCACTGGTTCGGATGACTCAGGAGACCCGGCAGCTTGTTCTTGGTTGTTCTCAGTATCACCGCCGGTCGCGGCGTCTACGTTCTTAGTCGGCTCCTCTGTCTGACGGTTATCCGCCTCCCGGTTATCCATCTCCACATTCTCCGGGTCACTAACGGTGGCTTGAGCGCTAAAGAAAGGTGAGAAGAGGCAGTTAGCAATGGTGATTGAAAATTGTTAGGTATCGAAGGATGTCATATAGCAAAAACTTACCCGGTATTTACTGCGTAATCCGGCGGGAGTTCGCCGCTGGAAGCAGACGAAGATGTCAAAGGGACCGATAGCGGAACCCGGAATTGCCCGGCACGTGGATGATTAGGAGAAGGGTGGCGCTGAGGAGAATTGGAAGGACGAGGCGGAGGGACACTGGCACGATGGACGGGGGAGGTGGAGATGCCCGGGTTAAGGGGATCCTCACCCGGGGAACTCCGAGTTACTCTGCGCTTGGCTGGAAGAGAATCCTTCAAGTACGACGAGTTCGATAATTGATGGTTAAGTTGTCTCATGGCATCAAAGGAGTAAGGTTCAGAGGATATAGAAGAGAAAGGAACCTTGGACACTGCCCCTCTGGTCTTCCTCTTGGCTCCAACTGTTGCCTCTTGATCAGATTCGGTAGCCTCCGGGTCATCCTCGTTATTCTCACCTTCGTCCTCCAGCCCTGCGAACCGAGTGTGTGTTCGTGGAAAAAAGTTAAATAGGAGGAAAATGATGCAAGTAAAAATAATACAAGATCCGGGCAAATACCTTCATCACCGTCAGCCAGCTCATCTTCTTCTTCCGAGTCTCTGGAAGGGGGGGAGGTCTCAACTGTCCAGAAAGGGTCACCTGCCTGAGACGAAAAGATGAAAATAAGAGTTGGGAGCAGTATCGAGTCAAGATGAAGAAATAAACTTATGAGTATCGGGCCTTACCGCTGGGGCCGGGTTTTCCCGAGTAAACGGAGGTAACCCGGCGATGTTTTTTATCACCTCCAGTTTCTCCGTCAAGAAACCCTTGATGGTTTTGTTGGTATCCCCGGCTGCAAAGCTCTTGGTGGAATATCGGAGTGCGTCTGTGGTGTGCCCCGAGTATTCGCACATCAATTTGGTACGGACAGAATTAGGTTGGATACGGAAGTCAACCCAAGTTTTCACTAAGTTGAGCCCAAGAAGGCCTTGGGCTGAGAGAACGGCTATCTTAGCTATCAAAGGTATGATTGCCTCTCTGTCCGAGTCAGGGGCGAAAGCACTGAAATTCTCGGACGTGTTGAGGAGGCCCTCCGAGTAACCCGACAATCTCTTCTCGCCGGGTGGAGAAGTGTCGTGGCAGTAGAAGAAGGATAATTGCCAGTGTTTAACATGGGAGTTCAGATTAAGGGTTGGCATTGGGGAGTTTTTGCGGCGTTGGATGGATACCCCGCCGCATGTGAGAAGTGCTCCGTCGCCGCTTTCGCGGCACGGCTTGCACTGGAAAAGTTCAATAAAAAGAGCCAAACTTGGTGGAGTGCACAAGTACGACTCGGATAGGACTATGAAGTGAGTAATATTCAATATAGAGTTAGGCCCTATGTCAAATATCCTGAGGCCATAATGGTTCAGGACCTCACGGAAGAAAGGGTGACCTGGAGGACGGAATCCCCGGGTCACGTGCTCTACGAAACAGATTACCTCGCCGTCGGCGGGTGTGGGCCGGGTCTCGTCACCCGGCGCCCTCCAGTGAATGTCCTTCTGAGGGGGAAGAACCCCCAACTCGGCCAATTCTTCCAGCTTGGCCTTTGTGACAGTGGATCGCCCCCAATTGGCGGATATGGATTGGGTTGTCTTCGCCTGGGCCGGCTGTTTCCCTTGCCTTTTGGGAGCCATGGGATCAACCTGCAAAACACAAGGAAAAGAGGTATATGAAATGAGACTCGGAAGTATTGGGTTATCCGAGTTGAGGTATCAAGAAAGTATGAAGACTAAGAACTATCCGGGTATCACGCTATGAAATGGAGATTGCGAAGTATCCGGGTATTAAGTATAACTATGGAGATTATTGGTCACTTACGTATGGAAAAGTATTTGAGGAAGACGGATGGTTGCCCATGTATCTACTGCAAGCAAAATAGCCGGAAAAGGAGGACTTTCCGGGTGTCAATGTTATGCGCGGAAAATTGAGGTGAAATGGATCTAGATTGGAAAACTTGCGAACGATTCAATGGTAGGAGGATGAGGTGTAGTCATCAAACAGGTGGTTAAAGGAGTTAGCGAGCGTCAAATCGATCTAATCCGGTGCAACGGGAAGAACGACCCACAGGTTGACCTAGATCCAATCTTGGATGAATCGAAAAATTGCGAGGCTAAATTAAACGAGCACAAGGAACTTACTGGGAGATATTGGAGTTTAGTGCGATGACGGTGGACGGCGTGGCTCGAGTGCCCCTTTGCGACTCTTGGCGAGCGGGACGGGGGCGCAGTGGTGAAGCTTGGCGGCGGCGCGAGATGGCTCGAGAACGAACGCGGCCGGCGGTGGCTTTGCTCCGGTGGCGAGCACGAAATTTCTGCGGTGGTGTTACGAGGGCGTAAGGAGTGAGGAAGGAAAGGAGAAGTTGAAGTGAAGCGTTGGGTTCTAGGTCACCCTCTGAACACTATTTATAAGGTGAGGATGAGTCTATCTCAACGGCCGGAAGCCGGAAATTGTGGGGTAATGGCTATCTACGCGGATTCTGCGAGATATGCTCCAAGTATTGAACAAGGTATCTGGACAAAAAAGAGAAGGAGATCCACCCCGTGATATCAGGGTCGATTATCGAGTATAGAATCTTGACATTTTTATTAGGGGTTTGACCCGGAAAGCTGGGCAATACGCTTGGAGAAAGGCCGGGTTACTATATGGCCACCATGGAGCTAGGCCTAGCTATTTATCAAAAGCACCTTAACCCGGCCTCCATGCACTTTTGCGTTTGATATTTTTGCAGGGAATAGCAAGCGCTTCAAGGAAGGATCCGTGGAGCCCAAGCTATTCTGGGGACTACCGATGGAGGGATAATAACCCGGTAGGCCAACTCCAAGGTGAAACCCGGCCCAAAGGATGCTGCGCAATTTACGGCTAAGGATAAAGAAACTTCTGGAAGGCCCAAATTTGTAGGCCTCGTAACCCGGGTTGTGGGTTACGGTAAAGGAAAGTTAGGGTTTATGTGTGGTGTCCGGGTAGGATTCAGGGTACGCCTTGGAGGGTAAGCTAGGGGGTACGGGTGCTTTATAAACCGACCCCTAGGCTTAGTTGAGAGAAATCTGAGAACCCTAGCAAGATCGTTTGATATCGAGTATCCAGTGTAACACGAGAGTTGAGTTAATATCTTGAGATCGGAAACTCGGCGACTTGATTGCCGGCTACCAGATCGAGTTCCATCATGTTTTCCTCTGAGCTAAACCCTCTCCCAAACGCCTGTGTCGTCTTGCCCCAAGATCCGTTACCCCCGGTAACGTCTGCCGTGATTATCCCACGACAGAGAGGGCAATGGAAAAGGAAGGAGTTGAGCATATCCGGTCCTTCACAAGTGCAAAGAAAGCTTATGATGGTCTTGGTGATATGTTTGACGGCAACGTCAACCTCCAAAGGTCCAAGAAGTCAATCATTCAAAGAAAAGTTGAACACTTTCACTTGAGTGATGGAGAGAACATAGAAGACATGTTTAGAAGACTCAAGGCTCTTGTAAATGATATGAGAGATTGTGGATTCACGGATTGGACGGAGAATTGGGTCAAGGAGAAATTTCTACTCACCTTGATGCCATACAATGAAAAAATGGTGATGAATATACAAGCAAGGGACGACTACTTGGACCTATCCCCCAATGATGTTTTGGGTCTCTTTATCACTCTAAAGGTCATGAAGCAAACTTCCGATGATGTCATGGCCCGTGTAAACGGAATGAAGAAAGCGTCCCTTGCCTTGAAGGCCAAGGTCATTCCCCATGAAGATAATGACTCAAGTGATGACGGTGGATCCACTCATGAGGTCTCCGAGAAAGAGGTGAAGACATCACATGAAGAATGCTTGTGTGACGCCCCGAGATCGGGCACTATGCAGATTTCAGCGTTCCCGCCAAATCCGCATAATAACCGATTCCAGGTTGCCATTTATGATAACATTACAATAGTTCGCGAATAATCCACAATTACAACAGAAACAGATAGATACAAGATGACTCGAACGAGCCAGGGATACAACTGATACAATACAAAGATCCAAATAACAGCGGAAGAAACAAACGTCCGGCTACGGACAAGATCCAAATTGGACTAAGAGTCCTGAAGATAACCGATGGCGTCCAATCCCTGCCCAGGCCAAGCCGGAGGGATTCCCAAGCTAACGTCGTCAGACTTCAAACCTGTTGACTGCAATGTTGAATATGCAGCCACGAAAGAGATTCGTGGGTCAGTACGATTAAGTACTGGCAAGGGGGATAAAACCCATACTCACAAGTTACCGGCGTAGCCAGTCATCACAAGATACAAATACTTTAAGATCAACGGAAAGGAAGGGGGTTATTGCAAATAAGCGACAGCAGGCTGCACTAACCAACTACAGAGATTCTATTACTTCCAACTATCAGAAAGGGGATAAGATCGAGTAATAGTAACCAGCTGAAAGATAACTGCAAACAAACCCATCCTGGATCTCGCCCCTTATCCGAAGAAGCAATCCGAGGATAACTCACACCGTAGTATTAAAGATGAGTCAAGTTATTGTGTGAATAACCTATTACTAGTCAAGTTATTAATCATTGGGTGAAACATGATTGATCATTATGTTGAAGTTGTCCTGAGTACTTGTTAGCCAGTACTTTCACCAAGTAATCCATAACCGCGGAAAACACGGCTTCTCGAGAAGATTATCCCTGCAGGGTTGCACCAATTTAGCCGTACATTCATGAATATCCCGCCAGATGGAGCGGCCACTCCACCAAGCGGGACACTCAACACAACCCAACCCTTCTTCGCATCAAGCCCAAAGCACCTTGGGCGCACGGCTACTCGGGCCCAGAAGAAAATGGACCCTCACAGCACTCTAAGACCGTGTCCCCCTATATGCCGACTACGAAAGTTCCACCCGGGCGCCAAGGGCTCGCAAGATCATGCATGCAGCAAATGGAAATCCCGAACTAAATGAGGCGATTTGGACGAGATGCGAATCGGGTCAAACTGAGGGGGAGCCCATACTCCCCAAATGCGGGTAGTGCGCTCATCATGGATCAGTAGACAAGACCCTTTTCCTATTAGGGTCGACACTAGCAGGCCTCAAAACCACAAGGGCCTCCTGCCGGTGCCTTATCATCAAGTTATTATTAACAGTAGCATTAACAGGATTGATTGATTAATATTTCGAGCCCCCGGAACGGTAACAACAATAATAGTACGATAGTAAAAGAAGTAACCGACAACAGGCTCGAGCAGAAGCAACTCTAAGCATGCTAGAATAGAACAGGCACAAACAAAGGTTGTAGGTATGGAGGTGAGGCAATATCAAGGTTAAGGGATTCATGTGATGGGTTCGTAACAGAAACAACTACCACTAAGGCTAGCAGTAAGAATCAACGGAAAGAATCGGTAACAAGTGATGAGAGGCAGCCATATGGCATGCAAGTGAGTATACTTGCCTGAGATCCCGCAAGGTAGCAGAAATTGTCGTTGCTCACATCATCTCAACGTCCTATCCGGGAAGAAGCAACGAACCTCGAACAGACAACGGAATGCAACAATTACTACTACGGCAAAAGATCCAGCATGATCAAGGTATGGATGCATGACAAGTTTAAAGATGCATCAAGGTAAACTAGTTGACAAGATAAACATATTTAAATGGACCCATATGCAATTTCGAGTTGCATATGAAAAGCCCATGAATTATGGTTGAAACAATTGTTTTCCAACTAACCAATAGGTGAAAGTGGATTAGCATGATGCATGGATGAGGAAAACAGCAAAATAACAACATTAGAAACAATTTAAGATAGGGTGTAGCAATTTAGAATTTTATTATTAACTTAGGGAATTTTGGGTGCCTTAAAGGGAACACACAAGTATTTGTTGTTTTCAACCATTTAAAATGTTCAAAACAAATAACAAAGTTGATATTTGAAAAGAACATCAAATTTTAGTTGGATTACATGTTTCACATTTTGAAATTGGACTTAGGATTATTTAATTATGAATTAAACAATATTAAACAATTTTTAATTGAATTAAACAAGATTTAAATTGTTTAGGCAATTTAAATTATTCAAACCATGAAACAAAATTTATATTTGAAAAGGTTATTCAAAATGGTATGGAAAACATATTTTATTTGCATTATTTGGATTAATAATGAATTAGTTATGGATTTTAGCAAATTGCAATTGAATTATTTGAATTCAAATTTGAATTGCATTTTGAAAATTCAAAACAGAAAACAATTGATACCAAAAGATAGAGATTTGAATTTAGACCAGTGCACATATTTTATTTTTGTAATTTGGAATTATAAAACTAAAGTTATTGGCATTTTATGTCCAGGGACCAATCTGCAAATTATTGGACCTAGGTTTAAAACAGAACTTTGGAAAAAACGTTTTCTACACACAAAAACGTACCCAGGGCGCTGCCAGGTGGGCCCTGGGCCTACGCGTGCCCGCGTGGCACGGGAGTGGCTGACGGGTGGGCCCGAGTGGCGCTGGAAAGAAATAAGCAAAAGGTTGTGGCTTAAGCGCGGCCGAGGGGATCGATCCCTAGACCTGCTGTGCGCGCTGAAGGAACCAGACCAACGGGCTAAGCTGCGGTTGGTGTTAGGTATGGGCTGCGGCCCCTTTTGAGGTCCTATGGCGCGGTACAGACTGACGAAGATGAATTTTTTTCCATCGACTGCAATGGACAGCGACGGAACAGAGGGAACCGGTGTCGATCTCGGCGGGCGGTGCGCGACGGTCCTCGACGTTGCTCGAAGGCAACCGTTCAGAGCAAGAGGGGGGAGGAAGAGGAAGCCCTAGGGCGAGAGGAACCTCACCTCGGTGAGCTTCGACGGACAGACAGGGAGGAATCGATCGCTGCAGTTGGTGGCGACGGCGGCGGAAGAACTTGATGGCGTCGCTGCCTCGGTCCTCCTCTCGCCTCCGCGCCTTCAGCGAAGATGGAGGCCAGGCCACGGGGGCTCCATTCCCGTGGCTGGCTTGGCCCGAGGAGGATCATGGCGAGGGGATGGGGGCCGTAGTCTGACGGTGGCGTTGGTGGTTTTCTGACGGGGGCAGAGTTCAGTAGCAGCAGGGGATTGGCAGCTAGACGAAGGGGAAGATGGGGTTGGCGGCGCAGGAGTAGGACGGAGTAGGCTAGGGTTAGGCTAGGTAGATAGGTGGGAGTCCAGCTTTATGGAGGTGGGGATGGAGCGGTGGCCGTCAGTTTCCTGCATTGTCGACGTGTGCATCTTCGATGCACTGCCGTACGAGGAAGAAAGGGTAGATGGGCCAGAGGTAAGTGGTGGGCTGGGTAGAAAAATAGAGGGAAAGAGGTGGGCTTTAGGGAGAAAGAGGAGAAGGGGTGGGCTGCCCTCTCCTTTGTTATTTTTTTTTCTTTTTCATTTTTTTTTTTTGCAAGAGAGCAAAGAGAGAGAAAGGATATGATCTTGGGGTTTTTCCTTTTAGGAATTATTTGTGATAAATTTCCAAAACAGCAATTAGAGCAAAGTTATCATTATTTCACAACTTGAAAATTTAATTTGATTTAAAGTTTGTTAAGTGAATTTTTTTTCCCATAGATGTTTGGGGTATTTATAAGAGAGTTGATTTTATTAAGTTGCAAACAATGTTTGATTTGGGGAATTTTGGAAATAGCAAAGTTTTATGTAACAAGTTCAAGCAATAATACCAACATTATTGAATTTAAATTGTTTTGAAAAACAGAATGCAATGCCCATGTGATGCATATGATGCAAGCAAGCAAACAAGTAACACCCCAGGTGTTACAGACGACACCACTAACAAGGGATTGCGCCCTCGCAATCCACCTGCTAACCCGGGAGGGGAAAGAAGTTCGACTATCGATTCTTCGTGCTTCCAGTTGATCTCCTCGACACCACTAACAAGAGATTCTTGCTCGGGCTGATGACGATGTTCTTCCACCAGGAAATCTTCCGATGATCGAACCTATTAGGTTAAGGGCTCAGAAAACGTCCACCCACGTAGGATCCTAACACTTTGAAAGATAGACAAGGGGGAGACTCCAAAACAAATAAGATGGGAGGGGAAATAGAATAGGGATAAGGAGAAAACAAGAATCCTATTGAGATGTTTTTCCAAAATAGTTTAGCAGAAATAGTTTTTGACATTCTAGAAACAACGACCGTTAGCGAGGTTAACCTACAGGCTTTGCGGACCCGTTGCTTCGATAACCATTCGTATCGAAACAATCTCGGGAATCGGAACCAAGGCTCTGATACCATTTGTGACGCCCCGAGATCGGGCACTATGCAGATTTCAGCGTTCCCGCCAAATCCGCATAATAACCGATTCCAGGTTGCCATTTATGATAACATTACAATAGTTCGCGAATAATCCACAATTACAACAGAAACAGATAGATACAAGATGACTCGAACGAGCCAGGGATACAACTGATACAATACAAAGATCCAAATAACAGCGGAAGAAACAAACGTCCGGCTACGGACAAGATCCAAATTGGACTAAGAGTCCTGAAGATAACCGATGGCGTCCAATCCCTGCCCAGGCCAAGCCGGAGGGATTCCCAAGCTAACGTCGTCAGACTTCAAACCTGTTGACTGCAATGTTGAATATGCAGCCACGAAAGAGATTCGTGGGTCAGTACGATTAAGTACTGGCAAGGGGGATAAAACCCATACTCACAAGTTACCGGCGTAGCCAGTCATCACAAGATACAAATACTTTAAGATCAACGGAAAGGAAGGGGGTTATTGCAAATAAGCGACAGCAGGCTGCACTAACCAACTACAGAGATTCTATTACTTCCAACTATCAGAAAGGGGATAAGATCGAGTAATAGTAACCAGCTGAAAGATAACTGCAAACAAACCCATCCTGGATCTCGCCCCTTATCCGAAGAAGCAATCCGAGGATAACTCACACCGTAGTATTAAAGATGAGTCAAGTTATTGTGTGAATAACCTATTACTAGTCAAGTTATTAATCATTGGGTGAAACATGATTGATCATTATGTTGAAGTTGTCCTGAGTACTTGTTAGCCAGTACTTTCACCAAGTAATCCATAACCGCGGAAAACACGGCTTCTCGAGAAGATTATCCCTGCAGGGTTGCACCAATTTAGCCGTACATTCATGAATATCCCGCCAGATGGAGCGGCCACTCCACCAAGCGGGACACTCAACACAACCCAACCCTTCTTCGCATCAATCCCAAAGCACCTTGGGCGCACGGCTACTCGGGCCCAGAAGAAAATGGACCCTCATAGCACTCTAAGACCGTGTCCCCCTATATGCCGACTACGAAAGTTCCACCCGGGCGCCAAGGGCTCGCAAGATCATGCATGCAGCAAATGGAAATCCCGAACTAAATGAGGCGATTTGGACGAGATGCGAATCGGGTCAAACTGAGGGAGAGCCCATACTCCCCAAATGCGGGTAGTGCGCTCATCATGGATCAGTAGACAAGACCCTTTTCCTATTAGGGTCGACACTAGCAGGCCTCAAAACCACAAGGGCCTCCTGCCGGTGCCTTATCATCAAGTTATTATTAACAGTAGCATTAACAGGATTGATTGATTAATATTTCGAGCCCCCGGAACGGTAACAACAATAATAGTACGATAGTAAAAGAAGTAACCGACAACAGACTCGAGCAGAAGCAACTCTAAGCATGCTAGAATAGAACAGGCACAAACAAAGGTTGTAGGTATGGAGGTGAGGCAATATCAAGGTTAAGGGATTCATGTGATGGGTTCGTAACAGAAACAACTACCACTAAGGCTAGCAGTAAGAATCAACGGAAAGAATCGGTAACAAGTGATGAGAGGCAGCCATATGGCATGCAAGTGAGTATACTTGCCTGAGATCCCGCAAGGTAGCAGAAATTGTCGTTGCTCACATCATCTCAATGTCCTATCCGGGAAGAAGCAACGAACCTCGAACAGACAACGGAATGCAACAATTACTACTACGGCAAAAGATCCAGCATGATCAAGGTATGGATGCATGACAAGTTTAAAGATGCATCAAGGTAAACTAGTTGACAAGATAAACATATTTAAATGGACCCATATGCAATTTTGAGTTGCATATGAAAAGCCCATGAATTATGGTTGAAACAATTGTTTTCCAACTAACCAATAGGTGAAAGTGGATTAGCATGATGCATGGATGAGGAAAACAGCAAAATAACAACATTAGAAACAATTTAAGATAGGGTGTAGCAATTTAGAATTTTATTATTAACTTAGGGAATTTTGGGTGCCTTAAAGGGAACACACAAGTATTTGTTGTTTTCAACCATTTAAAATGTTCAAAACAAATAACAAAGTTGATATTTGAAAAGAACATCAAATTTTAGTTGGATTACATGTTTCACATTTTGAAATTGGACTTAGGATTATTTAATTATGAATTAAACAATATTAAACAATTTTTAATTGAATTAAACAAGATTTAAATTGTTTAGGCAATTTAAATTATTCAAACCATGAAACAAAATTTATATTTGAAAAGGTTATTCAAAATGGTATGGAAAACATATTTTATTTGCATTATTTGGATTAATAATGAATTAGTTATGGATTTTAGCAAATTGCAATTGAATTATTTGAATTCAAATTTGAATTGCATTTTGAAAATTCAAAACAGAAAACAATTGATACCAAAAGATAGAGATTTGAATTTAGACCAGTGCACATATTTTATTTTTGTAATTTGGAATTATAAAACTAAAGTTATTGGCATTTTATGTCCAGGGACCAATCTGCAAATTATTGGACCTAGGTTTAAAACAGAACTTTGGAAAAAACGTTTTCTACACACAAAAACGTACCCAGGGCGCTGCCAGGTGGGCCCTGGGCCTACGCGTGCCCGCGTGGCACGGGAGTGGCTGACGGGTGGGCCCGAGTGGCGCTGGAAAGAAATAAGCAAAAGGTTGTGGCTTAAGCGCGGCCGAGGGGATCGATCCCTAGACCTGCTGTGCGCGCTGAAGGAACCAGACCAACGGGCTAAGCTGCGGTTGGTGTTAGGTATGGGCTGCGGCCCCTTTTGAGGTCCTATGGCGCGGTACAGACTGACGAAGATGATTTTTTTTCCATCGACTGCAATGGACAGCGACGGAACAGAGGGAACCGGTGTCGATCTCGGCGGGCGGTGCGCGACGGTCGTCGACGTTGCTCGAAGGCAACCGTTCAGAGCAAGAGGGGGGAGGAAGAGGAAGCCCTAGGGCGAGAGGAACCTCACCTCGGTGAGCTTCGACGGACAGACAGGGAGGAATCGATCGCTACAGTTGGTGGCGACGGCGGCGGAAGAACTTGATGGCGTCGCTGCCTCGGTCCTCCTCTCGCCTCCGCGCCTTCAGCGAAGATGGAGGCCAGGCCACGGGGGCTCCATTCCCGTGGCTGGCTTGGCCCGAGGAGGATCATGGCGAGGGGATGGGGGCCGTAGTCTGACGGTGGCGTTGGTGGTTTTCTGACGGGGGCAGAGTTCAGTAGCAGCAGGGGATTGGCAGCTAGACGAAGGGGAAGATGGGGTTGGCGGCGCAGGAGTAGGACGGAGTAGGCTAGGGTTAGGCTAGGTAGATAGGTGGGAGTCCAGATTTATGGAGGTGGGGATGGAGCGGTGGCCGTCAGTTTCCTGCATTGTCGACGTGTGCATCTTCGATGCACTGCCGTACGAGGAAGAAAGGGTAGATGGGCCAGAGGTAAGTGGTGGGCTGGGTAGAAAAATAGAGGGAAAGAGGTGGGCTTTAGGGAGAAAGAGGAGAAGGGGTGGGCTGCCCTCTCCTTTGTTATTTTTTTTTCTTTTTCATTTTTTTTTTTTGCAAGAGAGCAAAGAGAGAGAAAGGATATGATCTTGGGGTTTTTCCTTTTAGGAATTATTTGTGATAAATTTCCAAAACAGCAATTAGAGCAAAGTTATCATTATTTCACAACTTGAAAATTTAATTTGATTTAAAGTTTGTTAAGTGAATTTTTTTTTTTCCCATAGATGTTTGGGGTATTTATAAGAGAGTTGATTTTATTAAGTTGCAAACAATGTTTGATTTGGGGAATTTTGGAAATAGCAAAGTTTTATGTAACAAGTTCAAGCAATAATACCAACATTATTGAATTTAAATTGTTTTGAAAAACAGAATGCAATGCCCATGTGATGCATATGATGCAAGCAAGCAAACAAGTAACACCCCAGGTGTTACAGCTTGGCTCTTGCTCAATAAAAGTGGTGGAAGAAAGGAGACTTTAGATCCAATGCCACCAAGAATAAAGGGAAGGAATCCTCAAGCACGAAGAAAGCAAGAACTTGCTTCAATTGTGGAGATTCCGAGCACTTCGTTGCCGAGTGTCCCTTCAAGAGTAGAATTGAGAATGGAGGAAGACTCATCAGGAAATCCACCTTCACTCCCATGTCCAAGAACTTCATCAAGAGAGGCCCTCCTAGGGCGTTGATTGCAAAAGAAGTTGAGTACACATCCGGTGGTGAAGAGAGCGACGGTGAAGGCGAACAAGTAGGTATGGCGGCCATGGCTAGGGGCGTCGTACCTCCTAACTTAAGCTCTCTCTTCTCCAACCCAAATGACAACAAGGGTCCTTCGAGTCACAAGTGCTTCATGGCCAAGGGTATACCCCCAAAGGTGAATCCTACTCTCAAAATTGTAAACTCCTCTACTCCCTCACTATTAAATTGTGTTGAGGAAGACCCCTTGGTAAACTTTGTAGAAAAGCTATAAGGAGAAACTAAATCTATTTTTGTCTCTCTCATGGATCAATTAAGCGAGGAACATGGCCTCATTGATGAACATGAGGAGAGAATAATGTTACTTGAAAAGTTTGCTCGTGATGATGCTAGTAAGATTGAGGAGCTTGAGAAAGCTCTAGATGAATCACATTGCTTTAGAGAAAGCATAGAGGAAACCTTTGCAATTGACATAGCTAAAGTAAAACTTGATTGTGAACATGCTTTTGCTAAGGTAACGGAATTCATGGCTTTAAATGACGCAACTAACCAAGGTTATAATGAACTCATTAAAGATTTTGATAAGCTTAAAATTGATCATCGAACAATCTCAAATGAGCTCAAAACCTTAAAATGAGTAAAAGTTGTGAATGAAAACTCTTGCGTTACTAACCCTTTGTGTGTCAAGGCAACTCTCATTGAGGAGAACAATAGGTTGAAGGCCCAACTCAACAAAGGTCTTGCCACATGCATTCAAGGGCAAAAGAACATTAATGATCTTTTGAGTAATCATAAGAGAGTTATTGGCAAATAAGGCATTGGTTTTGGTTCCACACCCAAGGTGGCTTACAAGAAGAAGTCAACTCCCTACACTAACTCTATTGTTTTTGTGAAGGAGGGGAGTTGGCTAATGATGAAGATGAGTTTGATATTATTGCTAAAATTATTGTTCCTATGAACACTACTACTCACAACAACTTTGCGGGAAAGTATAACCCATCTTATGTGCTTCTTAAGTCTAAAAATGATCATGTTTATGCAAAGTATGTAGGCACTTCATATGGTGATGATTATAAGCATGCTATTTGGGTTCCTAAGACCCTTGTGACTAACAAAAAAGGACCCATCCAAAAATGGGTACCTAAGACAAGAAGTTGATTCATTGTAGGGGTGTATCTCCGGTGGGACATCATGGATGATTGATAGTGGTTGTTCCGCACACATGACCGGAAGCAAAGAAGTATTAGAAGATTTGAAACTCCAACTTCTCAAATTTGCTCATGTAACTATTGGTGATCGCTCACAACTTAAGGTATTGGGACATGGCAAGGTGGTCATTTCTCCGGATTCATCCATTGAGAAAGTCCTCCTTGTTGAGTCCCTTGGCTACAATCTTCTTTCCGTCTTGCAACTTTGTGAATGCAATTTTACATGTGTATTTGGGCGTCATCATGTGCTTGTCCTTCACACTATTTATATTAAGGTAGCCTTTGTTGGATTTGTGGAAAACGGTATGTACATAGTGTATTTCTCGAAAGAAACTACACATATCGCCACATGTCTAATGGCTAAATCCGACGTGGGGTGGCTTTGGCATCGCCGCCTAGGCCACGTCGGTATGAGAAATCTACAAACTCTTGTGAAGGGTGATCATGTGGTAGGACTAACAAGTGTGAATTTTTCCAAAGATCGTCCTTGTAGCTCTTGTATTGCCGGAAAGATGCATGAGAAGAATCATCCCAAGACATCAATCATCTCTACAACAAGACCCTTTGAGCGTATTCACTTGGACCTATTTGGGCCTCCCACATATGATAGTCTTGGAGGCAAAAAGTATTGTTTGGTGATTGTTGATGATTATACAAGATACACTTGGGTTTTCTATATCAAGAAGAAGAGTGAGACTCAAGAAAGGTTCATAACTTGGGCCACCGAAGTGCAACGCCAATATGACACCAAGATCTTGTCTATAAGGAGTGACAATGGTTCCGAGTTCAAGAACTACACCATGGATGAATTCTTGAGTGAAGAGGGGATAAGGCATCAATATTCCGCTGCGTACACCCCTCAACAAAATGGTGTAGCGGAGAGGAAGAATCGCACACTTATTGATATGGCAAGAACTATGATGGCCGAATTCAAATCCCCATATAACTTTTGGGCCGAAGCCATCAACACCGCTTGTCATTTATCTAACCAACTCTTCCTTCGTCCGATGATTGGCATGACTCCATATGAGCTCCTAACCGGTAAAAAACCCAATCTCAAATATCTTCGAGTTTTTGGGTGCAAATGCCAAGTCTACATAAAGGGAACTAGATTGTCTAAGTTTGATGCTAGAACTTTTGAAGGCATTTTTATTGGTTACACCACGAACTCCCACACTTATAGAGTCTACAACATATCCATCGGGTTGTTGAAGAATCTATGAATGTGAAATTTCATGAGGATAATGGCTCCCAAGTGGAGCAAATTGATTGTGATGATGTAGGTGATGAACCGTCCTCCATAGCCATAGGAAGAATGGGTGTAGGTCCACTTATACCCGTTGAGGGACACCTTGTGGCAAATGAGGATGGAACTAGCTCTACGCAAGTGGAGCCCTCTACATCAACCACCAATCAAATGATAGACCAAGAGCAAGAAGAAGACCTTCATGTGGATACCTCTCATCAATAAAGTGATCAAGATCCACCCAATGATAATGGTGGAAATGATTTTGGTGCTTCGTCACCAAGAACTCCAATACGAATGGACAATGGTCTTGATGAAGGAAATGATGAGGATATTCCCCCTAATGAAAATCCCGATGATGCACTAGTTCGTATCATGACTCGTCAAGCATCAAGATTGCAACAAAAGTCACTATACCAAAAGAACATCATTGGTGGCTTGGGGAGAAGTGTCTCCACTCGTGGAAAAGTACTCATGTTTTTTGGTATTCATTCATATGTCTCTCATGTTGAACCTATCAAAGTATATGATGCTCTTGAAGATGAATATTGGGTTCAAGCTATGCATGAAGAGCTCCATAATTTTTAGAGAAACAAAGTATGGTCACTAGTGGAAAGACCCAAGGATCATAATATCATTGGAACTAAATGGGTGTTCAAAAACAAGCAAGATTCTCATGGGAAAGTGATTCGCAACAAGGCTCGATTGGTTGCTCAAGGCTACTCTCAAGTCGAAGGACTTGACTACGGTGAAACTTTCGCTCCCGTAGCTAGACTTGAATCCATTCGTATATTACTTGCATTTGCCACTAGTCATAACTTCATCTTGCATCAAATGGATGTTAAAAGTGCTTTTCTAAATGGTCCTCTAAATGAAATGGTATATGTTAAACAACCTCTAGGATTCGAGGATCCCAAGTATCCTAACCATGTCTACTTCCTCCATAAGGCTTTGTATGGCCTCAAACAAGCCCCACGTGCTTGGTATGATCATTTAAAGGAGTTCTTAGTGGATCGTGGTTTCGTACTTGGGGTAATTGATCCCACTCTCTTTACCAAAAGTGTAGATGGACATTTCTTTGTATGTCAAGTATATGTCGATGATATTATATTTGGATCCTCTAACGTGAGTTTTGTAGACCAATTTGCCAAACTAATGACAAGTGAATTTGAGATGTCTATGATGGGAGAAGTTAAGTTCTTTCTAGGTTTTGAGATCAAGCAATATCATGAAGGGACTTTTATTTGTCAAGCCAAATATATTCAAGACATGCTCAAGAAATTTGATATGAACAATGCCAAACCATTACCTTATCCAATGCCAACAACCGTGAATCTTACTATGGATCACGAAGGTATACCGGTAGATCCAAAACTTTATCGTGCTATCATTGGATCTTTGCTTTATCTTTGTGCATCTAGACCGGACATTATGTTTAGTGTGGGTTTGTGTGCAAGGTTTCAATCTAACCCCAAGGAAAGCCATACGATTGCGGTCAAAAGGATTCTTAGGTACTTGGTTGACACTCCCAAACATGGGCTTTGGTACCCATCAAACACAACTTTTGATCTTGTGGGATATTCGGATGCGGATTGGGGAGGTGACAAAGTGGATAGAAAATCAACTTCGGGTGCTTGCCAATTCCTTGGTAGGTCCCTTGTGTGTTGGTCTTCCGAGAAGCAAAATTGCATTGCCACCTCCTCCACGAAAGCGGAGTATATTTCCGCCGCAAGTTGTTGCTCTCAACTCCTATGGATGAGGCAATGTCTTAAGGATTTTGGAATTAAGATTAAGACAATGCCTATTTTATGTGATAATGAGAGTGCTATAAAGATTGGTCACAATCCGGTACTTCATGGCAAGACCAAGCATATTGATATTCGGTATCATTTTATTCGGGATCATGTGGCCAATGGTGATATCTCACTTTCTTATGTCAACACTAAAGATCAACTTGCCGACATCCTTACCAAGCCTCTAGATGTGAAGAGATTCAAGCAATTGAGGAGTGAGCTCAACATCATATGTGCAAGAAATTTTAGTTGATTGAAAATCTTGCATACACACCCTTACTAGACTCTTATTTGGATTCTAGATGTACGCATAGACATAGGGGGAGTGTAGCTCAATCAATGAGCCAACACTACCTCTATAATGCATAAATAAACAAATCATGCATAATGATCATTTCAAATGACATCATGTGCTTCAATGATGAGTCTCGACAATGCACCCAAGATATATCTTCGCGGTGACATATCGAACATACTCATACATGGTGGCTAAGGCCACCGCCCAAGATTTGGTTTGTTTTATATCAATGAGACATTTGTGTTTGTGTTTTCACTCATTTGCATTTCCATTTGTTTCATATTTCATTGGTATCCAATGTTGCTCACTTTGTTTTCATTTTTTTCTCTCCATTGGATACAAATGAAAACATCATATTCATGTCATCATACTCATTTAATTTGTGCACATGGTCAAATAAAATTGCTATATAAGATGCTAGAAACAAACTTACGAAAATTTGCTATTAAGACACTAGCTTCAATCTTTTTTGTTTTGTTTTGTGTGTCCATTTTAATTTTTGTTGGGGGCAAGTTAAAAAAAGGGGAAAACAACCACAACCAACCACAAACACAACCAAACACACAACAACAACAACAACAACAACAACAACAACAACAACAACAACAACAACAACAACAACAACAACAACAACAACAACAACAACAACAACAACAACAACAAAACAAAACCCAGCCCGCACCCCTCCCCGCCGGCCCTGCCACCCGCCGCGCCGGCCCCAGGCCGGGGGTCAGGCCGGGGGGCTCGGGCCCCTGCCCGGCCTCGCACACACGCACGCCGGCCTGGCCGGCACCCCAGGCCGGCCACACACACGCCACACACGCACGCGCACGCCACGCCGGCCTCACACCGCCGCACGCCCGGCCCCAGGCTGGGGTGGGCGCTACACACACGCACACACACGTACACACCCCCACCCTGTCCCAAACCGCCCCTAACCCCTCCCTTACCCATCTTCCTCCTCCTATTCCTCCATTAGAGCCCCCTTGGAGCTCTCCCTCCCCCCACCTCCCTAGCCCATCCCTACCGCTCAAACTCACGGATCCGCAAGCCCTCGTCCTTCTCCACGCTCTCCTCCACACGGATTTCTCGTTGGCATATTATTGGGGGAGATCGGTCCACTTGATTGTTTGGTGATTTTTGTTTGAAGATGGCTTGCAACTCGGGTAATTTCTTTGGGTTTTACTATGTATCGCGTGTATGTGAGTGCTATCTATCGGTGTGCTAGTGCTAGTGTTCATGTGCTAGTGTTTCCTTCGGTTAGGATATTTTTTTTCTTATACTCATGCTAGGTTTCATGACGCTCATTTGCCACTAGATTAATTCCTATGCCATGATACGTTTATCTCGTATGCTCCTCATTTTATAGTCTTGTGGTACTATGATTTACCTCACTATGCAAATTGTCCTCTCATGTTTGGCCATGGTTCACAAAATTTCCACATTAATGCTATGATTGTCCCAGTGTCATGGTTCTCACATATTATGTTCATAGTGTCATGACGTGTATGCTATGCCCTCATTCTTACATGATAATGGTGCTTGTAGTCTCATGCCCAATATATACTATCGTGTATATTTTCACTAAGAACACCAACACAACCTTATACAAATGCTATGATAAAATTGCGTTTTGTCCTCATTTATACTGTGTTTGTTTTTCCACCATGGCGCTATCACTTATATTCATGGCTTAATTTTTTTCTTTCTCACACAACGACCATGTGCACTCATTATCATTATCCATATCCATGCATCATTTTTTCTCAGGTGATTCCAATACCCAACATGAGTCTGATGTCTCTCGCTCTCTCCGCCCTCGCAAGAAGAGTGCCGTTGTTGTTGCTGGGTCTACTCCCTCACGGAGACAGGGTCCGTCTCTTCCGGTCAATCCAAAGGAACCCGTGGTCACGAACTGGGGAGGTCTCAGTGCCACTGACTTTGAGGAGGCTAGGCTGAAATTCAATCCCTATGAGTTTGGTCAAAGTACAAGTCCTGATCCTCGGTTCTATTGCAAGATGCATCAGATCATGTATGACTTCATTCTTGGCAAGCTTCAGAATAGCTATGTGGATCAACACTTCTTTGATGTGGAGTCTGCTCGCACCAATTGGCCCCGTGTCATGGAACTCATGGATTTCCACAATATCACTCCTCTCATGGGTCCCAATAATGCTCATCCATTTTCCCCAGAGCTGCTCAAGGAGTTTTATTCCACTGTTCACTTCTCAGCTGGTGGTCCCACGAGGCAACCGCGTACATTGACTTGGATGAGTGGTGGCATCATGTGTGTTGCTACCATGGATGATTTTGGTGCCATTCTTGGTATTCCCGAGTACATGTTTGATCATATGTTCTACTTTCGTATTCATGGTGATCCCAAGAACATTATGAAGACCAAAGATGGTATCCGTCATTGCTATCTAGAAGGTACCGGCTCTATGCACATTCCCAAAGTCAAGTTCTTCTCTGAATATTGGTATATTGTGCACGCTATTCTTCGCAATACCATCAATGTCAAATATGGTGAGAAAGGTGAGGTCCGCAAGTGGTTGATCAACCTTCTCTTTCACATTGAATCTCAAATGAGGGCCAAGAAGCAATTGGATGTCCTAGATTTCATGTGGCAAGAGATGCAGACTGTGATTCGTGAAAAGAGGGTACCCATCTATGGCTCTTACATTCAGCTTCTTATTGAGACAAAGATCCCAGTTGGTCTCATCAACAACTATGCCAAGGTGACTCCCAAGAAGTCTGTCCTTATCACTGAGGCTGAGGCTGAGTTAGCTGCTGCTCAACGCCCTAAACGCACCCGCACACTGTCCTCCGCTCCGAGTACATCTCAAGGGGTATGTCGCTCTCCTTCTCCTGCTCCTGACACTTTCCGCCTTAAGAAGGCCCTCCAGAAGATGAACTGTTTCTTCATTGATAAGCGGCATCAGGATTATGAGGCATATCGCAAGGGCAAGGCCTCTAGTCGCCGTCAGCGTTCCATCATGACAGCTCTTCACATCCCCCTCAGTCCTCCTAGCTCAGATGAGATTTCAGAGGATAAGTGGAAGTCCCAGCACACATACTGGCTTGGCGATGACGCTAGCTCACTCGGCTCTTTTGCGGCGCCCTACACTACTACTGCTAGCTCCAGTCAGGCTTCTCCCGAGGACTTCATTGCGGAGGATGTTGAGATGGACGATGAGTGATTGGGCTTGCATCTTTCTCCCTTTTTGGTGTATGATGCCAAGGGGGAGAAACACTCACGCATTGCATTGCATTTCATGCATCTATTTGCGTCTTATCCTCGCTATTTGTTTTCTTCGCTCTTAGTTGATGCTACTATTTGTGTGGTTTGTTCAACCTTGGTACTATTGTAAGACTGTCCTTATTTACCTATCGTACTTTCTATCTATATATTATGCGTGTGATATTTGATATGTTGAAGATCATAGCAAGGCTATTATGTTATCCATCTACTCACTATTTGATGTGTTGAACCCATAATGAGGGTAGTTTTTATCCATCTACAACTATAAGAAGAATGCTATGGTAAGATCCTTCTAGTGGTAAATCCTATCACTCATCTAAAAGATAACTTTGTGTTCATACATGTGCATCTCCAATGTTAAAATCATGATTGAATAATTCTCGCACTTCACATAAGTATATCATAGTTACATCACATACCCTATTATCTTATAAAACATAGTGTGAAGATGAAATTATGTTCGGTGCACTCAACATGATAATCAAATATATATGTCTCTTGTTTGGGCACACAAATAGGGGGAGTACGAATATAATTTTTATTCTCTCGCAAATAGCCATGAAAAATTGTTCCTTACGCAAATCCGTATGTTGTCATCAAACATCAAAAAGGGGGAGATTGAAAGAACATAGTTCCTAAATCCTATTTTGAGTGTTTGACTAGTAAATGTGCCCGTGCGTTGCAACGGGAGAAAAATCGTAGGACCAATAAGGATCAAACTACTGGCCGTCGGACAAAATGCATGATAATCAACAGTGGTGGTCCACCAAACAAATTTGTTCGATGTCGTCGACTCCTCCCCCCTTCCTACTATGTTATGATATCTAAACCCGAAATCTATCGAGAATATAATATGTAGCCCAATTCTTTAGGATGCTCGGGTCGCCATGGAAGAGTTGCAGACTCTCTCCGTGGTGTCCTCGTGTAGAAAACCCATGGTGTTGTCAACCTTGGTGGCTTGCTCGAGCTGAATGATGGTGTTGGTGTTATGTATAGCTACTTGCTTCTATAGAAATCACTGTAGATTAACCCTTCTTCCCACTTGGACATCCTATGCGATTCAAAATAATTGATAAAATCTGATATATGTATTCCAATCGCTAATTTTACACTTTGGGTCAAGATTGTAATTGGTTTAGGTAAACCCTGCTCTTAAATTGGTCCTCACATCCAATCGGCACTCACCTCCCCCAAACAAACATAAAGAATATTCCGATCGGCAGTTTGCCGCCTATCCAAAGGACGGAGCGGACTGTGCGCCAGACTTTTCCCCCTCTTTTTGCCCTTTACTAAACATTAATGAGGGGCACCTTCAGCAAATCGCTCAAGCAAAAAAATGGCTGATTGATAATTCGGTTCTGGTGGACGTCCACTTGCATGCATATTAGTAGAACTGTTTGTGTGTCTGGTGCTCAGGTTCTTGACTCGATGTCGCCCAACGCCCTGATCTACTCGCGCAGGATGGTGAGGATGGCCAAATGACTGCATTGCGTCAGTCTTCAAGCACTCATGCCCGATGGTCAGCTAGGTGTACTGGGACTAAGAATTCGCCTACAGTAATATGACGAGCATCGATAAGCCCTCTTAAGGCACCGTGTGCAGTTGCGAGACATTCCGTCTTCTGTTGGCTTATAACGACGGTGAATAACTTGACGTGGACAAACTTCCTTGCCAGAGCTCCCTCTTCACGTACATCCTTAGTAAATCACTTCTTGCTCTTGCCAGGAAACTATTCCACCGTTTCTTGAACTCCACCAGTGAGCGGGCATGGTCGCACATCGGCAACCCAACTTGTCTGACCAGCCACCGAGGTGTTCCCTGAATAGTGATGCCTTGCTCCACCTGGAGGCGGAATATATCTCATCGTCCGAATGATTGCATTGATAGCCACATGCATATGTAGTACAGGGATTATCAGTTTCCTAACCGGATCAGATTACAATTCCTAACAGTACAAGGAATCAGCGATGATTAGCCATCTCTCCGATAATTTATCTAACCCACTAATAGTTTGTGTCGTTCATGTTTTGGGAAATTGAATTTTTATTGAAGATGAACCTACTTATTCGCAAACATTTCAATTTAACTTTTACCTTCTGCTACAAGATATTTTTGATTAATTAGGAAGCAAATAGCTTTTCCCTAGACAGTCGCATGTAAAATTATTATTTTTTCGACACAAAATCATAAAGGTAATGATATGCAGTTTAAAGTAAGTTTTAACTCAAATCAATTTGTCCATATCTCTAGCATATGCCAGACAACAGCCTTGATCAAGTTTTTCTTTTACCGCAACTTTCACGGGCCAAAACTAACCTGAACCACTTTCTCATATTCTGAATCACACGGTAAAAAACCAGGAGAGTTACTGGTACAAACAATTGAGGTGCAAATGAAGCAACTGCAGCAAATCCTAAACGACCGTACGCCTAACAACTTCTGCTGGTGGGTGTTCAATTCCACCTACTGCCCTGCATCTCCTTGCTAGAGTAGCGTCCACCAGATCAGACCTGAGTTTGCAGTCGGTATAGACATCACATGTCTCCACTAAACCAAGACCAGGCAGACATGCCGTTTTCAGCATCATGGCACCACAAACGCCTCCGCCACATTTGAATCGGGCTTGGAAGAGCTTCCTTCTCTGTTGAAAAGAAATACAGTAGAGGCAACTTACCCATCATCTCACGAGGCCAGGAAGTCCATCACTCTAGGTACATCTGCACGCGGGCGTAGTTTGTCTGAGAGCCATGGAGCAGAACTGATCGTATGCTTTCCTCTTCTTCTCTCTTATTCTTCCATCGCTTGCCCCCCGCCAATTGCTCGGGTAAAATTCAGTGTATGCATCGCCCCTATGTTCGCTTGCCCCGCTCTGACCTCGCGCCTTAGCAGCAGACACGGAGCCAGCTAGAACACCTGCGCGTCGCTCGGCCGGCGAGTACGGCGCCGCTCGTCGCTGAGGTCCTATCTTCTGAGCCGGTCTCTATATTCGCATGCCGGTCGGCCGACCAAGGTGCGCCGCGCCCTTTGAGTTTCCCTCTGGGCCGAGCCCGCTTGCAGCACGCCGCGGTTCTCCTACTGTCGAGCCATGCCGTGAACGTGTATCTTTTTCCTTGTGCATGTCCTCGGCGCGGCTGCTTGTCCTGCTTCCACGCTGTCCGGAGGCATGTATTTATGACGGCTGTGTAGCCTGCTCCACCCTGAATTAAGAGTCCTGATCGAGAGGGAGTGTCAACGCATTGACGGAGAACGGAGAGTCCTGATAGCCTCCTTGTTTCTTAAGCGATTAGTACACAAAGGAGAGTCCTGATCGCCTCCAGGTTTCTTAAACGATTGGGCGGACGATGTAGCAACGCACGAAAAGGTAACAGGTGATGGACGAAAAACGTACCAAACTTTGGGAGGAAGAAACTTTCCTCCCTTTATTATTAGGTAAAGATTACAACATATAGATGGACTAACGTGTTCCCTAAGTGTACTCAGAAAATATCTCCCCGTAAACCTCATACGAGTTGCAGCAAAAATGGAGAGAAGATTACGGAAAGAAACTGGGAAGAAAGAAGAAGAAAAGAGGAGAAAATGGAGGGGCCGGCCTCCCTGGCCGGCCTGGCCGGGCACTAGGCCGGGTCTTGGCTGCCAGCCGGCCTCCCCATCGCCCCACGCCAGCCCCAGGCCGGGCGCCAGGCCGGAGGGCTCGGGTGGGCACCGGGCCTCGCCAACGCCCCCACGCCGGCCTGGCCGGGCTGCCAGGCCGGGCTCCCTGCTGCCCCACGCCGGCCTCCCCTCGCTCCACGCCGGCCCAGGTCGGGGTGGGTTTGCACCCGGCCCTGGCTGCTCCAGGCCGGCCTGGCCGGCCCCCTAGGCGGGGGGGGGGGTGCTGCCAAGTGAGAAACGCCCCCCCCCCCCCGCAACGGCCGTATTTCGCCCCGGTATAAAAGGGGACCTTCACCTACCTATTGGAGCTGTCAATCCCTCTCACTCTGTCTCTGTCTCACCACCATTGATTGACCAAGCTCAAGCTCAAGAACAAGCACTCCTCAAATCCCCAACCAAAACTCGTGATATTTTGGGATTTGAAGGAGTCACCCCCGATCTACAACTCCACCAAGTCGATTAAAAATCCACCCACTCATCCCTTAGGGATCTTGTCATTCTTAGTTCATTGGAGCTAGGAATCTTGTTGCTCTTAGTTCATCGGAGCTCGGAGCCTTGTTGATATCCCCGGTGCTTTTGTGCTCGTGGATCTTGCTTCTCGGAGTCTTGGTGGCTCTTGGGATTTGGTGAGGACCCTCCAATCTTGTGGAGTGTGCCTCATCCTTGTAAAGGTTCTAGTTGTCAACCTCAACGGCAATATAGTGATTCGAGCCTATCCACATCGGTGGAAGGAATCGAAGGAGATACGGTGTGGCATTTGAGGCCTACTCGGTGTTCCACTTTGGTGGCACCGCACCGCTCCAATGGAGATTAGCTTCCATTAGGAAGTGAACTTCGGGATAAATCTCCGCGTCATTATGTTCGGTTATTCCTCAACTTACCTTAACTAGTTACTACTAGCTTAGTCAAATATTCACCTTGTGCTAGTTGTACTTGCTCAACATATAGGATTGTTCATCTAGTTGCATAATCTAGATAATCTATATTTGAGCATTACCTTGTTAACTTGAAAAAGAAGTTAAAATTTGTAGTTAACCTATTCACCCCCTCCTCTAGTTAACCTCTCGATCCTTCACCTGGTGTGTTTGTCCAACATTTGCATGAACCATCGATCAAAGGTGGAGATGTTGATTATCCTCTCGTTTCCGAGTCAATTGAAGTTCTGCTTGTTAACCCGGATTGGACAATTTCATACCTGCACTTCTTAGTTAATCAGAAGTTCTCAGATGGAGCAGACGAGGTCTTGCAAAGACAGATACAACGTCGATGCAAAGGATTAATTAATGGTTGCCTGTATAACGCAACACTATTGAAATTTTTCAGCGATGTATTTCGCCAGAGGAAGGCCGAGAAATCTTGCAAGAAATCCATGCAGGATATTGCGGACATCATGCTCAATCAAAAAGCATAGTCAAAAAAGCATTTCGTGCAGGTTTTTCTGGCTAACAGCCAAGACAGACGCCGAACACATAGTAAACACATGTGCCGGATGTCAGTATTACGCCAGGCAGACGAATATGCAAGCCCAAGCACTCAAAACTATCCCCATTACGTCGCCAACTGCGGTCTGGAGGCTAGATATGATGGGACCATTCAAAACTGTAAGAGGCGGACTTACACATTTACTCGTTGCAGTAGATAAGTATACCAAGTGGGTGGAGACGAACCCCATCAAAAAACTTGACGGTGTGACTGCCAGAAATTTCATCATTGACGTAGTCATGAGATATGCCGTTCTACACAGCATAATCACTGACAACGGGAAAAATTTCTCTATTGGTGAGTTGGCAAAATATTGCCGACAAACAGGAATATGCCTAGATCTTGCATCTGTGGCACACCCATAATCCACTGGGCATGTTTAAAGAATGAATAGCTCAATCCTGCAGGGAATACGTCCAAGACTCGAATCTCCTCTTCACAGAGTAGCTGGCGCATGGGTAGAATAATTAACTTTCGTGCTTTGGAGTATTCGAACGACGCCAAATCGATCAACAAGGCAAACACCGTTTTTCCTGGTTTATGACGCAGAAGCAGTGCTTCCAATGGACATGCTCCATGATAGTCCAAGAGTGCAGGCTTACGATGACTCGGATGCTGAAAACGCACGACAGGATGTCGTAGATCTTTTAGAAGAAGAACAAGAGCTTGTGCTTCAAAGATCCGTCATTTATCAGTAAGGATTATGACGATACCATAGTCGTAAAATCAGACGTCGTTCTTTCAAAGAAGGCGATCTAGTGCTAAGATTGGTGCAGGAAAGGAAGCACAAATTAGCCCCAGTTTGGGAGGGACCATTTGTCATTAGCAAAGCTACGAAAAATGGATCTTACTATCTTGTAGATATTCGGGATACGGAAGATGATCCCAAACGACCGAATCGCAAAATAAAGAGAAAGATAGATGTCAAACTAGGAGAGACAAAAAGACCCTGGAGCATCCAGCAGTTACGTCCCTTCTACACTTAGTTCAATTTCTATGTAAATATCTTTGATATCATGAAATAAAGTTGTCGAAATTCATGCATTTTTGTTTTTATCTGTTCATTTTCATACAAAGCATAAGTCCGTCTTATCTATTTCCCAATGATCTTTCAAAATGGTCAATGTTAACCCGAATTGTGCCCACGTGCTCGGAGTTATAAAACTGAATGCTTTGCATCCTAAGGAGGCTTAAGGAAACCAAGATTGTGCATGCGTACCTGAGTTTCATACAATTTCAAAATACCTTACTTTTTCCTAAGTATTATCTAATTGTTTCTGTGTTGGGTCACTGAAATTAGTAATTAAAAATGCCTTAGTACAATCCATGTTTCCGAGTTTCGACTGGTCGGTTAAACCCAGTCACTTGGCGTGAAGATTAAGTACTATTGAGCCATTTCAACACTAAGGATAGTCAAAACATATAAACCAGAGAACTTAGAAGGTAAAGGAATTAAAACCCGGAAAAACTTGCAAAGACATAAATTTTACTGCTAAAGAGGGATACTTGTTAAATACAAATGATAGATAGCAGTACAATGAATATTACATTGAGAGAATAGTAATGCTTCTATTTTTGCCTGCTAACTACTCAGGAATTAGGCGGCCTCCTCACAGTCCGAGTCCTCCTCTTCGCTGCTGGGGTCCTCAGGAGTTTCCGGAATCTCTTCCTCCGGGTAGAAGGTGGAGATCGACACCATCTGCGCTATCTTGGTAGCATGGCCTTTGACAGAGTCGAAGATGCTGGTTCGCTGCGTTTCTGTGTATCCTTGGGGGATGCCAGTCGCCATGCGCCAAGACTTGGCGGTGGTGTAGTGCATACTCATTAGCCCAAGGGCCATGCGCACACCACCACAAGCTGCGGAACTAAACCAGGACTCCTTCTGGTTCGCCACCTCCTCGATCGCTTTCGGGAGTTTGCTAACTTCCGAGATTTCTCCTGTTTTGTCGGGAATGTACTTGTTAACAAGTAACATCCCCGCAGTCTTTAGCGCGGTGAAGATCTTCCCGAAAGCCTGGATTCTTTCAATCCGGGTAAGCAAAGGACTCCCCTCTGTTTAAATTAACAAAGGAAAGTTAGAAAAAACAGAGGAGGAGAAAGAAAACATACCGACAAAAGGTATAAGGAAAAAATTCGGTAAAAGTGTTAAAAACTTACCGAGAATCCTGTCCATTTCAAGGCGTTGATTTATAGCATTCTCTAAGTCGAGGATGGTGCCTTGTCCTTCTCGGCCTGGTTGGAAGCCTTGGACTCGGCAATTCCGACAGCCAGCTGGCTGGCCTCCAGATCTTTTGGAGCTTCACGTTGATCTTGTGAAGTTCCATGTTCTCCTTTCGGAGGTTCTCGGCATTGCCGGCATCTTCAGCTATTTGCTTGGCTTTCTCCAAAGAAGCTGAAAAGCAAGGAAAATGAAGAGTTTAAAACTCGGAAAATGACTTCGAAAATTTCTCACAAGTTCAGCAGTGCGAAAGGATAAATTTACCTGCTGATTCTTTCAGCTCATGCTGAACAAAGGCCAACTCCGAGTATTTCTCTTCAAGAATATTAAGGAGAGTTTTCACCTCCATACTCTTGATGGTAAGTTTACTAAGAACTTCCATGTTGATATTTTCGGCAGTTTGCTGAAACATGGAAAAGAGAAAAATCGCTTAAGTCAAAAAACAAGCAAGGCCAAGAAGAAAATCATTCAGTAAAAAATTATACAATTGGCTAAATGCTTGGGGGCTAGAGATATTACCTGACTCATTTTTTGAAGACTTGCCAAGTTTTCGGAAAATTCCTTTGCATAGTCAGCAAAGAGAATTCCGACATGGCAAAGGCCGTCTTGTATGACCTGCCGAGGCAAGAACACGTAATTATTCCTAACTATAAGCCCGCCTTGCAGCCAAGGACGGATTAAGGGAGCTGGAGCGAAGTATTTTGTCGCCCACGGATGAATGTATCCGTGTTCGTCAAAATGATCTTCTTGTTTTACCTTGAATTCTGGGTAAAAGTTGGGCATGGGCTCCTCCTTCGGGGTGTTCGAAGGGCCTCCCACTTCCGGCTCCACCCTTTCCGCCCTTTCCCCCGCGTCCGACTCCGGCTGGACTGCAAGGGGTATTCTTCTTCCCTTGCAGCCAAGTTTTCCTCCTCCGCCGCAGTCGGAGTGTCAGGTGCAGCAGTAGGAGAGGGTTGTGCTCCTCTCCCAGCAACAACCTTGTGTTTCTTCTGGCTTTTTGGCTTCAAAGTGGTAGGAGCCAGGCTAGAAAGAAAAATTCTGAGAAGTAAGAATTCCGAGAAACAAAGTTCATGCAATAAAAAGCATAGAAAAAGAAAAAACCCGAGATTTCCTTACCTGGATGTTGCGACGGCAACACCGTCAAGATCGATTACATCCGGAGTGGCGGAAGGCTTCTTGCGCTTCCGTCCGCCTGCAAAGTTGGCACGCGGAGCGTCCAACTCGGCATCGGTGGCAAGCTCCTCCCGAGGAAGATCGAGAAGCTGCAAAAAAGAAGCAAGGTCCAGGTAAGGCAAACATCCGAGAAATAGGAAAATCAAGAAGTTGCCAAAAAAGGAAGAATTCTACCTTTGGAGCTGGATTTCCACCATGGTACATTTGTCGGATTTCTTCATACTGATCCCGAGTGGAAATCAGTTGGTTCAGCCGCTTCTTGAAATCCTTTTTCATCAAAGGTTTGTCCGTCGTCCTCATTGCGTCCTCCGGGCCAGAATAATCGCACATGAGCCGCTTTCCACGGTGGGCTAAAGTCTGAATCCGCCTTCCAAGACAACACACAACAGAGTCTGTACCGGTGAGAGGAGGAGTGGCGGATACAAGTTAGGCGATTCGCCTCTTGATCCTCATCAGATCTGGAGGCAGAGTCTGGACCGCGTCCACTGCCCAATTGTCTTGGGGAGTGGCTGCGGAATTAACAAAATGTGGAATTCCCGTCTCCTTTCCAGGAAACGGGACATCCGAGTGATAAAAGAAGGAACCCGTCCAGAATTTGATGGATTCCGAAGTTTTGATTTTCGGGAACCAATCTTCCCTAAACCTACGAAGGGTAAAGGAGATGGTTCCACAGGTGGGGAGGGCGCCCTCAGAGGAGTTGCGCTTTACTTCAAAAAAATATTGCCAGAAGTCTAACCTAGGCTCTATTCCTAAGTACCCCTAAAAAAAGGGCTTGAAACCCGGCAATGTACAGAATGGAATTGGGAGCAAGATTGTGCGGCTGAATTTGGTAATGGTTGAGAATTTGAAGAAAAAAGGCGTACAGCGAAAAACCCATACCTCTGTTTATGTGCGAGGCAAGGAGAAACCGTTCGCCAGATTTCAGAGAAGGCTCCGATTCTTTCTCGTCGTACCACCATTTGCCTTTCAGCACGAACCCTTCCTCCTCCTTTGCCGGAAGAAGGGATGGAACCACATTACAGTGTCTCCAATTCCCGGAGTTTTCCTCCGTTTCTTCTTCACCGCCGGCGGCGCCAGGAACGGTGACCTCCTCGCCGTTGATAGAGGTATTTCCCTCCGTGGGCTCGTTGACGAGAGGCGGAGGAGGAGCAGTTGACGCCGATGGCACGTTGATGACTCCCAAGTGCAGGAGATCAATTGTAGTACCTTTCGATAAGTATTTGAGTGTCGAACCCACGAGGAGCTGAAGGTAAGCTATCTATTCTATAAAGCCCTATAACCCTCTTATATGGATGTTTATGCAAAGCAATAAGTTTGACTAAAAGGAACTAACTAATTAAAAGCAAGTGACGTGGAGTGTGGTTTGTCTAGTAACTAGTGAAGCAAGTTTAAAATGCAAGTAATCCTAGAGCAAGTTTCTAAAGCAAGTTTCTAAGCAAGTTTCACAAGTAGCAAGCAGCAAATATCTCAAGTATCTCAAGGGAGCAAGTGTTCTAGCAATAGGTGTTTCGTTCGTGTGGTTGTCACAATTAGTGAAGCACATGTTTTAGTCTTAGTTGTTTCTTCTAGGAAGAAGCCATGAATAGGTATAGTCAAGTAAATGATCTACAACCCCTTATGATGGATCATGTGGCCAAGTAAATGACTGCACAAGATTGATTAAGACATAAAGTCCCACCATAGCCTTACGTTCTAAGGTCCCCTATATATATCCCCCAATAACTTAACTTTGTGGCTCGGTCTCAGGTTACTGTCACTCCCAAGTCACCACCACTCCATTATGCTACCGGTGATCACCTTACATGCATTCCCCAACATATGCGTGCACTCATATATTGTGCATAAAGACAATCATAGAAGATAACAAACTTGTATGCAACCAATCAACGAACTATTTCATCATTGCCAAGAACAATTCACTACTCAAACATAGACGAGGAGACACAATACATCAAGGGAATATAGTATTGCATCATACATCGTGTTTGCCAAGAGATTACAGTGGAGAGATGGAGCTGATCTTGCTGTAGATGTTTATGATGAACACGCCGGAGGGGGGTGGAGCCCTCCGGGGGTGATCCCGGCGGCGTTTCCCCCCTCTGATCTTCTCCGGTGGCAGCCTTCTATCTCTCTGTTTTGTGGTTTCGTCTCTTGGCGCCGCCTCCTTCTCGAAAAGGCGAGGGGACCCTTTATATAGTCGTTTTTAGGTCACGAGACACTCGGGAGAAGAAAGATCGACGGCATCGGAGCCACGGGGGCAAAAAGGCGGCCCCACACGCGGCCAAGGAATCTGGCCGCATGGAGGGTCCTCTTTTCCACCTGGTTGGCCTTTTGGCCCTCTACTTTGGCCCATGGTCTTCGTCTCGAAAATTCTGAACCGTGCTCTTTGGCCTTGCCCTTTTTGGAGTCCCGAAGCTCCCGGAAAGTCTGAAACACTAAAAAGTACGTTTTCTGGAAAAACGGGGTTAGAACCAAAAGAAGGGGGATTGTTTAGAAAATCCCCCAAATCATTACAAAACATGAATATAAGTTGCTAATATGTAGGAAAAACAAGTAATAACATGCAAAGTTCATGTATGCATTTTACATGCATCAAGATCCCCAAGCTTAACCCATGCTCGTCCTCGAGTATGAAGGTGATAAAACTAACATGGACTTTGCATATTGAAACAATCATGGGATATCAAGGAGGATTATTCATGCTACATATAATCAAATGATTAATACTAGAAATGAGTAGAAATATACAATTCATGTTGTAAGAAATATCAAATATGCAAGCAAAGATGCTTCATGAAAGTTCACAAAGTGTATAATGAAATAAAAGCACTATGGACCAAATGCATACACAAAATGAAAAATAAAATCCTATATTGGTCAAAGAATAGCATAATGGAAAATAGAAAATATGGTGGACACTTTGGAGAAAATTGAGTAGAGGTAAAACATGATCAAGTCTTATTTAGCCTCTAAATTATTCAACTAAAATTACTAATTGAAATGTGGTATCCATTGATCTAGGACTCTCATTGCCCCTTTATCACTAGCATCTTAAATGGTGAATGTTGAAGTAATGTGAATGACAAGGTGGTTGAAAGCCTCATGCCCCGTGAGTGTGAAAACCTACTCCATGATTACTCAACTTAAGATTCCTAATAAGCTTTGTACAATCATAATAAGTATTAATGACATCATAGAGAACCGCAAAGAGGTAGCTCTTGCCACATGACATGGAAACAAGCCCATGTCACAATGACAAGACAAACAAACGGAGTAGACTCATCATCCTTTTTATTTTCATTCACTATTATGCATAGCTTCTTATTTTATTGTAGCATGTGTTGTAGAGTCACTCAAGCTGTAAGTAAATTTCCACCATGATTAAGCATGGCTTGGGTTAGCGGCCCAATGCGTTTCTCTAGTCATATAGATACTTACTCATCAAAACTTACTATTCCTCTATTTCATTTCGGCATGGCAGGAGTCCAAAAACAAAAGTACATGATATCAAACAAATGTAAATTTTTGTGCAATGTTGAAAGCTTTCCGGTGATACACGTTTATAGCTAGCTCCCAACCACACACTTGTCAAACGCAAAACTTGTGGCTCCCATTATTGGGTCATGTTTATTAGATGCATAAAAAGTAAAGTGTGCCTTCAAAAGTTTGTGAGAGTCCTATCCCAAGTTCAACCCATGACAATTAATAAAGTGAATATCTTAATTTAGAACATAAATAACACAATAACATGGTGAACATACTCGGAATGGCAATGAAGCTAATGGGAAGATATGGTGGACTCACTGGAAATACTTGGCTAAGGAGTGTTGGAAACAAGTTTTTACTTGTTGGAATTTTTAAATTTTTGGCTAGCAAGAGGGAGACAGTTGACCAGCTACTATGCATGCATATGTCCATAGAACTACTCATTTCATGACAAACTAAATAAACCAGCAATTAACATCAAGGACATGAATAAGAGATAGCTCAAGACAACATTATTGCAAATTTCTACACATAAAAAAGCCTATAAATCATGCAAACATATGTAGCTCTTCAAATCAACCATGGCATCCCTATTCCAAGTTATAATACTAGCATCGAATACATTCCAACCCCAAACTCCACTAGCTCAATCTCATATAAAATGATGGGTGTGGTCTTATCAAAACAAAAATAAAAACAAAAACTAGATGCTTCAAGTCTCTACGATAAATGCTTTGCTTAGAAAAACAGAAAGTAGACGTGTGCTAACAAAAAGAGTGTAGCTCCAGTGGGGTGTTCATCACATCCCCAAGCTTATGGATTTCATCATTCTTGGATGTCTTGAGGTGCAGCTCCTCTATTCCCTGTGAAAAAACTTCACAAAACATGTTTCTCCCATTCTTTTTCTGTGGGGTGAGATTAGCAAGGACAAACAAATCACATGATTGCTGTGCAAAATTTCAAATCAAATGCTCCAGTAGATAAAAAATAAGGTTCATTATGTTGTATGTTCACTCTCTTGCTTGAAAGAATCATGGAAATTCGATTCCCAAGCCCAAAGAGTGCATAAAACAAAAGAAGGCAGAATCTATCCAGAAAAGCAACAGCAGCAAAACGAACGTTTTAACCTAAGGTAGACTCGTCAAAAAATTAAACCAATTTTTTTGCTTACAGAGGACGAAAAGTGGCAGAACATACTAAAAAATTAGCTCAATCCGACATACCAATAAAAAACGTAAAATCATACGGTGAGCAGACTCGTGCTGAAACAGAAATTTCATGCACTAGGATAGCAACTTATAAGTCCAAATGGGTTTGACTTGACTCTTTATTGAAAACTCCAGAATTAAAACAAAAAAAACTAATCTCTTGAGACAGCAAGAGGACACTATTAAAATCCAAACAAAAACAACCCGGTTGCCTCCCGTAAAACGCTTTCTTTATAGCCATATAGCTAGACTTTACTTACTTAACATCATGATGGTTGGAGTGAGGTGGCTCGGCATCCCCAAGCTTGGATTCTTGTACTTATTTGATACATGTAGGGTGAGCCCAGGGGTACATCCCCAAGCTTGATTGGTTGTCCCTCTTGATCTTTGTTCATCTCACTCAACTCTTCCTCCTGAAAAATTCTTCTTACACAAATCTCAACATAAAACTTGATTAGAGGGGTTAGTGCCTCCATAAATAAAATCCACATAGGTACAGCAAAGACACATCATGAGTTGATTCTAAATATTAACTACTGTTACTATAGTTGTGCATTGCTCCTTGATCAAAAGAACCACGCAAAACACAAGTAATGAGAGCAATGCAAAATAAAGACATAATCTGCCAAAAACTGAACAGCCCGTAAAGAGTAAATTTTTAGAGGCACTTAAGTTGCTCAAATAAGAAAACTTAAAACTAATGAAATATGTAGTGATAACTAAATGTTGCTGACGTAAATTACCAGTTCAAAATTCCACTTCTGTGATTTTAAATATTTTTCGCAGTGAAGTTCAGGAATCTGTTTTCTTGATAGCTAATTACTATTGTTTAATCCTATCTCTCATATAAGATTATTCTTGCCATTTAAGATGATAAATAAGACAGAAACGTGATGTTACAGTAGTGAACTAATATTTTTATTGTTTTTAGCTTTAGAAAAAGTTTTAATGATAGAGACTTTGCAATGGTTTCATTGGTATGAACAACACATGTTCAAGGTCGACCCCAACTTCTCCATTACTCATCCTTCTCATTTACTTTCCCAAATTTTTTATAAAATGAAAATCTTAAACTAAATGATACATAACAGTAGGTAAAGGCATTTTACATGTTGTAAAGACATAAATGTGTGCTCAAACCGAATAGGAAATTAAACCATAAGGAACACACCAAAAAAATATTAAACAATTTATTTTTAAGTCTAGCCCATTTCCTATGCATTGGCATTTTGTAATGAAACAAATAAAAGAAGCACATAATAGCAAGCATAGAAAGGTATATCAAGTGCAACTTCAATACTTTCAGCATAAAGAGGGGAAACTTAATATTGTTGAAATATGTGTAACCATGTTTCCCTCTCTCATAATAATTTTCAGCGGCATCATGAATAGATTCAACAATATGAATATCACATAAAACATTCTTATCATGAGCCACATGCATAAAAGAATCACTACTCTCCACATAAGTAAAATCCTCATTAGTGATAGTGGGAGTCAAACATTCATAATTTTCATTGCAATCATCATATATAGGAGGCATAGTATCATCAAAGCGAATTTTCTTCTCCAAGATTGGGGAACTAGAAATATCATGCTCATCAAAACCAACTTCCCCAAGCTTAAAACTTTCCATAGAATCAGCAAGTATATCATTTTTATCCTCAATAGTAGGGGGACTAAAAATATCATATTCATCAAGACAAACTTCCCCAAGCTCAAGGTTTTCCTTGGCAATAAAGGTGTTCAAAGAATTAGTACTACCACAAATATGATTGTTGTGCAAAAAAAATTTCAATTTCTCCTCAAACACTTCATGTCCTAATTCAAGATAGATATTATACAGTTCTAAAATTGTTTGGCTGTTTTCCATTTTATAATTTTTTTTTGTGTTTTAGGTTTATATGTTAGTATGCAATGCAAACAAGAATAAAAGCTTAGCACAACGCTCCCCGGCAACGGCGCCAGAAAAGTGCTTGATGACTCCCAAGTAGTACCTTTCGATAAGTATTTGAGTGTCGAACCCACGAGGAGCTGAAGCTAAGCTATCTATTCTCTAAAGCCCTATAACCCTCTTATATGGCTGTTTATGCAAAGCAATAAGTTTGACTAAAATGAACTAACTAATTAAAAGCAAGTGACGTGGAGTGTGGTTTGTCTAGTAACTAGTGAAGCAAGTTTAAAATGCAAGTAATCCTAGAGCAAGTTTCTAAAGCAAGTTTCTAAGAAAGTTTCACAAGTAGCAAGCAGCAAATATCTTAAGTATCTCAAGGGAGCAAGTGTTCTAGCAATAGTTGTTTCGTTCGTGTGGTTGTCACAATTAGTGAAGCACATGTTTTAGTCTTAGTTGTTTCTTCTACGAAGGAGCCATGAATAGGTATAGTCAAGTAAATGATCTACAACCTCTTATGATGGATCATGTGGCCAAGTAAATGACTGCACAAGATTGATTAAGACATAAAGTCCCACCATAGCCTTACGTTCTAAGGTCCCATATATATCCCCCAATAACTTAACTTTGTGGCTCGGTCTCAGGTTACTGTCACTCCCAAGTCACCACCACTCCATTATGCTACCGGTGATCACCTTACATGCATTCCCCCAACATATGCGTGCACTCATATATTGTGCATAAAGACAATCATAGAAGATAACAAACTTGTATGCAACCAATCAACGAACTATTTCACCATTGCCAAGAACAATTCACTACTCAAACATAGACGAGGAGACACAATACATCAAGGGAATATAGTATTGCATCATACATCGTGTTTGCCAAGAGATTACAGTGGAGAGATGGAGCTGATCTTGCTGTAGATGTTGATGATGAACACGCCGGAGGGGGGTGGAGCCCTCCGGGGGTGATCCCGACGGCGTTTCCCCCCTCCGATCTTCTCCGGCGGCAGCCTTCTGTCTCTCTGTTTCGTGGTTTCGTCTCTCGGCGCCGCCTCCTTCTCGAAAAGGCGAGGGGACCCTTTATATAGTCGTTTTTAGGTCACGAGACACTCGGGAGAAGAAAGATCGATGGCATCGGAGCCACGGGGGCAAAAAAGGGGGCCCCACACGCGGCCAAGGAATCTGGCCGCGTGGAGGGTCCTCTTTTCCACCTGGTTGGCCTTTTGGCCCTCTACTTTGGCCCATGGTCTTCGTCTCGAAAATTCTAAACCGTGCTCTTTGGCCTTGCCCTTTTTGGAGTCCTGAAGCTTCCGGAAAGTCTGTAACACTAAAAAGTATGTTTTCTGGAAAAACAGGGTTAGAACCAAAAGAAGGGGGATTGTTTAGAAAATCCCCCAAATCATTACAAAACATGAATATAAGTTGCTAATATGTAGGAAAAACAAGTAATAACATGCAAAGTTCATGTATGCATTTTACATGCATCACACGTCCTCGGCCGCGGGAGGCAGATCCCCGCGGGCCGATTCGCCGGTGTTTCCCTCCAGCGTGCTTGCGGTGGCGCGGACGGGGGAGTCGAGCTGCGGATCCAAGTCGTTTATGATGGACTCGATGTCCATGGTCGCGTTGGTTGCGTCCGTGGCGCGGGGAGATTCTCCGTCAACCATTTTCGGGCGGCGCGGCCGTGAACCGGATCCTCCGATGATTTTCTCCAGGGAAGACTTGAAAGCTTGCTCTCTGCTCTCACTCGCTCGAGCTCTGGCTCTGCTGGCTATGGCGCTGGGGGCTTGAGGAAGGAGATGAAGCGGAAGAATGACCGGAGGCCCCGAGCCGGCTATTTATAGCTGGAGGTGCGCTAAGATAGCCGTTGGACGATCGACACGTGTAACGCCCGAAATTTCCGGGAAACGAGGGGACGGGGTGAAAATGTCTATCTCCTCGTTTCCCGCGAGAATCTGTCAGAGGAAGTTTCAGGGTTTTCACTGAACCCAAACGTCCGTGATGTCAGCACAATTTCATCGCTGATGTCATGAAGTTCCTTCTCCATGAAGACTCGTGGAAGAAAAAGGCGGATTTTAGTGAAATCCGAGTTATGTGTTGTGCATGTTTTAGGAAAAAGAAGAATCGAGACAAAGCGCCAACATTTCTCGGAAAAGAATGCAAATTGACGAAAGGTGGTAGAATGAAGTCTCAATACTTCTTAGGGGCTACTGTCGGATATATACTGATTAGGGGTATATCCGGTATTGTCCTAAAGAGCCGGATTAGCAGGGTGACCTGTTGGTAATGGATCACAGTCCATTAGATGGCACGGAAGCCGGATTCTAGAAGAACCTGGACCATGACCCAAAGTGGTGCGGCTTGGAGTAGAAGACGGATTCCTTACTTTCCAAGTTAGATACTTTTCGTAGTCTTCTAGGTTTCCTTTCTGTAAGCTCTAATCCAGCTATCTATATAAAGACGGGCGAGAGAGAAGAAAGAGACAGACAATTCGCTAGAAGCCAACTCGCCAAGAAGTTGATCCTCGTCGAGTTAGCGAAACTCTACTCACATTGTACTTTGTATATTTCAGGCTTCAGCCATGATTCAGTGAGATTGCAGAGGTAGGAACGCCGCCTAGTTGCGACGTACTGAACCTATGTAAATTTGGTGTTCCTGGTTGTCGTATTACCACGTCCCCTCACGTCTCTACCAGTAGTCTCATGGCACCCCCGTCTGTGAACTCTACTACGATGTCTCGACAGATGGGGATGTGGAGCTCGAGAAGAGGAGCACGGCCAACCGCAGCGTGCGCGCGGGGAGAGGAACGGCAGCGGCGCGACCATCCATCTCCAGCGAGCCCGCGCAGGAGAGGAACGGCGGCGCGCGCGACCATTCTTCTCTGGAGTATTTCTAGCTAGTTCTGGCTTCGTGGTGCGGTAGGCAGGATGCGGTTGACCCCCCGAGTAGATAAGATGGAGTTGGGAAAAGAAAACGTGGGTGGGGCCATGCCACATGAGGTTGCAGCGACTCCGGACGATCGTCCCCTCGGGGATCTCCAGCGTTTTCCTTTTTTGTTTGGTCTTGGATTTCAGTTCAGCTAGTTTTTGTTTTGAAGCACAGTAGCTAGCGCATGCACTCACCTATGGATGCACACGCTCCCACCCTAGCTCTATGAACACATTTTTTTTTGTTGAGAAACACGGTACAAACGCAAGCGCTCACATACACGCGCATACACTCACCTCTATGAACGCACACATGCACAGCCTACCCCTATGAGCACCTCCGAGAGACTAAGCCGGCAGGTCTTGAGGTTGACGAAGTCACCACAGACGCCTCGCTGTCGACGGGAACGTCGCCTCCTACTGAAAAAATATTCCGCCTAAATGTGACACACATGTGTCAAACCTGGGGTTTGAACTCTGGTGGGCTGGGGGTACAACCACCCTCCTAACCAAGACTGAACCATCAGGTCGATTTTAAGTGTGACAAAGTCACCATAGACTCCTCGTTGTTGACGAAAACCGTCTCCGACTAAAAGAATATTTCGCCTATATGCGACACACGGGTGTCAAACCTAAGGTTTGAATTCTGGTGGACTGAGAGGGTACGACCACCCTCCTAACAACCCAAACCTTGAGAGGGTACGAACACCCTCCTAACAACCCAAACCTTGCTTCCCTGGATTTCGGTTTAGCTAGATTTTTCTCCTTTTAAAGTTTGCTACCATATTTTTCTATAATTAAAGAATCCCTAAATGCATGAAACCTAAAAAATTACCGTCTTCGCCAAAATTTCCATCCCATGTAAATCGTTATGTCGGTCTAGCCCTTCTTCTTTCTTTTTTCCTTAGAGAAACCTCAAACGGGAAACGAAAATCTTGTATGGTCATCGATTTTTGGGTTTCCTTATATGCACCAAACGTCTATGGGGAAGGGAAATTACAGCGCGCCCCTGTCTCTCTTGCGCCGTTGTCGCCACCGATCTCCTTGCTCCCGCATGGCGCCTCCTCCCCACCCCCACCCTTGGACCAGCGTCCCAGTCGCGTCTTGTGTGATTAGTCCTTGGGTATAATGGAGCACATCCTTGTGAGGGTCCCTTATTCGCATATCACTTGTAACGGGTGCTATCCTAAGTTTGTTCTACCGCGAGTATCCCACCCGTTGGGGAAAGAATCGCACACTAGTGTCAGATAGCCGTCCTGACAACCTAAGAGCAACTCCAACACGCCGACCTATTTGGTCCGCGCGCGTCCGTTTTGCAGCGCGCGATGCGAAATCGCGGCCCAACGTGCCGACCATTTAGGAAACTGACTAGCAGATGACCCGTTTTGCTCCGTCTCAACCCATTTCTGTTCCATATTTGGGACAGAAATGCGTCGGCATGGACGCGGGCGGAGGGCATGCGGATCGGCACGTGCGTCCCCACGGGACTGGTCAACGACGACAACTCGCCTTCCGATCCCAGCGGTCAGTGGCACACTGCCCTCTCGCCTACCTTGTCGCGTCCTTTTTAATGGGACTGGTGCACTTCCCCATCTGCATCCCTCATCCCCAAAGCCTAGAACCCAAAACCCCACCAGAGCATCCTCCTAGGTGACAATGCCCCCCTCGGCGATGAGGATCTTGATAGACATCGCCAACATGTTCTACCGCGCCCGCCAGCCAGTCCCGTGGCCACGGGTGGCACCTGAGCGCCACCCGCGTCCCACTGCCGCCCGGCGTCCATGACGTCATCACCATCCACGGAAACGACAACGACAACGACAGCTTCCTCTTCGAGTACCTCGACAAGCTCGATTCCATGGAGGTGGAGGAAGAGGCCGAGGCGGAGGAGGACCAGGTGGAGGAGGATGAGGACTCGCAGGCGGCAGAGGCCAAGATGTGGCCAGATCTTCCGGCCGCCCTTGAGGTCTCGATGGCCGAGGTTCCCGAGGAATCTTGGTCACCGTGGCAGGACGCGAGCCGACGCAGCCATGCTCTCCTACGGCCGCATGGCCACAGACCCCTCCCGCGCCAGAGGCTCCGACTACGGAGGAGGCGCCGGCCAACGTCGCACGTCAACAACGACGACGAGTAGACGCACCGGCCGGCGGGAGCCACAACGGCAGCGGGCGGCACATCGGCGAACCCTAGTAGCTAATCTATGTTTTTTTTGTTAATATGTATGTACTAGCCTTTGGGCCACAATGTATGCTTTGGCCATCTATTTTAGGCCTTTTAGGCCCGCTACTTAAATGTTATTATAAAAAACATCTGTAATGGGTCGGACACGTTAGATGCACTTGGGTTGTGCACGAACGCGTGCGGATTTCTCTGTCCGTTTGCTAGGTCAAAACGGATGAAAACGGAGCATGTTAGACCCTAAATGGGTTGGCGCGTTGGAGTTGCTCTAATGGCGGCCGTAAGCATACCTCTTAGAACGTGTTTGGTTCGCCAGAAGCAACGCAAATGCAAACATAATGGGGTTACCCTGTTAATGTAAACAGAATGGCTCGTTTGGTTACTTAACTGTAATGTTAATCGAATCAATAGCAGACTGTAAACAAATCAAATCTTCTTGTTCGTCGTTATCGCGCCTGTGCCTAGCAAGCGAGTGCTCGATGCCATTGTCCGCTGGAGGAAGAGTCGTCGTTGATCCACCCACCATTGATATTTGGCGTGTAGTGGTTAACTCTGTTAGTCCGTCCCTCGCGTGTTTACCCACCATGGAGATTTGGAGAAGGGCCGGGCTGAGAAATGGAAGGGGGGGCAGATCGCATACGGCGGTGGCGCTTGAGATGGGTCCTGAGGAAGTCAGGGAAAATCGGAGGAGAAGAGAGGAGGCAGTTGAGGCGGAGAAGATATCACGGACGCGGATGGCTCGGGCGCGTGGCGGCCGCTTTCCGTTACATCCAATTTTGGGCGAAATCAGTTTTCTACTACGACAACGACGGCTCCCTCTCCGAGTACCTCGACGAGCTCGACACCATGGAGGTGGAGGAAGAGTCCGAGGCGGAGGACCTCCGGCGCGACATTGAGGCCTCGTAGGCGGCAGAGGCCAATATGTGGCTAGATCTTCCGGCCGCCCTCGATGTCTCGGCGGCCGAGGTTCCCGAGGAATTTTGGTCAACGTGGCAGGGCGCGAGCCGACGCAGCCATGCGCTCCTACGGCCGCATGGCCACAGACCCCTCCTGCGCCAGAGGCTCCGATTACGGAGGAGGCGTCGACCAACGTCGACGACGACGACGACGAGTAGACGCACCAGCCGGCTGGAGCCACAACGGCGGCGGGCGGCACAACGGCGAACCCTAGTAGCTAATTTAGGTTTCTTTTGTTAATATGTATGTACCAGCCTTCGGGCCAAAATGTATGCTTTGGCCTTCGGACCCTATATGAAATGCATCTATTTTAGGCATTTTAGGCCCGCTACTTAAATGTTATTATGAAAAACATCTGAAATGGGTCGGACACGTTGGATGCACTTGGGTTATGCACGTACGCGCGCAGATTTCTCTGTCCGTTTGCCGGGTCAAAACGGATGAAAACGGAGCACGCGCGGACCCTAAATGGGTCGGCGCATTGGAGTTGCTCTAATGGCGGCCGTAAGCATACCTCTTAGGACGTGTTTGGTTCGCCAGAAGCAACGCAAACGCAAACATAATGGGGTTACCATGTTAATGTAAGCGGAATGGCTTGTTTGGTTACTTAACTATAATGTTAATCGAATCAATAGCAGACCATGAACGAATCAAATCTTCTTGTTCGTCGTTATCGCGCTTGTGCCTAGCCAGCGAGTGCTCGTTGCCATTGTCCGCTGTAGGAAGAGTCGTCGCTGATCCACCCACCATAGACTTGGCGTGCAGTGGTTAACTTTGTTAGTCCGTCCCTCGCGTGTTTACCCACCATGGAGTGTCGAGGGGCTACCCCCGAGTAGGGGTAAGATTGGTGAGGTTTGCTGCTTGAGGTACAGTATACCGAGTAGCGGACTACCGAGATGGCCTTGTCCGAGATCGGACTAGGTACCGAGTTGTAGGTACCGAGTAGGATCTATCTTGGTAGGCAAGGTGAAGATCTACATTGAAGAAGGGAGTGTCCGTCCGGGTTATCCGAGTAGCGCTTGGAGAATCCGGATAGGCATGGTGCTGCTCTTCTGAGGGAGGTCAATGAAGTTGTTGTAATCCCGCAAATCCAAGAAGAGTACGCGCGTGCGTTTCAACTTAATTACTAGGTGTGATGATGCGGATGCATACGCTGGTACAGTGTACTGTATGGGCGAGGCCACGTCATGTCTCTCACAAGGGGGACAGGACATGGCAGCGACCGTGACAGCAACAACTTTTGGCGTCTGTCAGCGAAGACACGGAGACGTGCGCTGTGGCACAGTGTGTAGTCACCTAATCTTGTACTATTGGTTGGTGGCCACGAGTATATAAGGTGGCCATACTCCTCCCGCGTGAGGTTCGCTCATTACGTGAGAGGAGAAGTGCTGCCAGTTTGTAGAGAGAGAGATAGCAGTAGAGCTTCTTCTTCCTCTAACTCCTTGAGCTTGAGAAACATTTATACTTGGTTACCACATATACAGAGAGAGAGACAGGAGTAGGGGTGTTACCTCCACACGAGGGCCCCGAGCCTGGGTAGATTGTGTTGTTAGAAGTGTATTCTGAGCGCGCCATCTAGGCGTGCAATCACTCCTCGGATACCCACAGTGTCCGTCGGCCCCAACATTATGGCCATCCTATGGCATCTGTCTCTTCACCACCACGACAGTTGGCGCCCACCGTGGGGCCAGCAGCGGCGCTGACTGGGGTTTCTATTCGGACGGGACCTCTTCTTTGTTCGGGAGAGCGCGTGGTCTGTGGCCTTGTCCACAGATTCGGCTCTTTCGACTTCGTCACCGACAACACCGGTGATTTCGGCGGCAGACCTGTGCTCTGTCATCGGCTTCGGCGCGCACCTAGTGTACGTCGCCACTAACAAGATTAATTGCAAACATGACTATGGTGGAGAAATTGTATTTCTCAACAAAATGCAATGGCATCAATGGGTATTCCACTAGCCTACCAAGTCATTTGGAGGTCACAATGCCTCTGGTTACACTTGTGGAAAAATAATATTCCACTAAACAACAATCAACACACTACTCATCCTAGTGAGTAAATAATAGGGTGCAAGTAATCACATAAATATTACTCATGCTTTCTTATAAATTAAAGTGCAAGCTAACAGAGGTGACAACATCATAAATTCAGTACCAAAATGGTACTGGACTCATCACATCAACCTAAAAAATCTAGATACTAAACTTAATAATACTTTGCCCACATTTTCTATTCAAGAAAAATACTACTCCCTTCGTATAAAAATATAAGATGTTTTAGCATTTTCTAGACAAAAACGTATCTAGACATGTTTTAGTGTATTGATTCATATGCATCTTACACTAAAACATGCCTAGGTTCGTTTTGTCTAAGAAATGCTTAAACATTTGACATTTTGATACGGAGGGAGTAGAAAACAATACTATGCTATTTCTTATTTCTATGTGTTTTCAAACATGCCCATTTTTCCTAACATGCTAGTAATGTAAGAAAAAAAAATTCTAACAGAGAGTAACACATCTACACATGTTATAAAAGAAGAATCTAATGCACAAGTATTTAATTAAAACTATTTACACAAGATTGCCTAAAACAGAAAAGAGCTAAAACTAGTTATGCACACCATAGTTATTCTAGAGATCTAAAAATTACACCAAGATAGGATTAGGTAGATCTAATAATACACAAACTCATCCAATTGGATCCACATAAAAACTCATCATCAAACAACCTACAAAAATACTAGAAGGGTTCTCTGGTATTTTCCCAAAATTCATGGCCTTATCTCTACGAAGCTCTCTTTTATGCAAGTCCAAGTGCTACCGATAAATATCACTAAGGGCTATCCAAAATAATTTAGTTTGCAAAATTTGGATTCATATTTTGAAAGTTATGCCAATAATGGCTTAACAGATAGTCTCTGCCAAAATAAATGCTACTTCAAAAATAATACACAAAATGTAGATCTATCACTTGGATGTGGTTAAGAAAATGTTAACCTACAATCATGATTTTTTTGGGAAGAATCCCCTTCTTCTATTTTCCTAGGCCAAAAGCTAGGGTTCATATTTTTGTTTATTTCAAAAATAATAAAAAAAATACAGAGGCTGCACACGCACGGGCCGGATCTACATGGGCGCAACCCATATAGCGCCGGAAACAGCCCGCGGGCACGCGCGCGCGTGCTGCGCGGCAACGGCGCGGTTCAAAGGGATTTGTTGATCGTGCGATCAACGACCCTGGTTTCTTCTTCTTCCTGCCCTCTCGCGGCCGAGAAACGGAGGCGGCAGATTGCTCACCTAGGGGCGACGCTGGGAAGTGGCGCGGTGTCGATGCAGTCGTAGGTAGTCGGGGCTGTGCAGGCGAGCAGTCAGCGGCGGTCGAGGTGGCTCCAAACGGCGGCGCGGTGCAGAGTGGCCACGGCGGCTCCGGGCTCCTACAAGCGAATGACCAAAGGGAAGGTGAAAGTGCACTATTGTCAACTAGAGGGGGGTGCATAGGTTGACTACCAGCTTTTCTTTTCCTTTCCTTTTAGTGGGGCTAAGCAAGATAAGACAAGGTTCTCTACATGTGCATCTAGGTGAGCAACCTATGTGGACAAGATAATATACGCAACGGAAGTAAAACGAAAGGTAGCAAGATAAACCACAAGTGTAAACAAGGAGACAAGGATATGATTCCTGTAGTTCCTTCTCAATGAGAAGTACGTCTACGTTGGAAAGGTGGGGAGCCACCTAGGCACTCCTCAATAGCACGGTTGTGCACACCTTATTCTCCTTGAGCTTCTCCGGTGAGGGAGATTCTCGTTTCCACTATGAGGTCGACTTGGAGGCGTTGACCAAACCTTTACACGAGCTCGAGGTCACTCCACAAGATGGATGGAGGCTCTCAAGCAATCCGAAGCTTCTTGCAACAAGGTGGAAGCTACAAGCACAATATCTACTAAGGTTTCTAGGCCTCAAGTAGGATTCTAGATCTACTAGGTTGTGGTGGATGGATTCGAAATTCCTTTGGTGGAACTGTGGATCTGGGTCTCCTCTAGCTCTCCACAAAGTATAGGAGTGAGTGGGTGAGTGGAGAGGGAGATCTAGGTGGGTGAAGCTTTCATTAATGGATAGGAGAGAGAATGGAAAAAGCTTTGCATTTATGAGGAAGGGGAAGGGGTATTTATACCCCTTCCCACAAGTGGCCGTTGTGCAGTCCAAGTTGCACCGGAGGCTCCGGTGGCCTTCTTCTGTGCGCAGCCGCGCATCCCAGATCTGTTCTTTGGTTGGGCCAAGGGGGCGGATGCTCCGGTGGATTTGGCGGAGGCTCCGCCCACCGGAGCTGCACCAGAGGTTCCGGTGGAGCCTCCGCCCTTATCCAACAGAGCCCAGTTTTGGCGGAGCCACCACCGGAAGCGCACCGGAGGCCCAGCCCCTAGCGTGCTAGTTGAGAGGGCGGAACTTCCGGTGGATACACCGGAACCTCCGCCCATCGGACCCGCACCGGAGGCTCCGCTCTTATCCAACAGAGCGTCATTTTGGCGGATCCTCCACTGGAAGCGCACCAGAGGCCAATCCCTTAGAGGGCCTAGTGGAGATGGCGGAGGCTCCGGTGGTTTCATCGGAGGCTCCGCCCACCGGAACTCCACCGGAGGCTCCGCTATGGCCTCCGCTCGTATGCACCGGAGGGTGGTTTGGGCGAACCCCGCACCGGAGGCTGGGGCGGAGGTTCCGGTGGTTTCACCGGAGCCTCCGCTCCATGCAAAAACTGCCTCCTCAGTTTTGTCTCTTCTAGCTCTTTTCATTCCAAACATATTTGTAGCCCATAGAATTTGTATACTTGATGAACCTGGGCATTTTCATATATCAAATAAACATTAGTCCAATAGGTATGTTGTCATACAATTATCAAAACATACGATGATCTTTCAGAAGGGTCGGGGACGGTCACACGCGTACGGGGAGCGTAGCTAGGGTGCAATGGAGGGCTAGGAATGCTCGGGGTGAGCTCAACCTTTTCGGGGTGCTCTCGGTGGCCGGCGGCAAAAACTCTCCTGTGTCGCTCATTAGGAGCGATTTGGGTCGAGTGGGCGTGTCGAGGTGAGTGCGGTGGAGAGGTGTGTGGCGAGGCAGAGGGGTGTGCGGTGCCTTATAGGCGTGGGCAGGGGGTCGTGGGCGTGGGGAGCTCTCGGGCACGTCGCGGGTGGCACGGAGCGGCGTCTCCGGGTGTGCACACGCCGTGCAACGGACGGATAAGGGACTAGGGTGGTGTGGCACTGCAGCAGGGCGGCGAGGAGGCGATGTTTTCGTGGGCGTTGACGCCATAGTGCATGCGGTACGGCGTACACTCCTCTCTCTCACTCTCTTATCGACCACAAATGGCATCCAAGGTACCAAACCCAACTACAAACATAGGTAACCATGTTTGGCAAGGTCTCATCACCCCATTTGGACAAAAACCAACAAAATCATCCACTCCATTTTTTGTAAAAATAAAAGTTCAGAAAAGTTCAGAAAAAGAGACTTAGCAAAATTGCTAAGTGTTGAAACAGATCAAAATGTTCACTCAAGATTAAGTTAGCAAATGAAGTCAAAATTTGGAATTCTAAGTTGGACAATGTTAAAAATGAAATGAACTTTTAGGAACATCTTTTAAAACATTTTTGGAATTGTGGAAGGTTTTGAAAACAAGGTGGAAAAAGGTCACATTTCTGTTTTTCTTTGTTTTCCAAATTGTCTGTTTTTCTGTCTTATTTTCTTTCCACAAAAAAAAGCATGCAATGTTCTGTTTTCAAACTCCACAAATCAAACCAAGCTTATATATTTGTAGTCCATACATCAGAGAACAATTATATGCCAAGAAAACATACAATTTGATACTCTAACATATTGAAAATAAGTGCTAGAAAATGATACTTGGCTAGTTTTTCAGGGATAGACCTTAACAGAAAAACTAAAAGAAAACATACATATTTTCAATTGAAATTTTGTTTTCTTGAATCAAACAAATCCAAGAAATGTTGATAAGTTGAAAACATCCTTGATCCAACACTTAGGGACAAAAATTACTCAAAGCATCATATGGAAAACAACACAGAAACAACTAGTGATCATGAGAGAAAATTTGGATATTTGATTTAAAATAAATTGTTGGTTGCATTGCATAGATACTCATTGTGACATACATATGCTGGTTCACACAAACATATTACAAAAAAAAATTGTTGGCTCTCAAATTTGCCTCCCATACTATATTACAAATGTCGAAAAACTGGGGTGTGACAATAATTAAGTCAATTTGAGTTCAATTTTGAAATTTAGCTAAATTTGGTTGGAATTTGCCTTTGTTCGTCGGGTTGCTTCGGCACAACGAGTGGGAGGAACCCCCCCCCCCCCCCCCCCCGAAATTTACGCCGTCACGCTTCGAAGCGACGATTTTTCGACCGAAAAAAATGCCCAGGGGCCTAAGGAGTGGAGATGCTCTTACCATGTTATCATACGGTAAATGCTGCTGTGACGATAACATACAACTCTTTATGTAGTCATGGGCAAAAACCATTGTTCCACTAATACATGCATGAGGAAAATTTTGAAATGTTGCGTGCTCACATTTTTTGTCAATTAGCACTTTCGAAATGTTGCCTCATTTATGGTAGGTTTTGTCCCGCCATTCAGTCTTCCGAGACGAGTAATGGAGCTGCCGCGCACTCCCGTCCCTTCCTTTGCCGCCTTCAAAAAGGCCACAACTGCATCTCGTCACTCCGCACGCCTCCCTCGCATCCCCACATCCACCTGCTCGCCGAAGATCAACGTCGGAAAGGTTCCACAGAGACGACGCAACGACGAACAGTTTCGGCCGCCGCTGGCTGCAGAAGGAGGATCTTTGCCTCCTCTACGTGGCGGGGTACCCAGTCCCGCCGGACAGAATTGTCGGCGACCAGTGGAGGATCAGCGCGACGGGCTACCCCGTGCCGAAGCCGGACGAACACTCGGCGTCGATCTAGGAAGAGCACTCCGCCATGACGCCTGAGCAGCGCTCCGAGCCAGCCAGGCAGCACCAGAATCTCCCCCGATGGCGCGCCTTCTTCCGCGACCTCCGCGACGAGTAGCTCACCGACTATGCGGCCCGGCGCCGGCCAGCAAAAACTCGGCGGGGAGGACAAGGTGGTGGAGCGGCGAAGGGCTCACCCTCACCGCCGTGCTCGCCCACATCGAGGTGGGAAACAACCCACAGCTGGGCTGGCCAGAGGCACCCGCAGCCCCTCTTCAGCAGCGGCGCTGCTCGTGGCCACCCAGGTCCGCACCGACGGTGGCTGCTTCGGCTTCCTCGTCTTCGGCACGTCTCTCCACCATCTCTGCCCCGTTGGCGAGGGTGAAGACGAAGCGGGCCAGTACCCCACCGCGCTAGAGAGGCATCACCATCGGGCACGTCAAGGCGAAGCCTTTGGCCGTCGTGTACAAGGAGGGCGTCGTCACCTCGCCAAAGGAGTACGACGACATGGTCGCAGAACTCGAGGACGACCTCGCCTCGTCCAGGGAAGACGTCGTGGCCGGCGAATTGGCGCGCTAGAAAGCAGACGTGGAAGAATTCGAAGGCCGCCGCCGCGGACGTGACGAGGGCGGCATCGTCACCCTCCCCGCCAGCGACAACAAGGCGCCGCCAGCGAAGAAGCCCTTTCGCTCCGACAACCTGGGCCAGGGATCCAGCAGCGCCCCAAAGGAAAATGCCCTAGGGGCCGAAGGAGTGGAGATGCTCTTAGTACGTTATCATAGGGAAAAGTGAAAATGCTGCTGTGACAATATACTTCACAACGAAAGAGAGCAGATAACATACAACTCTTTATGTAGTCATTGGCAAAAAACATTGTTCCACTAATACATGCATGAGGTAATTTCGAAATGTTGCGTGCTCACATTTTTGGTCAATTAGTACTTTCGAAATGTTGAGTCACTTATGGTAGGTTTTGTCCCGAAGAAAAGGTGATGCAAGGACGCTGCAATAGTATACAAATTTTTACAAAATTTGTTGCACAGTTAAGAGTATGCTACATGGATCGGAGGAGATTTCACGTTTTATGAGGGCTAGACTACACCTCATGTCCACCATTTAATAATATTTTACCTTGAAGAGTAATTCTCAACTCTTGCACATCAGGATCCAAATTTGTGGTCCTCCGCCGACTCAGGAGCTCAGAACACATTTCCGTATTCAAGAAAAAAAATGGAGAGCTTGTCACGACTAAGATAAGGGTGAAAAGGGACTCAGGAGCTCAGAACACATTTCCGTATTCAAGAAAAAAAATGGAGAGCTTGTCACGACTAAGATAAGGGTGAAAAGGATCGTTGACCTAGAGTTAGAGGCCCCCAGGAGCGGCCCTAGAAAGACGTGTTAAGGGAGTAGTGGGCTTGCCCACCTAAGGGAGCGAGCTCGGCAAGCTGGTCACCCTCTGCTCACCTCCTTTCGCACAAATAGTGTGAGTGCGACTTAGGGTCATACATGTCTGGCACCTGCTCGCTTGTCATTGGCGAATTCGAGCCGAGTTCTTCAACTATGTTGCTTTTCTTGTAGCAAGCAATTCATGTGGTTATGCCACCCATCTACCTCTCATTTAGTTATTTCCTTCACGGGCGCGAACACATTCTTCCATGTGCCTTGTGCACCTTTAGCTCTGCAGACGAAACATTTGAACACATGATCTTTATTTGTGTGCATGCATCTTCGTATAACTTGGGATATTGGTACCTAGCAGTGTGTGCGCATTTGCGGCATCGCCTCTCTAAGACCTTTGGCAAGGGGCATCTACCCCGTCTCCGCCTTCTGACTTCAAGTTTTCATTAATGGTGATCGTCGTCTTCTTGTAGAGCATATTCAAGAGCCATAGTGCAACAATTTTCCACGCGTTGTTGATTTCTTAGTCGACAATTTGCTCTGGAGGTGTTTCTGTTCTCATACGTTTTGCAAATCCATCTGAAAGCCGGAAGCATGAGTCTAGAGTTTTGCCGCATCATTGTAGGCGTATAAAGCAGCCTCCATTTCATAATTTATATAAAAAAAATATAGCTCATAGCAATTATGACCGTGCCAAATTAGACGCCTTAGTTTTCACATAGACCATAGCTAGCCGCTATGCTGAGTCATGACCCTTTTGCTGCTCCAATATTCATACAAATAATCGTAAAAGGACACGGTGGAAGCTATTAGTATGCACAATTCAAAGTTAAGTACAAAGACCATTAGTCAGAAAAATGATTTGAAGCGTATTGTTCTGAATAATATATCGAAGGAAGCATAATTTAAATGGTCTAGATAAAAACTATATTTATTAGGAAATACATAACCCGGGGCAGATAAAAAAGTAGTTATGTTCGAATTTAAAAAAAAATGTTAGCAGCCGGTAGAGATGGGTCTTGCTCCCTTCACAAATGACCTAGGGTTAGGGGCCCCCGGGAGCGGGCCTAGCAAGACACGTTGAGTGAGTAGTGGGCTCGCCCCCCCTAGGGCTAGGAGCCCCCGGGACGGGGCTCGGCAAGCTGGTCACCCTCTGCTCAACTCCTTTCGCGTCATTCCAAACTGCCGCTCCCGTCCATCTGGGTTAACCCGGAAGACTTAATCCAGGTTAAGAGCCCACGCTACCGGGCTCAGCTCTTTGCTAATGGCTACTTACGAACCCTTTTATGTTGGGCGTAACTCCCTTGCGTATCCGATGTGGGACAAAAAAAAACGAGCGCGTCCGCCCTGCGCGCTGCCTTCACTTCACGCGGCGATGTGCTGGCTGATGTGCGCTCACGAGTGGATCAGCGGGATAATCTCGGCCTGTATGCACGAGTTGATTATGGGCCGGAAGGTATGTTCGGTCCAAAGACCCAGCCCACGTTCGCTCCATTAATCTGGACTCTGGAACATGCGAGCTTCCTCCGTAAGCTTTTTCGTCTGGCCGTACTCCAGGGGCCATCCATGACTGATTTGTCAGGCACAACTTGATCAAAGCATGGAACAGATAATCGACCTCACCTGCCCAATATGCTACAAATATGTGCATTGGGTACCTGGAACTCATACACTTTGAATTTGTTTGGAATTCTTTTTGCAACATATATTTATTTATACATGCTGCTGTAATTTTATATACTAAATGGGAGTCTAAAATAGAGCACCACCTATATCCACGTCATTAGAATTATTTTAACTATTATTTCTGTAATTTACGGCGAGGATTGCGTAACTTTATTGTTGATTCTAACATGTACACTGAACACAAACCATACTTTGTGTTGCGCCGAACAAACATATTGTCAAGAGTCCCTCTTGCACGTATGTATCTCCCGTAGCAACAAGGAGGCAACTTTCAGTTCACCACTACCATTGGATCTTACTTAGGGTATGCATACAACACTTCTTCCTTCCGTTCCCTTGTCACGTGCTATGGTGGTGCCCCAGATTCGACTTAAACCGGCGCCCTTCACGCCTTGCCATGATTTGGTTCGGGCCATCTCAGTTCAAAGGAGAGACGAGCAGCAGGTGGATAGGAAGGCAACACTGAATTGTCACTCTAGCTAGGAGGAAGCATAAGCATCAGCAGCAGATAAGAACATGTGATTTAGCTTTTCATATTTTTGCTAATTAGTCTCTTAAAGTTTTAGCAGGATAATTGGCTGTCGGAAAGTTAGGATATGGCATCGATAATCGCTCGGTCTGAGGTCAAGTTTGTCATACCAAGGGATTTTGGATCATCACAACTATCTAACCAATAAAACATTGAAGGATCTAATGTCTTGATTTCAAAAAAGAAAGACGCCTTGCAATGATTTGATTCGGGCCATCTCGGTTCAGTGGAGAGACGAGCAGCAGGTGGATAGGCAAGAAGGGAAGGAAATTCTTAAGCTAGGCTGAAGCATAAGCGTCAGCACCAGATAAGCAACTGTGATTTAGCTTTTGGTACTAATTCCTCTCTTAAAGTTATAGCAGGATAATTCGCTCGGCTTGATGAGGTCAAGTTCGTCATACCTAGGGATTTTGGATCATCACAATTATCTAAACTAGAAAACATTGAAGGATTTAATATCTTAATTTGAAAGAAGAAAAAATTGTATAGCTTCTAACCCTCTGTATCAAAAGAGTACGCGCATGTGTAAAACTTTGCAAAGAGGCAAGCACGTACGTACCGATGACTCAAAGTGTGAGAAATAGAAACATAGTCAGTAGCAAATTACACTGAATTGTCACTCTAGCTAGGAGGAAGCATAAGTGTTATGGCTGCTAGGGTTTGAGCGGGAGAGAGAGAGCTGCGAGGGCGCGAGAGAGCCGGCCGTGGGGATCCTTTCCCACGGCCGGGCAAGAGGGGAAGAGTTTTCCTTCTTAATTCTTGCTTGATTAGATTGATACATCTCCTCTCCATATATAGAGAGGCTTACTTGACTCCCAAGCAAGGCTTACTTGACCCCTAAGCAAACCCTAAGACTAACGGGCCCAGCCCCATCACGTACTCTAACACTACACCCCACCTGGACATGCAGCTCGGTCCTCGAGCTGCAACCTAACGACGATTCGACCCCACAAACCTAACGCCTAAAAAACAAGCCTTTTACATCTCGGCTTATTGTATTGCCTGAAATAAGCTAACCTGAATGAAACTCCGACTCTTTATTTTTTTTGACTCTGAATGTTAAGCCGAGAATCCTCCGCGCGCCGAACTTGTGCGTTTGCACCCCCTGGATCCCAAGGAAACCATCGGGACCAAGGGAGCCCTCGCGGCGGCCGACGGCGGAATGCAGTGGTGCTATGCGGTGCGCTCTTGTCGGTGACACCATGTCTTCTCCCCGCCGGCTGACTGTCGATGTCGTAGACTTGGAGGCCGCCGCCCGTGGGGGAAACCACATGCCCAAGCTCCGCCACGCAGCGGACAAGATCGAGGTCCGTTGCACCGCGAAGCGCAACTTGGAGGAGCTGCAGTTGCAAATCACGCATCTCCCGCACATGCCGACGCGCTAGGAGGCCGCGCGCAGCAGCCTGCAGCCTCACCGCCGCTGACACGTGGTCTGTAGCGATCCAAGCCGGACGCGGTGACGGCGACGGCTAGAACTTGATCGGTTGGATGGGATTGTCATGGGACGGCGGTGGCGCTGCTGGGAACGAGGTCGTCGCAGTCCCGTCGTAGGGCATCCCATGCTGGAACGTGATGACCGGTGCCGTGGTCGCGGCCGAGGGCGGCGGCGGCGGCCCTGCGGGGGTCGGCGCCGGTGTTGTGATCATGGAGGACCCCCCGTGGAATGGCGCACCGTCGGGAGCGGCGTAAGTACCGGCGAAGCGGGAGGGCCCGCCGTACTGTTGGGGTGGCGCCGGTGGTGACTGGATGTGCGGCGGCGCCCAAGCTGCCGTATAGATCGGCCCGGAGACGGACAGCGGCAGCGGGGGCTGCAGCAGCTTGGCGTCGAGTGGCGGCGACGACAGCAGCCTGGCGTCGAGTGGCTCCGTCCGCTGGAGGAGCACGGCGATGGCGTGCTTGATGTCGGAGACCGACTCGGTCAGGTCGCGGAGGCGCGTGGAGAGCTCCTGGATCGAGAGGATGGGGGCGGGCTCCCGACCCGGCGCGGCCGGGACCGCAGACACCGACGGCGGCGCCATGGTGGTGGGCGCGCCCGACGAGGCGATCGCGGCGGAGGCGGTGGACAGTCCCGAAGACATCGCAACCGAGAAATCTGATACCAGATGTTATGGTTGCTAGGGTTTGAGCGGGAGAGAGAGAGCTGCGAGGGCGCGAGAGAGCCGGCCGTGGGGTCCTTTCCCACGGCCGGGCAAGAGGGGAAGGGTTTTCCTTCTTAATTCTTGCTTGATTAGATTGATTCATCTCCTCTCCATATATAGAGAGGTTTACTTGACTCCCAAGCAAGGCTTACTTGACCCCTAAGCAAACTCTAAGACTAACGGGCCCAGCCCCATCACGTACTCTAACACTACACCCCACCTGGTGCATGTCCAGGTTGCAGCTCGAGGACGAGCTGCATGTCCAGGTGGGGTGTAGTGTTAGAGTACGTAATGGGCATGGGCCCATTAGTCTTAGGGTTTGCTTAGGGGTCAAGTAAGCCTTGCTTGGGAGTCAAGTAGACCTCTCTATATATGGAGAGGAGATGTATCAATCTAATCAACCAAGAATTAAGAAGGAAAACCCTTCCCCTCTTGCCCGGCCGTGGGAAAGGACCCCACGGCGGCTCTCTCGCGCCCTCGCAGCTCTCTCTCTCTCCCGCTCAAACCCTAGCAACCATAACAATAAGCGTCAGCACTAGGTGGATAGGCACGAAGGGAATGCAACACTGAATTGTCACTCTAGCTAGGAGGAAGCATAAGCGTCAGCACCACCAGATAAGAACATGCGATTTAGCTTTTGGTATTTTTGCTAATTAGTTTTAAAAGTTTTAGCAGGATAATTGGCTGTCGGGAAGTTGGGATATGGCATCGATCTAAGGAGGTCAAGTTCGTCATACCAAGGGATTTTGGATCACAACTGTCTAACCAATAAAATATTGAAGGATATAATGTCTTAATTTCAAAAAAGAAAGACGCCTTGCCATGATTTGATTCCGTCCATCTCGGTTCAATGGGGAGATGAGGAGCAGGTGGATAGGCATGAAGGGAAGGAAACACTGAATTGTCACTCTAGCTAGGCGGAAGCATAAGCGTCAGCACCAGATAAGCAACTTTAATTTAGCTTTTCGTATTTTCGCTAATTCGTCTCTTAAAGTTGCAGCGGGATAATTCGCTCGGACTGACCAGGTCAAGTTCGTCATACCTAGGGATTTCGGATCATCACAACTATCTAACCTAGAAAACATTGAAGGATTTAATATCTTAATTTAACAATAAATAAATAGTTGTATAGCTTCTCACCCTCTGTATCAAAAGAGTACGTGCATGTGTAAAACTTTGCAAAGAGGCAAGCACGTGCGTGCAGTTGACTCAAAGTGTGAGAAATAGAAACGTAGTCAATAGTAAATTACAAATATGATGTTATTGAGTGTGCACTACCCAATTAAGTTATTAGATTGAGAACATGACTTATTATTTTGTTTTGAAAAGAAGAGATGAGAAACTAAGGCCGCCCGACCTTTCTATCATAGCTTTGTTGGGCATCTTTGCCTTTCCAGTTGCCCACTAGAACTACATCAATTTTTTTCAACCGCCAGTAGAAGTATTCAAATCTCGTCATTTTGGATCCTAAGAAATTTTATTAAAAAAATGTAAAAAAAAATGAATGAAGTGGCATGTACCATAAAAGGGAGACCATTGATCTTTTTGAACTATGTTTCCATATAGATAGGCAGTACAGAAACATATTTTACTTATCTTTGACAGTCTAAATCAAAATGATTTATGATTCCAACAACCCATTTAGTAAAAAAATCTTATGATTGGAGTCCTCCGAATTAAATCCCTATGGTAGTCTTGCCAGAAAGGAAATCTTACATATTCCACCCTGTTTATCATCGGACCTACTTATTCATAGGCAATCTTTTATGTGTTAAAAAAAATATCCTTCTTTGCATTTATCTTGATAGTAACTCTACTGGAGTTAGTGTGATATCATTCAATATGGAATGTCATAACGGATAAAGCACTTGTTGTTCTGTACCATGTTAATATGGAGTTTTCAAATTTATAGGTAAAAAGGCTAAATGAATGCAAGTGCCTGAGTGAACTGCATATTTGCGAAATTTTGAATTTGCATGACAATGAGCTGGAGATTACTAATAATTTGCATTCAGAAAATTTCTTTCGCGAATGGGAAATAATGTGGTACCCATGAAATTGTACCTTTATTTCTAGAAATATTGAACCCAGTATAGAAGATGCCCTCGCATTTGCGAGGGCCACCACGCTAACTCTGGTAAAAACATATTTCTAATTTTTAGCACCATGAACTAAGTTCTTCAATTATTTCCACCACTCTGCTACATTTAGAGTGTTACCTGTGTTTCTGCAGAGTGCAGACTGGGTCGCGGTTTGAGATAAAGCAGCAGAAGCTCGGGTGGGAGGGAACTGTTGCTGCCGGTGATGATAATGATCCAAAATCCTACAATACATGCGTGTTAATTCTTTTATGGAAAAAACAGAAAGAGTGCAAATTACATAAGTAAATCTGGAAAATTAACTAAGGAACTTAGTGTAAGCTGAACACACGTACCATACACAGATAATGAGATGGATGAAGCTAGGTGTCGCCTCTCTTCACAGGCTGCTTTAGTTCCTTCATCTTTAGGCAGCCAGAGACGTGCAAGTGCAGCGTCTTTAGTTTCGCAACGGCCTCTGGTCCACCAATCGACACAAGGTCTGGACAATCTTTGATATACAACTGCTCCAAAGATAAAAGGTTCGTGCTCCAAACATCACCTGGAATGGATATTATGTGCTGGCATTCAGATATCTCCAGCGAAACGAGTGACGCGAGGTTCTACGGGCAGCTGGGAATCAATGGAGATATATCCCCACATCGACCCAGGAAGAGCCTTTCGAGCATTGACGGCAACACCAATCCCCTCTGCCAGTTAAGAACTGGGCAATCATAAACCTCCAGGTCCTTAAGAGAAAGAAAACTTCCGAACCTTTCACCTGGCAGCGAGAGCAACTCGCCACAGTGTGCAACATAAATCTTCTCAATGGCAGGCAGAAATTCTTGTATTAGGAGATCAACAAGGGTTGATAATTTAATGTATATCGACTTAATGCTGCCCGCACTGCACCGGGAATGGGATAAATTAGTGAAGACCGCCAGTCTGACGGACATAAGAGACTCGCACCTTGCAATGTCCAAACTCTGTAGGGCTGGCAGATGTTGTAGGGGTGTGGAGGTGTGACGGGAATAATATACAAAGAACTTAGTGAGGGAGCAGCACTCAATATTGTCTCCAAGATTCCCAGAATTACCCAGCACAAGCCTCTTGAGGGAAGGAGAAACCAAACTCTGGGCGCAGATATTAGGGCAATGAACTACCTCCAGTTCTTCAAGGCAATGTAAATCCACGAACCTTTCAGTTGGTAGTGACAGTAGCCTCTCGCATTTTTAATTGTAATTTTCTTGATGGCTGGTACATAAGCTGGATGTAGAAAATGTTCCAGGCTTGACAAATTTTGGCAACTGGAAATAGTTAATTTCCATCAGGGAGGAGAAGATTCCAATACTGGCAAATGATATTATGCTTGGCAGCGGCTTAAACCAGCTTGGTAAAGACACACCTGGATAACCCTGGAGTACCAATGATCTGAGACATGTGGGAGGCTGTAAAACTTGAGGTGCTTCTGTCCGATTATTCTGACGAGACATCAGCGAAGGCCAATGCACTTTCAGACTGTGAAGATATTTCCCCTTTTCTCCCACATAATTCAATTCTTCGTAAACTGGTCAACTTACTGAAGTCACTGGGTAAGCCTTCTAGCTTGCATTCCCCAACAGAAAGAATCTGCAAATTATAGAGGTGATAGAACGTCGAAGGAAGGCTCTTCAAAGCACAAGCACCGGAGATTACAAGGCATCAAAGATGCTTCAGGTTGCCAATACTATCTGGTAACACAATTGTAGAGGCACAAATAATCACACGCATAAACCCAAGTTCACTACACCAACGGCCCATTACAGAAGCTGCAACCTTGTCCTCCAAGGACATGCTGCAAATCAGGGTACGCAGCTTTCCATGTTTGCATAGCTTCAACAGATTTGAACAGTCAAAGTTTGTATTAGAGAGTACTGATAGGTGATCTGAGGAATTTTCTGGAAGTCGCTTATGTTTTTCAATACGAAGAAGTCATGCTTGGATACCATTCGGACCATGTCATGAACCAGGTCATGGATTACATATTTGCCACACACTTCTAGGAAGAAGGATCGACTTACGAGGTCTTCAAAGTACTGACAGGCAATATCTTAACTGGAATATCACCCTGGGGTCAGATAGCCTTGTGCAACCCAAATTTCAGCTAAATAATCCTTTTTAAAATCATGATCTTTAGGGTACACAACACATAATGAGAAACATCTCTTCAAGTAGAATGGTAAGTACATGTAGCTCAACCGAAGGGCTGGTAAAATGTCAGTCTCCTCTTGTCTTAACTCCCACAATTCACTCTCTAGTACATTATTCCAATGTGTTGTGTCAAGGTTCATTTTTAACAGACGACCAACAGTTTTGGCGGCTAAAGGTGAGCCCTTTAGCTTAGGAAGTATGCTTCTACCAATGCGTTCCAAATCAGGGCCGCTGCTAGAACCCTCAGATCCAAAAATGCATAGTTTGAAGAAAGACGTCATTGTGCAAACCCTCCAGCAAAAAAGGATTCATTGTGCACACCGCATCAGCAACCTTTTAAGATCTAGTGGTGACCAGCATCATACTTTCTGGCGGAAATGTTAAAGGTGCACAGAAACTCTTCCAACACTGCCCATTATTCTTCAAGGCATCCTCCCACACATCATCAAGGACTATTAATAAACTTCCTTTGCTCTGCCCATTATTCTTCAAGGCATCCTCCCACACATCATCAAGGACTATTAATAAACTTCCTTTGCTCCTGGCCTTGTCAGGAAGATTGCTCACTTTTTCAGAAAGGTCATGCTGAAGAGAGTCCAAATGATCGCTTCTTTACTCTTTAACAGAAAGGGATTGTATGCCCTCCTTAGTTAACCTCTTGACGTCAAAGTCATCTGAGACGCAAATCCAAATTATCTTCTTGAAGTGAGAATTCACTTTCTTATGATTGCAAATATATTGAGCCATAGAGGTCTTTCCAACACCTCCTATTCCAACTATTGGAAGAACATAAAGTCCCCTATGTTTGCTACGGATTTGATTAATTGCTGCTGATGTGTTTTCAGATGCAAGAACTCCATAACTTTTGCTCTCTTGCGTTTCGAATGAGCCCTCCTACTATTACTATTTTCAAGCACGCCAAGCAATTTCATAACCTGCATCGACTCCTGGTCACGGCCAAATATTGTTATATCAACGGGAAAGGAGCTAGTCTCTGGCCTGGCCGACTTGCCAAACCGTGGTGACGCTTCACGCAAGCCCATCTTCTCTAGCAGATTAGAGAGGTTTTTCAGCCTTTTCTGGACCTCTGTCACTTTGTTGAAACTGCCATGAATGACACTGTCAAAGAAATCAATGAAGGGGGACTGGCTTGTATTGCCCTCCATCATCACCTTTCGGTCGTACCACCTGAACTCATCGAGAAGGTCATCCGCATCATACACTGCGTCCTTGAACTTCGGAAGGAGCTCAGCCACACAGTGCTCATGGCTCCTCCACTCTGCTCGATCAATGAGGTTGTACATTGCGGGAAGAGTATCGTTGAGACGTTGCAGACCACTCTGAAGGTGCAACACTTCGTTCTGAAGATTCTGCTCCTGCGTTCCGCTCCATCGGGAGCATAGAGATGAAATAGCAGATCCAGCCCATTGGAAGAAATTGACACACTCATTGATGCCACTGGTGACCCCGACAGTACTGGATATACTCATGGTAACCGGAGTCTGAAGTTTATTTTATGTCCTGTTGACAAACAGTGGAGACAGTCAGCATTGTGGAATCATAATTTGTGGCCAGAGACGCAGAGTAACATTCACTATGTAATAATTAACACTAAAATTTTGTGTGTGAACGAATATAGGAATCATAAATTCATAATTGGGATCAGGATAGCGCACAAGAATGGTAACGAGAATGATAAGTCACAATTCAATGTAACATTCTCCAGAATCGATTTCTTCCAAAGAACCACATCGTCACGGAGCGGTGGTCAACATGACAAACAACAAAGAACCCAATTAATGTGTTTGGCAAGCTGTAAAATATCCCTGGATTGCATAGGGGGGGGGACTTTCCTGACCTGGAGCCCTCCGGCGGGCTGGCCTAATCAGCTCGGTTAATCACCGGCTGGCCCCGATCTCATCCGTGCACAGCCGAGAACGGGCAGCCACGGGGTGGCCTCTCAATCAATCTTCCGCTGCGGCGGCGGCCACCAGATTCTTCCTCCAACGCGGCCGCATCGGCTGGATGGGATCGACCAAAGCCCGGCCTCCGCTGGATGGAGCCGGAGGGCCCTACGAAGCTCCGCCAGCGAGGGAGCGCCATCACCGGATCTCGATGTCTTCGATCCAATCCAAGCTCGCAGGCCACAGCGGAGCCTCGCCGCATCCGCCCTAGAATCGCCACTCTCGTGTGTAGGTCGCGCTCCCGCCGCGTGCCTCGTCAACATCGGTAAGCCAAAAAAAAAAACGGATTTGGATTTTGGTTTGGCTACATTTTTCTTCTTTTTAAAGTTTGCTACGAGATTTTTCTATAATTGGAGAATCCCTAAAACCCTCAAACCTTAAAATTACAGTCTTCGCCAAAATTTTCGTCCCGCGTAAATCTCTTATGTCGGTCCGGTCCTAAATCTTTTTCGAGAGAAAGCTCAAACGACACAATATTTTGGTCATGGATTTTAGGGTTTCTTTATATGCACCGAACGATTTGACGGGAGGGACATTTCAGCGCGCACCCTTTTCCCTCTCACGCCGCTGTCGTTGTCGATCTGCTTGCTCCCACACGGTGCCTCATCCCCACGTTGCCAGGTCCTCGCCATGGGATTCGTACTCCTGTAGACGGAAGGTTCCGCCGGATCGAGGCCATCCTCTCTTCTCCTACGAGGTTGGGGGATAACCGTCCCGTCCGCGTCTTCAGCTACTCCCCACATCGGGACTGCACTGCATCGCCGAGTCAGGGACTGTCGCGCCTTCTGTCGCCCGGTACTACCCTCCCGCCTGGTACAACATTGCACCGGCCCTCTGGTACGGCGCCTCCCAGCGGGTCCGTGCCTCCCGCCTATTCCTTTGACGAAGAAATTGACAGGTTCAATTTCTCTTTTCATTATGTAGTTTACAGGAAGCATCAGATATATGGGATTCGCAAGTAGAGCTAGAAGAGGATCCTATTGATAGACTGACTTTGGAAGAAGCAATGGACCTATATCAGTCGATGATAAAGGATTTCATGGAACAAATATTGTATGCATTGATATGGACCAAGAATTGAATGCTCGGGGAATGCAGATCTTCCGGAAGAAGAGATATCTCATGAGGTTGCAGTACAAGATCAAGTTATATAAGGGTGTGTTTGGTTTGAGGAACCAAGTGGAATGGAACAGGTCTGACCCGCTCCTGGGCCCAACTCGATTTTACTTTTTACAGAAATAATACATAGTCGCAGTCCGGGATTGTGATAGGCACTAATCGCATTGCCCCACTGCGACTAGCTAGACCTTATCGCAGTTCCCTACTGCGTCTGGATCCAATCGCAGTAGACACATGCAAGCTTTCTAGGTCTCCTACTATGATTAGTACTAATATCGATCTCGCGATTAGTGAAAAAATTAGGTCCCCGCCATTTTCTCCCGTCCTTTCTTCCCGCGATAAGAGTAAACTAGATATTTCTAAAGGTGCATGGAGATAAATATATCTAATAGGTACATAAATATTTCTCACAATATAAATTGTTCTTATACAAAGGTAGATAAATATGCTTCACAGATACAAATAGTTCTTGTAAAGAGGGTATGCACTACCTTGAAGATATCACTGACCCTGCCAGTCCGCGATTTGAGGAGTCCGGTAGAAGTTGCCCTAATTACCTCTTCTACTTGTTCTCTCCTCATCCTTTTTCTTGGCAAAGTATTGCTCCTAGCTTAAGTCAGCTGCATGATTGTACGTGGTGTATACGTAGATGTATATCGACCACGTTCATATGCATGCAAGGCAGTGTGCAGTTGTAGGACCGAGCTGAGCTGATCGATCAAGAGCATGCGTGCAGATAGAACTAGCACTGCAAGTTGTGTGCACGTGCGATGCCGAGGCTGAGCTGATGTAGCAACACTCAGCATCCATGCATGGGTCTTAATTAATCAAGCCGTGCCTACTCGCGGTCGCAGTCGTGCACTGCGGCTAGTCTGTTGTCGCACTCCCCCGCTGCGTATGTATGTGGTTCACTGTGACTGACGTGGTCTGACCACTAATGGCATGCCTCTGGTCCAGTCAAGTCGCCTACTGCGATTAGTCCCGATCGCACTAGGCTACTGCGACTATGTATTATTTGTGAAAAGTATAATTCGTGTATTATTTGGTGAATTAGTAAAAAAATGTATTATTTTAAAAAATAACCTAAAACCCACATGTTCCAAGAATGGAATATTCCACCAAGATCCAGAATTTGTTGGTTCCACCGATTTGGTGGAATCACCTCGTTATGTTCCAGTCGAGGCGGCGCCAGTCGGCATGTTCTCGCTCCCGGCAGCGGGCAACCAACATGTCGGGGGGTTATCCCCGAGTAGGGTCAAGCTTGGTATGAAATGGTATCCAAGGAGTGGATACCGAGGGTCTATAGAATGAGATGTTGTTAACCGAGATCCATATTGGTACCGTGATGAGGGGTACCGAGATGGATCTATCTTGGTAAGAAGGATCAAGGGAGATATGAAGTAACGAGTGTCCCCCGAGTTATCCGAGATACACTTGGAGAATCCGGGTAGACGAAGAATTATCCATCACGGAACAGGATCAACGGAGCAGTTGAGATCTCGAAGATCACGGGAGAGTACACACGTGCGGTTCAACTTACTAGGCGTGATGATTTATACTTTTACAGCGGAGCAGTGCAGGGCATGGGCGAGGTCACGTCCTGTCTTTGACAAGGGGGACAGGACATGGCAGCGGCTACGGAGGAGAAGACTTTCGGCGTATAGAAGCGAGTGTGCGCTACGGCACAGTGTTCTACGCCTAACCATGTACGTTCCGTCAGTGGCCACGAGTATATAAGGTGGCCACACCCCTCCTGCGCGAGGGACGACCCCAGACGATGCAACCAGTAGACATTTTCCTTAGAGTGAAGAGAGAGCTTCTTCTCCCTCTAGCTCTGTGAGCTTGAGGAACCACATTGTACTCGGTTTCCCATAGATATTGACAGACAGGCAGGAGTAGGGGTGTTACCTCCACACGAGGGTCACAAACCTGGGTAGATCTTGGTGTTTGCAGTGTAATGAGCGCGCCGTCTAGGCGTGCAATCCCTCCCCGGATACCCACAGTGTCCATCGGCCTCAAACTCAAGCCATCCCGTGGCATCTGTCTTTACCTCACCACGATAGTTGGTGCCCACCATGGGGCCAGCAGCGGCGCTGGCTGGGATTTCTATCCGGACGGGATCTCTACTTCCTTCGGGCGAGCGTGTAGTTGATACGTCTCCAACGTATCTATAATTTCTGATGTTCCATGTTGATATTATGCCAATTGCTACATGTTTTCTCCCTTCTTTATAGCATTTTTACACGTTTTCCGGGACTAAACTATTAACAAGATGCCAAGTGCCAGTTTCCTGTTTTCTGTATTTTTTATTTCAGAAAAGTTGTTCTGTAAATATTCTCGGAATTGGACCCCACGATTCCTGAAGTTCCTATTTTCCCAGAAGCATCCAGAAGTACGAAGAGGAGCCGAAGACGGGCTCCAGGGGGCCCTCACCATAGCCAGGCGCGGCCCCCTTGGTCGCCTCTTAGGATGGTGAGGCCACCCTGGTGGCCCACCGACGTCGCCCTTTCGCCTATTTATTCCCCTCCGAAGGAAAACCCTACGTACCTGATAAAAAATCACCGAAAAGTTCCGCAGCCGCCGTCGTCGTCAACCCTAGATCGGGGGGGGGTTCTGAAGCTGTCTCCCGGCACCCTGCTGTCGCACCCGGACTTCTAGAGGATACTCACCGCACGAACTGAACAGTATTCTGATGGGATTACGGGGCTTACCGGCACCCGCGTCCTCTTACGAGTAGGCCAACACTTATGTGTGACAACCCATCGCTACTGTTCACCGTCGATGTAAACTATCTCGTAGAAATCAGGACACTACCATTGACGTACTTCATACCATACACACATGGTACGTCAACGGCTTTGAACAAACTGATAACACAACATATCTCTAAGACACAAAAGATTGAAATAAGTTGCAATTGGCCCTCACTAGGGCAGAGATAGCAAATACAATCATCCAGAGGACACATGTCCCAACATAACATCATTACATCTCAGCGGAAGCATTCAAAGGGGTCTAAGTACAGACAAATCCAAATAGGCTTAAGAAGCCGGGAATGAAAGGAAAACGGAGCCCATCCACATCGTCTCGGATCCTGCCCGGGTCCGCTAACTACTCGTCAGCAGCCTCGTCAAACTCCACGTAGTAGCCGTCACCTGGATCCTCGTAAGCGTAGTCTGCGGAAACCACAGCCCCAAAGGGGTCAGTACATAGACGTACTGGCAAGCAAGACTCACAGTTCACCAAAATGTAGCCCGTCAACACCAAGCACAGATGCCTTGGGTTCAACGGAAGAAAGGGGATATAACAGATGCTGCAACTGGCTGCGCTAACCAACTACAGAGATTCTACCACTTCCGGCTAACAGAAAGGAGATAAGATCGAGTATTGTAACCAACTGAAAGATAACTTCAAACAAACCCATCCTGGATCTCGCCCCTTATCCAAAGAAGCAATCCGAGGATAACTCACACAGTTGACTTAAAGATGAATCAAGTTATTGTGACAATAATCCTATTACTAGTCAAGTTGTTAATCATGGGGTGTGAGATTGTGAATCATTAGGTTTAAGTTGTCCTGAGTACTTGTTAGCCAGTACTTTCACCAAGTTAACCATAACCGCAGAAAACACGGCTTCTCGAGAAGATTATCCCTGCAGGGTTGCACCAATTTGGCCGTACACGTATGAATAACCCGCCAGATGGGATGCCTCCCACCAAGCGGGGCACTCAACACAACTCAACTCTTCTTCGCATCAAGCCCAAAGCACCTTGGGCGCACGGCTAATCAAGCCCCGAAGAAAAGGGACCCTCATAGCACTCTAAGACCGTGTCCCCCTATATGTCGACTACGAAAGTTCCACCCTGCGCTGGGCTCGCAAAAACATGCATGCGGCAAATGGAAAACACGAACTAAATGAGATGATTTGGACGAGATGCGAATCGAATCAAATTGAGGGGGGCGCCCATACTCGCTTCCCACATGCGGGTAGTGCGCTCATCATGGATCAGTAGACAAGACCCTTTTCCTATTAGGGTCGACACTAGCAGGCCTCAAAACCACACAGGGCCTCCTGCCGGTGCCTTATCATCAAATTATTATTTAACCATAACATTAGCATGATTGATTGATTAAACATCGAGCCCCCAAAACATAATAAAATATAGTAACTGAAAGTAACGGGTAACAGACTCGAGCAAAACAACCTAAGCATGCTAGTAAGACACTGGCTCAATCAATAGGGTTGTAGGAGGGATGGTGAGGCAATATCAGGGTTAAAGGACTCATGTGATAGGTTCGTAACAGAAACAACTACCACTAAGGCTAGCAGAAATAGACAACGGAAAGTATCGGTAACCAGGGTTGAAAGGAACACAATGGTTCATGTGAGTGATAACTTGCCTGCAAACTCAGCAGCCGGGTACTGAGCTAGATCCTCAGAAGGGGTGCTGTAAAGATCGTCTGTCTCAACGTCGCCGTCTATCCGAGAAGAAGCAAACAAACAAGACAGAAATATAAACAATCATTATCATGGCATAGTGCACAATCATGGGATGATGCATGTAAATTTAATAGATGCATCAAAATAAACTAGTTGATGAAGTGACACAATTTAAATGGACCCCTATGCAATTAGGTTGCATATGGAAAAGGCCCATGCATTAAGTGGAAACAAATGATCTACAATTTAGTTACCATGTGAAAATTGATTACCATGATGCATGCATGAAGATAACAACAAAATAACAATAATAGGTGCAAGTGGTAAAAGAATAAAACAAGTTTGGAAGTTATTTGTTAAGTTTGGAAAGTTTGGTTACTTAAACATGTCACACAAACAATGGTTGTTTTCATCAAATTAAAGTGTTCAAAACAATTAACAGAATTTATATTTGAAAAGAACATCAAATTTTAGTTGGATTACATGTTTCAAATTTGAAATAGGAGTTAGGATGAATTTATTATGACTTAAACAATATTAAACAAGTTTTAATTGAATTTAAAACAAGTTTGAATATTATTTGAATTTTATTTATTCAAAACATAATTTCAAACTCACATTTGAAAAGTTCACACTTTGATGGTTTGAAAACATATTTTGCATGTTCAAAAATATTTTATTTTGAGCAAGTTATGATTTTAACAAATTTAAATGAATTAAACAAGGAGTAAATTATTTAGGCAATTTAAATTATTCAAACCATGAAACAAAATTTATATTTGAAAAGGTTATTTGAAATAGCATGGAAAACATATTTTATTTGCATTTATTGGATTAAGAATGAATTAGTTATGAATTTTAGCAAATTGCACTTGAATTATTCAGATTTGAATTTTGGATGCATTTGGAAATTTCAAAACAGGAAACAAATGGTAACAGTGGGTAGAGAATTAAATTTAGACTAGCACACATATTTTATTTTCATTTATTGGAGTTATAAAACTAAAGTTATTGCCAAAATACTTTCAGGGACCAATCTGCTAAAAAAAAGGACTTGGATTTGATTACAGAAAAGTTTAAAATCGTTTTATACGCACAGGAAACCTACCCAGACACTGCCAGGGGGGCCCAAGGGACCGTGCGCTTGCGTGGCACATGAGTGACTGACAGGGGGCCCTCCCTGTCAGCACTCAGTCGAAAAAAGTGGGGTTTTATCCCAGGGGAGAGCCAGGGATCGAACCCAGCACCCCTCGCTCGCGTGCGCTGTGCCTGAACCAGTGGGGTGAGTCGCGTTTCTTGTCAGTTAACAGATGCGCGGCCAAGTTGAGGTTACCATCGTGGATCTGAACTTTTCTGACGAACAGAAACATCCACGACCTGACGGAGCTCGACAGCGGCGATCACTGACGTGCTCGTGCTCGAGTTGATTGTGCGCTGCTGTGATGAGGTACTGGATACGTGCACGCTTGCGATCAAGACAGAGAGGGAGGGAGGAGAAGGACAGCAGCGTGCTCACCGGGAGGTTGGCCGCGGATGAGCTCGACGACGGGGCGACTGCTGCGTCTGTGACGAGGACGGCGGCGTGGCTCCCGTGCTCCTCCCAGCTAGCTCCGGTGTCGAAACGGAAGAAGGGATCTTGGCGGTTCGATTCCAGCGACTAGATAGGTAGGAGGTGGACGGCAACGACGGTTGCCATCGGAAGTTCAGAGATGATCTCGCCGGTGAGGGAGGTACAGTGAGGAATTCCGGCGAGGGAGAGGCGGAGATGGCGGCGGACTCGAGGGAAACAGGAACCCTAGTGTCTAGGGCAGAGCTGCGGGGGCCGTGGGGATCTTATAGGGGGCTAGAAGGTCTCCTGGCCGTCGGAGCGGCGCCACTGCCGCCGTGGCAGCTCTAGATGAGCCGCCGTACCGCGGGGCGACGGTGGCGGCTGTTTTAATCGAACCGGTACGCGCGTTAGCGGGCTGGGCCGCGCTAGGAGAGGGTTAGGCGGGCTGGGTAGGCTTCTAGCTACCGCGCGCGCGTCCGTTTGCTTCTTTTTCCTTTTTCTGTTTTTTTTTGTAGCAAATAGAAAATGGAAGCATTTGCTAGGTTTTTTGGTTTTAAAAAATTTAGAGAAAAAATCATGGGGGATTGTTAGCTCAAAATCTATCACTTGGCAATTTAGGTTTTTGAAAATTCAAATTTTTACTTGCTGTTTGGAAATAAACCAAATTTAGATGATTTTGCATAATTAAAATGATTATTAAAACCAACACTTTAATAGAGTGACCCAAATGTTTTAATTGGAAACAAGAGTATAAAAGGTTTTGGGTAATTTCATAAATTGAAAAAAAATGGTGCTGTTTGAATGTTTTTGATGGGAATTTGAATAATTTTGTTAATCAATGTATTAATATTGAAAACAATGTCTTATTTAGGGTGACCCCTATTATTAAGTGGATCAAAACATTAGAATGGTTTGTTAGTTTTCATGACTTGGAATTTGGTGCTGTTTGAATTTGAATTTGGGTTTGAAAGCAATTTGGGAATTATTTATTTGAAATAAAGCACCATTTTATTAATTGATAACTATGGAATAATATGACAACAAATGGGTTGTTTTTATTTGAAATTTTTATTTGAAATGTTGTAACAGAGCAAGTATGAAATAACCATTTGAAATTGTTTGAGTTTCATTATGAAAACAAGATAAAACAGATGCAAAACAAATAGTAAACAAATGCAAACAAAGGAATAAACATGATGACATGATGCAATACTTTGATTAAACATGAAATCAAACATTCTAAGGGATATTTTCATACTTGGGATGTTACAAAACGCCCCCCTTGAAGGAATCGCGCCCCGAGATTCCTTACTAAGAAGAGAAAAGGTCCGGATACTTCTTGCGAAGATCCTCTTCGGTCTCCCACGTTGCCTCTTTATCGGAATGATGCGACCACTGCACTTTCAAGAACTTGGTGCTCTTGTTGCGAGTCTTACGCTCGGTCTCATCGAGAATACGAACATGGTGCTCCTCATAAGATAGATCATCTTGCAGTTCAATGGAATCATGATCAACTGCACGATCTGGATCTTTGAAACACTTCTTGAGCTGGGACACGTGGAACACATCGTGCACCTTGGATAGTTTTTCTGGAAGTTCAAGACGATAAGCATTTTCTGCCCGCCTTGAGAGAATGTTGAAAGGACCAATGTATCTTGGTGCAAGCTTTCCTTTCACACCAAAACGATGAGTGCCTCTGAGGGGAGTTACACGGAGATATGCCTTGTCACCAGGTGCATAGATCATATCCCTGTGCTTGCTATCATAATAGCTCTTCTGACGAGACTGGGCAATCTTGAGATTGTCACGAATGATACGAACTTTCTCCTCGGCTTCCTTAACAATGTCAGGGCCTAAGAGTGAACGTTCACCAGCTCCAGACCAATTGATTGGACTCCTGCATCTGCGGCCATACAGTGCCTCAAATGGTGCCATGCCTAGGCTTGCCTGGTAGCTGTTGTTGTAGGAGAATTCAGCATATGGAAGGCAATCCTCCCATTTCATGCCAAAGGAGAGACCACATGCCCTGAGCATTTCCTCGAGAATCTGATTGACTCTTTCGACTTGCCCCTGAGACTGAGGGTGATAAGCTGTGCTGAACAGAAGTTTGGTGCCCAATGCTTCTTGAAAACTCTTCCAGAAATGGGAAGTGAAGATACTTCCACGGTCTGAGCTTATTTCCAATGGAACACCATGAAGAGGAACAACCTTTGCTGTGTAGAGCTCTGCTAACTGGCTAGCTGAGATAGTTTCCTTGACAGCAAAGAAGTGAGCTACCTTAGTGAGACGATCAATAACAACGAAGATTGCATCGTTGCCCTTCTTGGACTTTGGAAACCCAGTAACGAAGTCCATTTCAATCATGTCCCACTTCCATCCAGGAATTTTCAGAGGTTGGAGTAGACCTGCTGTTTTCTGATGGACTGCCTTAACACGTTGACAAACGTCGCATTCAGAAACGTATTGAGCAATTTCACGTTTCATGCCAGGCCACCAATACAGAGTCTTGAGATCCTGGTACATATTTGTACTTCCAGGGTGGATGGAGAGAGGAGTTTCATGAGCCTCCTTGAGAATGACATCTTTGAGGCTTTGAATCTGAGGAACTGCAATGCGTCCTTCGAAGAACACAGTTCCCTTGTCATCAATTGAGAAGGACTTTAATTTATCATTGCCTTCTTTGATGTGCTCTACAATATTCTTGATTTCAGTATCACGAAGTTGTTCAGAATGAATCTTGTCCTCGAGAGTTGGACTGGCTGTCAAGCTAGCAAGGTAACCTTGAGGAACAAGACCAAGGTTCAGCTTCTGGAATTCTTCATGAAGTGGAGGTTGGCTTTCCATGATCATGAGATTATTGCAATAGGATTTGCGACTGAGAGCGTCGGCCATAACATTAGCCTTGCCTGGAGTGTAAGAAATGGTGAGATCAAAGTCTTTAATCTTTTCAATCCATCTCCTTTGCCTGAGGTTTAGATCTGGTTGAGTGAAGATGTATTTCAGACTCTTATGATCGGAAAAGATTTCAGTTTTGTTACCCAACAAGTATTGTCTCCATTTCCTGAGGGCAAACACAACTGCTGCAAGTTCTAGGTCATGAGTGGGATAGTTTTGCTCATGTGCATTCAACTGACGTGAAGCATAAGCCACAACTTGACGTTCTTGCATAAGAACTGCACCTAGACCTTGGAGAGATGCATCGCAGAATATCTGGAAAGGTTTGGTAGTATCTGGGCCAACCAGAACTGGGGTGGAAGTGAGTTTAGCCTTCAGGAGATTGAAACTCTCATCACATTGTGGAGTCCAAACGAACTTCTTGTCCTTCTTTGTGAGATCAGTGAGAGGTTTGGCAATCTTGGAAAAGTTTTGGACGAAACGACGGCAATAGCTAGCCAAGCCAAGAAAACTTCTGACTTGCTTCACCGTCTTAGGAGGTTTCCAATCAACAATTGCCTTAACCTTTTCCGGGTCAATGGCTATGCCTTTGGCAGAGATGATATGACCAAGGTAAGCAACTTCTGGAATCCAGAACTCACATTTGGAGAACTTGGCATATAGACGATGCTCGCGAAGTTTCATGAGAGTGAGACGAAGGTGTTCTCCATGCTCTTCCTCGGATTTGGAGTAGACTAGAATGTCATCGAGATATACCACAACGAACTTGTCGAGGTATTCATGGAAGACAGAATTCATGAGTCTTGAGAACGTTGCCGGTGCATTGGTGAGGCCAAAGGACATGACGGTGTATTCATATAGACCGTACCGAGTGGTGAAAGCTGTCTTAGGAATATCTTCCTTTCTGATCTTTATCTGATGGTAACCCATCCTCAAGTCCAACTTTGAGAATATTGAGGCTCCAGCAAGTTGATCAAAAAGATCATCGATACGGGGAATTGGATACTTGTTCTTGATGGTTTTCTCGTTGAGAGGACGATAGTCAACCACGAGTCTTTTTGTTTGATCCTTCTTGGCAACAAACAGAGTTGGGCAACCCCAAGCGGAGGAACTAGGTTGAATGTAACCTTTCTCCATGTACATATCGATTTGCTCCTTCAACAATTTCAGTTCAGGAGGAGCTATCTTGTATGGATGCTTAGAGATTGGAGCAGTACCTGGTTCAAGCTCGATCACGAACTCAACTGCTCTGTCCGGAGGCATCCCTGGCAACTCTTCTGGAAAGACGTCAGGGAATTCACAAACCACCGGAACATTTTCAATTGCAGGAAGGGGTTTAGCATCGAGGTTGAACAGCTGAACAGAACTTGATCCATATGGAGAATAGACTATCTGGCCCGAAGGGTGAGAGAGAGTTATTGACTTTTGAGCACAGTCAATTTTAGCTTTGTGGGTCTTCAACCAATCCATACCCAGAATGACATCAATGTCAGAATTTCCCAGCAACATGAGTGAAGCAAGGAATATGCGACCTCCAATTAGGATTTGATTGTCCATGCTTATCTTGGAAGTAATCATTTTAGTTCCCGGAGAGTGAACATAGATTTGATTGCTTAGTGGAACCAGAGCTAGGTTGTACGCTGTAGCAAAGATCTTTGACACAAACGAATGCGATGCTCCAGTATCAAACAACACTTTAGCTGGAAAAGAGTTTACGGGTAATATACCGAGAACGACGTCAGCAGCTTCCTCAGCTTTGTCGGCCTTGATATGATTCACCCTCGCGGTCCTCCCGACAGGCCTACTGTTGGAGTTGAAGGCTTTAGCCGGGGGAGCACGAACCATTGCCTGGTTGGTGTTGGGACGAGGAGGTGGAGGTAGCTGCCTCTGAGTGCACTTATCAGCTTAGTGTCCAGTATCCTTGCACTTGAAGCAAGTGACGACACGAGGAGGACCTGGCCTTGGCTGCCCCATTGGAACCCTCTGACTCTGCATCTGAGCTGGGTTGGGTGGGCGGGGAGCAAAGCCTGGAGAAGCTTGGGCATATGGAGCCCTAGTGACAGCAGCATTTGGCACCCAGATGCGGCGCTTCTGCGGAGGGGTGGTCATGTTGGAGGAGGAACCACCCTCACGCGAGTGCTTACGGGACTCCTCGAACGCCTTGCGCCCATTCTCCTCATTGAGCGCGGTGTTCACGAGCTCCTCGAAGTCCTTGCACTTGATGTTGGTGAGAGCGTACTTCAGTTCCGGGTTAAAACCTCGGCGGAACCTTGCCATCTTCTTGGCCTCAGTGGACACCTCATCACCAGCGTATCGAGCGAGACGATTGAACTCGTTCTGGTAGCCAATGACGTCCAGCTTGCCCTGCTTGAGAGAGCAAAATTCCTCACGCATCCTTTCCATGAGACCATCTGGGATGTGGTGCTTCAGGAAGGCATCCTTGAAACATCCCCACGTGATAGGATAGCCAGCTCTCATGGTCTGGTAGTTCTCCCACCAGGTAGCTGCCTGACCCTTCAGTAGGTAGGTGGCATACTTGACTTTATCCTCCTCAGCAACGTGAGCAATGTCCAGAGCCCTGGCCATCTCCCTGATCCAGTCATCAGCATCCAGAGGCTCACGTGTTGCCACGAAAGCTCTCGGCCCCATACTCAGAAACTCCTTGATGCTGACTCGCGGAGCATTCTGGTTGTTGTGCTGGTTAGCCTGGATCTGGGCCATCTGAGCCACGACCTGAGTCATCTGAGTCAACAGCTCCGTGAGCGGAGGTGGTTCAGGCGGGTTGCTCCTTGTTGGCGGCATCCTGAATAAACATGCATTTTAGCACACAACAGAAAAAGGATAGACTTGGTAACCGAAAGATAGATTATTCCGACGCATGAATAGATAACCAACAGGTACATCATCACATGTTCAAATACATCAGAATATCCAACACACCAATACATGGTTCGAAAGGCAAAGGATAACTAAACATAGCTATGAATGGATACATCGATACTCCCATGCTCATCACGCAGGACGGCGGTGAGTAATACGACGAGAGATACGGTGAGGAGGAATCCCACGGAAGTAGGTAGAACGACAATCCACATAGATCGGGACTGCTCTGAGAGCGACTCTCGGTGTGGTGAAGTAGAAAGCGTCGTCTCCCTGTGCTCCAAAGCGTGGAATCCCAGTGTAACCAGCTCCGAGGTTGAGGAGTGGACCTCTGATCGGCTCGTAACCTCCAGCACCTGACAAACTACGTCCAACTGTCTGATGGAAACGTGCAAAGCGCTCATCTCCAACAAAGTCTGTGGTGTACGTAGCCAGACGAGTCAAAGCAAGGTAGAGCTGCTCCCTGACTGAGGCCAACTCCTGAGAAAGTGTGGTGGCAACATCGTCACCGTGCCTCACAAACTGAGCGGTGGTGTGCAGCCTGGTGTTATCATGCTCGTAGACATCCAGGTTGTCGTAGAGGGTGAAGTGAGCTCCCGATGACGTGATGTAACCACGGGGGATGTGGCGATAGATAGAATCGTCAAACCCCCAGTAGTCAGCACGGAGGACGGTGAGACTCACGTAAGCTGCCTGCTGCACGGCCATATCCACTGTGGAACCTACTGCCTCGTAGCGGTGGACAACGCTCATGCCATCATCTGACAGAATGTAGACGATAGCCTGGTAGTAGGTCTGGTCAAACTCTCGCTGCTGCTCGTAGACCTGGTACTCTGGTGCCCAATGGAACCCCAGATAAGTGACCATGTCTCTCAGCATCTCCGGATAACCGGCGGTGCTCTCACAACGAGTCATCCGAACCACCTGCGGGAAGAACCTGAGATCCATCTGCAGATGATCGGGGAAGTTTTGATTAGACGCCGGTAGAGAACTGAAGTGGAAAGCAACAACAAGGTTCAACGGACGAAAAGGATGTTGAAAAGAACAGGATATTGAAGCAACATCGGGAAACACGAGACCAAAAACTCCTGAGGTACTACGGAGAACCCAAAACACGTGAAATCCTAACTTGAAAGTTTAGGTGAGAACAGAAAACAACGTTGCACTTCCTTACCAGAAAAGGGTGGGTGGGTGGGGAAAGAAGAAAAATGGCAGAATTCCTACTCTCACGTTTCATTTTTCCTATATAGCTACAAAATAGTTTCTAGACTCAACTGCGACCAGTAAAAAGGGATCCTACAGGCAGACAGGCTCTGATACCATTTGTCGCACCCGAACTTCTAGAGGATACTCACCGCACGAACTGAACAGTATTCTGATGGGATTACGGGGCTTACCGGCACCCGCGTCCTCTTACGAGTAGGCCAACACTTATGTGTGACAACCCATTGCTACTGTTCACCGTCGATGTAAACTATCCCGTAGAAATCAGGACACTACCATTGACGTACTTCATACCATACACACATGGTACGTCAACGGCTTTGAACAAACTGATAACACAACATATCTCTAAGACACAAAAGATTGAAATAAGTTGCAAATGGCCCTCACTAGGGCAGAGATAGCAAATACAATCATCCAGAGGACACATGTCCCAACATAACATCATTACATCTCAGCGGAAGCATTCAAAGGGGTCCGAGTACAGACAAATCCAAATAGGCTTAAGAAACCGGGAATGAAAGGAAAACGGAGCCCATCCACATCGTCTCGGATCCTGCCCGGGTACGCTAACTACTCGTCAGCAGCCTCGTCAAACTCCACGTAGTAGCCGTCACCTGGATCCTCGTAAGCGTAGTCTGCGGAAACCACAGCCCCAAAGGGGTAAGTACATAGACGTACTTGCAAGCAAGACTCACAGTTCACCAAAATGTAGCCCGTCAACACCAAGCACAGATGCCTTGGGTTCAACGGAAGAAAGGGGATATAACAGATGCTGCAACTGGCTGCGCTAACCAACTACAGAGATTCTACCACTTCCGGCTAACAGAAAGGAGATAAGATCGAGTATTGTAACCAAATGAAAGATAACTTCAAACAAACCCATCCTGGATCTCGCCCCTTATCCAAAGAAGCAATCCGAGGATAACTCACACAGTTGACTTAAAGATGAATCAAGTTATTGTGACAATAATCCTATTACTAGTCAAGTTGTTAATCATGGGGTGTGAGATTGTGAATCATTAGGTTTAAGTTGTCCTGAGTACTTGTTAGCCAGTACTTTCAGCAAGTTAACCATAACCGCGGAAAACACGGCTTCTCGAGAAGATTATCCCTGCAGGGTTGCACCAATTTGGCCGTACACGTATGAATAACCCGCCAGATGGGATGCCTCCCACCAAGCGGGGCACTCAACACAACTCAACTCTTCTTCGCATCAAGCCCAAAGCACCTTGGGCGCACGGCTAATCAAGCCCCGAAGAAAAGGGACCCTCATAACACTCTAAGACCGTGTCCCCCTATATGCCGACTACGAAAGTTCCACCCTGCGCTGGGCTCGCAAAAACATGCATGCGGCAAATGGAAAACACGAACTAAATGAGATGATTTGGACGAGATGCGAATCGAATCAAATTGAGGGGGCGCCCATACTCGCTTCCCACATGCGGGTAGTGCGCTCATCATGGATCAGTAGACAAGACCCTTTTCCTATTAGGGTCGACACTAGCAGGCCTCAAAACCACACAGGGCCTCCTGCCGGTGCCTTATCATCAAATTATTATTTAACCATAACATTAGCATGATTGATTGATTAAACATCGAGCCCCCAGAACATAATAAAATATAGTAACTGAAAGTAACGGGTAACAGACTCGAGCAAAACAACCTAAGCATGCTAGTAAGACACTGGCTCAATCAATAGGGTTGTAGGAGGGATGGTGAGGCAATATCAGGGTTAAAGGATTCATGTGATAGGTTCGTAACAGAAACAACTACCACTAAGGCTAGCAAAAATAGACAACGGAAAGTATCGGTAACCAGGGTTGAAAGGAACACAATGGTTCATGTGAGTGATAACTTGCCTGCAAACTCAGCAGCCGGGTACTGAGCTAGATCCTCAGAAGGGGTGCTGTAAAGATCGTCTGTCTCAACGTCGCCGTCTATCCGAGAAGAAGCAAACAAACAAGACAGAAATATAAACAATCATTATCATGGCATAGTGCACAATCATGGGATGATGCATGTAAATTTAATAGATGCATCAAAATAAACTAGTTGAAGTGACACAATTTAAATGGACCCCTATGCAATTAGGTTGCATATGGAAAAGGCCCATGCATTAAGTGGAAACAAATGATCTACAATTTAGTTACCATGTGAAAATTGATTACCATGATGCATGCATGAAGATAACAACAAAATAACAATAATAGGTGCAAGTGGTAAAATAATAAAACAAGTTTGGAAGTTATTTGTTAAGTTTGGAAAGTTTGGTTACTTAAACATGTCACACAAACAATGGTTGTTTTCATCAAATTAAAGTGTTCAAAACAATTAAAAAAAATTATATTTGAAAAGAACATCAAATTTTAGTTGGATTACATGTTTCAAATTTGAAATAGGAGTTAGGATGAATTTATTATGACTTAAACAATATTAAACAAGTTTTAATTGAATTTAAAACAAGTTTGAATATTATTTGAATTTTATTTATTCAAAACATAATTTCAAACTCACATTTGAAAAGTTCACACTTTGATGGTTTGAAAACATATTTTGCATGTTCAAAAATATTTTATTTTGAGCAAGTTATGATTTTAACAAATTTAAATGAATTAAACAAGGAGTAAATTATTTAGGCAATTTAAATTATTCAAACCATGAAACAAAATTTATATTTGAAAAGTTTATTTGAAATAGCATGGAAAACATATTTTATTTGCATTTATTGGATTAATAATGAATTAGTTATGAATTTTAGCAAATTGCACTTGAATTATTCAGATTTGAATTTTGGATGCATTTGGAAATTTCAAAACAGGAAACAAATGGTAACAATGGGTAGAGAATTAAATTTAGACTAGCACACATATTTTATTTTCATTTATTGGAGTTATAAAACTAAAGTTATTGCCAAAATACTTTCAGGGACCAATCTGCTAAAAAAAGGACTTGGATTTGATTACAGAAAAGTTTAAAATCGTTTTATACGCACAGGAAACCTACCCAGACACTGCCAGGGGGGCCCAAGGGACCGTGCGCTTGCGTGGCACATGAGTGACTGACAGGGGGCCCTCCCTGTCAGCACTCAGTCAAAAAAAGTGGGGTTTGATCCCAGGGGAGAGCCAGGGATCGAACCCAGCACCCCTCGCTCGCGTGCGCTGTGCCTGAACCAGTGGGGTGAGTCGCGTTTCTTGTCAGTTAACAGATGCGCAGCCAAGTTGAGGTTACCATCGTGGATCTGAACTTTTCTGACGAACAGAAACATCCACGACCTGACGGAGCTCGACAGCGGCGATCACTGACGTGCTCGTGCTCGAGTTGATTGTGCGCTGCTGTGATGAGGTACTGGATACGTGCACGCTTGCAATCAAGACAGAGAGGGAGGGAGGAGAAGGACAGCAGCGTGCTCACCGGGAGGTTGGCCGCGGATGAGCTCGACGACGGGGCAACTGCTGCGGCGGTGACGAGGACGGCGGCGTGGCTCCCGTGCTCCTCCCAGCTAGCTCCGGTGTCGAAACGGAAGAAGGGATCTTGGCGGTTCGATTCCAGCGACTAGATAGGTAGGAGGTGGACGGCAACGACGGTTGCCATCGGAAGTTCAGAGATGATCTCGCCGGTGAGGGAGGTACAGTGAGGAATTCCGGCGAGGGAGAGGCGGAGTTGGCGGCAGACTCAAGGGAAACAGGAACCCTAGTGTCTAGGGCAGAGCTGCGGGGGCCGTGGGGATCTTATAGGGGGCTAGAAGGTCTCCTGGCCGTCGGAGCGGCGCCACTGCCGCCGTGGCAGCTCTGGATGAGCTGCCGTACCGCGGGGCGACGGTGGCGGCTGTTTTAATCGAACCGGTACGCGCGTTAGCGGGCTGGGCCGCGCTAGGAGAGGGTTAGGCGGGCTGGGTAGGCTGCTAGCTGCCGCGCGCGCGTCCGTTTGCTTCTTTCTCCTTTTTCTGTTTTTTTTTGTAGCAAATAGAAAATGGAAGCATTTGCTAGGTTTTTTGGTTTTAAAAAATTTAGAGAAAAAATGATGGGGGATTGTTAGCTCAAAATCTATCAGTTGGCAATTTAGGTTTTTGAAAATTCAAATTTTTACTTGCTGTTTGGAAATAAACCAAATTTAGATGATTTTGCATAATTAAAATGATTATTAAAACCAACACTTTAATAGAGTGACCCAAATGTTTTAATTGGAAACAAGAGTATAAAAGGTTTTGGGTAATTTCATAAATTGAAAAAAATGGTGCTGTTTGAATGTTTTTGATGGGAATTTGAATAATTTTGTTAATCAATGTATTAATATTGAAAACAATGTCTTATTTAGGGTGACCCCCATTATTAAGTGGATCAAAACATTAGAATGGTTTGTTAGTTTTCATGACTTGGAATTTGGTGCTGTTTGAATTTGAATTTGGGTTTGAAAGCAATTTGGGAATTATTTATTTGAAATAAAGCACCATTTTATTAATTGATAACTATGGAATAATATGACAACAAATGGGTTGTTTTTATTTGAAATTTTTATTTGAAATGTTGTAACAGAGCAAGTATGAAATAACCATTTGAAATTGTTTGAGTTTCATTATGAAAACAAGATAAAACAGATGCAAAACAAATAGTAAACAAATGCAAACAAAGGAATAAACATGATGACATGATGCAATACTTTGATTAAACATGAAATCAAACATTCTAAGGGATATTTTCATACTTGGGATGTTACACCTGCCGGAGAGGAGATCATCACCGAAGGCCTCTTCATCACCATGCCTGCCTCCGGAGTGATGTGTGAGTAGTTCATCCTTGGACTACGGGTCCATAGTAGTAGCTAGATGGTTATCTTCTCCTCCTATGCCTTAATGTTTAGATCTTGTGAGCTGCCTAACATGATCGAGATTGTTCTTGTGTAATTAGATGTGCTGTGTTTGCTGGGATCCAATGAATATTGAACTTATGCCAAGTTGATTATAGTCTTTATTGCATATGTTATTTGTGATATTGCCTGCTTTCGGTTGCTAGTGGTTGCTCTGGCCAACTAGTTGCTAGTGACTCCAAGAGGGAGTATTTATGCTCGATTGTTGTGTTCATGCCTCCTTTTCGCCTATGCTCGAGTGACAGAAACGTGACGGGGGAGGTTGTGTTGTTCCCACTAGGGAGAAAACGTCGGTGTGAATGCCCGCGTGCACAATCATTGCTTACATTGCACACATTGCTTAATGCGATTATTAATGACCCACAAGTATAGGGGGTGTATCGTAGTACTTTCGATAAATAAGAGTGTCGAACCCAACGAGGAGCAGAAGGTGTTGATGAGCAATTTCGATGAAGGAATAATTGTAAATACTGGAAAATAGATTTGTAGGGGTTTTTGATATTGCAGATAAATAAAGTACGAGTAAATAAAATGCAGTAATAATAATTGCAGCAAGTGTCCCAATCCTTTCTTCAGCAAAGGACAAGGCGGTGAGTTTACTTATGATTAAGAAACGTTCTCGAGGACACACGGGAGGTTTCTATCAAGTTCTTTTGTTCCATGCAGCTGAATAATTTGAGGTGTTTTGATAAGTGTTGTCTGGGTGAATCTATGCTAATGTACCATACCATCCAAGACTAATACATACTTGTGATTATACCCATTGCAAGCATCTGCAACTACAAGAAGTTAATTAAGAAATGAATCTCACCACAGCTTTAAACTCCGGGATCCTACGCTCCCTCGTGTAATGGTTTCCTAAAGGGGTTTAGGTTTCTGTCACTCCGGCAACCCCACAATTAGTAGACAAATACACGATGCATTCCCCTATGCCCATAAATGGTGAAGTATCATGTAGTCGACGTTCACATGACACCACTAGAAGAATAACACCACAACTTAAATATCAAACATTAAATATTACTCAACATTACTTCACTATTAACAACTTGACTTCTCCCATGTCCTCAAGAACAACACGAACTACTCACAAGACATCATATGGATCATGATCAGAGGTGATATAATGGATGATAACAATCTGGTCATAAAGTGCAAACACCGATAAATCTCACAAGTATCAACTACTAACAAGTAATCCACCTTGGGAGAGAGATCTAACGCAAAACAACGATAGAGGCCCCTAATTGTTACAGCGGGATGAAGGTGGATGATGAGGGTGATGGTGCTGGTGGTGATGATGATGATGATGATGATGCTGACGATCTTGATGATGCCTTGCGTGATGACGGTGATGATGGCGGTGATTTCCCCTCTCTGGAGAGAAATTTTCTCGGCAGATTTCTCCCATCTAGAGAGCTTTTCTCTCTCGGGTGTTTTCCGCCCCGAGGCGGCGGCGGAATACTTATTCGACGATGGAATGAGGCTTAGGGTTTCCTCGGGGACAGGCACGCAAAAAATATCCCCCAGAGGTGGGCTAGGGTGGCCACACCTATAGGTGGCGCGGCCAAGGGGGTCATGCCACCCCATGGTTTGGGCCCATGGTGGCCCCCCTCTGGCTCTCCTTCTGGCTGTGTTCTTCCTCTGAACTTTTAGGAAACCCCGGTGTCCCACTTCTTCTTCTGATCTTTTGAAATATGGTATCCCGACAGTGCTTTTTCCATCAGATTCCTGGTCCCGGTGTTTATTCTCAAAAAATTATAAAACATGCAAAATAAGATAAAATAACATAAGAGATGCATCATAACATGAAATATATCGATGAAAAACAGAAAATTATGATATAAAATAGTGATGCAAAATGGACGTATCAATTATCTGTTGCTTGCAACTTAGTACCTAAGGGGGTCGAATGATAACCTGAGGGTAGATTATTAGTCATAGATGAAGTTGGATTGCGGTCTATGTAGATTGTTGTAATGCATGCACTAAATATCATAGTAGTCATCATGTCATGAATGTGCACTACGGTGAAACCTCTATTTGTCAATTGCTTAGCTTTAATTTGTTCACCCAGCATGCTATATTTTATGGAGAGACACCACTAGTGAACCTATGAACCCCGGTCCATTTTCCTACACTGTTAGACAAACCACCACAATTCCCTGGTTCTTTACTTACTACAAGCATACACCATTTTCCACACTATACGTCTAATCTTTGTTTTCAGAAAGACCGGTGAGATTGAAAACCTCACTATACCGTTGGGACAAAATATTTTGGTTGTGTTGTGTGCAGGTTCCGCGTTGTTGCTGACACCGGTGAGGCGCCATCACCACCGTCAGTGGCATCAACCTTCCGAAGATCCTCTTTCTCCTACTGGATTGATAACCTTGATTCTTAACTGAGGGAAATTCTTACCGATGTACTCATCACAACCTCCTCTTGGGGTTCCCAACACGCCATCACAAGCATCAAAAATTTCTGGCGCCGTTGCCGGTGACTTAAAATTCATTATCATCAAGAAGTCTCCCCGTCAATGCACCGTCAAGGCATAGCAAAGAATTTCTGGCGCCGTTGCCGGGGAGAAACAAGTCTTCTGGAAAGGGGAGTCTCTCACTCTCAACCTCTTTATTTTTTTATTGTCTTGTTTTTATTTTTGTCTTGTTTTGCTTCTTTATATCAAAAACACACAAAAAAAACTAGTTTACTTCATAGCTATTATTTTTGCTTTTTCGATCTTAGTTTAATCTCTAATCATGATTCCACCCAAGTTTACCTTGAAAGACGTACCAATAGGTAGCGGTGATATAATTCGGAAAGATAATATTGGAGAGTTCTTTAATTATGTTAGTAAGCACAAAAAATTTGAGGATAGATCCTTAGCTGAACTTGCTCCAGATTATGAAACCGATGCAGCATCTCTAGTTCGTCTGCTGGAAGCTAGGTTTATTAACCTTAATCCCATAATACAATAAATGTTCCTCAACCTTGATAACATTAAGGATGGCAAAAAAAAAAGAGTTTATTCTAGAAACTTTGTTTAAAGAATTTGGTGATATTGCCATCGAGGCTAGAAAAGTTTTTAACCGATTTGAGATGTCAGGTGATACGTCAAAAACATATCCCTCATTTCTTATGCTCCATGATGATATTATGCCAATTGCTACATGTTTTCTCCCTTCTTTATGTCATTTTTATCGATTTTACGGACTAACCTATTGACTAGATGCCACAGAGCCAGTCCCCTGTTTTCTGCTGTTTTTAGTTTCAGAAAAGTTGTTCTGAAAATATTCTCGGAATTGGAAAGTTCGAAGCCCGGAAGTCCTATTTTCCACGGAAGCATCTAGAAGACCGAAGAGGAGACGAAGAGGGGCATCAGGGGGCCCACACCATGGGGTGGCGCGGCCCCCCTTGGCCGCGCCAGGGGGTGGTGTGGGGCCCCTGGACATCCACCGCCTCTGCCCTATCGCATATTTAATCCCCCGAGATGGAAAACCCTAAACACATCGATATTTTCCGCAAAATACATATGTAGCTCCGCCTCCGCCACCGATAAGTTTCTGGGCGACAAATCAATGTTCTGGCAGGCTGCCGGGACGGAGAAGTGCCCCCCGAAAGCCATCTCCTTCGACTCCACCGCCATCTCCATCGTCGTTGTTGTCTCCTATGATGAGGAGGGAGTAGTTCTCCCCCTGGGCTCTACCAGTAGCTATGTGGTTCATCTCTCTCTCCCATGGTGTGATCTTTATGTGATCATGAGATTTGTAATCTAGTTGAATATGTAGATTGATCTTCATCTGTTATGCTACTCAAGTGGTATTGTTATCTCCGTAAACACTTTGATCGCGGGGTAAAGGTGACAGTGTGTGCTCGTGTGGTTTAGCATGATATTTATATCTTGTGTTGGAAGGTGAACCTATGAAATTGTGGCGTTTGTTTAGTACTAATTTATGGCGCTCGTAGTGACATTGGGGTGCCCTAGAGAGGGAATATAGACTTGAGGAGTGTTGTTAAAGCCCTACGCAATGATTAATGTTCGTTATTCGACCGGAGAGTGGTTCGGAGTAGCATAGTGAAGAGATGATATTTATGCATTCAATTATGTGATCATTGTTGAGAGTGTCCTCTAGTGAAAGTAGGAGCCCTAGGCCTTATTTCCAAGCATTGAAACACCATTTTCTGCATGTTCTGCTACATGTTTGATTGCTGCCATATTTATTTCAGATTTTTATTATCACTTACAATCATCCATATTGCTTGTATTTTACTATCTCTTCGCCGAACTAGTGCACCTATATACCTGACAAGTATATTGGGTGTGTTGGGGACACAAGAGACTTCTCATATCTTAATTGCAGGGTTGCTTGAGAGGGATATCTTTGACCTCTACCTCCCTGAGTTCGATAAACCTTGGGTGATCCACTTAAGGGAAACTTGCTGTTGTTCTACAAACCTCTACACTTGGAGGCCCAACACTGTCTACAATAATAAAAGCGTGCGTAGACATCAAGCTCTTTTCTGGCGCCGTTACCGGGGAGGTAAGGTAAAAGGTTCTCACATCCTCGGGTGTGAGTGCTCGAAGTTATTTTCTTTAGATCTTGCAATTATATCTTTTTGTTTCTTGTTTTTATTTTCAATAGTTAGGCTTAATGGAAAACAACAAAAATATGAGAGACTTTATAATATTTATCTTGAGTTAGGACATGAAGTGTTTGAAGAGAAAATTAAAAAACCTATGGAACTTTATTTGCATGCTAATAGCAATGTTATTGGTATGAATGCTTTGAACACTATTATTTCTAATGCTATGGAAAAGTCTAAGCTTGGGGAAGCTAGTTTATATGAAAATGGTCTTTTTAGTTCCCCAAGCACGGCGGAGAAAATTTGCTTTGATGATGAGCCTATGCCTGTTACATATAGTAGTGATCATAATTGGGAAGAGCACACTACTTTTGATATTGAAAATGATGATATAGAAAGCTCTAAACTTGTGGATGATGTGTTTGAAAATCCTTTTGCTACTGATGATTATATGCTTGATACATCCCCTCCTAGTAAAAATGATGAGATGTTTACAAATGAAAACAGTTTGGAGGATAACTATTCTATTGCTTATGATGATATTATTCTTCCTATATATGATGATTACAATGATGAATATGATATTTTAAGTCCACCCACAATAGAGGAAAATATGAATTATGATTACAATATGACTCCTATATTTGATGATTATGGTGATGAGAATAATAATGATAGTTGTTTTGTTTAATTTTCTCCCACTACTATTAATGAGAATGACTGTGCTTATGTGGAGAGTAATAATTCTTTTATGCATGTGGCTCATGATAAGAATGTTTCTTGTTTTCGTTATATTGTTAATTTTATTCATGATGCTACTGAAAGTTATTATGATAGAGGGAAACATAATTTTATGCACATCAACAATATTAAGGTTCCTCTCTTTTTGTTTAAAATTTTGAAGTTGCACTTATTTTGCTTTCCTATGCTTGTTGCTTTGTGTTTTCATGACTTGTTTTTCTGCAAGATTATTTTTCATAGGAAGTGGGTTAGACTTAAATATGTTTTATATTTTCTTCTTGATGCTCTCTTATTGTGCTTCAAATCTTATTATTATGTGAGCAACTTTTAAAAATCATTGTGCCTAGCTGAAAGGCGTTAAAGAAAAGCGCTACCGGGAGAAAACCCCGTTTTATTTCTCTATTTTTATTCAGTTTTTCTTTGTTTTCGTTTGTGTGCTTTGCACCTGGGTGTTGTCTATTTCCTTAGAAACCCCGATGTATATTTTATTTTGTGTTTTTGTTGAGCCAAGTAAAGCCTCTAGTCGAAAGTTGAGACTATATTTCAGATTTATGCGCAGGAAACAGATTTGTGCTGTCCACTGTTAATTACGTATAAAATCACAGAAAATTCAAAATGACCTGAGATTTTTGTGCTTAATCCTGGGCTGTATAAGCAACTTTTCTTACTTGACCACTTTTTGATTTGAGATATAGAATATTTTCAAAAAAATCGATCTTTACCTACTGTTCTGTTTTGACAGATTTCTGCCAATTATTGCATTTGCATGTTAATCTCTTTCTTTTGGTATTCTTTTGAGAAAAAGAGTTTTAAAAGAAGTTGTGACAGTATCTAATGTGTTTGTGAGTGTTAGGCTTGTGTTGAAACTTAACCATGTGAATTTATTATTTCAATTGCACTAACGTTGCTAATGAAGATTGTGAGAAGTTTGGTGTGAAGGATGTTTTCAAGGGTCAAGAGAAGAGGATGATATGATGTGATCAAGAAGAGTGAAAATCCTAATCTTGGGGATGCCCCGGTGGTACATCCCAGAAAATTCCAAGAATACTCAAGCATCTAAGCTTGGTCATACCCAAGGCATCCCCTTCTTCATCGACAAATTATCAGGTCACTTCTAGTAAAACTATATTTTTATTCAGTCACATCTTATGTGCTTTACTTGGAGCGTCTTTTATTTTTGTTTTCAGTTTGTTTGGTTTTCTTTGCTGTAATAAATAGTTGGAACCTATCATATTTGTGTGGGAGAGAGACACGCTCTGTTTTCATTGCTTAGAACACTCTAGTTTTCATTCTTATTGTTCTTTGAGTGTTCACTCTTTGCTAGTATTGCGTTTAGCCTTTGTTTTCATGCATCTATTATTCAGGTCTGTTAGTTTTTGTAGTGTTATGTGAGTAATCTCATTTTTTCTTGTTGTATCATGTAGAGATTTTTGTTAAAACATATTTTGTATGGTGCTTGTTGGGAAAAGAAAACTGCTACTTGATGTAGAGTTTATAACAGTGCTAGTAGAAGCTTGTATAGACTGTGGCTAGAACTTTTTCATGCCATGTTAAATGTTATTTTAGTTTTAAAGTCTTGTGGTTATTGAGTAGCATGAATAGCCTTAAATAGCTGAGAGCCTTTAATATGTTTTGAAAGATTCATGAGTTGTTCTTGTCATAGTAAAGCATCAAAATATGGTATTCTCTTTCGAATGTTTTATTTGGTTGACTTGGCGCATGCTCACACCATGTTTATGACTACAAACCAGTAACGAATAGCCTCCATGACCACTTAGTTTTTGAACTTGTGATACTGCTTATGTTTTAATTAATGATGCTTATGTCGCTATGCATGATTATGGCTCTTATGCTCTCTTGATTTGTCGCTCCCAGTCTTTTGCTAGCCTCCACCTGTACAGAGTATGGAATTCTACTCGTGCATCCAAACTCCTTAAACCAAAGTTTTCCCATTGTGTACACCATACCTACCTACATGTGGCATTTAACTGCCACTCCAAGTAAATTGCTCATGTGTTAGCTTTAAAACCTTCAAAATTACTCTTGTTTTTTCTCATGAGGACGTCAATAGAGAATCTTTATCTCACTTGTTGACTGGATTTCACACCCTGGACTAGTGGCTTCATCCGCTTATCCAAATGATAGAAGAGCTGGCAGCGGGGTGCCTAGCCCCAAATTAATACAAACAAATTCTCTTCACTATCTTTGCCCCTGATTATATCAGTCAAAGCATAATTATGTAAACAAAAAAAAAGAGGGATGACCGTCTACACCAGTTGCGTCCTTCACCATGGGAGCCTCTCTTATGAATCCAGTTGGCTTGTGACGTAATGTATTGTCTGTTTACCATTCGTTGACATTAGCATACACCCCTCCTAAAATATAGACATTCCTCCACAAATGTCAAACTTTTAATACCTCTTTTTAATAAAATAAAAGCTCTAGCACATGAGTGATCCCTGATTCCCTCCGCGAAGGGCCTTTATTTTACTTTTATGTTGAGTCTCCATCTTCTAACTTTATGCACAATTGAGAGAGAATTTTTTTCCATTCTGAGTTCTATGTGCATTTGTCCCATAAACATCAATACTTACTTCATGATGTGATACTATTTGTTCTTAAATTATTTGTTCTAGTCTTCCTCTTGAACTTTGAAAGTGTCTTGGCATTTATGTTTGTCCCATTCTTAAGGACTAGCGAAATACCACTTTGCCATGCTTTCTCTATACCTGAAACAAACGTTTATCTTTCTTTGCATTATTACCCATGATCCTTGATTTAAGATACTCTTCATGATGCAAAGTGATTGCTATGCTTTATTATTAAAGTTCTATTTATCATGTTTGTGTTTGAAGTTCTATGATCTCAGCGTACATATGCTTTTACATTAAATTGATCAAGTTTATGTTAGTAGCATGTCACCTTAGAAATTATTGTTTTATCGTTTACCTACTCAAGGATGAGTAGGAACTAAGCTTGGGGATGCTTGATACGTCATAAACGTATCCCTAATTTCTGATGCTCCATGATGATATTATGCCAATTGCTACATGTTTTCTCCCTTCTTTATGTCATTTTTATTGATTTTTCGCACTAACCTATTGACAAGATGCCACGGAGCCAGTTCCCTGTTTTCTCCTGTTTTTAGTTTCAGAAAAGTTGTTCTGGAAATATTCTCGGAATTGGAAAGTTTGAAGCCCGGAAGTCCTATTTTCCCCGGAAGCATCCATAAGACCGAAAAGGAGACGAAGAGGGGCATCAGGGGGCCCACACCATGGGGTGGCGCGGCCCCCACGTTGACCGCGCCAGGGGGTGCTGTGGGGCCCCTGGACCTCCACCGCCTCTGCCCTTTCGCCTATTTAATCCCCCGGATGGAAAACCCTAAACACAATCGACCTTTTCCGCAAAATACATTCGTAGCTCTGCCGCCGCCACCGACAAGTTTCGAGGGACAGATCTCTGTTCTGGCACCCTGCCGGGACGGGGAAGTGCCCCCGGAAGCCATCTCCATCGACTCCACCACCATCTCCATCGCCGTTGCTGTCTCCTATGATGAGGAGGGAGTAGTTCTCCCCCGAGGCTGAGGGCTCTACCGGTAGCTATGTGGTTCATCTCTCTCTCCCATGGTGTGATCATGAGCTTTGTAATCTAGTTGAATATGTAGATCGATCTTCATCTGTTATGCTACTCAAGTGGTTTTGTTATCTCCGTAAACACTTTGATCACGGGGTAAAGGTGACAGTGTGTGCTCCGTGTGGTTTAGCATGATATTTATATCTTGTGTTGGAAGGTGAACCTATGAAATTGTGGCGTTTGTTTAGTACTAATTTATGGCGCTCGTAGTGACATTGGAGTGCCCTAGAGAGGGAATATAGACTTGAGGAGTGGTGTTAAAGCCCTACGCAATGATTAGTGTTCGTTATTCGACCAGAGAGTGGTTCAGAGTAGCATAGTGAAGAGATGATATTTATGCATTAAATTGTGTGATCATTGTTGATAGTGTCCTCTAGTGAAAGTAGGAACCCTAGGCCTTATTTCCACGCATTGAAACATTGTTTTCCGCCTGTTCTGCTACATGTTTGCTTGCTTCCATATTTATTTCAGATTGTTATTATCACTTATAATCATCCATGCTGCTTGTATTTTACTCTCTCTTCGCCGAACTAGTGCACCTATATACCTGACAAGTATATTGTGTGTGTTGGGGAAACAAGAGACTTCTCGTATCATAATTGTAGGGTTGCTTGAGAGGGATATCTTTGACCTCTAGCTCCCTGAGTTCGATAAACCTTGGGTGATCCACTTAAGGGAAACTTGCTGTTGTTCTACAAACCTCTGCACTTGGAGGCCCAACACTGTCTACAATAATAGAAGGGTGCATAGACATCATGAGGCTCATCTGTAGATGTTAATATCACACCGAGTAAAGCCAATGACAAGGAAAATAAAATACCAATACCCTTTAAATTGGTAGGAATGCATGAAGCTCTAGAAAAGAACTTTGATTGGATTGTTCCAGCAAACCCATTTGATGAAAGTAGTGTGCCTAAAAGTGCTAATAAAGGGACATCTAAAACTTCTATAGATGAAATACAATTCATTGTTGAGGAGATTTCTAAGCTTAATTTTGATGTTTCTTCACTTGAATATACTTGACTTCCTTTTTATGCCTAGCTGAAAGGCGTTAAAGAAAAGCGCTACCTGGAGACAACCCGTTTTATTTCTTCTTTTTCAACCTATTTTCCGTCGTTTCTTTCTGTGTGCTTTGCAACTGGGTGTTGTCTATTTCCTTAGCAACATTGCTGTATCTTTTCTTTTGTGTGTTTGTTGAGCCAAGTAAAGCCTCTAGTGGGAAGTTGAGACTATATTTCGGATTTCTGCGCAGGAAACAGATTTATCCTATCCACTGTTAAATTCGTATAAAATCACAGAAAATAAATGACCTGATTTATTTTGTGCCTAATCCTAGGCTATATACGCAACCTTTCTTAGATGAACACTTTTTTATTTGAGCAACAGAAGAGTTTCGAAAAAAATCATGTTTACCTGCTGTCCTGTTTTGGCAGATTTCTGCCAATAATTGCATTTGCATGTTAATCTCTTTCTTTTGGTATTCTTTTGAGAAAAAGAGTTTTAAAAGAAGTCGTGACAGTAGACAATGTGTTTATGAGTGTTAGGCTTGTGTTGAAACTGAACCATGTGAATTTATTATTTCGATTGCACTAACATTGCTAATGAAGATTGTGAGAAGTTTGGTGTGAAGGAAGTTTTCAAGGGTCAAGAGAAGAGGATGATATGACATGATCAAGAAGAGTGAAGAGCCTAAGCTTTGGGATGCCCCGGAGGTAAATTTCCATCTAATTTCAAGAAGACTCAAGCGTCTAAGCTTGGGGATGCCCAAGGCATCCCCTTCTTCATCGACAAATTATTAGGTCACTTATAGTGAAACTATATTTTATTCGGTCACATCTTATGCGTTTTACTTGGAGCGTCTTTTATTTTTGCTTTCGGTTTGTTTTTATTATTGCAATAAGCTTGGTTGGACCCCAGCATTCTTTTATTGGAGAGTGACACGCTTCGCTTTTTCATGGGAATACTTTGTACTCTTAATCTTTGTCTAGCTGCTGCATTTATTTAGCCCTTGTTTTGCATTCATCTCTTATTTAGAGCTGTTAGTACTCTCTAGTACTCATTGCTATATGCTTACAGAGAGTTTTTGTTGTTATATATATGTTCTTGGTTGAGAATAGAAATGCTTATGTGATAGTTGCTATAGTGGAAAAATTCGCATGGTCTTGTAGATCACTAAACTGCTTCACTTGAATCACTGCTGTTGTTTGGAGATATTAATTTGCTTAATGGATAAACAGAAGGACTAGTAAGTATAAACTTTTAATGGTTGGTCTAAGAAACTTGAAATTGTGCAACACTTAAATTACCAGCTGATAGAAACAATGGTATATGATTTCTACGAGTGATACATTTCTGATCGGCCTTTTATTACGCGCTACGGTCGGGGTAGCTAAAAGTGATTTGTCACTGCCACGGACCCTCTTGGAGTGATTTGCATTGTGCCTTGTAAAGATGATTTTCTTGCTGCAACCTTTTAACTCATGAGTCTATGTTGCGGTTCCCGGCACTTCCACCATCCATATTTGCTAGCCTCTTCGGTACTGTGCATTGCCCTTTCTCACATTGAGAGTTGGTGCAAACTCCGTCAGTGCATCCAAATCCCGTGGGAGTACTTTGTTCTCCTACACATAAGCCCATATATTCTTCCTAAAAACAGCCACCATACCTAACTATCATGGCATTTCCATAGCCATTCCGAGATATATTGTTGCACAACATCCACCTCCATTATGTTACTTGATGATGAGCTTCATGGTTATTATGCATACTGCTACACTGGCAGGAGAATGCAGTTGGATACATCAGAGATATTCCATTATGAGTTATGAGTACTGGAAGTGTGATGATTCATTGTAATATAGGATGTTTCCCCTACCGGTGAGGATATATAAAAAAATAAAATAAAATGAAAAAGCCCAAAAAGAAAAAAAAAGTGCCAAAGAGAGAATAAAGAGAGAGGGGGCGCATCACTATCCTTTATACCACACTTGTGCTTCATGTTTAGCACCAATGCTTCAGTTTGGAGAAAGTTTTCGTATCATCATTCATTCATAACTATGTGGGGAATTTTACATTATAGAACTTGGTTTGTATATTCCAATATGAGCCTCCTCAAATGAGCTCTAGGTCTTCGTGAGCAAGCAAGTTGGATGCACCCCCACTAGTTCCATTGGAGAGATTTCATACACTTATAGCTCTATGTGCATTCGTTGTGTGGCAATCCCTACTCCTTTCATGGCTTCGGTTGTAAGACTTTCTCTTGTCTAATGACCACTTTTAGCTTTGTGAGACTTTCTTCCATTGACCTTCCAAACCCCCCATAATGTTCTCTTTGCCATAACATCCCGGTGCCAAGGACCAACGCAGAACACTTGCTTGTTTTTAGTGCGCAAATAGTTTAAGACTCAACCATTGCATCGTGTGGAAAGCTTGAATTGATCCTAACAGGGGTTGTGAAGATCGTTTGACATGCATGATATTGTTGTTCTTGAAAGCTTAAATCATCTCTAATAAACTTTGCACGGTTGATAGTCTTTTAGTATTGATTCATTAAATTTTTTACTTGTTTCTTCTTTGTTTATGCATTACTTATTGATTTCAAATATAGATCACAGCTTTAGTTCATTTGATCCTAGTTTACATGCTCTACTTTACATATTATGATAAAGATTGTGTGGTAGCATGTCACCTCAGAAAATATTTTGTTTTATCGTTTACCTACTCGAGGACGAGTAGGAACTAAGCTTGGGGATGCTTGATACGTCTCCAACGTATCTATAATTTATGATGTTCCATGTTGATATTATGCCAATTGCTACATATTTTCTCCCTTCTTTATAGCATTTTTTACACGTTTTTCGGGACTAACCTATTAACAAGATGCTAATTCCAGTTCCCTATTTTCTGTTGTTTTTATATCAGAAAAGTTGTTCTGGGAATATTCTCGGAATTGGACCCCACGAATCCCGAAATTCCTATTTTCCCCGGAAGCATCCAGAAGTCCGAAGAGGAGTCGAAGACGGGCTCCAGGGGGCCCTCACCATAGCCAGGCGCACCCCCCCCTTGGCCGCGCCCGGGGGTGGTGAGGCCACCCTGGTGTCCCACCGACATCGCCCTTTCGCCTGTTTATTCCCCCCCGAAGGAAAACCCTACGTACCTGATCAAAAATCCCCAAAAAGTTCCGGAGCCGCCGTCGCTGTCAACCCTAGATCAGGGGGTTCTGAAGCTGTCCCCCGGCACCCTTCCGGAGAGGAGATCATCATCGTAGGCCTCTTCATGACCATGCCTGCCTCCGGAGTGATGCGTGAGTAGTTCATCCTTGGACTACGGGTCCATAGCAGTAGCTAGATGGTTGTCTTCTCCTCCTATGCCTCAATGTTTAGATCTCGTGAGCTGCCTAACATGATCGAGATTGTTCTTATGTAATTCTATGTGTTGTGTTTGCTGGGATTCAATGAATATTGAACTTATGCCAAGTTGATTATAGTCTTTATTGTATATGTTATTTGTGATCTTGCATGCTTTCCATTGCTAGTGGTTGCCCTGGTCAAGTAGTTGTTAGTGACTCCGAGAGGGAGTATTTATGCTCGATAGTTAGGTTCATGCCTCCTTTTCGGCTGTGCTCGAGTGACACAAACGTGACGGGGGTGGATGTGCTGTTGCCACTAGGGAGAAAACAGCGGTGTGACTGCCCGTGTGCACAATCATTGCTTACATTACACACATTGCTTAATGCGATTATCTGTTGCTTGCAACTTAATACCTAAAGGGGTTCGGATGATAACCTGAGGGTGGATTATTAGTCATAGATGAAGTTGGATTACGGTCTATGTATATTGTTGTAATGCCCGCACTAAATATCATAGTAGTCATCATGTCATGAATGTGCACTACAGTGCAACCTCTATTGGTCAGTTTCCGAGCTGTAATTTGTTCACCCAGCATGCTATCTTTTATGGAGAGACACCACTAGTGAACCTATGAACCCCGGTCCATTTTCCTACACTGTTAGACAAACCACTACAATTCCATGCTTTCTTTACTTACTGCAAGCATACACCATTTTCCACACTATACGTCTAATCTTTGTTTTCAGCAAGACCGGTGAGATTGAAAACCTCACTGTACCGTTGGGACAAAGTATTTTGGTTGTGTTGTGTGCAGGTTCCGCGTTGTTGCTGACACCGGTGAGGCACCATCACCACCGTCGGTGACATCAACCTTCCGAAGATCCTCTTTCTCCTACTGGATTGATAACCTTGGTTCTTAACTGAGTGAAATTTTTACCGCTGTACTCATCACACCCTCCTCTTGGGGTTCCCAACACGCCATCACAAGCATCAAGAATTCCTGGCACCGTTACCGGGGACTTAAAATTCATCATCATCAAGAAGTCTCCCCGTCAAGGCAACATCAAGGCGTAGCAGGAGTCTGTGGCCTTGTCCACAGATTCGGCTCCCTTGACTTCATCACCGACAATTCCGGTGATTTTGGCGGTAGGCCCGTGCCTGCAGGCGGCTCTGTCATCAGTTTCGGTGTGCATCTGGTCTACGTTGCCACCACGGTCATCCACGGGTACCCCGAGGTGGTACTCGTTGCTGTGGATCCTCCTGCTGTTCTCGCCATCTGCGGCCAGCGTATCGATCGCTCCGCGGGCAGCGTGGAGGTGTTGATGACCGGCCCGGCTCCTGCAACCGGAAAGAGCGCGGCCGATGTCGCCGAGACTGCTGGCAAATCGGCTCGGCCGGCTCACAAGACACTTGAGAGAGAGATGTGAACCAACCGGGTTACAAGGCTCCCTCTACACCGACCCCAAGGCCACCTCCATTCGCCGATGTTATCGAGAAGTTGAACGTGCCAGTAGCTGCTGATGTAGATCCAGCAGTGGTGTGGCAGTAACTCGAGGAGCAACGCCAGGCCATTCTCGCAGAGGCTGTCGAGATGTCCAAAGCCAGGCAAGAATTCGATCTCGACTTAACCGAGTACAAAAAAGCTCATGGTTTTACTCCTGTTGTAAACAATCCTAGTCGGTTAGGTGTTGTGCGGAACCGAGGTCGTGATCTCGGTGTCGAGATGGCTAGAGATGGTAGAGGTGCTAGTAAGTCTGTTAGTGTCACCTCTGATGGTAGGCCCAAATATAGTTCTCCTTCTAAGAACCTTATGGCTGCTGAGGCAGTTGCCGTCGAGTTGCCACATTTGACCGGTGAAGCTCGCGCTAGGCAGCAAGACCGGCTTAATGAGCTTGTTTTGGAGGCAAGCAGGAAAAATGAGGCTTTCCTGAAGGCAAATCCGGGGGCAGGTGCTTCTCAGATGGTCCACTCCAATGGTGGGATATCTGGGGGCCAAGCCTCTTCTACCCATCTCGGGGGCGAACGAGCTCGGAGTGTGAACTCCAAGAAGAACAAGAAGATCGAGGTCTACGACCCGGCTGGCGCCGGAAAACAGTTAGTTGTACAGGGCCAGGCCGGGCAAGGACAAGTTTCTCTAGGTGGGCATGCTGACAACGGAGTTCAGGAAGCCGGGAACTCATGGTGGGCATAAAACCCGACACCCGATTCGCAAACCAGAAAAACCCGATCCCGAACCCGTACAACCCGAACCCAAAAATCCTGAGTACTATATCGGGAAGTAATTTTGAAAACCCGAATTTTTGTTAGCTAATTCGGGAACAAGGCCACCGTACCCGATTGTCCCGAATATCCCGAAACATTTCAGCTGCCCAGCAAAACTCATGCAGCATAGAGAGGTGAGAGAAGGCCCAGCCCAAAATCTCAAAGGATTGCACGCTGGCTACTAGGTCGAGTCTGCACCACGAGTCCACGAGGAAGAAATCCCTCACAAGCTAGTATGCATCTCAAGTTTCCTCCTCCCCAAGTCCCCACACCCGTGCACCGCCGGGCTGGCCAACTCATCCCGAGCTTCCCTCACACCATCGTTGCCGCCTTCATGGACCTCATATTCACACCAAACCAGTCACATCACTATGCGCGCCCGCTGTAACCTCCGGCCGCCGTTCTGTATAAGATCTGGAGTTCTGGACAACAAGTTTTGCCGCCTCTATAGGATAAGCTTCGCCTTACCGACAACCTCCAGCCCTCGTTGACAACCTCCTGCTCCAGCCAGGCTCCATCACTAACATCGCCCCTACACCATGATTTTTATCTTTTGTGTGCCCAGTTTCGGGCAGATCGGGATATCCCGAACCCGAACCCGAATTTTTGGGTACCCGAATTATGGGGTAGCAAAAATTATGGGGCAATCTCGGATATCATTTATGGAATCCTGAAATTTCTAAAACCCGAATTTCCCGTCCCGGTTTTTTTGGGAAACCCGAATTCCCAGCGTGACCGGGAAAGAACGCAACCGAGATGGTCCTTCTTAGCAGCCGGTGGTCAACCCGGCTCAACAGAAACCCGGGGCTGGACATCAAGACCGATACAATGATGGCTACTCGGCAATGGAGAAGGTCGGGTATTCGAGATACGATCACCAGGCGGACGCTGGAGTACTCACCGCTCGATTGGAGCCCCGAGTACTGCAGCCAAATGATGCAAGATACAAGCTCGACATAATCTATCTGTCGGAGGAGATGGAGGAGCAAGGTCCTACGGGACCACTTTGTTTCGGTCCTCGGATCATGAATGAGCCAGTTGTAGCCAAGTTCCAGGTGGCTAGGGGAACATAAAATTATGACGGCAGCACCAAGCCGGAAGATTGGTTGAATGATTATGTCACCGCCGTGCACATTGCCGGTGGTAACTGCCGGTGGGCGGTGAGATATGTGCCTCAAATGTTGGAGGGCCCGACCATGATCTGGCTGAACAACTTGCCGAGAGACAACATCAATTGGTGCCTGTACTTCTCGGATGCTTTCATCAGCAACTTCACCAGCACCTACTGGAGGCCAAACCGTCCATAGCAACTCTCTGCACGCAAGCAGAGAGAAGAGGAGACTGACTGAGATTATCTTACTTGGTGGAGCACATTGAGGAACACCTGTGAAGGGGTGAATGTGTCCCAAGCCATTGCCTGGTTTACACAAGGATGCATGCATGATAGCATGCTTTGGAAAAAGTTGTAGAGGGAGATGCCGAGTACTTTGGCCGAGACCATCCAGATCGCCGGCATGTATATACTGGGACATCCGACACAACCCTTACTGGACTCGTTTGAGCCGAGTAGAAGGCATCACGACAATGATGGTGTTGGATCCTCCAGGCGGAATGACTTCCCGGATTTCCGGAACAAGAGAAGAGATGATAGGCCGGACATCCGCTATGGCTCAAAACATGTAGCCGCGGTTGATCCGGATCAACCTGATGCAGGCAGCAGCCAGAGGCAGAAGAACACTAGCCCTAGTATGGGCAGAACCAGAACTACAAGAAGCAATGGACGGACCAGAATAAGCCTGGAGATGACCATCAAAGGTTCACCTTTGAAACAATGAGAGATGAGCCGTGCAGCTACCACACTCGGCATCCGAGTAGGCCGGCTAACCATACTACCAGGCAGTGCAGTTGGTGAGACCGGATCAAGAGAGAGGGCTTTGGCCAATTACCTCCTGCCCCACCTCTTCCCGCTCTGGGTTCGAACATCCAGCCCATCTGGGCTGCATTCGCAAGACCTGCAGAGAACAAGAGGAGGCCCGAGAACGTGAATCAAGTGGCTCAGGGAGCTAATAACAACAACTACTACAACAATAATAACCACAACAACAACAACTACAACTACAATAACAATGCTGGCGGAAATGGCCGAAATGATTACCAGGAGCACCACCAAATCTATATGGTGTTCATCACCGAACCAGATGATAAGCAGAGCCTGCGCAGGCAGGCGATGGAGGTCAATGCAGTGACACCGGTAGTGCAGGAATGCATGTTCTGGTGTAAACAAGAGATTGTTTGGTCTCGGGCGGATCACCCCAAGATCATGCCGAACCCGGACAATTATGCTCTGGTGCTAGACCCAACCTTCATTGGGCCCGAGATCAATGTGAAGGTCACCAAGGTGCTGATTGACAATGGGATCAGCATAAACATTATGTACCAAGATGCAATGGTGAAGCTCGGCATTTCCGAGAATATGCTGCAACCTAGACGGACTACCTTCCACAGTATTGTGCCGGGAGTATCTAGTGACCCTATGGGCAGGATATGGATCGATGTGCTTTTCGATACCCGAGAGAACAGCCGAACTGAGTGCCTGCAATTTGAGTGGGTTGATCTTCAGAGCCCTTATCATGCTCTACTCGGCAGGCCAGCCCCGTCCAAATTCATGGCCTCAACTCATGCGGCCTATTTGAAGATGGAGCTCCCGGGCCCCAATGGTATCATCACCATCTCGGGTGATTACAAGTGCGCTCTCTAGAGTGTGCATCAGCTGGATCTCGGTTAGCCGAGTCCTTAGTCATTGCTTCCGAGAAGAAGAAGATATATGAGGTGGTGGCCATGGCTCAAGAAACTCAACTCTGCATGCCCGGGATGCCCAACCCTCGGCACAGTGCTACATTCCAAGCCTCCCAGGAGACTAAGAAGGTGCAGATCGACCCCGAGTTCCCCGAGCGTATGGCCATCACTGATGTCGGGTTGGAGGAGAAATAGGAAAGCGAGCCCATCCACTTCCTCAGTGAGAATCGGGATGTCTTTGCATGGTCCAATCAGGACCTGCCGGGTGTCCCGAGTGAGTTGGTTGAGCACTATTTGCATGTGATACCGGATTAAGCCGGTGAAGCAGACTCTGTGGCACTTTTCTGTAGAGAGAAGGAAAGCCATAGGTGACGAGATCACAAGGTTGCTAGCAAGTGGATTTATCATGGAGGTGCTGCACCCGGACTGGTTCGCTAACCCGGTCCTCATAGAGAAGAAAAAGGATGACCCGATGGTTGTTATGGTGTGGCATATGTGTATGGACTACACCGACTTGAACAAGGCATGTCCGAAAGATCCATACCCGTTGCCCCGGATACATCAAGTGATCGATTCCACGGCCGGGTGTGAGCTATTATCATTCATTGATGCTTACTCTAGTTTTCTCCAGATCCCTTTGAACCTAGCTGATCAAATAAAGACTGCCTTTATTACCCGGTATGGGGCTTATTGCTGTCGTATCATGTGTTTCGGTTTAAGAAATGCTGGTGCCACATAACAGAGATGCATGCAAAAATGTTTGCACGAGCAAATTGGTAAAAATTTGCAGGTGTATGTGGATGATATAGTCATCAAGACCAAGGAGAAACACACACTCCTAGAATATATCCAGGAAATATTCGCAAATCTGCAAAAGTACCAGATGAAGCTGAACCCGACCAAGTGCACCTTTGGTGTCCCGGCAGAAAAGTTACTCGGTTTCCTCGTATCCAGCCGAGGTATCGAGGCCAACCCCTCGCAATTGAGAACATGTCTCTACCGATATCATTGAAGGATGTGCAAAAATTTACTGGTTGCTTGGCTTCCCTTAGTCGGTTCATCGGGAGAATGGGGGAGAAGTCCTTACCTCTATACCAGTTGATGAAGAAAAATGACAAGTTTGTCTGGACTCTGCAAGCTGATGCGGCTTTCTGAGATCTCAAGACCATGTTGGGTACTGCTCCAGGACTGGCGCCTCCTTTGCCTAAGGAGCCCGTGTTGCTCTATATGGCAGCTACCAACCGAGTTGTTAGTGTGGTGGTAGTAGTGGAACGAGAAGAGGAAGGAAAATCTATGCAGACACCAGTGTATTATCTCAGCAAGGTGATCTCCAACTCGAAGCAAAATTACCCTCACTACCAAAAGATGACATATGGAGTCTATATGGTTGCCAAGAATCTCAAGCACTACTTCCAAGAGCATCCAATGACAGTGGTGAGTACTGCCCCCATCTCGGAGATCATGGGAAACAAGGATGCAAGTAGCCGAGTAGCCAAATGGGCCATTGGGTTAGCTACATACACCCTGATGTATGCAAGAAGAGAAGCCATCAAATCTCAGGCACTGGCGGATTTATTTGTTGATTGGGCCAAAATTCAATATGAGCCTCCACCACCGTAAACCGATTATTGGCGAATGCATTTCGATGGCTCCAAGGTTAAAGAAGTTGTCGGTGCTGGTGTTGTGCTCACCTCACCCAAGAACGATCAGCTCAAGTATGTCCTGCAGATCCATTTTGCAGCATCCAACAATGTGGCCGAGTATGAGACCTTAGTCCACAGACTGAAAGTAGCCAAGGAGATTGGTATTCGCCAAGTAATATGCTATGGTGATTCAGACTTAGTGGTTCAGCAAGCTTCTGGTACTTGGGACGCATTGGATGCCAACATGGCATCATATCAGTTCCTTGTCCAGAATATATCAGGATTCTTTAATGGATGTGAATTTATCATATCCACCGAGCTGAAAATGATGTTGATGATGCTTTGTCCAAGTTGGGTTCATCTCGGCAGACCATCCTAGCAGGAATTGCTTTGAAGCATCTCGGGAAGCCATCCAGTAAGCCATCGCCTGAGTCGGATTCAATCTTTGTCCCGGCTAATCTGGAACCAGAAGTTGTTCCAATGGAAGTAGATGTGGGGTGCATCATGGAGAATTAGGGGACTGTCTCCCTCATCTCGGGGCCGCCTTCTTTATTTCGGGGCCTGCCTCGCACAACCTAGGGACTCGGGGACTTGTTCCTATCTCAGAGTCTGTTATGTCGGCCGAACCTATGGAGATTGATGAGCCCATTTTCCCTCTCCGGCCAATACCGGGTTGGGCCCAGCCCATAATGTCTTACCCGGTGGATGGTACTTTGCCAAGTGATGAGATCTCGGCTAGGCAGATACAGAGAAGATCCAAAGGCGACACCATCATCAACAAAGAGTTACACAAAAGAAGTACCACGGGCGTGCTCCAGCGCTATGTTCAACCAGAAGAGGAAGAAGAGATTCTCCGAGAGATACTGATGCGTGTGAACACACGTTCGTTGGGAGACCCCAAAAGGAAGGTATGAAGAGTGCAGCAGCAAGTTTCCCTCAGAAAGAAACCAAGGTTGAATCGACCAGTAGGAGGAAGGAGTAACTTCATAAGGTTGATGCAGCTAAGATGGCAGGGCGCACTACCACTTCAGAAGCAACGTGGAACCTACACAACACAATAAAATTACTTTGCCCCAACGAAGCAGTGAGGTTGTCAATCTCACCGGTTTTGCTGAACACAAAGAGGTTAAACGTATGGTGTGGAAAACAGTAGGAGAACAGTATGAAAGGAGTAGTAACAGTATGAAAGCAGTGTGTGTATTATCAGTATGAGAAAAAGGACCGGGGTCCACAGTTCACTAGTGGTGTCTCTCCGTGAAAGATAATAACATGCATGGTGAACAAATTACAACTGGGCAATTAACAGAAATGAAGGCTGCACCATAGTGCATATGCAAGACATAAAGATTACTATGTGATTCATGCGGGCATTACAACAAAATACATAGACCGTCATCCAACTGCATCTATGTCTAATAATCCACCCTCCGAGTATCATCCGAACAAACGTTCGGTATTAAGTTTCTAGCAATAGATTATCGAAGTAAGCAAAGTGTCTGTCGTGGTGAGGTAAAGACAGATGTCATGGGATGGCTTAAGTTTGGGGCCGATGGACGTTGTAGGTATCTGGGGAAGGATCGCACGCCTAAGATGGTGCGCTCAGAACACCGCAAATAACACAATCTACCCAGGTTCGGGGCCTTCGTGTGGAGGTAACACCCCTACTCCTGCCTATCTCTCTGCATTATGGTATGCAGGTACAGGAACTTGTCTCTCCCTATGTATCTCTCTCTCTGAGCCGCCGAGTAGCTCTTGCACAGCCCATCGAGTATGTGACTAAGTGAATGTTCAACCGACTGATCGACCCTCGCGCAGGAGGGGGGAGGCCACCTTATACACTGGTGGCCAGCTACTATTTTACACATAAAAGGACGGAGTAGACAACTCCACTGTACAGCGGAGCACGCCTGCATGTCTTAGCTGACAGCGTCGCCGAAAGTCTCCGTGGTAGGCCGCTGACATGTCTTGTCTACCTTGTCAGTCTCTTAGGTAGGCCGCTGACACGTCTTGTCCCCCTTGTCAGAGACATGACTTGACATCCCCCATACCGTACTGTATCCACGTCTGGATACAGATAACCACGTACGTAGTAAGTTGAACCGCACGCCGGTACAGCCCCTGGATACGCGGGATTCACCTCAACGGCTCCATTGACTTTAGCCTCCAAGTAGAACCGTCGCTTCTCTGTCCGGATTACCCGAGCGCTACCCGGCTGACCCAGATATGTTCTGAATCTTCCCTCCTATCTCTTGTTCTTCCTGCCGAGTAGCGCCAACCGCATAGCATCCTATCCGGGTAGCCGCCTACCCGGCACGCACCAACTCGGTACGTCCGAACCATGTAAAACAGTATCTTGGACTCCATTTATCACCTTTCTTACCCCTACTCGGGGGTAGCCCCCCGACATTAGTCCCCGAAGCTGGTAGAGTCCGGCGAACTCGGACGCGGGGCCCTGCCAGCTTAAACCAACAATCTTCCTTGGCACCTCCTAGCCGAGTAGAACCTCTACTCGGTTGAGTACAATCAGTACTCGGATCCTTCTTATTATTGCCTCTGGAGTTTTCTCCTCTGAACCGAGTAGAGAATGATGCTTTGGATTTTGCCGAGATCCCAACACTTAGCCAAATTTCCAATAATTTGCCGCTCGAATCCGAGCGTCCCTATATTCTTGTGTAAGGCTTGGCACGTGTCACGCAACCGCAGCCCACGACGCCTCGGGTCTGATGCGGCCGCACGGCACGCGCCTGCCACTGCTCATCTGTCCCACGGGCCGTTGCGTCCCTTCGCACAGAATATTTGATTGTCCACGATGCGCGACGTGGGATTAACTGCGCCTGTTATGCGCGAGTAACCCCCTACGTCGCACGACCTTCTCCGCAGTTGATCATGCGCCATAACTGCGCTTTGGGAGGTTTAATACCTCCGCGCCGCCCACCGTCTGGGCTTCCTTGCCACTTTTCCCCAGCGCCTTCTCTTTTCCATCGCCAACTCCTCAGCGAACTCGCAGCACCACCGCAAATCCTCCGCACGCTGCCGCTCCACGCGCAGAGAGAAAAGAGATCCATCTCCGTTCGCCGCCGCTCGCCTGAGAGCACCCGACAGCGACAAGGTATTCACCGTGCGGCGCCATCATCCTCGATCTCGGACCGCCGTCGCTGTTCCGCCGCATTGCGCCTCCGTCTCCATCTCCTCCGCTATGGTCATCCTCGCTGTAGAAGGTCCTATGGATCTCGAGCTCTCCGCAAATCTCAACCCTGAAGTCCCTCGATGCGCGCAGGCTGGGAGGGTTCAGACGTCAAGGCTAGTGACTACCAATGGCTAGTAAATACTCGCCGGGTGCCGGCCCGCGTCATCTGCAGGCCACTCGGCAAAGAGCTGGAGCCAACGCCAGGCCCCGGTGAGTATGTTGTCTTCTTAAGCCACTTCAAGAGCGGCCTCGGCCTTCCTCTCTCTAACTTCATGCAAGAATTCTTCCGCCATTTCGGCCTTCAACCCCACCATCTCCCGGCCAACGCCATCGCTATGCTCTCCACATATGCCACCTGTTGTGTCGTGGTGGTATCACGGCAGATGCCATAGGATGGCTAAAGTGTTGGGGCCGATGGACGCTGGAGGTATCCGGGGAGGGATCACACGGTGAGTAGCCGCGCGTAAGGTATCTGTCATGGTGAAAACAACAAGATCTACCCAGGTTCAGGGCCCTCGTGTGGAGGTAACACCCCTACTCCCGCCTCTCTCTCTATATGTGTGATCTCCGAGTAGCCACGGTACAAAGTATCTCTCTTGGCCGGGTAGCCACTCGGTTGTTCTCTCTAGCTCTAGTGTTGGTTCTAGCAATAAATGCGAAGTGAAGCAACATCCCTCGCGCAGGAGGGGGCAGGGCACCTTATATAGTGGTGCCCAACCGAATAAAGAAAGACTATAAGGTACACTTGATGGGACATGCCCACTGCAGAACAGAGCACGCCTCCGCCTTCTCGCTGACGCGGGTGCGGGAAGTCGTTGCACCGTTCGGGAGATGGGACCTGTCCACCTTGTCAGTGAGATAGGGTAGGCCCCTAGACCTGTCCTGTCCCCTCTGTCAGTGACATGACTTGACAGGCGCCTACCACACTGTAGCCACGCCGTAGCACGGATAATCATGCGCTCCGTAAGTTGAACCGCACGCCGGTACGGACGCAGGATACGCGGGATCCCTTGTCAGAACGGCTCCATTGACTTCTTGCCCGAGTAGGAACGCAGTTCCTCTACTCGGACCACTTGACCGCTATCCGAACGAATACAAACTTGCTCAATATCTTCTCTTGGCCTTCAATACTTATGACCGGATAGAGACTACCGGGTAGAGGGGTACCGGGTAGCCACCAACCCGGCCAACAGTACACTGATCTTTGCCTTTTACCACTTGCCTTACCCCTACTCGGGGGTAACCCCCCGACATTAGTCCCCGAAGCTGGTAGAGTCCTGCGAACTTGTTCACTGGGCCCTGCCAGCTTAAACCAAATTGTCTTCTCGAATTAGTAATGTCGAGTTGCACTCCAACTTGAACCAGTAACTCCTTCTCGAATCCTTTCAACTGTGGTTACGAGATAACCTTCCTGATAGCTGAGTAGAGAAATTTCTCTCCTGAGTTGCCGAGTAAAATAACTTAGTGAAATTTCGAACGCGATCCCGCTGAATCGGACCAAATCCACCTCTCCGTGTCGCTACTGGGCACGTGTCAAACCCCTGTGCCCCCGACGCCTCGGTGCCAGGGACACGGCAGGCCACGCGCCAGACCGTGCACGCAGGGCCCACAAGCCCGTTAGGTCATGTCAACCGTACTCGAGAGCCCATGATCCGGACGTGGGATTAACTGCGCCCGTTACGCGCGCGTTTTGCGCTGTGTGCGTTTCTAACGGTCGCTTAACCCACGCCGCACGATCATTGCCCACGATCAATGCCACGATCAATCCACCGGTAACGGCAACTCGAGGGGGAGAGATAAATACCCCCGCGACGTTCCCTTCTCCTCTTTCCCGTTCTTCCCAATCTCACGCCCCCTCACCTCTCCGCCACCGTCGAGCACACCGCCACCGCAAGCACTCGCTGCGCCGCTGCTCCACGCACCGCGAGAGAGACAGAGAGAAGCGCCTCCGCTCAACTCCGTTGATTCCAATCTCCCACGAGCACTTCCGCCTCCATGGCTCCGCGCGGAGACGAGGATGCGGCCGTCCGAGCCGGCTGGGAGGGCTTGGACGTCACCGCCGAGGACTGCCAGTGGCTTGTCAATACGCGCCGCATCCCTCCCGGTGTCGTCTGCAGGCATCCAGGTACCGAGATCATCCCGAAACCCGACAAGGACGAGTACGTCGTCTTTCTCTCCCATTTCAAACGTGGCTTCGGCCTTCCCATCTCCGATTTTCTTTCCGAGTTCCTCAACCACTTCGGCCTCCAGCCGCATCACCTTCCACCAAACGCCATCCTCATGCTATCCATACACGCCGTCGTGTGTGAGGCCTTCTTAGGTGTCTACCCGACAATCCACACATGGGCAAGATACTTTTTCTTTCGCAAACAGAGTGTTCCCGATCCTGGGAACACCGAGAACGCTCGCGCGATGACCCAGACGGGTAGCGCCATGATGTTGCAACGGAAGACCGGGCACCACCCGGGGGTCAAAGGATTGGAAACCGTGCGCAAGTGGCAGCGCGATTTCCTATATGTGAAGAATGTTGCTGCCGAAGAGGGGAAGCCTATCGAAGACCGGATAGGGCTCCCAAAATTCAAGAATGCACTGCCCACCGGGCAGCACTGGGGCTACGACCCCAAGAAGACCATCCCGGACGTCCTCCAGGTTGAGCGACGACTGACCGAGTTGATCTCGGAAGGGTTTCTTCAAGACGATCCCATCGCGTGCTGGATATCACGCCGGCTAATCCCGCTCCAGCGCCGGTCACACAAGATGTGCCACATGGGAGGACCCCGTGACTGCACAAGGACAACGACATTCGAGCTTAGCAAGGCTGAGGTGGCTATCTGGGCCAGGTCCATCATGCATACCTCGCTCTCTGACAACTGGGCTTACGACTTTGTGCCGTATAGCCGCCTCAAGCCCATCGAACAGGTTAGCGTTATATGCATTGTGTTTGCACCCTGCTATCGAATAGGTAGTCTCTCAGCTTTGTATGCTTAATCTCTGCATGCTGCACCGAGTAGGTCATCACACTTATCCTTTTGGCTATATATGCTTTGTGTTTGCATGCCGTGCCGGGTAGGATTACTCAGCCTAATATGCTTCGTGTTTGCATGTTGTCCCGAGTAGAAATCCTTAGCTGAATATGCTTTGTGTTTGCATGTTATCCCGAGTAGAAATCCTAAGCCGAGAACCCAACTCACTGTGCTTCATGTTTGCCTCAACGGCACATCGATCGCCAGCTAGAAGAAGACAATGAGATCTTCGAGGCCAACTGGTCCAAGGACCGAGAAGAGGACGATGCGACCGCCTACGACACCCAAGACACCATTTGCATCCCTCACGCCAATCAGCCTGGTAAGTCCCGAGTTGATGCGTCTATTCGGGATTGGTCCGAAGATGACGAAGGTGACCGAGTTCATCGTTCTGTTCATCAGTAGCGCACTTTGATTCCCTTCTCTATTTCTGAATTCATTTCTTCTTCTACTCTGCAGAGAATCCTGAGTTGGACGATGAGGATGAGCCCCTGGAGGTTAATCCTCTATCCATGGCCGCTCCCAATACTCGGAAGAGGGTGGGTAGCGGTGCCCAGGAACCCCCCTCCAAGAGACCCAAGAAGAAAAGCGGTCCCAAGGCCCTCGCTTCCCGCAAGAGGACAGCCCCTACCAGCAAAGGGTAAGTGTTTCTCCGAGCAGAACTTAGATTTGTTGCCGCTTCCTTTCCTTCCTCTTTCTGCTTCCTTTCTGAACTTGTTTCTTCTTCCAGCGCCCCTCTCGACGCGGATGCTGCTGCGGCCGCTCCTCGCCCCAAGAGAAAGACAGGTGTGCCCCGAGACAAAATCGTAGAGCTCTCGGACGACGATGAAGACCATGACCAGCAGGATAGGACGCGTGCGTCCTCCCCTGCTGATGAAGAAAGAGATCACGGCGATGAGAACACTGGCGCCGGGGAAGACACCGATCCCATCCTCGAGCAGCAGCAACCTGACGCGCAGCAAACTGCCTAGGATGCTGCCAACGACGAGATGCCACCATCTCCCACAGCTGCATCAGCTGGGGAAAACACTGAAGACGCTGCCGGGCAGCAAGACGATGCCGCCCTGGAGCGGCCAGACGCCACTCCCGAGCAGCAGCAAGACCTCCACGCTGCTGAACAAGACGATCCCGCGGCCGGGCCGCGGGTAGAAGACAATGTAGACACAAGGCCAGACCCCGCTGCAGAGCAGCGGGTAGAAGAAGACATGGTGGAGCTCACCCATCAAGACAAAGTGTAGTCAGATGCTGCACCGGGTAGCCGGCCACCAATGCCGCCAACTCAACAGGTGACTCCACCCCGTGCACCAACTCCCCCACCAACTCAATCAGCACCGCCACCTCCTCAGCCAACTCCCCAAGCGCCACCAACTGCTTCTCGGCCAGACCCTACTCCAAGCCCCAGGAAGATCATTAAGTCTGGAACCGAGCCCACCCGACATCAGCCAAAGCGCAACGCCTCGCAAGTCGGGCAGAAGATGCCGCCCCCAAGCCGCAGGGCAAGACGTCCGGGAAGCAGGTGAAAAGCACCCAGCTTACACTTGTTCCCTCTGGCTCAAACACCAACCCGGCTTCTTCAGGGGTTACTACTGGCCATGACGAGAAACAGAGCGCTACCTTCCCCGGGTACATGATGACCCTGTCGCAGCAGCACAAGATCCCGCTATCCAAAGGAGAGAAGCGACTAGCTGTTCTCAAGGAAGGTCAAGCTATGGGAACCACTAAGCCCAAGGGGAAGAAGGCAGCTACTCTTGATCTCTCTTTGCGCGGCGAAGAAGACGATGAAATTGAAGGAGAAGGCCTCACTGCCATCCTGGACCGAGTCGGCTTCGTGGATCGGGCCTAGAACAGCCAGGCACATGGCAAACCCAAATGGAATGGTATGGAGCTGGGCGAGATCGACCACTACCGCCTCGATTGGAACAACGTTGATGTTGGTTCTGTCGCTATGACGGTTGCCAGCCCTGCCTGCACTCTTGCCGGGAAGCTCTTTGTTAGGCGCAAGAACATTGAGGACATTGAGCAGGGCTACGCGGTAAGTGTTTCTTCTTCATCTTGCATTCTCCGAGTTGCCAGTTTCTTCTTTCTCTTCTCGTTTTCTCTGTTCCTCTTTTCCTTTTAGTCATTCCCCCAGTCCCCGAGATTCGGGCCGAGTAGTTGAAGACTCAACCGAGTTGACATCTACTCGGGCCAAATCTCCCAAAAGACTTACACTTTTTCTCTTCTTCTCCGCAGGATAGCGTCCAGAAGAGGACTAGGGTTTTCCGTCGGGTGCTCTGGAACCACCGCATCGCTAAGGGTCGTATTTCGGCTCTTGAAGCCGACAAGAAAGACAGCGAGGCGATGGAAAAGATGACCCTGGACCGCACCCTCCATATCTTAGAAGTTGAAGGTAAGCTTTCAGCATCTCGGTTTGTGCGTTTTGTGTTTACGCCCGTGTTTGCTTTTTTGCTTCATCTTTTTTTACTCTGCAGGCAAGCTCAAGGACTTGATGGACAGACACCGGGACTGTGAAGTCTTTGCTGCCTCTGCCCACAGCAAGATCCAAACTCTGGAAGGTGAGCCCCTTTCCCTCTTTTCTGCGATTGTGTCTTTTCACTTATCTGGTTACTCTGCTGACAATGTTGTTCTTCTCGCAGAAGAGTATAAGAACTTCCGGGAGCAACACCTGAACTGTCTTATGACTGCCGAGGTGCAGCAGCAGTTGGAAACCCGAGAAGCAGAGATTGAGAAGGAGCGCGTTGTCGAGAGGGCGGAAAACGAGAAGCTCCATCTCGAACTCCAAGCCGCACTCCAAACCTCCATCAATCATGTTGTTGAGAAGAATAAAATCGAGGCGACCACCAAGGCCGAGAAGAAAGCACTTGAGATGGAGATCTCGCTGCTGAAGTAACATAACCGACTTCTCGTTACTCAGATCACGGAATCTCGTCGCATTGAAGACAGGCACATCTCGGACGAGAATGACTGGAAGATCAAGCTGGGAGCCCTGCTGGTGGACCTAGAATGTGAGTTCCCTTTACTATGCATTCAGCTTGGTTTTCTCTTCTCTGCCTTCTTCTACTTGGTTTTGCTTCTTCTCGGTCTCTATTTTTGATTTTTACTAGTTCCTTATTTAGACATCATCCCGGAACTCCGCTCTCCTGGTGTGCTAGCTATGGATAAAGCAAGGCAACTCAGAGCTGCATCTGGTATGCCTATTGACAACACTTCCACAATCAACGACCATCTCCTCAACATCAAAACGCAGATCCGCTCCCTCAAGGGCCTGGGCACCTCCATGGTGTCCACTGGATTCAAATTGCACAAGTTATTTTGGCCTAAGAAGGAGGTGCCTGAAACCTTCAGCGAAATTGCCGAGCACCTGGATGGAGTCAAGGCTGAGCTTAAGAAGTAGCGCGCCTCCGCATCTCGGGCAGGAGCTCACGAGTTGCTGCACTTCATCATCAGTTGGTACGAGAATCTGAATATCGACAGGATTCGCACACGCCGCGAAGATTCCAAATGGACCAAGGAACCAGATTGCATTGCTCGCCGCAAGGAGATAGCCTATGAGATTGCATCCTACGCCGACACGGGCGTCTACATCGACGGCCTCCCCGAGCCGGACACCGAGCCAGAAGACGATGATGAAGAGGACGATGAGGATGATGATGCCAAGTCTGAAGATGACGAAGCAAAGAGAGCAGCCGAGAAGGGGAAGGCCAAGGTGACTGAGGGGACCGAGCAGCTGGTCAACACGGAGGAGTCCGAGTTGGCCACCAACGCAGAGGCCGAGCAGTCGCAACCCATCGCTCAGGAGACCACCATCACCACCGAGATGATGATCGAGGGGCCAGCTCCCGAGCTGGGCGCGCCTGGTGCTGCGCCAACTGGTGGCAAACCGCTGCCCAGGACCCAGTCTACCGCGTCCACTTCAGCAACAGATCCAATCTCGGTGGCTACAACAACCTCTGAGCCCACTGCCTCTGCCACCACCGACGCGGACAACACCGCCGCTATTGAGTAACTCCTGCACGCTTTACCTCAAAACATTTATCAGATCCCCGGGATGCCGGGTGCAGATGTAACCGAAATCTTTATGCCTTGTTGCTACTCAGTTTTTATTTCAGTTGATGTTTTAGCAACTCAAGCTTAATCTCGGGTTGCGTTAATATCCAAGTCCCCGAGTTGCATTTTTTATCCAGTCTCTCTTTTCGTCTCAGCTCTTACCTGCCACTTGTGGCTTTTTTGGTAGTCGAGTCACAAGATTTCAAAGTTTGAGTTTCAAATACTTAGCCACTTAGAAAAATTCATAGTAACGCTGCCCACCACTTAGCCGAAGAAAGACAAGAAAAAACAGAGAAGAACACCCTACTCGGTTGCTACACCCCTGTTCTCCTTAGCAATTTTTCGTGTGCGCATTGACCTTTGGCTTGTTCTCTTGCTTGCCATGAAGCCGGGTTGTGGACAGCAGCAGAGTCAAAGAGTTGGCCTTTAGCTTTAAACACATTACTAAATTTGCTTATGAAATTTTAAGTAGAGAAACCGAGAAGTCAAAGTAAAATAGAGTAGAACAACACAGAACAAATTTGGACAAGGGCAGTCCCCGAGTTTGAATTCGGAGTGCCTACTAGAATTTTAACTCGGTTGAGGAGATACATACAACTTTCTGCTCATGAATGAAAACAGCGGAGTAGAGCTACATTCCAGGGTCGCTTAGATTCCTCTCCAGCTCTATCCGGCCTGTTCTTCTAGGGTGCCTATGCTTCAACTAGATAGTAGGCATCATTGTGCAGAGCCTTGCTCACAATGAAAGGCCCTTCCCATGGAGGGGATAGTTTGTGCATCCCGGCCGTGCGCTGCACGACCTAAGGACCATGTCTCCTTCTCGGAAAACCCTTGGGTTCACTTTTCGGCTGTGATAACGCCTCAAGTTTTGCTGATACACAGCTGAACGTGACAGAGTTAACTCTCTTGCTTCTTCTAGGAGGTAAACGTCATTTTCTCGAGCTTCTCTCACCTCCGCCTCAGTGTAGAGGGTTACTCGGGGCGAGTCATGCTCTAGGTCAGTGGGCAACACGGCCTCAGCTCCATATACCAGGAAGAATGGTGTGTATCCGGTTGATCGGTTAGGGGTAGTACTTAGACTCCACAACACCGCCGGCAACTCGTCCAGCCAACACCCAGGTGTTTTTAGCAATGGCTCCATCAGCCTTGGATTTATGCCGGATAGCACCATGCCATTTTCTCTCTCAACTTGCCCATTGCAGGCCGGATGCGCAACAGATGCAACATCTAGCCGGATCCGCTTCTCCTTGCAGAATCTCGCAAAAGCACCCTCAGCAAAGTTTGTGCCATTATCAGTGATGATGCTGTGCGGGTAGCCGTATCTCAGGATCACATCCTTTAGGAAACTCACAGCTGTAGCTCCATCGCACTTCCGAATAGGCTTGACCTTGATCCACTTGGTGAACTTGTCAACCATGACTAAGATGTGAGTCATGTTGCCTCTAGCCGGCTTGAAAGGACCCACCATATCCAAACACCAAACAGCAAATGGCCAAGTAATGGGAATGGTCTTCAACTCGGAAGCTGGCATATGAATCTTACTTGCAAATATCTGACAGTCGTTGCACTTTCTCACTATATCTTCATCTTGCTTCAAGGCAGTGAGCCAAAAGAAATCATGCCGGAAAGCCTTGTTGACCAGAGCCCGAGAAGAGGCATGATGCCCGCATTCCCCCTGGTGTATCTCCACAAGAATTTCTTCTCCTTCCTCTGGCGCAACGCAGCGTTGCAGCACGCCAGTAGGACTTCTTCTATGCAGCACCTTGTTGAGGATAGTGTAGCCCTTGGATCTTCTCTGTATCTGCCTGGCTGTAACCTCATCACTTGGCAAGGTGCCATCCGTTAGAAAGGATAATATGGGCAGATCCCAACTCGGTGTCTCCCGCGTGGAAAACACTGGTTCATCCACTTCCATTGGATCAGCCACCAATAATTCTTCTGAGTTGGAGACGAGTTCCCGAGCCCCCGAGCACTCGGCAAGGACCCCCTTGATGAATGCGACAGTCCCCGAGTTGAATGGAGAAATCCCCGGGTTGGAGAGGACAGTCCCCGGGTTCTCTTTTGTAGCCTCCTAGTCAATCTCCATTGGAACAACTTCCTCGCCTGGCAGAGAAGGAACGAATATAGACTCCGAATTGGAGGATGGCTTGATAGATGGCTTTCTCAAATGCTCCAGAGCAATCCCAGCCGGGATGAACTGCCGAGAAGACCCCAACTTGGACAACTCGTCAGCTGCGTCATTCTCTGCTCGGTGTATATGTTGGAACTCACATCCTTCAAAGAAACCCGTCATGGTTTGCACCAGAAACCGATACGATGCCATGTTGGCATCCAGACCATCCCAGGTGCCGGATACCTGCTGCACCACCAAATCCGAGTCGCCATAACAGATGATGCGCTGCCCGCCAACCTCCTTGGCTACCTTCAAGCCGTGCACCACGGCCTCATACTCGGCCACATTGTTAGATGCCTTGAAATGAATCTGCAACATGTACTTGAGTTGATCTCGCTTGGGTGACGTAAGCACTACGCCAGCACCAAGGCCTTCCTTCACTTTGGATCCATCAGAATGCATCTTCCAGTAGTTGGTTTCCGGCAAGGGAGGCTCATACTGCACCTCAGCCCAGTCCACTAGAAAATCCGCCAGAATCTGTGACTTGATGGCTTCTCTTCTCACGTACAGAGGAGTGTACGTGGCTAGCTCGATCGCCCACTTGGCTACTCTGCCACTTGCTTCCTTGTTACCCATGATATCCGAGATGGGAGCATAACTCATCACTGTGATGGGATGCTCTTGGAAATAGTGCTTCAGCTTCTTGGCGCCCAGGTACACGCCGTAAGTCATCTTCTGGTAATGCGGGTAGTTCTGCTTGGAGCTGGATAGCACCTCACTGAGATAGTACACTGGCCGCTGCACAGTCTTGCCTTCCTCTTCTCTTTCCAACACAATCACCACACTGACTACTCGGTTGGTTGCTGCAATGTACATCAACATTGGCTCTTTGGGTAGCGGACTAGCCAGGATGGGAGCGCTACCCAGCATAGCCTTCAGTTCGTTGAATGCTACATCAGCTTGTGGTGTCCAGACAAATTTGTCACTCTTCTTCATCAATTGATAAAGAGGCAAGGCCTTCTCGCCCATTCTGCCCAGGAAGCGGCTCAGAGAAGCCAAGCATCCAGTGAATTTCTACACATCCTTCAATGATCTCGGCAAAGACAGGCTCTCTATAGCTTTTATCTTTGAAGGATTGGCTTCAATGCCCCGACTGGATACCAAGAAGCCGAGTAGCTTGTCAGCCGGGACGCCAAAGGTGCATTTAGTCGGATTCAACTTCATCTTGTACTTGCGCAAGTTGGCAAAGGTTTCCTCAGTATCACTAAGCAGAGTATGTGTTTTATTCGTTTTGATGACAATGTCATCTACGTACACCCGCACATTTTTGCCAATTTGATCATGCAAGCATTTCTGCATGCATCTCTGATAGGTAGCCCCAACATTCCGCAACCCAAAGCACATGACACGATAGCAATAAGCCCCGTACGAGGTAATAAAGGAAGTCTTTATTTGATCATCCGGGTTGAGAGCTATCTGATGAAAACCAGAGTAGGCATCTATGAAAGACAAAAGATCACAACCAGCATGGAATCGATCACCTGATCTATGCGGGGTAGCGGTAATGGATCCTTGGGGCAGGGCTTGTTCAGGTCGGTGTAGTCTACGCACATGCGCCATGCGGTGTCGGCCTTGGGGTCCTCCTTCTTCTTCTCAACCATAACCGGGTTGGCTAGCCAGTCCGGATGCAATACCTCCATGATAAAGTTGCTTATCAGCAACTTGGTGATCTGATCACCGATAGCTTTCCTCCTCTCATCACCAAAGCGGCGCATAGCCTGTTTAACCAGCTTGGCGTCATGCTGCACATGCAGCGAGTGCTCAACCAACTCCCTCGGGACGCCCGGCAGATCCTCATTGGACCATGCAAAGACATCCCGATTCTCATGGAGGAAGTGGATGAGCTCGCTTTCCTATTTCTCTCCCAACCCGGCGCTAATGATGGCAACACGGTCTGGGAACTCAGGATCAACCTGGACCTTCTTTGTCTCCTGGGACGCCTGGAATGCAGTTCCGTACTGGTAACTCGGCATGCCAGGCGCTCCGACTTGCGCTGCTTGTGCCAAAGCCACCACCTCGTGTATCTTCTTCTCCTCGGCAACAATGACCATGGACTCCGCCAGCTGAGAACTAGCAGACGCGCATTCCAAGGAGCGCTTGTAATCACCCGAGATGGTGATGACTCCATTGGGACCAGGGATCTTCATCTTCAGGTAGGCAACATGGGTAGAGGCCATGAACTTGCTGAGGGCAGGCCCACCGAGTAGAGCATGGTAGGGGCTCTGAAGATCAACCACCTCAAACTGCAGGCTCTCGGTGCGGCAGTTGTCGCACCCACACTTCTAGGGGATACCCACAGTTCGTTAAACAGTAGATAGATGGCTTACGGGGCATACCGGCACCCGCATCTCAATATGAGTAGGCCAACACGTAAACGTGTGACAACCATTCTCTACTATTCATCGTCTGCGCAAACCATCCCATAGAAATCCAGATACTTCCATTGACGTACTTCATAACATGCACACATGGTACGTCAACGGCATTTGAACAACTGATATCACAACATATCTCTAAGACACAAAAGATTGAAATAAGTTGCAAGTAGCTCTCACTAGAGCAGAGATAGCAAATACAATCATCCAGAGGACACATGTCCCAACAATTCATCATTACATCACAGCGGAAGCATCCAAAGTGTCTGAGTACAGACAAGATCCAAATAGGCCTAAGAGGCCGGAAACAAAAAGACGGAGCCCATCCACGAAGTCTCGGATCCTGCCCGGGTCCGCTATCTACTCGTCAGCAGCCTCGTCATACTCCACGTAGTAGCCACCATGGGGATCCTCGGAAACATAGTCTGCGGAAACCACAGCCCCAAAGGGGTCAGTACATAAACGTACTGGCAAGCAAGACTCACAAGATATCATAGTTTACCCGGCAACACCAAGTACATATGCTTTGGGTTCAATGGAAGAATAGGTGATACAAAAGTGCGGCAGCAGGCTGCTCTAACCAACTACAGAAACAAGCTACAACTTCCGGCTAACAGAAGGGGATAAGATAGCGTATCGTAACCAACTATAACTAACCTCAAACAAATCCATCCTGGATCTCGCCCCTTATCCAAAGAAGCAATCCGAGGATAACTCACACAGTTGGATTAATGATGGTTCAAGTTATTGTGTCAATACGACTATTACTTGTCAAGTTATCATTAGTTAGGTGTAAGTTGTTCTGAGTACTTGTTAGCCAGTACTTTCACCAAGTCAACCATAACCGCGGGAAACACGGCTTCTCGAGAAGATTTAACCCTGCAGGGATGCACCAATATGGCCGTACACGTAAGAATAACCCGCCAGATGGAATGGCCCTTCCACCAAGCGGGGCACTCAACACAACTCAACTCTTCTTCGCATCAAGCCCAAAGAACCACATGCTGTGCGTGCGCGGCTAATCGAGCCCCCACGAAGAAAAGGGGGACCCTCATAGCACTCTAAGACCACGCCGCCCTAAATGCCGACTACAAAAGTTCCACCCTGGCGCCAAGGGTTCGCACCTGCACATGCATGCATCAAATGGAAAGCCCGAACTAAGTGTGGCGATTTGGACGAGATGCGAATCGAATCAAATTGAGGGGGGCGCCCATACACGCTTCCCACATGCGGTTAGTGCGCTCATCATGGATCAGTAGACAAGACCCTTTTCCTAATTAGGGTCGACACTAGCAGGCCTCAAAACCACGCCGGGCCTCCTGCCGGTGCCTTATCATCAAATTATTATTACCCAAACATTAACAGGTTGATTGTTTAAACATCGAGCCCCAGAACATAATAAAATAAGGTAACATAAAGTAACGGACAACAGACTCGAGCAAAAACAACCCTAAGCATGCTAGTAAGACATGGGCAACAAGCAACGGGGTTATGGTGTGGAGGTGATGCTATATCAGGGTTAAAGATAACATGTGATGGGATCGGAACACAAGCAACGATTCATAAGGCTAGCAGAACAGACAACGGAAAGTATCGATATCCAATGTGGACAGGAATACAATGGTTCATGTGAGTGAATACTTGCCTGCAAACTCAGCAGCCTGGTAGTGAGCTAGCTCCTCAAAAGGGGTGTCGTAAATCTCGTCTGTCTCAACGTCGTAGTCTATTCGAGAAGAAGCAAACAAACAACGCAGAGAGACAAACAATCAATAACATAGCATAATGCACAATCATGGGATGATGCATGACCATTTAATTGATGCATCAAAAATAAGCTAGTTGACATGGTAACACCAATAAATGGACCCATATGCAATTTGGGTTGCATCTGGAAAGCCCATGAATTATTGTTGGATTAAATGATCTATAACTAAACAACATGTGAAGGTGGATTAGCATGATGCATGGATGAGGAAAACAAAAAGAGAACAACAATAGATTCAATTTGATATGAAGTTTACCAAGTTTGGAAATTTACTTATTAAGTTATGAAATTTTGGTTTCTTAACTGAGTTACACAAGCATTTGTTGTTTTCACCCATTTTAATTGTTCAAAATAGATAACAAAGTTCATAATTGGAAAGAACACAAAATTTTAGGTGGAATACATGTTTCAATTATTGAAAAAGGAATTAAGATGAATTAATTATGAATTAAACAAGTTTAAACAGGATTTAGATGAATTAAATTCAAGTATGAAATTATTTGAATTTTTATTTGTTCAAAACATTAAACTAAACTCATATTTGAAAAGCTTAAACTTTTCTGGTTTGAAAACATATTTTATATGTTCAAAAAGAAATTTAATTTGACCAAGTTATGAATTTAGCAATTTTAAATGATTTAAACAAGGTTTAAATTATTTAACCAATTTTAATTATCCAAAACATGAAACAAAGTTTATATTTGGAAAGGTGGTTTAATTTAGCATGGAAAACATATTTTATTTGTTGAAAATGGATTTAAAATGAGCAAGTTATTAATTTGGCAAATTTAAATGCATTAATTAAGAAACAGTTGTTTTCAGCAATTTAATTTATTTAAAACAGAACACAAAGTTGATATTTGCAAAGTACATGAAAGATGGAATGGAAAACATATTTAGTTTGTTGAATTTGGAATTTTTATGCCCAAGTTATGAATTTTGCAAAATTAAATGAATTAAACAAGGATTCAAATATTTCACCAATTTAAAATATTCAAAACAGTAAACAAAATTAATATTTGGGTAGAGAATTTAATTTGGTATGAAAAACATATTTTAAATGTTGAATTTGAAGTTGAAATGAATTAGTTATGCATTTTTAGAGTTTAGGTATTAATCTGCCATTTATTTAGTAGCTAGGGACTTAGAAATTATTTACAGGGACTAAGAAGAATACTAGCAAGGACTTGTGTGCGATTAGAACTTTGTTCTGGATCTGGGAAAAAGATGGAAAAGAAGATGGTTAATCCCGCGGGGGAGGGATTCGATCCCAAGACCTCCTGTGCGCGCGCAGCGAGTGCAACCAGTGCGCTAGGCTTTGTTTCGTGACAGGTACCGCTCGCGTTTGGTTATGAGGTATGTTTCCGTCAGTTAAAACCTGACGAAACTGAATCCGTTCTGTGACAGAACGCATCCACGACGGAACGACGGCGATCGCTGCCGGCGAGAAGCGCCGCGGGGCGCTAGGCGCGCGCGCCCGTGTGTGCAGCGAGGATAGAGGAAGGGGAAGAAGGAGGAAGGGGGACACGGATGGTGCTCACCGTGAGGGAAAAGGAGGAAGGAGGGCGGCTTGGCGCGGTGGTGGCGACCGGCGACGAAGATGAGGACGGCGGCGGCGGTACAGGGGCTCCCCGTCCCGGTTGAGATGTCGAGGAGGTAGCCAACGTCGAGGGGAACCCATTCCCGGCCCTGGCTTGCGCGGAGGACGCCCAACGGTGCGGCGATCGTCGGAATTCAGAGCGGTGGCGGTGGGTGGTGTTCGGGTTCAGAACAGAGAGGAGAAAAATGGAGGTGGGAGGAGAGGAAGAGCGATGGCGGCGCGAGGGAGATGGGGAAGAAGCTAGGGCAGGAGGATGGAGACCTAGGGCGTGGATATAAAGGGGAGGAGGATCGCTGTTGTCCGTTCCTCTCTTCTGAAGCTCGACGTGGACATCTCGGATTCCCTGCCGTACAGATGTAGAAGAAAACGGGGGGGTAGCAGGCCGGTAGGGAGATGGTGGACTGGCCCAACTGGGCTGGCCTGCCCCCTCTCCCTCTGGTTTTGTTTTTTT